>CM074581.1:3225000-3825000 GCA_037305975.1 Chrysolophus pictus
AGCACAAAGAGCTGCTCCCAAAAATGGCAACAGAAGGGCAGGAGAGGAGCGCATCCCTTTGTTGAAAGGGAGTGATTTTCATGCTCCTTTCCATGCAGGGATAACTTGAGGATGGGGACCACTTGGGAAACCATCTGGGTTCCTTCCAGCAGCAAATCAGAAGGGGGTCCTCACAATCCCAAACACCCGATCCGTCCTCACAGAGGGACACGTGAGTCCTGAGAGCTTTTGAAAACCTCTTGGATGACTGTGCTCCTGCCATGGGGAGAAGAGCGGTGCCCATCTCTTCTCCATGTTGTCAGAATGGGGCTGGGTGCAAGCAGGTGCATTTCCTTGTTGCTGCAGCTCCTGCCGTGCTGGTCAAGACTGGTGTAGGTTCCTCACTCTGCTTTGTCTGTTTAGGTTTTCAGCTCAGGAGCTTGGCACAACATGGCTCCGATCTCAGCGGCAGATGCCAGATGCTGCCAGAATACAAAGAAATAATGAAACTAACCCAAAATGTGTGAGTCAGCAATAGGTGTGATGGGGGTGCCTGTTTCCGTGCTGCATCCACTCTGTTTCCAGCTTCTCCTTTCTCCCCCTCTGTTCTTCTTCCAGCTGCATTCCCTTTGTCTTTATGTTCTGCCTCCTGCCACCTTCCTGCCAGGTGCTGTGGCCACGTGGTGGGAGAACATGGTAGAAGAAACCTACAGCTCTAGTAATCTGCTACCTCTTTCTGTTTTGCTTCTGCACAGAAATTCCCTGGTACCCTCGGCACCATTAGTGCCCTCCTGGCAGCTTATGTTTCTTCCAAGGAAATTCGGAGCCATTCTTCTTTCTGTCTCTAAACACAAAGCCAAGCGCCAGTGTCACTGCAGAAGTGTAACCGCAGTCAGAGCCTCTTTGAGAAATGCTGAATTGCTTTAGTTCTGTATTGTGAGTCACTAATTTTATTTCCTCCTACCACTACGTACAGTTTCTATAGTTGTGGAGGTCACTGGAGCTTTGTAAGTGCAGCCAAAAGTGTTTTAAATAGTCGTTCTGCAGCACAGCAGTGCCATCAATCTCCCATGCCATTATTCCATCTAGAAAGTTGGGTTTGATATCCATTTTCTGATTTAAAGCAAAATTAGTGGCACGCCACTACATCCCGTAAAGCACAGAATGGGAACTTCCTGAAGGTTTATGTGAGCATAATGGTGTTACCTGTTGATTTGGGATATTTCTGAGCAAATCAAGAGCTGCTGGCAGCCAAATGGTTTCTGGAGAGGGTCTTTCATTCTTAACTGGTATTATTTTATTGTTTCATTTCCAAGGCTACTCTGTAGTTGGGCTCTAATAATGATTAGATCTTTTTAATTGGAGTCTCATAAGCTTCAATAAGCTTGCCCAGAAATACTTTGTTTTTTGGCTTGTATATGTGCATATATATATATATCTATATAGGGGAATAAAAAAAAAAACCACAGAAAATAATAGCGGAATGTAAGTCTGCGGCATATTGAATTAATTTCCTGTTCCACTTCTGCATCAGCTAACCAGACAAATAACCAATTTGTTAAGAGCTCTGCTACTTCCTCCCATCACTTGCTCACAATGCACTCCTTACATTTTATTTCCTGGTTTTTCCATTTCAGTTCCTCGAGTCCCCTTGGGTCCCTGGTGCATCTGCCATCCCTGCTCACCCCACCACCAGCACCCAGCCCGAGGATGCTGCTGTGTCTCATTAGAGCCCACCCTTTCCTCATTCGTGGCTGCTGCTCCAAGCAGGTTCCCAATTTATTGACTTGTTTTGGTCACATCTGGGAGCGCAGAGATGGGAATATTGCCATGGCGTGGAGGAGGGAGCAGGGCTGCCAGCATCGGGTGTCTGCAGCAGCAGTGGGATGAAGCAATCCTAGCAGGCAGCTTTTAGTGATTTCCTCTCCCATCACACACGATGGGTTCGTTCAGAGGCTAGCACTGCACCGTGTAGCTCAGTGCGATACAGCATTCTGTGGGTTTATGTTTATGTTTAGGAAATCGATGCTGAAGGAGAAATGCACTTTGTTGGATGCTGTGCTGGGGGCATCTTTCCGGAGGAACAGACAGTGGGAGAAAAAACACCCAACAGCTCTGCATTTATAGGCACGCTGCCTCAGCTGCCAAACTGTCCCTTGTAAATGCACAGGCCTATAGGAAAATCAAGTTTTCTAATTGGAGACTTCTGGAGTAGAAGTTACAGAGGGCTTTCCGAGTGCTCTGATGGGTAGGGGTGGAAGTGCATCAATTCAATCACAGTATTGTGTAGTGCATGATAAATATTTGATGAGTACAGCCCATCATTTAGTTAATACACAGAACGGGGTGCATTCTGCTCTCGGATGCAGTGCACACGTTTCTGACTGTGCCTATTGCATGAGTCCAGTCCTGTGCAGGGGGACAGCATTTGGTCCAGCTGCTGCAAAGTCTGCACGTAAAACATTGGAGCATCACATAAGAAGACTGTAGGTTATCAGCACAGCAGTGTGTTAGTGCAGAGACTGCTGAGACCCAGCAGCATTTCTGGTTTGACCATAAAAACACTTTGGCCTAAGGCTTGATTTTGATAAATACCATGAATTAGGCTATTTTGTTTCGTGATACAGGGTTATGTGTGTTTCAAAACACAGTGCAGCCTCAGCTGTCCAAGTGAAAAGAGGACAGTGCTGTTGTGTAGGCTGAGCTATGGCACACACAACTGGTTAAAGAAGCACTGGTCTTCTAACAGAATATTCATGAATGGGAGTTATTTATGGATTCCAGGAGTTTCTGCAGATGTTTGCACTGCACCATGCGTGCATTTCTGTTGGGAACAGAACTCAAGCTAGCAGATTCTGAGCAAAAGGTCAGCAAGGAGCAGTGGATAGAAGCCCATGGTGCTGGGGGGGGGGGGGCAGCATCCTCTGAAGCAACTTTATAGAGGAGCCAGTGAAACAAAAAAGTTTTACATCTTCTTATTTCATTTTATTTTATTTCTATTTTCGTGTTTAATGCTTTGTGGGAAAGCCAGAGAGGCAATGGGCAACTGGGAGGAACCGTGTGAAAATGTGTTCTTTACTGAGAGGGTGGTGAGGTGCTGGAACAGCTGCCCAGAGAAGCTGTGGATGCCCCGTCCCTGGAGGTGTTTGGGACCAGGTTGGATGAAGTCCTGGGCAGCCTGGTCTGCTACCAGATCTGGGAGTTGGTGACCCTGCCTGTAGCAGGGGGTTGATGATCCTCCTAGATGTCTTTGGGGTGATGTCTGGTACAGAACTGCTGGGTTCTGTGAGTTATGGGATAGTTGTTCCCTGGCAGGTGCTGTGAAAATGGAGCTTACTTGACAAGAACTCTGTTGGATGGATGTAGGGCCCCTAATTCAAACTTGGGCATGTTTTCAGAGTCATAGACATGCATGCAATAAAATCCAGGGAGAACAATTTGCATAGAAAAGCCAGGAAACAGCTGGGCGTGCAGACAGCTGAGATTTTAGGGTGGTTTTGGGGGAGAACAGGGGCAGAGTCGAGCAATAGAATTTTAAATACAGACTTCTTTGGAGGAATCTGTTTAATACTACAGATGTGGGAATCATTTGTCAAAACACAGCTGTGTGGTCACTCCTGAGACCAGATAATTTTACCTAACTTTAATATCAAGGTGGTTGTTCTTTGTAATTAGCAGCTGACAGTAATGGTGAGAGACACTTAAGTGCCTATATATATGCATATATGTGTATATTTATTCTTACTTTAAATTCTTTCCCATACAAAATTCAACACGGTCAATGTCAATAAAATCATTTTGAAAGCCAATTAGATTAAAAATCAGGTCCTTTATTGAGCTTCCCAATGGAATGTGAGATCTTCCTTACAGAATTAAGGTTTGTGTTGGCAGCAGAAGCTCACAGGATTGCTCGGCCTCTCGCTGGCCGCTCCACTGACCTTGAGAGACTGGTGACTAACACCAGGCCTGGAAAAAGAATCTCAAAGGCATTTTTTTGCATGAGCACGATTGTGGTTTTGCTCCATGTGGCATTACTGGCAACTTGGGGCTTTCCTAGAGGGGGGTGAGGATTGCTGTGTAGTATGGCTCTGTGAGCGTTGGCTGAACCATTCCCAAACCCAACCCACTGGGATCTGTACTGGGAGCATCTCCAGTTGGTCTTTGTTGGTTTTACATGGAACAAAATCCCTCTGTTACTGTTGTATTCATGTATGTGCCACACTTAGTGCTGCAGCTTACTGAGCACATGGATCAGTCCCAAGACTTCAGTCCGCTCAGCTCCGAGGACACCATGGCTCCAGATGGTTTGTGTTGATAATATGGTGAAGGTGTATTAGGGCTATTTGGCATCCTTGCCACCTCTTGCATCTCTTTTAGCAAATAATTCAGTGCAGAGTCTCTGAAGAAAATAAGCGAGGCTGCGATTCTGGAAATAAGTTGCTGTGCCTCCCATTGTTACCCCCCTTTGTTGTTTTTATTTAAAAGAAGAATCACTCTTTTTACAGATTTATTGCCCCAGCCTGGCTTAAAAGAAAAGGGGACAGAACAATCAGCAGTGATTTATTTCTTTAATGCATTTTAAATAAGTAGACCCCCAAGAATGAAGCAATGGTGCATAATTACACTGCGCCGGTTGCAAAACTCGGGCTGTGCCTGCCGCCAGCTCTTAATTTAACACCTGGCCAGCCTGAGTGAGTGTGCTGCTGGGGCCGGGAGCTGCAGCTCGCTCCGAGCTGTGCAAAGGTTGTTCTCTGGTGGCAGTTTCTCTCCTTGTGAGCACAGTCAGCTCGTCTCAGTGCCCTGTTCCTGCCTTGGCACTGCTTTAGGAGCATCTGCAGCTCCCATGTCTGCCTGCTGCCCCCCCATCCTGTGCTCGGCCCCGAGGAACTCCTGCCCACATTGCTGTCTCCTCGAGTAAAGCAAGCAGAATCAGTTTGAATGTTACATTTCCCCTGCACGTACCTCCTGATGATTTCTGTGTTTTTTACATATGCGTTTTCCTGTTTTTGTTTAGTTTCTTCAGCTTTATCACTTCCCCGCTGCTGACTAAAGGAGCTGCACAACAGGGGAAAGTGTGACTAACTCACTGCCTGCCTGGGGGAAAGAGTGAGACTGGTTCTGCACATGCTGCTGATAAATGCACGGAGTAAATAGAATTGAAAAGTGGAGAAAAACAGCTTTTTTTCCTATCTTCTCTTTTTTTTCATAGCAATGTTAGTCACTTCTTCCAGCAAACACAGGTTAAAGCAACTTCTATCACAATAAGATTTCTTACAGAAGCAGCAGTACCAGCTTCAAATGTGTGCTTCTTTCTGAGATACTTCACTGTAAGCTGGGAGGAAGACCAAAAAATGTTCTCCATCTCTTCTCAGCATCCCGCTTTGTTTTGTAGCACGTCTCGTAGGTGTGGTGGTGTCGTGTCAGAGAATCATAGAATGACCTGGGTGTAAAAGGCCCACACTGCTCATCCAGTTCCAACCCCCTACTGTGTGCAGGGTCACCAACCAGCAGACCAGGCTGCCCAGAGCCACATCCAGCCTGGCCTTGAATGCCTGCAGGGATGGGGCATCCACAGCCTCCTTGGGCAACCTGTTCCAGTGTGAAAACCTGGCCCTGGTCCTGGGGCCCATCATTCCTTCTTGGAGTGCCTCTGCAGAGCCGCTCTTGTATTTTTCCTCTGAGCATCCCAGCGTGGCTTTGGGAGGATGGGGAAATCTATTTGTGTGTAAATACAGCGCCGTGATGTTTATTTAGTGTCTTTGTTTACTTTGAAAGTTAGTCTCATGCTAATGAATTTATAAAACCTACATTATCCATAAAACTGTCACAGGAACAAAATTTAGTAATAACTCAGGTAATGTATTTAAACCACCAGTGAGTTTGCTCTATCCTTGAGTTGATAAATCGTATGGCTTCATTTGCTAGGAATCAGCAATTTTATGTGGCAATTAATTTTAATGGCAACGGGGAGCCAAAGGACTACATTTTTTTTTACCCTTTCTTTTCTGCACGTTGATGGGAATATCCTGGTGGTTAACATTCAGACTGCGGAACGAGGAAGCGATGTGTGCATGGTGCTTGCTCTGCACAGTGCTGGCTGAGCCCTGCTGTGGGTGTCTGGGCACAAGGCATGTCCGAGCAGCAGCCCCTGATGTCTGTCCCCAGGATGTGTGTGCAGGAACTTGCTGCTTCTTGCTTTGAGTTGTGTACATCGCTGTCAAAAGCCATGAACTCAGGGCAGGGGCTGGGAGCCGAGCACTGCTGAAGTGTTTTGGTGCCAATTTTACCCTCTTGGTGTCTGATACCCACTGTGGAAAGGTCCCGATGTACGCTGGGCTGCTGGCTTGTAGTTGTGTGAGATCCCATCTGGGAAGCTCCTGCTGCTCCATCTGCATCTCATCATTCCCATCAGTGATACTGATGGGTTCCCAGCAGCATGCAGAGCCCAGTGTAGTTCCCCTAATGCTGAGATATGTCTTGTTGCAATAAAAACCAACAAGGGTGGTAATTTTAAGGGGATTTATTTACGATGTGGTCAGGTAACATTCATATCTTGGTTTTTGCCCTCTGTGAAGAGCAAGCAGAGCTGTGTGGAGGATTTTGGTGCACATGACCTTAGAGCCACCATTGGTGGCCCATCGGTGCACCTTGGACATCATCTGTATTAGAACTTTGTCAGTTCCCAGAGAGGACAGTGGCCCCAAAATGAGGTTGGTTGAAGTTATGAGCAAGGTTGTGAACCTGGTGGAAATTTCATTTTGTCCAATATTTATTCTGCTGTTTGGGGTTGCACGGAGTTACCGGTCTGTAAAATGAGGTCACAACCAGAAAAGAAAGTTTGGGAGCTGCTGCTTCGGAGCCTGGGTTGAAATTAATTATTTGTATACCTTGGAGGGTTGTGCTGGTTTTTAAACAAGACAGCTGGGTTAGAAAAACAGTCTGAATTCATTGTGAAATACGTTGTGTGATGGCCAGCTTTTGAACCTTGCACTCCCTCGGTGCTCTACCAACCAGAAACTCCAAATTGGCTGCTTAAAATTGGCCGTGTGATCACCCAGATATTTCATCGTGTTATTGCAGAAATCACAGCAGCTCCAGATGCCGCGGGGCTGGGGAGCAGCTCATTGTAGCCATGTTTGGAAAAGCTGGTCTGGTTTTGTCACTTGCATTGTAGCCACAGATACTCAGGCAGCAGAAGTGCTGGTGTAGAAAGGAGGGCTGGGCTGGCAAAAAACCAACTCAAGGGCATTTAAGTGAAGGAAATCGTAGAATCACCGAGGTTGGAAAAGACCTCCAAGATCATCCAGTCCAACCATCCACCTCCCACCAATATTTCCCCACTAAACCATGTCTTTTAAAAGCCAAGGGAACATGGATTTGGATGTGAAAAACGCAGTGCAAAGTGTCAGCACTGTTAATTTCTCTAACATCAGAATGCTTATAAAATCTCACCCTTGAAAACTAAAAAGTATATTCCTCCAAGAGGGGGTTGAAATGACGTGATCTTTGAACTCCCTTCCAGTGTAAGCCTTTCTATGATTCCATGAAGCATCAATTCAAAATACCAACAATTCCCAATTTACAAAGAAAATAATACATCTACAGCAATATAACTGTGTTTTCATGGACAAAAACAACCGACCAAACTTACAGATGCAGTACTGATAGAGCAGCAGTGCCAGGTGCCAGCCCATGCCTTTCCCAGGCATTCCTCTGCAGGGCTCCTTACCCACTGCCTCTTCTCCCTACTGGTAAACTCTGATCTCCCCACTGACCTCTTTGCAGTTCTGGTTTGGTATCTGTAGAGGATCACTTCTGAAGAGTATGTTTATGATCATAAAAACGAGTCATTTATGTATTCTGTTGAGTTGTGAAGTGCTGACTCTGCACATTTGATTGTTGTTTTTTTTTTTTTCCTCCTTGTTGATTCCTTTCCAAAAAGCTCCAGACAAAGGTGCTCTGCTTAGGCTTGAATTGCTCATTAGTGGCGTGACCTCTGCACTTGGGAATATTGTGTTGGGGAGTGGTCCAGGGCTGTGTGGTGTTGCTGGGAGGTGCAGGGGAGCACCCTGACATCTGTGCCCAAAGGACGCTGCGTGGGCAGCCTCAAGCTGCAGACTCAGCATCTGGTGGAGGAATTCTCATCACCTCATTATTATTGTTTGACTTGTGACTTTGTTATTGCATGCTCTGAGTTGCAAGGAGAGCAAAAAAGAAAGAAAAACAAGGTTTGGGTCCTCTTCCTGTGCCATGGGGAGCCCCATTCTTTGTTAACTGCTGATAAAGAGAACTTCAAAACCACAGGTTTTTAAGCAGGGAATGTGTTTAAATAGCAGGGAAGAGAGATGCTTTTTCTGTCTCTGGCACAGCCGTGCCATGACAGAGCCCATGTCCTTCTGGAGCGCACCATCAGCTGGCTTTCTGCTTGCCTTGCTGGGAGTCATGGCGTGCAGTTCTTGGGCTGATGTGCATGCAAGGCAGTGACTCTGCACTGCTTTTCCTTCTTCATTCTCAAGTCTCCCTGTCCTGATTCCTTTCTAGGTCACTTCTGCCCCAAATGATTGCTGGGCCACTGTCATCCTTGTTCCTCCTGGCACACCGCTGCTGACTGGGTGTGTAATGCCCCTATCTGCCATCCGTGGGGGAGGCCCAAGCATTACAAATGGATTGGGGGTCCGCAGCCAGGGAAGTGGCACATTTGGGAAGTCTGGATGTGAGGAAGGAAGCCCTAGGAAGATCTTCCCTTTCTATTGGGAAAGACTTAATATACAGGGGCCCTTGGCTGCCTCAGCTGAGGTGTATGCGAATGTTGGGGCATTCTCAGAGGTCCTGCTCCATTTTGTGTCCCACACAGAACAGAGCTGGTTCTAGTAGCCATTTGCATTCTGCTTCAACCATGGCTGTGCCTGTCTCTTGTAACTCCATGTTCTGCTTTAAATGTACCCAAAGCCTTATAATATTGCCTTGCCTGAAGCAAATCCCTTCCGTGGTTGCCGATGCTGGCTGTGGTGGTGTTCAGGAGACAGCTCACTCCATCACACCCAGCCTGTAGCACACGATGGCACTCATGATCCTACTTGCTGGCCTTAGGTCCACACTCACAACATTTTAAGACCCGCAGACCATGAGACCATTCCTCCCTGTTAGTGCTTGAGATCGTCTCGGAGCGTTGGCAGGCACGGCACCGGCCCTACTGCAGGCTGCCCCAGAGCAGTGATTCTATTTGCCTGCTCCCTAGCAACTTTGTGTGTTGGTTCAATTACAAAGGACTCAAAAAACTCACTCCATCTGGTTTTCCAACCCCAGATGCGACCACCCCAAAGAGTGATCTAATTCTTCTGTATTTAGACTCGAAAACTTCTCACCAGTTGGTGGTGTGGGAAATCAAATGAGAGTCCTTAGGAGCAATAAGATCCACATGCTGCCCTAATTGCACATGGAGCTACACTGCTGCTTTTGCTCGGGCGTATTTGCAGTGCTGCTCTCAAAGGCGTATTGTTAGGTGAGGGGAAAGCCCACAAATCCTAATTTGAGTAATAATTTAATGTGTTCCAATAATTAGCTGCTCGTGATAGGGGCCCCTCGGCGTCTGGTGTGGGGCGTTGTGTGATGCGATGCCTTCTGTGGGGGGAGGCAGGCAGGTCGGTGTGGGCTGGAGGTGCCGAGCAGATGGACAGCACTTGGCAACCCAGAGAGAGCGAGCTGGAGCAGAGCTCTCCCCTCCTGTGCCGTCAGTGGGGAGCAGAGCTGTGTTGTTTGAACTTGCTGTTAGACACCGGTGGTTCGTCCTGCCTGCATGATGGGGTTCTTGAAGCATGGGGGGTGAGCGAGGGAAGGTCGGAAACCCTGCGTACTCAAAGCTTCAGACCGAGTTTTAAAAACAAATGAGGGACGGCTGGCCTTCAGCATGACGATAAGAGCAGGCCCTGGTTCATGCTGCTGGTTGTTTCCAGTGAAGGTTTCCTGTGGGAGCCCCGTGTGCCTCGCAGGAAGCGCGGTCGGGTTGGCAGCCGTGGGCCGTTCCCTGCTCTCACCTCCATTGGGCGGTGATGCATGGCCGTGTGGGAAGGCTGGCTGTCCTCAGGGCTGCTCCGAAGGTACGCGTGGCTCTGTGCAGGAGCCCAGCCCCAGGAGACCCGGGTTGTGTCAACAAGCCCAGTAGGCACTATTTTAAGCTGCTGTGTACCTAACGCTTCCTGTTTTTCAGGAGAAACTTCTTGTTTTCTTGCTTTTATGTTGACGGATTTATTTTAACGGCTTGTTCCTGAAGGAGGGCGTGGGGTTTCTTTTCCCCAGCTCTCCTGAAGTGCTGTGGGTTGGTGACCCGTGGGGCAGGAGGACTCCCGGGTGCTGGGCTGCCCTTGGCAGTCAGCCTGGGCGCCAGGGCTGCCTGGGGTCTTGGGGCAGCAGGGATCCCGCTGCAGGTAGGCAGCCGCTCCGAGGAGAGCCGTGAGGGTTCTGAACTTTCGTTAATGCTAAGTTAAGCCATGTGTGGTTCTCTTTCGAGGAGTGTTGGCCTAACCAGTAAGGACAAAGTAAATAGCATTCATTTCCTGCTGACCTTTTAACACCAACAGATGTTTTCTCTTACAAGTACCATAGGCCACTTCAGTCACTGACCTCATCAAGTGAGCTGCTGCCATTTTCTTACTCTGCAGTCTCTAATGCTGCTTTTTTAACCCACTTTGCTGAGGCCCGCCTACAGAAGGGGGTCTCCCGCCTTGGTCTGAACCCATGCACCATTTAATATTTTTGACTTTTTTTACTTTGGATGAACCAACCACATCCTCCTCATTTTCGTCCTCGGTGGAGGATGGCAGATGTTTCCTCTGATGGGCTCCATCAGGCTGCCTGAGGGAAATGAGTTTCCCTTTGTGATATTTTCCCTAGTGGTCCTCTCACAGGTTGGACTTGCAGGCTCACGGCTGGAGCAGTAAGTCCATCGGCCTTGTCCGTGTTTGCAGTTGTTGAGGAGAATGAATGGGGTCCTGAATCACATTCAGCCTCAAAAAATGAATGGGTTGCCATGCCAGTGCCAAGGCTTCCACCAGTAATGTTCCCATCAGCACTGATTGCACTACTGGTGCTTGCTTCTCTACAGCCTCATGGGTCTTTGTCCTGCCCAAGGAGTCAAGATCTTAGTCCCATCCCCAGGCTGCCCTGCTGGGAGATCACCTGGGTGTTGCCTTTTTTGCCCAGTCTTCCCTCGTGCATCTCTAGATCTGCTGCTGCAGATGGTGCTGGGTGGGAATCTGTGCAGGAACTGATGCTGTTGGGGAAGCAAGCGTAGTAGTAGTGAGCAGTAGAGCTTGTTCATTCCTGCTGCTTTTTAATTTGCTTTTGGCCAAGGGATGTTCAAGTCTGAGCATGACTCATGTGTCTAAGACTGTCAGAGATGCCGAGTTCATCCAGGAGACAGCTGAGGGAGGTTTCTCTGCTGTCGGTCCTGGCCAGAACCTGCCTTCTTCTTCCAGTCCTTTGTGGAGAGTGTGGGGACAAGCTCTGGAGTGAGGTAATGGAGGAGAGAGATGCGGTGGTTGGCTGATGTGCATGGTAGACATTTGTTTGAGACCTTCACGTGTTGGTGAGGAGCCTCTTCTCAGAGCTGGCTTTGCAGCAGTGTGTTGTCTGGTGGCATGGAGCAGGGTGAGGTGTATCCATGTCTGGGGTGAAATAAAGCACAACTCCAATGGCTTTGCTGCACAGCACGCACCTGGTGTTCCTCAATTAGTGGCATTCGGTTTGAAGTGCAAAGCCTTCAGTCTTCTTTTGGTTTCAGGTGGGGGGAATCAGAGAGGGGAAAATACAGTGTGATGATCAGTTGTTGAGTTATTCCATCTGGAAAGGGATGTACATTAGTTTGAGGTTTATGGAATTAGCCTCATAGACTTTTTTTTAATGCCATGTAGAAATTAGGTTGATGGAGATCCCCAGGTTGCCTCTTTGCATTCTGTCTTCATTTTAGTGGTCTCCATACATATTTAGCTCAGAAGTTTGACTTCATGAGTTGTGATTTCTATCCTGAGCGGTGTGTTTATGCAGGACAAAGAAGGAGAAAAGAAATACTGTGGCTCAGATTCCCCTTTTCCTATTTAATTAAAAAGAGAAGTACGCAAAATCTTAAAAATTCCTGAGTATTACTCAAACGTTACCAACTTAATAGTTTCAGGTTTCAAGAAAAATGACTCACGGGCATTTTTAATACAGGATTGCTCAAAATAGAGTTGAGTATGATTCACGTTAGCAAATTAAGACAACAGAAGCAAGCAAAAAGCCTTTAACCTGGCATTTGCCCTTTGTGATAGGTATGTTATAGAAGGGATGGCTGAGCTTTCCCTTCTGCTCATGGTGTCCAGTGGTGTGGGGAGCAGCATGCAGGGCAGGGAGCACTGTCAGCCCCAACTCAATCTATCTGGCAGGTTATCCGCTGGGGGCTTCCTGAGCAGGATGGATAAAAGGATTATATCTCTGAATGGTGGGAATCCTGCCTGCCTTGTATATTAATTTTTATCTGTCAGTATCATTAGGCTATGCCTAATTGTTGTAGGCAGTCATGAAGATCAAATTTTTGAGTCTGAAGTAGAGGAAAGCAAAGTCTGTAGTTGGGTGCCTTTTGCAAAGCCACCAGCCTTTCATTCACCAGCACTCAGACTCAAGCTTGTGTCCAGCACTGGACTGGTCTAAATTTTGTGGTCAGCATGGCAAGAGAGATGTCCCATCTACAGCAGTGTGCTGCCTGGATGGACTCTAATAAAAGAGGAGCCAACTCCCTTGGCTCTACCTGAAAGCGAGGAGCATTCATAAGGCACGCTTGTAACACAAGCCTTGTGAGAAGAATTGTTTAACAAATAGCCAGATAATCTCGTTTGCCTTTTCTGCAGTGTTTTAGTTTGCCCTGCGCTGGCAGTCGGCTTTTCCCAGGTTTAACCTCGCACAGAAGATTTTATCTCACGGGCCAGCAGGGATGGCTGCTGATGGTAGAAAACATCACCAACTTAGCAAGTGGATTACTGAGCAAAATCGATTTTATTTGGTACATTTATGGGCTGGAAAGCAACACAATAGTGTCTGCTTTGCTTCCACACCAGCGAGGAGGGAGCGCCCCAACCCGTGTTGGAGCCCCTGTGTGTGCCTGAGAGGCACCCACGTGTTTTGGACCACGTTCATCGCCGACGTAATTCTGATGGCATCGTTCTGGCTGACTGAGCAGGACCTGCAGAAACGCCTTAGGTGTACGTGCTGGTGTCTGTTTGCGGCTGTTTCTACTTACATGTTAAAGATTCTCTGTGAGCGATGGGAGCGGAGACCTTCCCCGTGCTCCTTGCTGCTCCCTGGATTGATGTATGGTGCTTTCCCTCCTGTTTTGTCAAAGTGTCCTCTGCTCCAGAGATAATGCAATTGCTATGCAGTGCCGTGCAAATACTGTTCTGTATTTGTATCTCTTTTCTATTTAATTATACTGTATAAATGTCCTCGGTAAATTTGATAAGTTGGGTGAAGGATATTGATTTTTGAGTCTCTCTCATGCAGGGCTCCTTGCGGCAGCAGCAGCAGCTGTTCCCCAGGTCTGTTTCCTGAGTGAAGGTTCAGCATTTAAGTATTTTCAGGATAACAAAAGAATTTCTCTCCTCTCCCAGTCGAGCTGCTGACTGTGGGAAGAAAAAACATTCGTGTTGGGTGGTGTTTTTTCAAGCCTTAGACTCACGTTGTCTGTAATTGGAGGTGGGAAGGGAGATGGAGGTGCACAACAGACCTGGTGCCTTCATTGCTGTGGATAAAACCTGCTGCCACCTCTGGGGAGAAATGAGAGAGGGATGCTCTGGGGCTGGGCCAGGCCTGGGGGCAGCAGTGGGGTCCCTACTACCCCTGCATCACCCGCAGTGACGTGGGGAGGCAGAGCTGGCAAGCACGGGGGTGGGAAGAAAAGGAAGAATGTATTCAGAGGGTTAAAGCAGGAGGACCAACAGCCTATTTTTAACAGCAGTTTTGAATGTGAAGTGTCACCAATGTTAAAAAAAGCTCGTGGTGAATAGCGGGGAAGATGCGTGCAGTAGTGGAAAGCCAGCTGCAGCTCTTTGAGCCGGCCGCTGCCGTTCGGTGGAGGCTGCGAACACTTGGGTAGTGTTAATGTTTTAATTTTTCTTTTCTCAGCCTGAGGTATCCCTGCACAAGGGAATTCCTTTAAACCATGCTTAGCTTTCAGCCTCTTAAGATATTTTCGTTCTTCAAGAGGAAAGGAAGGGAGAAATGTAGATATTTGTGCACTTTCCTATCGTGCTCGCTCTCTTTTCATTCTCTTGGAACATAAAATGTTTTCCTTTCCCTTTTTTTTTCTCCCCTGAAAATTAGACCCTGTTTTTTCTTATGGCTAATTTCCATGTATTCCTCATACAGGATTTCAGCCTTGATCTGCAATGCAAGCCTGTGGCTGTTCTTCCTAAAAGTTTGGTCCCACCGGGGCGTTCATTACAAATCCTTTTTTTCAGTAGCAACTTGTCTTCTGCAGACATCCCCCCTCGGAGCCAGCTGGGTCAGTTGCTGTGTCACCCCATGTCCCACCCCCAGGACAGGGACGTGGGGCTGCCACGTGCTCTCTGCTCTCTGCATGGACACAGGAGGCTGCAGCACCGCGGTCCCTGGAGTCAGCGATCTGCAGAGCGATGCGTCCCCGAGCAGCGGCCGTGTCTGCCCATTGTGTCACCGATCTGAGCATTAAAGGGACCCCGAGTAGGTGTTGCCACAATAAACCATAACAGCTCTATAGGAGCTGTCACAGTTCATTGCATCAATAATCTGTGCATTAAGGAGTCCCGAGCAGGCCCTGGCACACAATGGGCCGTTATGGCTCCAGATGAGGCTGTGCAGATTTAGGTCAATAACCCAAGTGTTAAGTCCCAAAATAGCTGCGATACAGCAAACTGGCTCCTAAGAAAGATGCGTAGATTATGCAAACCTGTGGTGGTGGCAGAGGATGCTCTGACTTACTGCTAAAGGTTAGTGGCGGGAGAATTATTTCATTTTATTTATGGCTGTTATCTAAACCTCTCTCCTCTCGCTTCACTCCCTCCTTCCCTCTCCTTTCACCCCTCTGGAAATTAAACCGCGTGAGCGATGCCGCGGGATCAGCAGAGGTGAGATGCAGGGGAAGGAGGGAGGATGGCTGGGGGGGTCCGAACCCTTCTTTCTCCCAAAGCCATCCCCACCCTCATCCCCATTGCTGGGCTCTGCATCCCACTGGCAGCTCCCACTGCTGCCCATCACTTCCCCAGCCGAGGCCCTTTTGTGCGCGGGCGGTGAGGAGAGGAGTGCCTCCAGCGCAGGAAGGAGGCCGGCTCGCATTGTGGGAGCATGCCTGAATGGAGACGTGGCCTTGAACTCTTGAACTCTTCTTTTTCTGTAGAGTACAACAACTGCGTACCTGAGAACACACACAGGACTTACTCAGGTGGAAAGTGGTTGTGTAGTGGCAGCGGATCTCGCATCACAACAAACAGGGTTTTCCACGTTTCCATTCGGAGATTTTCTGTTTGAGATTCCTTTAGCAGTCAGGCAGCAAAAGATGAATTAGCCAAGCTGCTGAAGGTATTACACGTGTTTCCCCCTTCAGAGACTTGTTAGAGCACATTTTCTTCGCTGATAGTAGTAAGTGTTGCAAACAAAACACAGTTTTCCCCTTTGAATATTTCTTTACGCAGAGCATCATCTACATAAAAAAAAAAAGAGTATGTTAAGCAACAAGAATAGCTTCGGGCTATTTTGTTTCATGTTGCTAAATAAGTCAATGCAGATGAGGACTTTTTATGTAAGAGTGACTTGTAAATATAAGCATTCAGATAAGAGCAAATTACAGCTCTGAAAATCTCCTGGAGACAGCGGAGAGGTGCTGCTCCTCCTGCTGCTCCCAGACCAGGCAGAGCTCTGAGGGCAGGCGGTGTTGGAAAAGAGCTTGAGATGCACTGAGGAACACTGGGTGTTTGTTCCATGCTGGGCAGCTGGGTGTTGGTAGGGTCTGCTGGCCTGTGCTGTGTCTGCAGGGCATCATCCTGGCTCTCCTGCTGAGCCAGATGCTGAGTGAGCGGTTGGGGATGATTGGGGAATGGCATCTCCATGAGATGGGCCCAAGGAAGGCATCCTGTGTCGCTGCTCGTCTTCACGTAGGCTGTGAATGAACTGATTGGACTATGAGAGAATTGAGAAGTTGTGAGTAAAGAGCAATATTGTAGACTTTAAGGCACTTTGGTTGTGAGTCCTTAAGTCTGGAAGCTGGCTGTGCTGCCAGGGGTGCAGGGTGCTGTCGTGTTTGGGTCTGACATCAACCCAGTGGTGCAGCAGCTTAGAACTCAGGCAGCAAGGTGTGCCCTGTGGGGGAGGGACAGGAGCACTTTGCTCCCACCATGTCTCACGTCTTTGTTTTCAAGGATGCACTCATCTCATTGCCTCTTCTATTATTTCTTTCATTTAGGAGTAAGGCAGAACTCTTTGGAAGACCTTTTGCTCCTTTTGGTAGTCTTGCCCTTGCTGCCGTCGCTGCTTTGAGCTTTTAACTTGTTAGCATATTGGGAGCGTGTACTTCAGTAGGATGAGAGGCGGTGGCCTTAAGTTGCACTGGAGGAGGTTCAGGTTGGATACTGGGAAAAATTTCCTCCAAGAGTAGTGAGGCACTGGCATAGGGACCGGTGGGGTTAATGTCCCTGGAGGTGTTCCGGAGCCATGGGGATGTGGCACTGAGGGACCTGGGCAGTGGGCATGGTGAGGTGGGCTGGGGTTGGGCTTGGCGATCCGAGAGGTCTTTTCCAGCCGTCGTGATTGATTCAGATATTTAATGAAACTCTCCACACTGGGGCTGGATGCTCTGGAACCCTGAAATGCACAGCCACCACCCTCCCAGCCCTGCCTGCTTCTGTCCAGGGAGCAAAGAGTGCTCTGGGCTTGGAGGACTGACAGCACAGCGTGGTGATGGGGAATCAGGGAGCTCCACGGGGGGTGCGTGTGTGCAGGAGAGGCATGGAGGCTGGAAGGATGTGGCTCTTGGCCACATGAAGATTTTGGTATGCAGCTCATGCTCAGGAAGTTTGGCCACCCTGATTACAAACATACGTGTGTTTGGAGATGGATGCTGAGATATCTGTCTCTTTCCTAATTTGATTTGTATTTAGATGGAGGGAGGAAAAACACAAGAGTGGGGAAGTGGGTGGCTTCGTGTGGTTTCCTAGCCAGCAGAAGCTGAAAACGGCTTGAAAAGCTCACATTTAGGAGCGTGGTGGGATCTAGGAGGAGGCATCAGAAGGTAAGTGGCCTTGCCCTGCCTCTTGGCAGGGGGAAGTTGCGTTTGCCTTTGTTCAGCTCTGCAGAAGGGAAGAGCCCTCAGCTCCAGAGGTGGATAGCTGTGCTGAGACACAGCCTGCAATTTTTATCTGTTAATCATTTTTAGAACATCAGAAAATGTAAAGTGCTGTGTGTGAGAGCAAAAAGGATGAGGTTTGCTGTGTCGGAATTAGGGAGGGGAATGAAGTGAACTGAACAAAACCAAACCTTGGAGGCAACAATAGCTGCACACCAAAGTGTTTGTATAGCCAGGACTTTTTATCGTAGCTATTTCTTCTTCTTTTCCTCTTGTCCTTGCTCTTGCTTGCTCATCTATATACAGCGTATGGGAAGGTTGAAAAGTGGCAATTACTAAATGAGAGCAGACAGAAGCGGTTCTCCAGCAGCTCCAGATGGGGGTTAGCGGTGCTGTTCCCAAGCCCCGTGCTTCACTCCGCAGTATGAAATGCCCTCTAACGGCCAAATAACCACATAACTCATCCGGCGATGGGGAAACAGGCGTTTTTCTAGGGGCTTCCAGTCTGGCTGTGCTGATTTTGGTGCGGTCCTGAATAACTGCTGGAGTAGAGGAGAGCTTTTGGTTATCGAGATGTAAAACAGATGAAGGCTCATCTCTCTCCATCATTAGGTTGGTGAAGTACAAACAACCTGAGAAGGCTGGCAGGACATGGAGTGGGGTTGTGTTTTGCAGCACGGCAGGGACCTTTGGAGACTTTCAGATTATTTCTGTATCTTCTTTTAACTGGAAAAGTTGAAGGTAGTTTCCCAGGCCACTGTGTGCCACTATGTGCTGTAGTATCAGATTGTGTGTTATCGGTGGCAGACACTTAGAAAAACAAGATAAGAGAGGCTAAAGGAGGCCCGTGATTAATTAGCAGATGGATTAGGCCCTCTCGAAGCTAAGTGGATAATTTAGGTTCAGCTCCTGGTTATTGCTTTGCCCAGCACCAGGTCCCTGTGATCTGTCAGTGCAGGATGGGCAGAGCATCGACCTGCTTCCTGATGGCAATTGTCCTTACAGCAGTGCTGTGTGTTTGTGCTGTAGCTGTAGAGTGAGAGTCCTGGTATCTCCTAGTTGCAGAGCAAGAGGAGAGGAGCTGCAGAGGGCTATTCCTGCCTGCCAGGTAGCACTGCTGCACATGCTGGGAGATCTATTCCCTGAAAGCCAAGAGTCCATCACTGATGTTGAAGAGTAAAATTAAGGAAAAAAAAGTGAAAAATGAAATAGGAACAAAAATCCAAGGGTCTCACTCCGTTCCTTTTCATACTGTGGCAATTTGGGTACTGTCCTTTCGCCAGGTCTTCACAGCAGCATCCTGGCTGCAGGAGCCCAGTCTGGAATGCAGTTTGTAACCTGCACTGCAGTTCTTAAAGAAACTTAAAAAAAAAAAAAAAAGCCCAGATCCAAGAATCAACCTAACCTAACTCATGGTTTACATATCATTAAGATGGACACAAAATGCTACAAACCCATCTATTCTTTTTTTACTTACGCATATATACTTGTAATTCTCCTACTGAGACAGCAAGTAGCTTTGGTGGCACAGAACGGGGGTCCTCCCCATGCCTTCAGGGCTCAGAGCAGTGTAGGGCCAGGCCTTCTGTGTCATCTTTGAAGCCTTATTATTTTAACCCAGTCTGTATCTTGTTGCATAATGTTTTAAGATGTTGTCTCCATCTTTATGCAGCGTGTTTAATTTAGCAGCAGATGTGCAGGCTCATATGCCGTTATGGTACATTTTGTTCACTCATATAATAGTGAGTTTCTCAAAATTGTTACCAGTTCTTCAGCACTCCTACGGCGTGATATTCTCCTCTCTGTATGGTGAAAGGCAGAAGAGCTCTTTATTTCTCCATCTGCAGGTGCTAACGTGGGAGTGTCGGCTCATTGCGGAGCACGCCTGACCTGCTGCATTGCTTTTTTGGGGAAAAGGCAGCAAGCAGTCAGAAGAGGACAAGACTTCAGTCCTTAGGTTTCTGGGCACAAAACAAGCAAGGCACCTAGACAGAAACTGCTTCTTGCCACCCACGGAGGCATGCAGGCATTCCCATGGAGAGGCCTTAATGCAAAACATTGCTGAACGCTTTGCGGCAGCAGAATCATACTAATAACTAATAAAGGCACTCAAGCTAATTAGCAATGGTTTTGTAGCAAGAGACCTGCCCTGGCTGTTCTGAGGGTGCCGAAGGCTTCACAGCAGAGATTGTTTTCCCACAAAATGGGAAGAATCTTTTTTCTTGATGTCCTGTTTCCCATGCGATGGCCAGGGGCGTTTAATGGAGGAAGAGAAGGCCAAACGTCGGCCGCACAGAAACTGTGTGATTCCTCTTCCCAAGTGCATAGGGTGACATGCCTAGGCATTAAATAATAATAATTATGATAACCTATTTTTTATCCTTCCTAATGAAAATCTATGTTCTTTTCTCATCACCCGTATAAATGTTTAATCCATTTTTGGCTCCTGCTGAGCTATTGTGCTTAACGGTACCTTGACACTGTGAGCTCCACGTGTTGTTTTGCTATAGCTTTTCCA
Source organism: Chrysolophus pictus (assembly GCA_037305975.1). Lineage (NCBI taxonomy): Eukaryota > Metazoa > Chordata > Aves > Galliformes > Phasianidae > Chrysolophus > Chrysolophus pictus. The sequence goes on from CM074581.1 coordinate 3,244,839, forward strand.
AAGAAAGCATCCAAAAGGAGGATCTGGGCAGGGATTGAGTGGCTGGTGTCTGTCTTTCCTGTCATCCCCCTCCTCCCTGTGACTCTTAGAGCTGGGCACCCCCCTCAAGAATGCGCTGCCGGAGCGGGGAGGAAGGATGACTCAAAGTGTCCCTCCTGCACTGTGCCTCCTGCTTTGTCTGTTTCCCCACCCCTGCCATTATTTCTGTGTGTCTTCTTTCTTTTCTCCACATTTCCTTTTTTGCACTGAGCCAGGCTTCCCTGCTGACATCTGAAGCCTGAGGCACAGCCCCGCTGCAGTCACGGCCACGGATAGAAGCTTGGGCACTTCACAGCCCCCAGCGCTGCTCCTGTGCTGAAACCTTGGCTTGAGTGAGATCCAGCTTTGGGACATGGATCTTAATGTAAAGGTGGCAGGGAGAGCTCACTGTGGCTCATTTCAGTATTACAGACTATTTGGAATTGTAGAACGGCTTAGGTTGGAAGGGACCTTGAAGCCCCTCCAGTTCCATATATCTGGGATTGCCCCTACCTGAGTGCATCACCTTGCACTTGGCCTTGTTGAACCTCACTGGATTGATGTGGGCCCACTTGCTGAGCCTGTGAGGGCCCTCTGGATGCCATCCCTTCCCTCTGTTGTGTCAGCTGCACAGCTTGGTGCCATCAGCCAACGTGCAGAGGGTGCACTTGATCCCACTCTATGTTGTTAAAGATGTTGAAGAGCACCCAGGAGGACCCCTTGGAAGGGGTGCTTTCTGTGAGAGGTCTCTAATATTTCTGTCCAACAGAGCGTTTTCTTTCGGAAAATGGCCTTTTTTTTCTTCTCGTTTCCCATCGAATGCAGGAAAAACAAGCCCTGGTGCAGCTCTTCTCTCATTTTCTGGCTCATGGACTGTGGTATTTGACAGGCGGTATTAAGAAGCTATCTAAATGTGTTAACATCGGGATGAATATTTTTTCCTAAAACATTGCATTTAAGTACATGGCTTCTTTAAATAACTAACTAACTGCTGGCTATCATCGTGTCCGAGGGTTTTCAGGAAAATTTACATTTTGAAAGACACTGTTGGAGGCTAACACGGACATGCAATTACTGTATGTAAATCACTTCACTTGTTTCCTAATCTCGCTTAAGATGAAGTACAGTTTTTCTGTGCGTGCCTCTCTCTCTCGCATTCCCTTATACAATGAGGTTTTCTTGTCTTTTAATTGCTGGCCGTGATTTCTGTCCTGCCTTGCCTGATTGTGTTTATTTTATTTCCGAGGACATTTAGCCCCGCGCTCAGTTCCCAGTTGGGTTGGATGGAGAAATGGCCGAGATTGAAGTTGGAAGCACAGCTAATTGCATCCTCACTGCTGCAAATGGAAGAGCTTTTTTTTACAGCTCCATAGGAAGGCTGGGGAGCACCCACTTGCTTTGCTTCCTTTCATCCAGCCCTGCCATAGCCTGCTTGTGAGCTCCTGCCACAGTTTCAGTAAGGCTTTGGAGCTGTGCTTTTCTTGCTGGTCGGTATCATGGACACCTGTCATGTAAGGATGGAGCAGATAGAGTTGTTAGGAGGGAGCTCATTCATGAGCACTGTGTTAAGCTGTGCTGGATTCTGTTAATACGAGCAGCAATCTCTGTAATTGTCAGCAGTTCCTTTGTGGGAAGTTTTCTTTGGGGGAGCAATACAGTGGGTTGAGATGACTGGAAGAAAACTTCACTGGAAGCATTTGTCCATTAGGAAATGCTCTCTGTCAAAACTGCATACCCTTTGCATATCGATTTTGTTTGGGGAAAAAAAAAGAGTCACAGACAGAGCATAGTGATCCTTTTGAGCATTTTCACAACAAAACGGTAACTTTTTTCTTCTGAAGGGACCTTTTTGTAACACGTTGTTTCTCCCCGAAGGTGAGATGGGATTTAATAGACCTGGAAAGCCACGTGTCTCCATCTAACACTGGCCATGGACATGTTGCCCTTGTGTTAGCTGTGCTGACAGCATCATTCCTGTTTTACAAAATGTTTTGGCTGTTGCAAGCTTCTTCCTCCGGAATGGAAGTTTTCTGCTTCTTTCAAAGTGTGGCATTAATTATTAATGGAAGTGGGAACCGTGCTCTTTAGCATCCCTATGTTTAAAAAAAAAAAAAAAAAAAAATCAATTAATTATTGCTATAAATCTCAGAGATTACGCTGCAGTTGTGCTGCTGGGAAATTGGCCATTAACTACCAGGAAATTGCCCATCTTCCCTGAGTCAGAATTCAGTTGTACCAACACAACCGTTTTCCTTTTATAAATTAACTATCAACGTGATGCATAATTGATAACCATTTATAATAATAACAATAATCTCCATGAAATTGTCATCTCGCTCTGCAGTGGCTTTGTTAGAGCCCTCACCCCGGTGTACACAGCCCGGCCCGTGGGTTTGTTAACCCGGAGGCTTTTGCTTGCACAGTCCAGGAGAGGCTGCAGAGGGGTAAACCCACCAAGGGGACTGTGTGACTGTGCTGCAAGGATGAGTTGAGTGCTGCTGGTTGTGCTCTGTGGAACAGGAAGCAGGAGCCAGTGTTTCCAATGAGGACATCCCTTGACTTAGCTGCATGCAGAGTGACCAGAGCTTGCAGCTGGGTGCAGATGGCCACTCAGGAAAGGATTTCTCACTCCTCGTGTGTATCTTCCCCTTCTGTCCTGGTAAGGCCTTTGTTTCCACTAGTTCTGCTCTTTTGGCAACATGACATGGACTGAAAAGGGTAGGGCTGGAGGCAGGATGCATCCCTGGAGGGCTTGTAGCTCAGAACTGGGAACCTGTCTTCTTAAAACATCCAAGAGGATAGCTCGCTAGTGGGTTGCTGGCTGTATAATGTAAAAGATCAGTGTGTGCCGCACTGGGCTGTTGGAATTCAGCTGTCAGCATGAAATCTCTTCACCTTATGTCTTCATTCATTGACACGACTGTAGATATTCTGTGAAAGGCTCAGCCCTGAGCCTTGCAGTGCAGTTGCTGGGGCAAATACTGTGCTGCACCTTTGGGACCGCAGCCTGAGCCTGGCTTCAAGCACTGGGAATGTGTAGAAACCAGAGCGATCCACCTGAGCTAAGAGGTTCAGGTTCTTCCTCCATGTTATCACGGTACAGATGACCCTGCAGCTGTTGTCCTTTTGTGGGGCATTTCTTGCAAATGTCAGGGTGCATGGATTGTGTTATTTCATTGCATTTAAATGTGTGCTCAGTACAAAGTATGCAGGTGGGGCCACGGTGGCAGCTGGAGCGTACATCAAGGTCTAGTTGGAAAGTCAAGGGCCATTGATGAGTTCTGCTGGGCCAGGCTGTGTATATCTGTGTGTGTAAAAGTACTGGCAGAGCAAAAGCTGCTTTCCCTTTTTTATGTACTCTCTAATAATCTTTCAGTATCTGTGAGCCTACAAAATAGCTTAATGGATTTTGTCTGCTAGGAATAGATTTTTAAGGCAGAAATAAAACTCAGAAGGCCAGGCAGCGTTTTGGCAATTCTCTTGTACAATGCTGGGTTTTCTGATCCCAGGGAAGATAAAGGGGCTGCACGCTCGGTTGGCGGTGTAGGATCTGGAGGGACGCAGGGCTGGAAGTGCTAAACCCACAGCCTTGGCTGCAGGAAGCCTGCTGAGCTGGGTGGGTTGGAAATCCTATTTACCAGCTCCTCTCCTCTCGACAGGATCGATACTGGCGGTATGCATGCCGACTCCTGTGAGTTTTCCTGAGTTCCCGGGGGACTGCTTTGCTTTTTGAATCAGGAAGTTGGAAACTACCATCAAGAATGGCACTTGTAGATAAACACAAAGTCAAGCGGCAGCGACTGGACAGAATTTGTGAAGGTAAGAGGATATTCCAGCATTTCTATGAAAGATGACAGACTGTTAAAGTAGAATTACCTCACTTGTCCTTGTTTTATACAGCACTCAGAAACTGTGATCCAGGTCCATGGCTAGATCTCCCATCTTCTGGGTTGGCACAAACTACATCATATTGGTGTTGAAGTATTGGCAAGGGACACACTGGTTCCTCTCATTCCTCCCCACAGTCGTGTTCACAGACTGTTTAATTACCCAGTGTCATGTCCCACAGCACTGGCATGAGCTCTGCCCTGCTGCCCTTGGGGAGTTTTGGTAAAGCTCAGAGTCCTCCACTCCCACACAGCCACCACTTGCCTTAAGGCTTTGGCAAGACAGAGATTTGGTCATCTCATAGCCACTGCTTTGTGGATGTGGGAGTTGACCATTGCTCATAACAATGAATATCTTCTGAAAACGGATGGAAATTCATAGATAGTTCTTGAAGTATATTGGAGCTGAAACTTGATGATCCTTGTGGTCCGTTCCAACCCAAGCCATTCTGTGATATTTCATACAAACAGATTGTTAGAATGGCTTTTGTTTTGTTGGTGTGTGATGATAAGACAGATTTGCTGTAAATTGTTCTTTATTAACTGTGCGTTACAGAGGGACAGCTGACTCTTACCTTCTATTTATTCCATTTTTTCAGCAGAAATCTGTAGCTAATCTTTTCCTATTCTAGCTCACGTGAAATTACTTATGATGGAAGTCAAGTGATGGCAAACAACCTCTGACTTTCAGGTGTACACTCTGGTACTTCTCTTATGCAAACTGACACTCATGGAAGTTTTATCATCAGTAGCAAAAGCTGAGCAGGGTATTATTTTAGGAAAAATATCATAAGTCACATCTCTTAAAGAGCTCCAGTTTTTATCTGCTCTTAAAATGAATGGCGGCCTGCAGGGTAACAATTTGCTGTATTACTTGAATGCCAACCAAGTGAAGTAGGTTTTGCTCTTGGATGAAAGCGCAGAGCTCACGTGGGAGCTGTACTGCATCTGTTTCAGCAAAGTGGAGTTTGTGCAGCTTCCAGGGAGCCTAAAATGCTGAGCGTTGGGACAAGGTGGCTTTGGGATGGCTATTTGTGTTATGTATTGCTTGCTCCAGCATGCCAGAGCTGTTGCTCTCCACTTGTCGTGAGTTGTTTAGCTTTAGATCTGGGTGAGCCTCATGCCCTGCTGCACACACACAGCCCCATAAACAGCCTGAGTATTGCCCAGAGAGCAGCAGCGTTGATGGGGAGCTGAATGCTAAGCTCAGAGAACAGCTGACAGGAACAGAAAATCAGCTCTTCGTTTAATCATGTCGTACACAAAGGTGGAGAGGCAACCCTGCCTCTTTGTTTAATTAACCCATCCCAAATAGGATTCACATGTGAGCAGCACTGTGTCCCTGGGCAGGATATGAAGCCCTATAGATTTTGGAGAGGTGGAAGCGAAGCAGAAAGAGGTGAGGAGCTGGGAAGGGGTATCCAAAGCGTGCTGCAGCGTGGAGTTGCGTATTTCTCCTTTTGAATGTCATAAACACTCAGGTGTAGTACAGTTTCTCATCTTCAAAATTTACTTTGAACTCGACTTAAAAGAGTTGTGTCAGCTGAGCCTGGATGTTCAAAAGCTGCCTTCCCGGTTTGATGTTTACTATCAGATCGAGTTGCTGAGTGTACAAGAAATTCAAAAGGATTGTACGACAAACCTGCTAACAGAGCTTTAGATGTGATTGAAGTTTAGATTATTTTCCTCTGATACATGAACTTTCTTCTTCTTTCTTGGTCAGAAGATATTCTTTCTTAATCTGTAAACATGCAGAAAACATAACTATTTAAAGTATACTTTGTCATTTGCCAGCTGTGTTGTGATTTGATTTCAGGGGTGGGATTCATGTTGTAAGACCTATATTTATAAGCAACAGATCATGACTGCGCTGTAAGTGGCATTATAAAAGCTACCTTGAAAAATGCAGAGATGGGGGGATTTCACAAAATACCAGGCTCATAGGACTGTGATAGTCCGTACTGACATCTCTGGTGGCTATTTTTTATTATAGTCACCTACTTGGATTATAGCATAGGAAAGCAGAGGAGTGGATGTTCGCTGCTGAAAACACACCTTGAAACAACAAGCTTTTCTCTTGGTGTTGTCTTGAAAGTACACCGAGCACGTGGTGAAATACAATGAGAAGTCAGGCAGCTGTTGTCCAGAAAAGTCGCTTGAAGGGTTCCTGTTGGGTTGGTGGCTGGACTTGATGGTCTTAGAGGTCTTTTCCAACCTGAATAATTCTACAAATCTTTGTTCAGTGGAAGCATTCGTGCAGCTTTTCTCTTTAAACAAACGGATGGAATGCGGAACTGTGTTGAACTGATGGAAAGATAAGTGCTTGGTAGTACACAGGGGATTTCTGTGCTTGTTACCAGGTTGGTATGCCGTCCCATCCCTTTTACAGCACGCACAGGAAGGGATGTCAATCAGTGCAGCAGGGTGATGGCACCTCCGGAGCTGAACCATCCTTGTGCTTCCCCTGCATGCTGCATAAGCTCTGCCCAAGGAGTACTACTTAGTGCCCCAGGTCTGTGCTGTGCTGCACAAACTGCTGCTGAGCAGTGGTTCTTAATAGGGGGCTGCTGGAAACATAACAGGCACATGTTGAGGGAAATAGCTTACAAACTGCCGCGGTACTAACAGAGTGTTTTAAGAAGCTGCAGCGTTTCTGTGTCTCTGTTAAACGTGCATCTGGCATGGAAAAGTAATCCAGGCTGTACAAAGGGTGGTGGTATCTTTGAAAATGCCTTTATGTGCAGGTTTATGAGTCTTCCAGGAAGTAAGAGAGTTTGGTTTCATTGCATTACACAGTGCCTCCGTGCTTTTTTTATGTGCAGTTATGAGGTCTTTATATGACAGAGCTCCTTTTCCTGCTAAGCAGGCTATATCCAAGGGGCGAGCTCTGCACCAGGTAACCAGCTTTGCTCTCTAGAAAACTACAAGTGGAATAATGGCGCATACTTAAGGGGATAAATAAATATTAGGGCAACAGCCTGCAATAATGCCATTTGGAGCAGCCTGCCAAGAATTAAATGGCTTTGTGGTGCCTGTTAGAACGAAGCAAAGCCTTAGCTTACCCGCTTCTTTCTGGTTGTCCCGGAGAGTTTGGGTGCCGATGCTGTAATTGGATCCATGTGGGTGGAAAGATGGATCCAGTGCAGGGCTGGGGTTTCGGAAAATAATGTGCAGAGTGGTTTACAGAGTTCCTGTTTGTGGAATCGTGGCTGATTACGTAGTGAGTCCAAATATGCCTTAGAGGTGGTGCTGCTGGTGCTGTGTCTAGTTAGAGTTGTCCAGCACCCCTTAGTTCAATTCCCTTCCCATTCGCTTGTAATTTTGACACTTTTTTACATTCGCTTGAGCTGGATTTTTCCATTTCATGATGAGTTTTTACCTCGGGGTGAATTTAAAACAAAAAAAAAAAGTTCCAGCAAAAACCGTTGAGCCGCATCTAAGCAGGAGATGGTGAGGAATGTTGGTTTTGCTATGTTGGAAACAAAGCAGAGCCCCTGACATGCAGCGTGGAAGCCACAGTGCCCTTCTGCTCTGCTTGGGAAAAAAAGGGGCCTGAATTGTGCAGCAGGGTGGCTGTGGTGCCAGGAGCGTGCCTGCTATTGTTCCCAAATTTGGGGCTATTTCTTGGCCTTTGAATGCAGTGAAGCTCGCACACGTCCCTGTTGGACACTCGTGGACACTTGGGCATGTTGTGGGCGGGCTCCTCTGCATCCCTTCACAGATGCATGATGCTTTGTGTACCCAACAGGAACAAGGCAGTAGTGGTGGCACAGCCAGGATGCCAATGACAGTGTCTTATCTCTGTGTAAAGCTCAGGTTTCCCAACCTCACTGAATTTCTCTCCAGTGATGCCCAGTGCTGCCTCTGCTCCATAGCATTGCAGCCATGCTGCTTTGCTGTCTGCAGCTCCAGAGCCTTGAAATTTTAACGCTTGGCTTTATAGGTTAAAGTTTGCACTGACATTTATGAGTCAGTTAAGCTTTCAACACCCACACACCCAGAAAGTGGCAGCCCTGAGATGAACAAGAAGCAAAGAGGAAAAATAATGGCAAGGTCAAGTGAGCCCAGGCATTTCCTGATGAAGCTCTCACTTTGGGATTTGTCGTTATCTAATGAGGAATCATGTCCTTACACATCAGTTTGTGCCACCAGAGCGGTCGGCGCCTTGTACAACAGCACAACCATTGGAAGTGCCACACAAGCTCTTTGTGGTTTTTGTTTGTTTGTAGGGCCTTCAGTGTGTTCTGTGGCTGATAAATGCCAACTCAGAAACATCGTGCTTCCAGTGCTCAGTGCACGGGTCTCTTGGCTTTTGGAGCTACAGGCTTCTATTCCCCAGGTGTTTGCCTTCCAGCCCTATAGTTTCAAGATGAGATGGAGCACTCTCTCCTTTCTCATGTTTCCCTACCAAATCTGTGGCTGTTCAAAGGAAGAGGAACAGGAGAGCTTAAGAATCATGCAAAATCAAGGCAGACTGGGCAACACTTTGTTCCTGGCTGGGCCAATGACTCGTTATTTCTTTGGCTGCAGTGGTGGTGCTGGTTGTGGGTTTTGACCATGGCCTCATTAAGGAGGGTTTCTGCAGAGGACCTGATGGTCAAACGAAGCACCCAGATTTGGAAAGGAGCTGACATGAGGGTGGGAGCTCCTCTGCGAAACGCAGGAGGGAATTTGGGGAAGGAAGGGATGATTTTGTCATCAACGAATTTATCTTGGCTGTGGCTACGTGGGGCTGGTTAAGTCATTTCAAGGTGGGCAGGAATTCCACATTTCTGCCTGTGATGGAAGTCAATGCAAACCATATACGGTAATATTTGAATAAATGCACAATGTAATGCCAGGTATGCTGGTAAATAAAGCCCTGGATCTTTGTCAGGGGTGCTTTTTACTTGGTCTATATTTCAGTTTCTCATCCTTAAAAGTGGGCTTAATATTCCTGCAGTCAATTATTGCTTGTGATGCCATTAAAAAAAACCCCAAGCCTTTGACAGAAGTGCCCCTGAAGAATTGTCATGGTTCTGGGCTTTTCAGCAGTATTTGAACTGTGTGTCCTGGAGATTTGGGCTCGCACACCAGTAGCAACCAAAACCAGGTTCTCATTCAGAAAGTGCAATCCATTGGGGCTGAAAAATAGAGGAGCTTGAGGAGCTTTGCCTGTGGAAGCACAGTTTGCAAAACATAATTAAAAACTACCAGGTAGTCAAAATAAAAGTTGTACAAGGGAACTGAATTCTGGCAGTCTCTTGTTTCCCCCCTTGGTGATTTCTTTGCATGGTACTGTGTAAGAAATAGCCAGTTAATAGGCACTGTGATACATGTAATGCCATAAAATTGAGTAAAATAAAATTTTAGTGCTTGGCATCCCTGTTCCAGAACACTGCCTGTCTGCAGGTCTGGACAGTGACTGGGCAGCATTGGGAAGCTGCTTGCTCCTTTGGATAATGTAACTGTGGCCAAAATGAGGATGTTTGATATTTGGGTGGAGGAATTTTCTTCCATTCTTGGAAATTTGAATGCCAAGTAGCATCTGATAATACTTATTTTTACGGCTTAGAAATAGAATCCTATTATCTCAGGAAATTCTTATCACCACTAGTCATTTGATGAGAAACAATGAGTTAAAGATGATATCAAACGTGGAAGAAACTGCTTGTCCTGAGTAAAACTGACTTATTTAGAACAAATACAAACCTTTATTTTTGTCTGGTGGGTTTGGCTTTCTTTGTTCTGTAATTATAAAACACAGTACCAGGATTTCCCCCCCACATAAAGCTTTTTATGTATTTTTTTTTTCAAGTTTCCACCTCAAAGCACATAAACCATCAGGCTTGTAAGGAAGGCTTGCTTGCCACATTTTGCTTAGAGAAAAGAAGTTCATTTGTCAGATGCTCTGCCATTGCACCCTGTCCTGATTTGATTTCTCTGAAGCTCTGTTTGGCTGCTGTCTCCTTACCAAGATTCCATATGAAGTCCATCAGCCTTTATGGAGGTTCCAGAAATGGCTTTAAATTCAGACAAAACCTAGGCTGCGACTCGTTCTACCAATTTAGGCATTGGGAAGTGTGTCATTCAGCATTGTTCTTAGCTACCCTTTTGTTAATATTAGTATTTGCTAAAATTGTAAGGTTGTTGTTTTTTTTTTTTTTAATTAAACAATCCTATGGGTGAAGAGAATTCTAGCAACCTCAGTGGATTCACAGACGTTATACAAACTCATTGGCGTTCTTCCATGATTTTCAACCCTTTTGCTGGGCTGCCTCAGCACTTTGCTCTACGTGTGAGTGGGCATTTTTTGCTTTGTGGCAGGGCTGCAGCGTATCTCCTATTTCCCAGTGGGCTGTTGTCCTTGCAGCAGAGAGGCGTGGGCTGCTCGAGTAGTTTTCCAGCTTTGTGTAGATTTTTTCTCTCTGCATTCACTTGTGTGCAGTCTGTCTCCAGTGACACGCCACGGGGGGATACGCACGACAAGATGTAGGACTTGAGCCAGATATGAAGCCAGCCTGACAAAATCCCCGGGGCAACCAGTAGAGAGTAAGACACATTTAGATAAGGTTACAGGAAGAAAAAAATCATGAATTTGGTATGCAACTTCTTTGTAATAGATATGTGACTCAAGCTATTGCAAGATGTAGAGCTCCCCTTTCCTGTGACTCAAGTGCTGTATGCACATAGGTAGGGAAAATTCTGTTGTGTTGTCCTAGCATTTGAGCCCACATTTACAACAATTTAATATGCATCTAACTCTTAAGCCCACCTTGTATTTTTCCATTTTCTCCAGCCTTAAGACAAGGGTCTATGTAACGAGCTTTCCAACTTCATGCCATTAATTAAGAAACACTTACAGCTGATGACTTCAAAACCTTCAACTTAACTTGCATCCTTACCACATTTCCCATTTAAATTAACTGGTTTATGGATTAACACGTTGTTGCTGTATCTGGTTTTCTTCTCTTTCTTCTCAAATCCTCTTCCTCGTTTGAAGATTACTCAGAGAAATGACAATATCTCTGGACTACGCGAGGAGACGTGGAGCAGAGGTGTTGTGGGAGCAGCAGCCGTGGGGCTGCCCTGTTGCTGTGTTTGGAAGTGCTGCCAAAATCACCTCCAGTTGGCTACTTCACCTTTCCAGATATGTGATGGGAAGGGATCAGTCCTCAAGGACGGATGAGAATGGGATGGATTTTCCTCCCAAGCACCAGGAAAAACTCACGTCTGTTTCCTAAGGATTGACGACGTCTGGATCCAGACCAAATTTTTAGGTTTGATACTGACTCTACAGACTATTTACCAGTAAATATTTTGACAGGAGTGGGACATCTGGCTATATAGTAAAATAAAGCTGCAGAGAAATGCATTACACAACTTTTCTTTTATATTTTTTGGTATCCACAAGCAGATGTAGTGGATCTCTGCCAAAACAGTGAAGGTTTTCATTATGCGTGTTATATCTGAGAGCTTTCTGCAGAGTGCAAGTTTTCTAGAGTTGGTTGTGCATTTTTGCTTTGCCTTAAGCTTTAAATGGCATTGATAAGTTCTTAACGACACTTTCATGTAGCCCCTTAGCTTAACTCTATTAACTTGTGTCTTTTTTTTTAGGTTGTCTTTTACACTCTCTACTGCCACCTAGCACCTCAAAACTTCCTAATAAATAGCTTTGGTTTGCAAAATAGTGGATAGTTATAGCCTGGCATCTGTTTGTGGGAGAAAATAGTGACACTGCCTGCTGATGTTAACAGCTTTTGGAATGAATCAGCCAGTCAGCCAAAGCAAGGGGAGTGGGGCTGCCAGCTTCAGCCTTGGGGGTCATCCCTGCCATGCAGGAGTTGTCCCCGTGGAGAGTTGGGCAGTGCAGTAAGACGTGCCTGCAGTGATGGTCCCTCCACAGTGGAATCTTTCATCAATATCATAATAAAATACATTGATCTTTTAAATAAAAAAAAAAAAAATCATTTTTAGCCAAAATAATGCATATAAATGCATATATATATATATACGTGTATATATATAATTGTGTTGAGTCTGCAGGGAAGATACATGTTTCAAGCTCTTGGCATCATCAGGGAAAGTAAAGCAGGGAAGCAGTCTGCACTCCAGCCTGTTTATCTCCTCAGGACCATGTTACAACCTAGTAATCAATTATTTTTTATTCAAAGCCCAAACATGCGTGGCAGAGTTCAGAATTACAATATATATTCATTTAACAATGGATTTCTCTGCTGCTTTCTGGGACAGATACAATTCCCATGCTTTTCATTACACGTGCTATTTAAATCTTGATCCCGAATTCTTATTAAAAATGATGAATTTTGACCTAGAGGTCTAATACCTAGTTTTGGAGACAAGGTGCTTGATGTGATTTCCAGAGGATTACTTTGAAGAGCATTCCTAGATTAGATCTTCACAAATTGTTGAGCCTTGTCTGCTGGCTTTTCGACTGCTGTTCAGCATCCAGATTGATTTTTGGTTTGTAGTCCTTGGCAGGGTGCAGTTGCATGGTATAGGGATACAGCTGATGTATTTATTATCCCTTTGTTAAACCAGGCATGTTGCAATACTTTTTATGCTAACTTGTACTGGTCTCTCCCAATACTTGAAGGCAAAATTGTTTCCCATTGAAGATTCAAGAGCCTGAAGGGTTCATTCTGACAACTCAAAGTATGTTTTGCAGATGGGCTTCTTGTTTTGAAACGCGAATGCCTTTTGGAAGCTCTGTAGCTTCTCACATTTGTCAGCCACAACACACTTTTCAAGCCCTGGGGTAGATCAGCCAAGCTTTGCAGAGACGTGGGCAGCATGGGGTGATGAGTTCCCATCCTTGGAGGTGTTCAAGGCCAGGTTGGATGGAGCCCTGGGGAGCCTGGTCTAGTATTAAATGTGGAGGTTGGTGGCCCTGCCTGTGACAGGAGGGTTGATGATCCTTGAGGTCCCTTCCAACCTGGGCCATTCAGTGATTCTGCGTGTCCCTTGGAGTGCTGGTGCCCTCATCCTGCGATACATGCGGGGTAATTGGAGGTAGATGTATCCCTCACATAAAAGTTGTTGGCACACAGATGGTGCAATGCGGGACGTGGTGCTGGCTGGAAATAGCAAAGGTGACTGTAGTTTCCTTATGTGAAATGCTTGTTGTTCTCATGATGCTAACTGGTGGGAGCTGCCCTTTTTTGGAAGCTGACCCCAGTTCCAAATCCCAGTTGGGCACAGCGTGAGCTCATCGCTGGGCTCATCATGCACATGAGCCAGCAGTTACTTCCACCCATCCCTGGCTGGGTTACACGCAGACGTCAGCTTTTGTTTCATGCTCTCAAGTCATCAAAATGCAGAGTTACAGGAGGCAGTGACTGTTTAATTATCAGCTGATCTTCAGTGCGTTCTGTTGTAACGCACTGAGTTGGTGTTTGAGGGGGTTTTGTTGAACTTACAAAGCATCTACGCTTTTGGTTTGGAAATTGGTAAAAGCATGTGGCATGGCTTCAAGAGCTGAGTGCTTTCAGATGCTGTTCTGTTCCTTTGATTATTGAAAATGATTCCTGCACAATCCTGCTAATTTTCTCTTTGTACGCCTCTAATTTCAGGAGACCATTAGAAAGTCCATCTATGCCGAGTGCTTATTGCCACTGCGAGAGAGATTTCTGCAGAGCCAAATTTTAGCAAATGCAGTCATTTCCGAGGATTTGGAACATTTTCTTCCTGCATTTCTTCCCCCAGTTCTTTCTTTAAGATTTGTCCATGTGTGTACATCACTTGGAGCTCACGCTGCTCCTTTTCCTCTCCGTCACATCTGCTGTTTGGCACCGTGTAGCTCAGCTCCAGCCCAGTTCTGCTTCCCAATGCCCTGCGAGCTGCACACAAGGAGCAGACACCCCAAAAGGCTCCTGAGACTGGGCCCATTGGGCACCATCACACATGATCCTTCAAGTGCAGGCTGAGGGCAGAGCCACTTATCCCCCCGTTAGCTTTCTGGTGCTTTGTACCTTGTCACCTGAAGCGTAGTACAAACACGGATTAATCTTAACACCATCTGAATGCGATAGGGCTGTGTTATTATATCCCTCTTGATGGAAGGGAAACCTGTGACTAAGAAATTAAGCAATTTGCTTGCTGACAGTGGCAGAGCAAAGTATAAAGCCTGGGTTTTCTGATACCTGCTCTGTCCATTAACAGGAGATGTAGTTATTCTCTGGAGGATTCCTCACTACCGCAGGTAGGGTTTCTTTGACTCAGAGGGGGAAATAGCTTTTCCAATACTGATTTACCTTAGTTTTAGCCACCAATCCGGCAAATTGACACCTCGCAAATGTTGTTTCAGTTCCATGTTCTGCCACAAGAAAATAATTTGGGAGAAATCATCAACACTTTATTATGTTTTTAAAAAAAGATCACGTTTCCAGCAGAAACAACATTTAAACTTGTACTTGAAAAGTATTTTAACATAATAAAAAGCAAAACGAAGAGAAAGTGTACTGTTTAGTTACCCAGGGTAATTTTTCCAGCAGCTTGCTCTCAGAATTCAAAATGAAATGTTTTATATCATTGCGAATTACATTTCACATCCATTCTCCCTCGAGTCAGCACTGCAGACACCAAAAGATATTGTTTACAAATTTGTGTTGCAGATTTAGCATCCTGATTTCTTATCATGGTTTTTACATGTGTTACAGGCTTTCTCCTCACTGGAAGAAAGCTGAGCTCTTTACCACTGTGGAAGATGTTCGGGAATGATTTCCAGAAGCAGATCTCATTCCGTCCATTTTGACCATGGTGTTTGGTGGGCCCACCTTTCTTCTCACCTGTTTTTTTTTCAGAGGAGACTTCTGTAGTTGTTAGCAACTGTGTAGTACATCTGTACTATATATTATACCAGCACTAAATTGAAACCCAGTGTACCGAGTCACAACTGTGCATTTTTCACGTGATCAGAAATTCCAGAGCATTTAATCTCTTGATCAGCTTTTTTTTTTTCCTTTTGCCTCTGTATGTTTTTTTTTTTTTTTTTTTTTTCCCCTAAATGCCTCTAGAATTAAAAGATAAAGGGAAAATACATTTTTTGTCTGTCCAGCAGTCCTTGTCTCCCCCTCCTGGCAGGAGTGCTGGTGCCCACACCCTCCTCCTCTCTGTGAGGTGCAGCTGGGATCGGTTGCATTGGGGTTGGGTTGGGTTGCATTGGGTTGAGTTGGGTTGGGTTGTGCTCTTATGCCCCCGCACCCTCTCCTGGCAATTGCCACCTGGTTCTGAGCTCAGAAATAGCTACAGTGCACTGGTATTTGTGCAAGGAGCTGTTGCAAAAGGAAGGAAAATAAAAGAACCTTACTGCCCATCTGTAAATACTTCATTCCAATCACTTTGTATGCATTTCTTGACTCAGAGTGAGTGTACCATGCTACCGTAAGGACATCTGCTGCACGGCTGCACACAGAAGGACAAGGCCCACAGCCTCTGATCCTGCAGACCTTTACCTGTGCTTAGCATGGAGCGCAGGAATCGGTGATTTGATCCATGAAGGATCAAATGCATACAGTACGTCATCCATTATGTAAGAACGCTCCTGGCGTTAGTCCAAAGTTGAAGTTTCCTTGCTTGTATTGGGCAAGCATGATCTGAGCACGTCCTGCTGCCCCAGGTCTTGCACCTGGAGGGACTGATGCAGTGGTACTTGGGATGTGTGAGCTGCTGGGGGGATCTTGGAGATGGGTCTTCAGCTCCTGCTGAACCCACACAGGTGCCACCTTTCCTGATCTGTTGGGTTGGGTGAAGTTTCTTCATGTGTCCATCTTAGAATCATAGAATGGCCTGGGTTGAAAAGGACCATAATGACCATCTAGTTTCAACCCTCCTGCCACGTGCAGGATTGCCAACCACCAGACCGGATTGCCCAAGGGCAGCAACCCAAGGGCTTCTTGAAGCCTTTGGTTTTTTCAGAGGCAGTAAATGCTCAGAGCTCCCTTTTGACTTCCCTTGCAGTTGTTCAAGATCAACTCTTAGAGAATTTAATTTCTCTGTGACATGTTTTTTTTCCATTGCCAACTAGGGCTTAGCGTGGTGGCTGAGTTCATACCAGTTTCTTTGAAAACAATGATGGAAGATGCCATTGATCTATAGATGAGTATTTTATTATTCTTGCATATACATTTTTAGGACTTTTCTTCTGCCGCTTCAGAGCAAACAAATGGAACAGATCTCTCCATATCCAGTGGGGAATACATTTTATTCTTTAGCAAAATGTTGTTGTAATAAAATGTTTTTGTTTGTTAGAATGTTCTCTGTTTTATTTGTAAGCCACAAATGTGTCTTCCCATTTTGATTCTCACAAAAGAAGAAATTTTCCAGTGTGCCTTAAGTTCATTAGTTAATTCAATATGATGCCAATCAGATACTCTCTGTGAATTGCATAAATAATCTTTTGGGGCCCATGTTTTGCATGTCTGTGTAATATCCAACATAATTTTAAAGGCTGTGGTTCTCGGGGACAGAATTGGAGGAGAGAATGTTTGAAGAGGATTTGTAATATTTACTGCAATAAAGAAATTTAGGGATTACTCAAAGATCCTGTCAGTATTTGGGTCAGAAATATAGCCCAGAGGCATTAGTATGATAGGCAAGTAGAAGCATTAGACTGTATTAGTGATTTAGCTATCATAATAGCACAAAAGTCTATCATGTGATGGCTAGTGCACCAAACATTTATTGTGGATCAGCAGTGAAAACACACAAGCTGCCTTGCAAACAGACCAAAGGTGGCTGTTCCCCCTTTGCTGAGTCCATCCTGGAAGACACGTGTTTGAGGAGAAGAAATTTGTTATTGCTGCAGAGCAGGACAAAAT
Organism: Chrysolophus pictus; assembly: GCA_037305975.1. Classification (NCBI taxonomy): domain Eukaryota; kingdom Metazoa; phylum Chordata; class Aves; order Galliformes; family Phasianidae; genus Chrysolophus; species Chrysolophus pictus. The sequence goes on from CM074581.1 coordinate 3,261,562, forward strand.
TGTTTCCTTCTAAGTGTTTTAATTAGAGAAGGAAAATGTTGCTTCACTCAGTGGTTCACTATGTAAGTACTGGATGACCTGTTCTTCTAGGAAAAGGAATATGAGAGCAGAAGCAGCATATGATAAGTTAGAAATGTGTTTTGGGGAGCCATTTTAATAGCTTTTCTGAAAATGGTAACTATATATGGAAATTTTTATTATGTTTCCAAATAACAATTTTCTGTGTGATTCCATCTGAATCCTTTTGCGTACTCTAACTGTAAAAAAAAATACTTGATTCATATAAATACTGAAAGACCACGAGATACAAATTGAGTTTTTTCTGATGTCTCTGAGTGTTTTTCCATCTCATAAACATGTTGTGTTTTTTTTTTCCTGAAGGAAACGGGAGATAATAGGCAGAGGTCTCCTAACTCCTTTTTGCTTTGTAGGGCTGGGGTTTAGATCCTTTGATCCTCCCCTCCTTGCCTGTGACCTCTGGTAGGGTCTTAAAATTATACATTCCAGATTACACCTCCACAATTTTCTGTCCTGGGATGATGAAAGGATTTGCGTATTATGATAATAATGTAAAGAATCCTTTTGGTGCCTCGTTAGTATAGCTAATTTGAAACTACAGCAACAAAAAACGTAATTTCCAAAGCAAATTACAATAGCCATGAAGTGTTAAACAGATACCTAACTAATTTCTAATCGCTCCTGTATTCCTGAGTATCCAGCACTGGTCTTTTTATAGGCCTGCCTGCTTGCTCCCATTTAATTTGTCCTTAGCTGTGTGCAGTGGATTAGCATTTCATCAGGGCGGATTAAGATTGAGCTGACATTGGAGCTTTCCTTTTTATTTTTGTACGTGTGCGTGGGGCCGTGCGGATGCGCGCACGTTCTGTTATCTCGTGGCCCGTTCTCCGCAGGCGCCGGTGCGGGTGGGAGCGGTGAATTTACGAGGAAGGAGACAACTGAAACAGATGAAGAATGTGTCAAAAGAAACACACACACAAAAAAAAAAAAAATCCCGAGGGGGAGAAATTGCATTGAGATTGCTGGCTGGGTTGGTGCAGGAGATTTCATCGGGCTAAAATGATGTCACATGGAGGAAAGGCTTTAGCGGTTTTATTTAGCCCCTAATCCCTGCGCTGCTCGGCCAGTTGTCCATGTGAGCGCGCTGTCCCGAGCACAGAGGATAAAGCATCAGAGCTGGGTGCAGCGGCCCTCTTCTGTGGCCGTGCTGCACGGGAAGGTCCTTGTCCTTCCCCCACCGCCGTGCAGCCAGGCCGGGTTACATGCTTCGCCTCCTAAAGTTTCGAAGAATTAATAATTCAGGCGACACTTGGAAAGATAAAGCCGCCGGCAGGCTTATGAAGGGAGGGCTCAGGCCAGGCATGGTCTGCTGCTGATGCTGGCCGGGGAAGCGGTGAGAAGAAAGGTGCCTCCACTTCTCCGTCCCAGCGGGAGCAAGCAGTGCGGCGGTGATGCCCATTCCCAGCAAGCACCCCAACATTGGCCGCTCGCAGAGCTGGGATGCCACCGGTTGGTACGAGGGCGCCTGGGAGGGTGAGAATGCTTTTGAGTACCAGAGGCCGCCGGGCCGGAGGAGCTCCCTGACCTATGGCGGTGAGGGCGGCTGGTATGAGCCGCCGGGTCTCCGTGCCAACGATATCATCTTGCAGGGCGGTGCGGAGCTGAAGCAAGAGGCGTACCCCTACCAGGATGCTGCCTTCGCCCCGGGGCCCCTCAGGAAGGGCTCTGTTCCTGACTTCACCTACTGTGACCGGCAGGCAGTCATGGCGGGACGGGGCACCCAGGATTACTACAGCGACCCGTCCTTGGCCGCTAGGTCACCCAAGGACCCTCGTTGCTACCAGGTGGTGAGCCGGCCGCCGGCGGGCTACGGGGCGCCGGGCAGCCGGCTGTCCTGGGACCAGGCTCCGGGCCGCCCGCCTGCACCCCCAGAGGCTGCCCGCCTCTACAGGGACCCCAAGATGGCCATGGATGGGCAGCGACTGCGCAACAGGGACGTCTCGCCAGCACGGTATGGCACGGAGCCCCCCGGCCTGCGGTACGGAGCAGAGCCACCGAACTTCCCTGGCCGTCCAGCCTATGGTGATGGGGCTGAGCGGCCTCCCGAGACGGCGGGCAGCAGGCAAGCTGTTCCCACATGCTTAGTGGTGGATCCCGCTGGTGGCTATGGGCCAGGCCGGGAGGGCACCGGCACCAAAGGCCCCTACGACAGCTATGAGACGATGGCGGTGGCACCGACCCACCCGCCGATGCCCACAGCCTTCCCCGGGCAGGAGGGGAAGAGGAGCTTCGACCCTGAATTTGTGGCATTGCTGCGTGCCGAGGGTGTCTCGGAGAGCACCTTCACCGCTCTGCTGCAGCAGGGCTTTGACTCGCCCAACCTGCTGGCCATGATGGAGGAGAACGACATCAAGTCGGTGGCTCCCAACCTGGGGCAGGCACGTGTGCTGTCACGCATCGCCCACAACTACAAGGCCGAAATGCAGCTGCAGCGGCAGGAGCGGAGGAGCGGATCGCTGCGCCCCAGGACCCGCTCCAACAGCTTCAGCCACCGCAGCGAGCTGCCGGGCGACTACGGGCTGAGCGTGGGCTCGGGACCGGCCGCCGATGGCCTCGCCGCCCCACAGCCTCCATTGCAGCCACCCTCCCCGAGGGCCGGGGAGATGCACCGGCGGCCATCCAGCGCCCCGACCCAGCACCTCCTGGAGACCACCTACCCCACCGGCACTCCGCAGGGGCCGCAATTCCTCTCCAATTCTGGATACAACACTCCCCTGCCTTGCAACGTGCACCCACGGCCGGCGTCCACCTATTCCGCTCCTTCTGGCACACCCATGACCACAGCCAACCCGCATGCCAGCCCCAAAACGGCGTACCCGACCACCTACACTGTGCCCATGGAGCTGATGAAGAGAGAGCGGACGGTGGCATCGCCAGCCCCCAGCCCACACGGCAGCCCGCAGCTCCTCCGCCGGCCGGGTGCACCCGGGGACAGCAGCCTGGCCCCCGCCGGCCCCGCGTTCCCCGCACAGCTCTCCCCGTACCCAAAGCTCAGCAGGCGCACGGGGCCTCCTGTCATTGTCTCCACGATGGCATCGCCCGAACCAAGTAATCTCCTAAGGATCTTTGTCTGTGTGGTAGTTTAGAGTCACTCTTGTTGTCGTTTGTGTGAATTTCTAAGAAATGCGGGGCAGGCGAAGTCGGGTTTTGTGCCAAAATCTTAGGTGCCTCTCCTATTTAGAAAAGGGCTTCTTTATGAGGCTGCACACAGCTAGAGATGCTGGTTCTCCCTGTGTGGTTAAATTCTAAATATTTTATTTGCTCAGCCAACTTCAGCTAGCAGTGAGCAGCATGTCAGGTAACGCGGCCATGGGTAAGCTTTCCATCCTGTTGTTTGTGGAGAATGGGAGATCAGATACGGCGCTTGCTGAGCAATTAGGACCACGGGGTTTGCTGCAGATCGACTTTTTACTGCTCTTATCAGGCACAAATGTGTTCCTCAAGGAAACAGTTAGCATTGTTTTGACTGAATTCATCAGATAGCTGATGGTATTACGCGGGAATCGACTTACCTTTGGCCATTACCTAAGTCTTTTCTTATTATTAATATGCTCTTTTATCTGGCATATAAAATAACCTCCCTGATTTCCTTCTGGAGGTGCCTATAAGGGAAGTGATGTAGCTGTTAAAGTAATAGGGCTGTGCTTAAAACTAAAAGCATGTCGTTAAGCTCTAAAACAATAAAAATGAATGGTGGCTCCTCTTCTCCCTTCCCATTCCAGAAGCTGAGATACACAGCTGGCTGGTTTGGGCAGGCTTAGAAGATAGAAGCCCCAAAAATATGCCACCAAGTAAGGGGAAAATCAGAAAATCTGTTCATTTGTGGCTTGACTTGTTTGAAAAATGTACAGAAAAACCCTTGAAATGTTTTTTCCTGGTAGTGAGTCTGTGGGCAGGGAATTTTCTCTCTGCATAGTTTATCTGAACTGCCATACAAACAAGTCTCAAACAATGTACCCTGCAAGCGCACGCACACAAAGCCTTAATAAAAGTCTACCATTTATAGGCGTGGAAACAGTGCCAAACCGATGATGGCATTCCACAGGAATCTAAATAAAGAAGGATTTTCTGAGTGGAAGTGATAAAGTTGTCAAAACGCAGCCGGTTGGCGCAGCCCTTGCCCTGGCTTACTGTAATTACACGGCTCGAGAGGGGATGCCCTTTCTTTCATGCTCATGCATCCTTTGTGCAGCTGGCGTAAGGTATTGATTGATAGCAATACTTAAATATTAGGCAACGCGCTTTGTGTTGACAGGGATCAGAGGCAAAAGTGGTAGATCCAGGCAGTGCTTTTAAATCACCAATTTCCCAAAGCTGGAAAGAAGGATGGAGTGGCACGATGCAGGGAGCACAGGCATGTTAGCATGTTCGCAGCGCAATCGATGTGAGGGACTGCAGTAATGCACGCATTGGAGCAGCCTCCTTTGGAACCAGCACCCATCCCCTCCTGCCATTTGTCTCCTGTATAAACCACAAACCTCTAAAAATCTCTGTATTATCCATTTTCTTCAAAAGAATTACGGGCGCACAGCAAGAGGAAGCCGGCAGCGTTTCAGCGCTGCTGAGCTCTGTCTCACTACTCAAACCTCTTTTTTTCCCCCCTACAACCAATTCATTTGCATGAGGATGACATTTGTTGCTCCAGTAATTTCATCTGATAATGGCCAGCTTGCAAAGCGGATCTGAAAACATATTCCTTAATTATGTGTTGCTAAGCAACCAGAGGGTTTGGACATAATCACAGAAAGATTATCTTCTCATTGAAGTCCCTGAAAGGTTTAGCTGAAGTAGGACCTGTAAAATTGTCTTCATTTTTATTTATCTCCCCCTTTTTATTTTCCAAATAGCCGCAGAGGTTTTCTTCCCGTTAAACTGTATTTTAGAAGTAGAAGCCAAGGTAAGACCCGCTGCAGAGGGAAGGCTGTGGCTGAGGAATGGAAGGCGTGGCGGTTCTGCATCCTCGAGTGGTGTTGAGGAATTGCTGTTTAAGGAACACCATTGCTAAGGAGCGTTCGCACTTGCAGGCGAGGTGATAAACGAGCCTTACGAGTACGTTAGCGTGTTTGTACAACATCGGGTGGATGACAGAAACTTGACTAAACCCAGGAACATCGTATTTACCAGCAGGAGGAGAGAGGACGCATATCTGGGAGCCCCGAGCTCTCCTGGCTGTAGCTTTTGCTGTGGATCCGTGAGTCACGAGGTGAAAGCAGGTTCAGCGTTCAACTCCGTCTCTAAATGGCTGCACATATTTTCTGTCGGTGTAGGTTAATGTCAGCTTGGTCAGCAGAGAGTTGTAAAATGTCTGCTGTAGTCCACGGATGTGTTGAGGGTTGATAAATGAACAGAAGTTTAAAACAGATCATTTTGTTGTTGGTTTTTTGTTTTTTTTTTAAAGTGCTGTGTATAGCAGCCTTTTAAACTGAGTGTATTTCCAGGTACCCAACTGGTGGTTTTGTGCCAAGCTCTGATGCTCTGCGTTGCGTCCTTTGGTAAGAGCAGTGGGATCAACTGCCGCAGGTTTTGGTGTTGGATAAAGTATTCAGGAAAAGGTAGATGGATTGTCCTTGCTGGGCATGGCAATCTCTGCTCCAAGCCACAGCTGTGGCAAGCAGAGAAAGAGCCTGCAACGTGTGTGGAAGGTGTTGCACAAAAGGAGAAGCGAGGCCACTTGGCATCCAACCCAAGTAAGAGCTGGTTAAAACCCAGACCTTCTCCTACACAGGGAAAGCCAGGCTGAAGATGGCTGCATTCCCTGGGTGAGTAATGCTCTCCAGTGTGAAAGGGACTCATCTTTTGGTTTATCAGCTTAGAGCCGGGCTCAAAATGCCTTTCCCTGCGATTAGCTTAGTTCTGCTGGTACTGTTTAACGCCTGATAGTGATTCTTTTTACTGGCATTTTCCACCCTGTGACAGACAGAAATGGTGTTAACCATATATTGGTTGCAGGCTGAGAGGGCATAGTCAGGGGCGAGAGCCTTGACAGTTGCTCAAGGATGGTTGAAAGAGCTAAATTTACTCATTCTTTTAAGAGTAATGTGTTGAAATTGTAATCGCTTTTTATGGGCAGAGAGAGTGTAGCAGTGATATTTCATGCACAATATAAATTTCATGAGCATTTGTTGATGTTGGTTTGTTCTCTGCCCAACGTACCGTATAGCGAACAGTTCAGAAATCAGCTGCAGGTTTTCTTCACTACGTTTTCTGTACAGATTGTACCGTGTTATCACAGTGTATACATGTAAAGCAGCTCAATTAACAATCCAGACTGAAGGAGCACCACAGCAAGCTCCATGCACTGAATAAATCTGATTTAATTTGCACATTGACCTGACAGACCATAGCAAGTCCTTGGAGCCATTCCCAAGGAGTGTGTTCCTCCAGGTGAAGTATGTCTGCATGGCATGCGCTGGCAAAACCACGGGCTGATTATTTTAACTGGGATTGTAACTTCCATACAAAAACATTTGATCGAAATCCGCAGATGTGTCTTGCTAGTGTCCACTGTCCTGGTGGTCATTTATCATTTGTGGTGTGGTGTGGGTACAAGATGAGAATAATTTGAACTGAGTTTGGGTGGAAGGCTCACAAAGACCTGGCTTAGCATCATTTGCATGTGCAAACTCTCACCAACCTCACTGTGGCAGATGAGTGTGCAGATGTGTGTCATGTGTGGGACTTCGGATTGGTGTTACTAGAGCTGCTCTCATTAATGGAGTGCATAGCCAGAGCGTGCAGGAGAGGAACTGCAATCTGACTTGATAAAGCACTGACTGTTGTGGCCAACATGAATACAGGATTCACTGATAGCAGAGAATACGCTTCTAAAATACTTTTTAAAAGTTGAAGTGTGCTTTTTATAATGGCTTTATCAAAAGCAATATAAAGTGTCAAACTCATTCCAGGTGCAATTCATTGACTTTAGTGCCATGGCAATAAAAATGAGTTTGGCCTGTCAGAGGAGAACGCGTTGTCGATGCACAAGTGTTGTCATCTTCAATTTACACTTTCCTCTTACCCTGTAGATCTCTATCATTGTTAGGACTTCCCTATATCCACAGCATTCTTTGGCTATATTTGCTGACAATTTTTTTTAGCTTTCTTGTAAGTCGTTTCCATAGCTACAAACTTAGCGTTCGTAGAGGGGAAAAAATGTTAAAGGTTTCTGATCATTATTATATTACACATTTTTATATTCCTTCTTGTCTCTCGCATAGCACTGCACCGCAGAGCACTTTAATGAAAATGCTGCACCACCGAATTGTCTGTTATTTCGAGGAGTGGAGTGGGTGCCGAGGTGAATCCTTAAAAAGCAGAAGAGCGGAATCATTAAGCCACTGATTTAGAATAAATGCTGCAGACGCAGGACATATATTAGTAATGTTTATATAGAGCACCTTGCAGATGAGCCTTTGACTTTTACACGTAAATAAAATCTGACATTAACAGCATTCCACTGGCTTTTGGTAAAGAAAACTAATTTATAACCTCTTCTGCCTTCTGTTTCTAGGGCTTTGTTAGAGATGAAACGTTGATGTTTTTATTCACATACTCTTTTCTGATGCAGTGGTGCTCTACCTCCCAGTGAAGCTGGGGCAGTGGAGCCGGGCAGCCAAGCTGTGCCCACCTCGTCAGGAGCAGCACCTGGCTCTGCGGCAGGACCCTCGCCCCATGCACCGGAGCAGCTTGGTTCAGTACAACAGCAGGTTTGGGAGCATGCAGGGGCCTCGCCTTCTGCACTCGCAATCCAATTAGCTGCTGCAGAGCAGATGGAGCGGATTAGTGCCTGGCTTGCCTTCCTCCGCCCTCTCTCCCAGTGCGAAGGGTGTCAAGGCCAGCAATCAGCTTACGTGTGAGTCCCGTGGCACATGGAGATGTGGCTCCCACCCTGCCTGCCTGGAGTCACCCTGTGCCCAGTGGGCTGGTTCCAGGTCTCAGGTAGCTAGGAAAGTCTTGACCTGACCTTGGAGATTGAGAGGCCAATGGCAAATAGAAAAGCAGAGACAGCCAAGGAGGGGCTGGGAAAAGGGGCAGATAGTGATAGGCCAAGGCTTTGAACTAAAAGAAGGGAGATTCAGGTTGGATTTCAGAAGGAAATTTTTTACTCAGAGGATGATGAGGCCCTCATCAGCTGTGGCATCTCCGGGCATCCCCAGAAGTCGGCAGTGCCAGGCTGGATGGGGCCCTGGGCAGCCTGAGCTGGTAGGTGGTTGTGGTGCTCACAGCAGGGGTTGAACTGGATGGGCTTAAAGGTTCCTTCCAACCCAAACCCTACTGTGAAACCAGTAGGGCTTGAATGGTTTGAGCTGATGAGGATCTGTAGCAGAAACACTAAATCACAGCCTGAAGCAGTGATAGAGCACCTGGTGGGAAGGCAGGGCCAACCCAGGGGAGCTCAGGTGCATGCAGTTCAGCTGAGTAGCCAGAAAGGCTGAAGCCAGGATCCACCCCTTCCCAGACCTCATTTAAGGGTTGGCAGTGGAGGTGAGGGTATCTCCTGGGAGATCCCTGCCTATCTGAGGCCTTTGAAAGGTTAGCAGCTTTTTTTCCCCTTTGTTTCTCTGTATATGGCTGTTGTATTTATTGTATTCAAAAATATAATCTGTGCATTAGTCATTATCCATTTGGATCAGCACTTCTGTGCAGTTAGAAGTGTTTGCCAGGAGTGATTTGGTTTGGTTTTCAAGCAGTTTGTTGTTTTCTGGGTTGTTATATGGACTTGGCAAGTAAATAAACAGAAGGGACTTTGCTTAGACAGCAAACACAGTGAGAAGTAGTAAGTTAGGATATTACTTTCAACCAGAAAGAAGTCAGAGAGAAGAATGTCAAAAGAGGTCCCATTGAAACATTTGGGATATGTGCTCTTGGATGTTAAGATGGTACTATGCGTGCAGGGCCAGGGAGTGCAACACCCTGATGATGCACACTTGATACCTTTGCAGGTCTTCTTAACCCCAGCACGTGTCCTGACACTTGTTCTAGTACTGCAAATCCCAGCACAGTTTCAGGCTGCCTCCTACACACTCCTCTGCTGACCGTAGTGATTATCATCGATCTTTTCTTACGGTGGCTCTTGTTGGAGTCTCTCACCATTAGCCACAAAGTGAAAAAAAGAACAGGGATGGAAATGTCACATGCAATCAGCTGTAATGTTCCCTGCCTTCCTCTGATTGCTTTATGATAAAGTTGAAAATGAATATTCAGAAAGTACAGTAGTTCGTGCAAGTGCATGTATCTTGTTTTGATGATGAAAGAAGTCTTGATTAGTGTGTATTATGGAAGATAAAAGGAAGTATTCAGCGTGGACAGTAGAGAGCTTATCTGCATCTAGACTGTCCCATTGGGACAATGAGGTAATAGGGAAAATCCAACCATAGCTTTCATTGTTCCACCTATCCACCTCTTGTTCTGTCATTTGGATTTTTGGTCACGTTGGGTGGACCTGAGTGAGAGTTGAAGTTGTCAGCTTAAGCACTGCAAGATTTGGTTTAAGGATCTTAAGTTCCATGTCTTACTACTTCTAGATGGCTGTGGTGCTGTTTTATCAGCGTTTTGGGCTGAGAGGTCCCAGCTGTGGATTGCTGCACTATCATTAGTGGATCATTGTGCTGAGCAGCCTGTTGTGCTCTGTCAGCTCGTCTTTATCCATCAAGGAGAAGTTTTCTATACTTGATGTTCTTCCTTACAGCCATGAAGCTCGTGCACTAACAGCCCCACGTGTGCTGTGTTTTATTTCCTTAAATCCAGTTTCTGGTTTTGAAGCTTGCGTGAAAAGAGCCAAATAAATGAATATTTCTAATTTTTGAGAATTCCTTTCTGGAAAAGCAGTTTCCAGAAGAGAGCAGTGAGTGAAGCTGTACTTCCAGCTGAATAAATGGCGGTTTTGCCATTCATTTCAGCAGAAGAAAGATTTTTACCCTTCCCTGTAGAAGCAATCAGCTCCACATAACTTACTTTTATTGCGTTTCTTAAAATTAGATCTACAAAACCAATGGTTTCTTTAAGCAAGAGGAGCTGTAAATTTCATGCATTGAATGCCTGTGCATTATTAAAAATAATAGGTTATATTTGTCAAATGGATAATGAGTAGGTTTCTTTCTCTGTTTTTCAGTATTTTAATGAGTACAGGAAATGTTTGCTATTTATTTGCTTTCAGGTTTTACCAAGGAGCTCTGGAGATAATTGTCAAATTTCCAAATGCGTATCAATATTTCATGAAGTGCTGTTTTTCCTCTGTACATTAAGGACTTGGGCTATTAGCACTAGAACTGTTCCTGCCATGCCACAGCCCCATGTCCTGCCACATCCCCCCCTTGGCCCCATGCCTGGGCTGTGCAGGTCGGGGTGTGCCTTACATAGATACTGGATCCATCCAGGTCATGCTATGGAAAAAGAAAAAAAAAAATTCCACCTTTCTTACCAGCAGCCAATTAAATGCTCTTGAATTATTAAAACTCAGATTGCTTTTTAAATATTGTAGTGCCGTGCATGGGTGTTGGCTGTCCACCTTTCAGTTGGTTCTGTGTGGTCAGCTTGACTGGGACACGCGGTGCTGGCTGTGTGTTAGCAGCTATTGTTCTGGTTTGGATGCTTGCCATTGAGAAGTGGTTGTGCAAAGAACAAAAATTGGGACTTAAAGTTTTATTCAGCTGAGCCCAGGGTGGAACAACAGCGTGGAAACCTAAAAGGGCATGGAGAGCTGGAAGGTGGGTGGGAATTGCACCTAGGTCTCCAGGCTGGGTATTAGGAAACGTCCTTTCTCAAAAAGAGTGGTAATGCATTGGCACAGCTGCTGGGGTCACCATCCCTGGATGTGTTCCAGAATTGTGGGAATGTGGCATTGAGGGATGTGGGCATGGTGGGGTAGATGGGGTTGGGCTTGGAGACCTTAGAGGTCTTTTCCAGCCTTAAAGATTATGATTTTATGGCTAAGGGAGATGGGATGTGCAATAGAGATGGGATGTGGGTCTGTGTGTGACAGCAGCAGATGTGCAAGACCTGTGGGTCAGGACACCCAGAAGGAGCTTGCTTGGCTGCTCCACGGCAAGAGCAGTGGCTGTTGCCTGGAGAAGGAGGGGTGAGTTCTGGGGGAAGGGCAGAGCTGGAGAGCTTTGAAGAAGATGCCTTGAAGTGGCAAAAGACATCAGAACTGGTATATGAGCCTGGCTGTATTTTGAGTTAATTTTAAGATGAATGACAACACGTTGCTGTGCCTGGAGGTGTTGTAGAAACATGTAGATGTGGCACTTAGTTTAGTGGGTGATATTGGTGGTGGGTGGATGGTTTGACTGGGTGATCTTAGAGCTCTTTTCCAACTTCAGTGATCCTATGGTTCTGTTCTGTGCTTCTCTGGGCTACAGTCAAGCAGAGCAGGTCAGTTGTGAGGAGCACAAAGATATTTATCAAGGAAGGTGGTGCTCAGGGGTACAGGCATCTGCCTTGTGAACTAAAAAACATCATGCTTTTTAGGACATGCAGCTGTGAATGAGATAAATCCAGAGATCTGTTGGACCATCTTGCTTTTTTTTCTCTTGGCAGCCATTCCATGACAGTAGATGAGCTTTGTCCTGGTGATTGCCAAGGGAAGTCCACTCCTCTCCTGGTGCAGGGTGAATTGGTGTCCTTAGGAGCAGTGGTGCTGGGCAGAGCCAGCCCAACCATTTGGGTCCACACCTGTGTATGGTGTGCAGGCAGCTGAGCAGGGCAGGATCAGCAGGGAGGAGGCCTGAGCTCTGGCAGCCATTGAGAAGGTGAGCGGATCAGCAGAGCCACGTGGGAGGCAGGTCTCACAGAAGGATCGGAGGGACAGCATGGGCTCCTGCAAGGCTCGGTGCCTGGGAGGTTGTTGCTCAGCTCTGTGTTGCACAACCAGTTACAGTTTGGGAAGAGCACTTCAGTGAGAGCCAGAGGGACACTCCACAGCTCTCCCTGGGGACAGACAGCAAGCAGCTTTTGCTGCAGGAAGGAAGAGGTGTTTGGTGCCAGTAAGGAAAAGCGCTGCTGTAACTCCTTCTGAAAAGCCTCTCCTGCTCCTCCCAGAGGCCTCAGGCTCCAGAGCAGCAGCTGGCCTCCAGAAGATAAGCAGTTTGCAATGCAATCTCTGCCTTGCTTGCACTCATTTGTGGTTCGGCTGTGGGTTCCCTGCACCAGATGCCAGGAGTGCTTAATTCCCTTCCATGATGCCCCTCTAATGGGTGGAATTTGGCCATTCGCCGCACTCAGGGACACTTTTCCTGGGGGATCTCCAATTTCCTTTACTCCCACTCTGGAAAAATATTAGGCTCACAGTGTTAATATGCCTCTTGCCTAGTTGTTTGTTTAATCTGTTCATAAGGCATCTAGCCAAGGCACTGACCAATGAGTGCATACAAAGCAGTGCTGGGCAGCTGGCTGTGAGCACAGCAAGGCTGGTAGAAGGCAAGAGGGCAGAAGAAAGGGGCAAATACTGGAATTAACAACAGCAAGCCAACCAAAATACTGCAGCTGGACAGGCAGTAGACACGTTAAAGGTAGACAGTTTCTAAGAAACTATTCCATGCTTGCAAACAGCACTGCTGGTAACATGCACAAAATGTTTGTGATTTGAATTTTTTGCAAGCTCCTCCTTCCAAATTCAAGTCATTACGTGCTTTGTTTGCTTTCAGCTTCTAGCCTTAATAGTTTCAGAATATCTCTGACTCGAATCCATCCAAAGCCCTTTGTGCTGCAGCAGGGCAGTGTTTGGTGAGTCCTGCGGCTTCGGGCTCTGAGCAAGGATCTGCAGGTGGGATTTGGAGAAACTATAACTAGAAAGTAGATCTTAAGCAAATTGATCCCTGGCTCTGGGATTTTGACTTCACATCATGAACAGAGCTTTGCTGCCCTGAGTCTAACTGCACTTTGCTGCTAGCTGTCCAAGCTGGGGAGTTGGACCAAGTGATCTTTAAAGGTCCCTTCCAACTCAAATGATTCTATGGTTCCATTAGGACAAGGGGAAATAGTTTCAAACTTAACAGAGGAAAGATCTAGGTTGTACACAACTTTTTTCCTGTATCCAGTAAGGCTGGTGAGGCACAGGCTGCCCAGAGAGGTGCCCATCCTTACAGACGCCCAAGGTCAGGGGATGGGCTCTGATCACCTGATGGAGCTTTGGGTTTCCTTGTGCATTGCATGGGATTGGACCAGATAGCCTTTAAAGTTCCCTTCCAACTCAAACCGTTCTATGACTCTATCTAAGCTAGTTTTGTAGATCCATGGGTTTAATGGCTCTGTTCCCTTTGCAGAGGTGTTTGGGACCCTGGAACTCCTTGGGTCAGAGTCCCTCCATGGGGCCCAACCTCCTCTTCTCCAATTTAGGTGGTTCTTTCTCATCTTCCATATGGAAGAGAATCAAGAGGAGGCTGTCCTTTGGGATGGTTTTCTTGGAGCTTCAGCTTGCCCTATCATCATCTCTGTGTTCTCACCAGCCTGCAGACTGCAGCTGTGCCCACAGCCTCCCTCCCACCTGCCCCCTGCCATCCCATTCCTGCTGGCAGCTGCTGTGAAGCAGAACCCCTTGCTCAGCCATACGAGGTAGCAGCCCATCCCAGCAAGGAGCCTGCACGGCCCTCAGAGGCCACAGCTTCATGTTCAATTACAGTAAGAGCATCTCAATCCCACTCCTGGAAGTGGTCCATGGCCGTTGTTTCTCCTTGGCCAGAGCCTTGTGCTGAGAGGAGGGATCAATATGCTGCTTGTCTGCTGCAGCCGAGGAGCTCTGCACAGGTTGCACGTCCCCCTGTGGTTCCCAGACCTGTGGCACAGCGCTGCACCCACAGCAGTGCCCCAATAACTACAAGAGGTTTTGGAGAGGCAATGGGGCTGACCGAGCCGTTTCTGTTTCCTCCATGTGCTGCTGTTTTTCCTTGTTCTCTGCCTTGATTTCAGCGGCGTTATTTTCCTCCTCCTTACGAATGCAGCCAACTTTGTAATTAACCAAAGCACTGCGCAGCCATTGTGGCTGTTCCTTGGAGCTCTTTGTCCAAACCAATGCCTCCCGTTCCCCAAAAGATTTTGTTCAAGTCCCTGCAGCTGAGGGAAGGTTGGAACCTGGCCTTCAAATCCGATACCTCTGGCTATGATAAATACTGTAGGGGTTATTTTTCCGTTGCATTCTTACATGAGAAAAAATAGTTATGAGAAATAAATATCACTTTGTGCTGGGCTTTACTGCTTGCTGGGCTTCGAGCCTGGAAGGATTTAAAAGTCATCATGCTTTCAGGGAAAGCTGCAGAGAGTGAGAGGAGGCGGAGGGCTGCTGCTGCCAGCTGTTGTGATTTGGGAAACGCTCATCCTGACCAATGGAAAGGAGGTGGGGAGAAAGCCAGCACTGAGCAGTGACACCCAGTGTGACAGGGCAGTGGAAAGCCCTGGGTTCATCTTTTCCTTCATATTGTGACACTGTACATGCAACCTGTTTTTAATCATAGTTGTTACCTTGTGTTGCTGGGCTTGCATGAACAGGATGGGAAGTGTCTTCTTGGGCATTACTGGCTCTGTGTCCCCATAAGTCCTCTTTCCATCCCGCATCTGTCCCATATGGAAAGCAGCACTCTGCTGTAAAGACTTGGAGTGATCTGCCAGGGCTGGTTACAGTATCTTGTCCATTAGAAGCAGAAAGAAATACCACTGGGGATAGAAGATAGGAAATATATTTGCAAGGCATCCAAGTCTGATGCTAAGACATTCTTTCTTTCAACGTTGATGTTGCCAATAGCTTCTCTTATGCTCAAACCAAAACTATTCTGGGTGGAACATTTGCTCCCTACTTTCTAGCAAGCCTGGTTACAGGAATGAAGAATGGATTCTTTTCACTCACCACAGCTGGTTTGAATGATTTCCACACTGAAGCCATTGACTCCAGTCACTTTTCATGTGAATTGCAAGGAAGTCGTGACTGGGTTTTTGTTCGTGTGCCTGACAGGGACAGGAACAGCAGAGTGGTTGGAGCCAGCTGGGTGCTTGCATGTAAGTGCATGGCAGGGAGGAGTCCAGTTGCATGCTCTGCACCCAGCACAGATTGCATGCATCCCTATCAGCTCTGTCCAGCAGTGAGGAAGCAGAGGAGAGTGAGATGTGCTGCTGACCTGGGCAGCTGTGCGTGCTGCAGAGCACAGCAGCGTGACTGCCTTGGGTGCAGAAGGTCCACTGTGCTCACTTAATGGAGCTTAGAGAAGAGTCCTTCAAGAATTGTGACCCTCACGTTACAAGTAATGCAAAAAAAAACTACCTTGAAAGCCATCAGTGTCAGTTGGGTAGTCCTTGAATGAGGCATTGAGAGGGATGTGCTTCAGTGCACTGATTTCAAGGTCTGCTTCTCCAAAGGAGTGGTAAAACCCTGTGCTTCAGAGACCTCAGGAAATGACTACAGATCCTGCAGCAGGTCTTTGTGCTCTTGTAGATGAGCTCTCTGCTGTAAGCAACTTGAGTGAGATCATGAGTCATAGAATACAACTTGCAACAGGCTTCTGCAAAAGAATCCCCTTCCTTTTCTCTTCTGAAGGAGCCCTCTGTCAGGAAGGTGGGTGAGCACATGGAAGATGACAGATGATCATCAAGGAAGATGAACCATTCATTGGGTTTTTAACCAGAGAGAGGTCCAGTAGAACTTGCTGAGAGTAATATGACTGCAAAAAAAGGGATATGGAGAAAAAGGGATATGCTCCTCCTGCTAACAGCCAGTGGGGAGGTGCCATGCTGGGGTCTGTAAGTGTAGAGCGGCTTTGGGACCCATAGGACACAAGCACCATGTATGATCATTATTGCAGCAATTCATTTCAAATCATGGAATCACTATGGTTGAAAAAGACCTCTAAGATCATCTAGTCCAACTGATAACAAATCTGTCTGATGGAATGAAGTGCAGGAACAATCACTTGCTTCCCTTTCCTACCTCACTCCTAAGGAAGAAGTGAGATCTGGTTTGTTCATTTTGCTGTACCTCCTTCTTCTGGTGGGTTTGTGTCATGACTTTGCAATGAAATCTAGGTTTTTGTTTTAATTGAGAGTAACTGTAGGGTATGTAGCTTTCTTGGGTGGGTAGGTGATGGGTTTTATTGAAGCAGTAAAGTATAGAGAGCTGTTAAAAGAAAACGGCTTACGACAGTGATACCATTCAGTGTGATTTATAGTTTTATGACTGCAGGCAACTCTGAAATATTTTCACCATCCTCAGTATACATATTAGATAAATATACAGCCTGTGCTTACCTACATCAGTGTTGACTTTCTTTTCTGTGATGCTGGAAAGGCATAAAAATGAAGACACTTTCAGCCTGTTACAGCTTGACGTTGTTTGGAGAGCAGTTTTGGTACATCTTTGGGTTTTTTTCCTTCCTTTGGAGAATGCCTCTAAGAAGTGCCTCCTGGCAGCCATGGGAGTTGTGTGCAGTGATCCTCTGCATGCACAACAGAACGAGGCACCTTACATGTGAAGGTTATTGGTCAGAACTTCAGCTCGTTTCAGACGGAGAGAAAATACAGTTCCTAGCTTGGGTGATTTACTCCATCAACCCATCCCCTCCTCTGGTTCCTGTGGCCTCGCTGAAGTTCCCCTTGGTGTCGGTGAGGGAAGGGCTTGGTTCTCCACCTAGAGAGCCCTGGGCCATGGCCAGAAACCCCTGTGATGGGAGGT
The DNA here is from genome assembly GCA_037305975.1 of Chrysolophus pictus. Lineage (NCBI taxonomy): Eukaryota > Metazoa > Chordata > Aves > Galliformes > Phasianidae > Chrysolophus > Chrysolophus pictus. The sequence continues at coordinate 3,278,291 of CM074581.1, forward strand.
GGGCAGCGACCTGTGGGACCATGGGAGCAGCTCCATGATCTTGGAATTGGAAAATAAGGCTTTGCCAGTGCTTTGTCTGGATTAATGAAGATGAAATGTGCTGTTTGAATGCAGCATGATCGTGAGGTTATCTCTTGGGCAGCTCTTGCTCACAAGGAGAACAGGTTGATTTGTGTTTGTGGATGGTTTTGCTTGCGCCACCAACGTTTCTTTTTGGTTTATTATGAAAGACAGCATGTGTTCTTCTGCTCTGAAACACAGCAGATCGTTCTCGTTTATCCTACTTTACATAACTCTCCTTTAAGATATTTTTTCATCTATCCTGAATCGTGATACTGTCTCAGAAATTGTTGATACGTAAGGGTGGCTGCAAACTCTGTTATTTGGATGTTGAACAAGGTATCCAGTTGCTCCTGCAATGAAGCCGTGGAAAACATCGCCGCGTCCTGGGGTGAAGAGCTGCTTCAGGTGTCAAAGGCAGTGATGGTATTCATAGAATCATAGAATGGCCTGGGTTGAAAAGGACCACAATGACCATCTGGTTATGTGCAGGTCGCCAACCAGCAGACCAGGCTGCCCAGAGCCACATCCAGCCTGGCCTTGAATGCCTGCAGGGATGGGGCATCCACAGCCTCCTTGGGCAACCTGCTCCAGTGCGACATCGTTTAATGGGTTTGTCTTGGAAAAGTTAAATGTGCAGCCTTGGATTGGCAGAATTTCTTTTGGAAAAGCTTTGTGTTTGGGTCTCGGGGCTGTTGGGGCGGTGATGTACAGATAGGTGGGGCTGTGACAGATGTCCCATTGCATGCAGCCCCCAGACCTTACTGGTTTTCAGCCAGGAAGACTGAAACTAGGCAGGGTTCACAGGGAGAGATAATATCTTTCATGAGAGCAATTTGTACAGTTAGAAAAACATTTGTGCTTTTGGGACCATATGCTTTTCTTCAGATCTCTCTGGTTGCGCATTACATGAAAAATAAAATTGGTTCAAGTTTTGAAAGATTTAATGGATATTTGAGAGAAAGGAATTCAAAAGCAGCTCGCAAAAAATATCTCAACATTTGATTTGGAGATTTTAAGAAAGATTCAATAGCCCTGAATGACAAAAGATCTTTCTGGCTTGCAGCTTACTACTCACAACCCAGCATCTTTGCACATGGAGTTGAAGGATCCATGGGCAGTCTCAGAAGCGTGCATTCTTGTGCACTTGGGTGATGTGCAAGTGTACAGACACATTCTTGTGCCCTTCTGCACCTTCAGGGTGCTCTTAGCAAACAGTAATGGATTGGGCTATTTCAGATGTCAGCAGGAACCCAACACACGCCTGGGTTCCTAAAATCCAACACTTGTAAAGAATTAGTTGTGGAAGTATTGACTTTAATAGCATGTGGGTTGTACTTAAGTTCTTTCCAGTGTTGGTCTTTAGTTGTTTTTTTCTCATTTAGCTGTGATGCCATGCTGTGAGGAAGTGTGTGTGTTTATCTTAGGGAAATTGGTGGGATTTGCAGGCGTTCAGCACCTCCAGCAGTTATTCCCTGCTTGGTGCATTTTGCCATCGTTCTGCACCACGCAGAAGTGTTCCCAGATTCTTCAGAGGTCAGTGGGAGAGCACAGGGGCTGTGGGACAGGGAGGGAGCACAAAGTGAAGCAAAGAAGCAGGAAAACAAAACTAGGAGCTGCAGAAGTGATGAAAGCATGGTGCTGGTTCACCCTCTGCTCCACCGAGGGTTTCTGCCAGTTGATTTTTACCATAGAGGTGGGGAATCTGAGTGCAGAGATGGGGACAGGAGTGGTTTTGGGAAGGGAGGAAGCAGTGGAGGGTGCAGCACTCTCGGCAGGAACAAGAGTGGGTCACACAGTGACAGCTGTCGGTCTGCAGAAGGAATGACCTCACAGCAGGGTCACCCAGCAGACTGCAGGCTTGGCTGGCACGCCTGGCTGATGCCCAGGAGCTATTTTAGTAGGTCTTGCAGGGGATGGAGCCTTGGCAGGACCTATGGGTTTTGAAGTGAGCTCAGAGCCCTTTTCTCTTTGGTAGCCAGCCAGCTCCAGCATGGCCCAGGGCACCGCTTGTGTGCGTCACCCCAAATGGCACCGCTTGGCTTCGCATCCCTGTGCAGGTCCCTCCCAGCAGAGCAGTGCTGTCTCTCCAACCCACTTGTCTGTGCACCGGGGGCATTGCTGCACTGTGAAGCTGTGAGCCAACAAGTGCCAACCTCTGCCTTGTTTCTGTCCCCAGCCCAGAGCTCTGCTAACTCCATCTCTGCTCTCCTGCTCTGGGGGTCTGCAGGAAACCTGCAGCTGATCTCAGTTACGTGAGCCACAGAACTAAGCAGCGTACAGAAACCCTCGTGTACATCTTCATTAAAAGATTCGTAGCCCTTTCTGTCCAGCATAATTAAAAGACCTAACATCAGCATAATTTAATTCCAACAGCTGCATCACAACGTGGCGTTCTCTTTGTTTTCTGCTCATGACCAGCGTGCTGACACAGGTTTAGAAGGTGCATATGGCACATGGCTCTGGCAGTCAGCTTGAGCCCCTCTGCTTCCCAAAAGCTGAGGCTGAGGGCTGCGTGTGATGGATGGTGTTTTTTCAGTGGGGGGGAATCTCCTGCCCCAGCCATACGGCTGTCACTTCCCCCTCTGCGTAACAACTTAGCATCCCGCATGCTGTCAGACCGCGTAAGTGAAAACCCTGAGTTGTTTTTCTCTCTCTCTCTGTGATGATATAATTAGAACGGCTGCCTTTTCCCAAAATGGCCAGGCTGTGCTATTTTCTGTACCACGATGCTTGCTAAGGAGGCAGTCTTCGTTTCAAGAGGAAGACACCCTGTCTTGCTGCAGGCAGCAGGCAGATGGACTTCCCCAGAGTTTGGGGAATTTGCACATGGAGTTGTTTCACACCCCACTCTCTTTCCCTGCACTACAATACGGAGGAGCAATAAGACGTGGGACCAGGCTGGGGTGGCAGTGCTGGGTGTCCCTATGCCAGGGCTGCTGTGCCTTGGGCCAGGCTGATTTCAGCCTCCATTTTTCCATCTTCCAGAGCATCTTTAAAGCCTTCAGATCCCTTAAGGTGACTGAGAGTCTGGAGAGACTCTCATCCAGAGAGGCTGTGGATGCCCAGTTCCTGGAGGTGTTCAAGGCCAGGTTGGATGGGGCCCTGGGCAGCCTCATCTGGTATTTAATGGGGAGATTGGTGGCCCTGCCTGCGACACAGGGGTTGGAGCTTGATGATCCTTGAGGTCCCCTCCAACCCAAGCCATTCTGTGCTCTAGATGGCAAACCCTAGGGCTTTCCCAGTGCTGTGTGGCTCTTTGTTACAGTGGGGATGCTGGAACACCTTCTTGCTTGCATTGCAGAGAAACCTTTTTGTTTTGTCCTGATGCCATTAGTTTCCATTTGGATAGAAGGGAAAAAAGAATTGGATGAGGAGGGCAGGGAGGACCCAGGGAGATGTGCTTGGGGTGCACTCCTCCTGTGCCACTTAGAGCTGCCTGCTCTGCACTACTGCCCCAGGGACCTTCAGCAGTGTGCTGCATGTATCTGTGCTGTAATGGGGCACATGTGAGCTCAGGGGTGTAGGTGCTTGTGGTGTGTGCTCCTACAGGAATTCAAGCTGTAAAACGGTGAAATGCTGTGAATATAAAACCCCGTATTTTGACCGAGTGTTTAATTTATGGTTGCTTCTGTCATTCGGATGTGACTTGCAGTCCTGGCAGTTGTATTATTTCATTTTCGTGCATGTGTTTATTGTGGGAAGCATTTATGAACTCTGTGAGAGGTTCAGCGAGAGAGAGAGCTCCTGGGCAGGGCAGTTGCTTCCTTCCTTCCTGCAGCCTCTGAGTTTGGGGCTCGCTTTGGCCCTTAGAGCAGTGCAGTCATGAAGGGTGATGCTCTTCAAACGAGTGGGAGCGTTTGCATGAATTTCAATGGAAAAACACCTGTGCGCTCTTTTAGGACAAGAAATGCTGGCCACAAGTTGCACCAGGTGAAATGCTAGTTCAATATTAGGAGAGATTTCTCAGAGCAGTGAGGCACTGGCACAGGCTGCCCAAGGAATGGTGGGATCACCATCGCTGGAGGTGTTCAGAGCCGTGGGGACGTGGCACTGAGGGATGTAGGCACGGGATGGGCTGGGATTGGACTTGTTGATCCTAGAGGTCTTTTCCAGTCTTAATGATTCTGTGATTGTAATCTGTGTTTGGCCCTGTGTTCAACCCAGGCCATTCTATGATACGAGCTGAGGGACATGGGCTGTGAGCGATGCTGTGGGGCTGCTTCCATGTCCTCTGCACTCCCAGCACAGGGGCAGGAGCAGGAGATGGGCACCTCAGGGGGGATCTGTGGGGTGAGCCCTGCTGGCAAACCGCTGCTGGCTGCCAACCAGCGGGTGGACACGTGCAGAATTAGCTTTGGTTTGTGGTGCTCTGAGATCGCCATGGCCTTGCCTTCCCCAGTGCTTTGTGCTGCTTTTCTTGCTGCCGCAAAAGGCTCTCGGTTTGTTCCTGGAGCCTTGCTCAATGCGCTCCATGTGGATAGGCATGTTTCATTTTTTAAGCTTTGGGGGGAAAAAAAAAAGGAAAACAAAACAAACATAAAACACAGCATGGCACAGATTAAATCCATTTGAGACAACTGGAAAAAAAAAAAAAGACGTGTGTGCAAGTCAAGTCAATAGGAGGAGGGGAGTGGAAGGGGGAAAAAGAAACTGTGACATATACAAACCCTTTAGTGTGCATAGCATAAGATTTTTTGGCTGGCACTCACATGATTTTATTCAAGGGCTGGGAAAGAACTACGATTAGTTAAAAGCTTCGGCAAAGTCTGGAGGGAGTGCTCTGAAGAGTTGGGAGCCGCGCAGAGGTGGCTGTAGCTCCTCTGGCAATTGCAGACCATTCTTCCGAGGCTCAGGACAAAAGCCTTTTCTTTTCCCTCCGTGTTCAAAGAGACTTGTTTGTCTTGAGATGGTGCAGCTGTGGGCCGCGGGACCGCCTGTTTGAAGATACCCCCTCGTAGAGGAAAGGAGAGCCTGCGCCCTGCAAAGTGGTGGTAGTATTTCTCGTGTGTGGGTCCCCCCTCCTCCTCCCTCCCTCCTCCTCCACTGCCATGTGTGGTTTTTAATAAGAAGAAGAATGTGGAGGCAACATTTTCCAGGCAAGGGGAAATTTCCTGTTTCTTTTCTGTTTGTTTAATAAAGTGTGTAGTTGACTGTGAAGCTGTAGCTACTCCATAGTGAATGAGTAACGCGGCCGATAGTCAGGCTGGCTTCTCGATGCACTTTGATATACTGCAAGTGAACATGTTTAACGCTGGCTTTTTTCCTTTTATTTATTATTTTAAATGCTGCGTGGCGTAGGGAACTGAGATTAATAAGAATTAGGCAAATGGCTCCGGCTTTTGTTTCTGTGAGATAGCACCCGCCGTCTGGCGGCCGCACAAAGGCTGCCATTGAGCAGGAGCGCTCCCTAATTCTCCTGGCAGGGGTGCCATTGGGATCGGATACAAGTGGGTGGCAGAGGGGAGGAGCGGTGCAGAGGACAAGCAGGCTTTGTGCCTTCCAAATGGAACAAAAGCACTTTATGCACCGGGCTGCGTGCAACAAGCGAGCCGGCTGGACTCGGAGTTCTGAGCGCGGCTGCAAAACCTCACTGCTGCTCCTCCTTTTCCTTGTCCACAAAGCCTTCCTCCTCTCTCTCTTCCTCAGTACACCAAGCGATGCCAGCGGCCCCCAGGGATGGCGTGGGGCTGTGGTTGGCAGTGGTGGGAGGCAGGAGCTGGGTGAGGGATGCACGCGGAGAGGCTGGGGGTTAACCGTGGTGTTAACCATGGGGTCGTGGAGTCATGTGATGGCTTGGGTTGGGAGGGACCTAAAGGCTCATCTCACTCTGCAACCCCTCACAGCAGGCAGTGCTGCCAGGCACCTGATGGCCCAGCTGCCTGATGGCTTTCTGATCCAGGGCACGGCTCTCCTTAACGAGGCAGGTGTGTGCAGAACAAGTGTGCTGTGTGAAGAGATGTCATTCCCTGCAGTGCTGTGCCAGCAGCTGGACAGACAGCCATGCGTGGATGGGCCAGGGGTGTTACACACACAGCATCTCTCTGTGCACTGTTATCCTTTTTCGTTGTGCAGTGCCTGCAGGGTGAGGCTGGGAGGTGATGCTCCTCATCTCAGAGATGCTATTCTGCACTGTGCATTAAGGCAGTGTTGTAATTCACTTGCTTGTTAAACAGAGGAAAGAATCCAGCTGGGTATAGTGCTTCCCTTCAGGCTTGTGTAAGCCTTTTGCGCCCTGTGCATGTTTTTATTCTCGCTTATCTGCTTATGGCAAGCTCCTTTTGGTTATCCACATCATCTCGCCTACCGACACAGCCACGCTTCCATCTGGAGGATGTGCGTGCAAATGGTGCGCGTTCCTCCTGGTGTGCCCTGATGGAGGGCTCCAAAACCACTCGTGTGTAACGTTAGGCTGGACGTTGTGGGTTGGCTGTGCTGGGTGGGTTCACTCTTGGCTTTGTTTTTCCTGAGGAGAGGGAATGTGCTGCTCCCCATCCTGATGGCTGTGTGGCCGCCACGGTCCCTCCTGGTGCTGCTCCTATGGCATCGCTCTGACCCCTGGTGTCCCAGGCTCACATCCTGCTTGACAACAATCTGGACAAACAGGCACATTTCATTTTCCCTTTAAAAAAAAAAATTAAAAACCCCACACTGTTGCTCTTCTTTGTGAGTTTCCTCCCCTCATTGTCATTTTCCTGGCAGGAGGGTGGTGTGATTCCCTGCAAAGCGGCCCCTGCTCCTGGCTGATGCTGGCACACAATAGCATTTGTTCTGCAGAGAAACCCCAACCCAAATCTTCACCCCTCTGGCTTCTAAAGGAACAGCTACAAGGCATGGTTGTCGACAGAGAAATGATGGCACTGAATTCCCCCAGCAGAACATCCCTGACAACCATCACCAATGTCCAAAAATGAACCTGATAATCCCAGGCTGAGCAGCTAATAGGATAGAAGCATGGGGCTTCCTGCAGCCCTTGCTGATTATCACTTGTTTCCTAACCTCACCTTGGTGAGCCTGTGATTAGAAAATGAGCCCAGAGCAGCACACAGCTGGATGTGGCCATGCCCAAGGAAACAGCCATAGGCACAGGGGTGGCAGTGGTGTGTGTGTGTGTGTGTCCCCACAGCAGAACAGAGTCTGCTCTGGTTTTGTGTCCTTCACTCTGTGTGCTCTCCGCTCCACAGGAATGCTTGGGCAGAGCTGTTGCCATGGGTGTAAGGGTTTGTGCTCCTTCTGCTTGCAGGTATCCGTCCTCAGATCATGAATGGCCCCATGCACCCCCGGCCCCTGGTGGCACTGCTGGATGGCAGGGACTGCACAGTGGAGATGCCCATTTTGAAGGACTTGGCGACCGTGGCATTCTGTGATGCACAATCAACTCAGGAGATCCACGAGAAGGTAACAACCGAATGGTGGCTGTGGGACATGTGAAGAGGGGCAGGGATGCTCTCCTTCCTTCCCAGTCCTCAAGAAGATTTGTTCAGAGCTCCGCTGCGAGTTGGCCCAGATAGCATCAGCAGAAGTCGCTGCTGATTAAAATTCAGTGAGGCTGTTTCAAAAGCCAGATGTTATTTTGGAACAAAAAGTCACCTTATCTCTTAGCATCAGCTTTTGAACATCAATATTTTGAAGGTTTCTCCCTTTCACTGAGCCTGCAGTAACACACAGCACTCCATGCCCAGCACTCAGTACCAGCAGCTCGCTGCCTCCAGCGTGGCTGTGGGCAGAGGTCAGAAATCACATCCAGGCTCTGGGGAAGAGAACTGAAAAGAGCCCCAAATGTTCAAATATAAAATGCAGGGGAAGGGTTTTTTATGAGGTGTCCATTGATTAATGAGCGAGTCTTGCAGATTTAGGGCTTAGGTTCCCAGAGCACTAAGGTGGCTTAAGGGAAGGGTTTGAATCTCCATTGAAGGATGGAGTACAGCCTTACGTGGGCATACAGCCTCGCACAGATAGTCTTATGTACTCCTGGAATGGTGGGCAGTGTGACAGGTACCACCCATCCAACACATAAAAGGTCATGGAGTGGCACATGGTTGTCTTCAAAACCAGCGGATGCAGCTGTAGAACCTAATTGCTTCTTAAAAGAAGAATTACCCTTGCTTGGAAGAGGAGGAGCTGATAGATCTTTGAGTGTCCATGCAGTTCATGCCTGATCCCATGGGGATGGCTGCAGTTTCTGTGGGGCACACTGCTGCTGGGTTTGGTGGCACCGTGGCAGGTCAGCCAACAGGTTGGTGGTAAAGCTGGGCAACTCCCCATGTAACTGTCTGCATCCCAGTGGCTCTCAGGAGCTGCAGGTGTTCTGTCCGAGTGTCCTGGTGACTCCTGACATCCCTGTGCTCTGTTGCAGGTATTAAACGAAGCTGTTGGGGCGATGATGTACCACACCATCACTCTCACTCGAGAAGACCTAGAGAAGTTCAAGGCCTTGCGGGTCATTGTTCGAATAGGCAGCGGCTACGACAACATCGACATCAAAGCAGCAGGGGAGCTCGGTAGGTCTCAGTCCTGCCCTTCAGTTCCCTCCTCTGTCCCTCTGGGTCTTTAAAATCAGCACAGGGGATCTCTGCTCCCCATGGGAGCCGAAGGGCAGTCCCCAAGTCCAGGCAGGCTTGGTTCAGCTCCTACATGCCTGGCTGCACTGCTGGGCCACCACACGTCACAGGGGTCACAGGGACCTCTGGTGAGCTGCACACCCCAGCCTGGGAGCACACCATTGTGTTGGTGATTGCAGCAGCTGTGACAGACATTGTGGGCCACCTGATCCAAGGACTCAGGCTCTCACCGAGCCCTATGCTGGTGTTTAGGGCTATCTCTGGGGAAGTTAGGGATAACAGCTGCTCCGCATGAGCCATTCTGCAAGGATAATTGTGATAAGAGAGTTTCAAATAGGCATTCCTAAAAAGCAATTCTCAGTATAGTGAATTATTTTTTTTCTAGAGGAGAGCAGCATCTTCTCAGTTTAATGGTTTCTTCGTGTTTTTAACTCTTATTGTTATTATCCATTATAATGACGTTCTGAAGCTCTGAACATCAAGAAACGAAAAACATAACGAATAAAATAATGGGATACTGCAGCATAATCCTTCTTTTATACTTAGCAAATTGGGTGGCCAAATGATGTGGTTTAGAGTAGAAAATGTAATGACTACCCACAAATGTAGCGTAAAGTTTAATTGGTATTGCTTTCCATAAGGTAGTTCTTAAACCATGCAGGCAGCACAATGTCCAGTGTCTGCACACAGCGCCTGCTGGGCTGAGGGGATGGAAAAATACTCCCAGCAGGTGCAACTACCACTGCAGTGGGTCGGTGGGTGGGTAGGAAGGCACCCAAGAGGGCAGGAGCCCATCAGACAGGGATGAACGCTGCAGGGCTGGCTGTGGGACCAGCCATTGCTGCCTGAAGCAGGGTGAGAGGCACAAGGTGCTGGGAGCTTGAGTTGGGGTGGTTTCACCCCTGTAAGGCCGGCCAGGTTTCTCTAGGTCAGCATAGGGCTTGCAAACAGGGAGGAAGAAAGGTCTTAAAGTAGAAGAGCGTGCTTCTGGAGGCAGGGGGTTGGCAGAGGGCCCAGAAGGTGGGTGCATGGCCTGAAATATTCTCATTTTTTAACTGAGTCAGTGGCCCTTAAAGTGGAAGGGGATTTTCAGAATGTTATTCTCTCTTTATCTCCTGCTTTTTCATGGTTTCTACTCCAGGGCCCCAGTACAGTAAAGCATTTAGATACACATTCATCTCAAATTGTGTGTTTAAATTGCGTTGAAGCCAGTGGGATATAAGCATGTGCTTAACTGCTTTGCTGAATAGACGTGAAATTAAGCACCCTCTTACATGCTTTGCTGGATCAGAGCTTTAACAGGGTAATGGCCAGGGAGACATTCTCAGTTAACTTAATACCCGCAGCTCCGAGCAGAGAGGCACACTTTAAAATGACCCCTTTGTGACAAAGGAACAAAAGCTCTGTTATGGGGATCTGTGCGCGGGGCGGCCGCAGTGCCGGGTGGGGAGAGCCGTGCCAGCATGGCCAGGCCCCCAAAAACAGCACCCAAAAAAGCCTCAGCACCGCAAAGAGCTTCGGGGTAGTGATGGTCACCCCGAGCCTTCCTGCAGCACCGTGCCCCCATTGAGAACCTTGGGAAACCAAAGCAGGGTCCAGCTTGGAGCGGCTGCGCTCAGTTGGCTGTGGTGGCACATCTTGGGGGACCCAAAGGTCTTGCCATACGTGGAGCTGGCCATGCAATGTGTAGCACGTCGTTCTGCTCCAGTGCAAGAAGAGGTGGTTGGTCGTGCCCTATGTGGCTTAATGGCTGAGCAGTCTTATTGTGGAGAAGGAGTGGCTTGTGCCATTGTGGATTAATTTGCTTTGAAGGTAGATTAAATTAAACAAGAATAGGACTTGCTCTTACAAAATAAACATTTCCTCCTGGAGTTATTCCTGCGTAGCTTTCGCACTTGGAATTGGCACTCGTTCTCAGAGGTGACCCTGAGCTTTACGAGTCGTGGTGCCTTTGCAGATGTGAGGCTGCTGCTCCTTAACTCTGCATCTCCTTGCAAAGTGTTGCTCCAGCTGGCCTCTCACTGTACTTGGGAAATGGTGCGTGGGGGCCAAGGACAGTGCACGTTGCGCAGGGAACTTCTTTGCTTTTCAGCACACCCTGGTGCACACCAAGCCCAGGCACGCTGTGCTTTTGGAAGGACTCTTTTGTCAAAGCTGAGCAGCTCCCGGCACAGCGCTGTCCCCAAACTGCCTTTGTGTGTGGCTGCTCCTGAGCCGTGTCCTCCCGCAGGGATCGCCGTCTGCAACATCCCCTCGGCTGCCGTGGAGGAGACGGCCGACTCCACCGTCTGCCACGTCCTCAACCTCTACCGACGGAACACGTGGCTCTACCAGGCGCTGCGGGAGGGCACGCGGGTGCAGAGCGTGGAGCAGATCCGGGAGGTGGCCTCTGGTGCTGCACGGATCCGAGGCGAGACGCTCGGCCTCATCGGCTTCGGTACGTGGGCAGACGGCGCAGGGAGGGGGAGAGGCAGTGCTGCAGGATGAGCTAAAAGGAGTCTGTACAACCAGAACTATTGGAGTGGGGATGGGGCTGTGTCCCACGAGGTTGGTGTGATATATAATCGTCGAATCACAGAATGGTTGGGTTGGAAGAGACCTTAAAGCCTGTCTGTTCCCAACCTCTGTCACAGTTGAGGAAACCACCCACCAGATCAGGTTGCGTGGGACCCCATCCATCCTGGCCTTGGGCACCTGCAGGGATGGGGCAGCCACAGCTCTGGGCGGGAATGCTGCAGCCTCACCACCCCCAGAATTTCCCCTTTTTTATTTAAAGCCATTCTCCCTTGGCCCATCTTAATCTCCCCATCTAAAACGCCACTTTTCTCCTCTTTATAAGCTCCCCCCAAGTACTGGAAGTAGCCATAGACTCTTTTATGCTGATACTTTAGAGAAGGAGCTGTATTTTCCAAGGAGAGTGGTGGTGAAACCCAGCAGTGCCCTCAGAATGACCGGGGCTGGCTGTGCTGCCTTGACACACAGCTACATCACCTCCCTCCTTCTGAGCCATTCTGCCTGGCGTAAATAGTGTTTGTCTTCAGTTCACCCACAGCAATAGATAGGACAGAGCTTGGACACCCACTTAGCCGAGAGCTGATTCTCACACACAGAGGTGCACAGTGTGCACACCTGGCAGCTTGGGCTGGTTGCATTAATTCTCCTTCCCCTCACACAGGTCGCACGGCGCAGGCGGTTGCGGTCCGAGCCAAAGCGTTTGGCTTCAACGTGATCTTCTACGACCCGTACCTGCAGGATGGGATTGAGCGGTCCCTGGGAGTCCAGCGGGTGTACACACTGCAGGACCTGCTCTATCAGAGCGACTGTGTCTCGTTGCACTGCAACCTTAACGAACACAACCACCACCTCATCAACGACTTCACGATTAAGCAGGTAATTGCCTCAGGAACAGCCAAGGCGAGTGCCCTCTAGTCAGCAACCAAACTCCAGGTGATGCAGTTGGGCTCTGTGCTCGTGCCCAGCGCCTTTGGATTCCGAAACAGCTTCTTACACCATCTGTCCCACTTTTTTTCCTGGATAAATTCCCCTGTAAGCAAGCAGTGAACAGGGGGATAAGGATGGGGTTTGCTAATGCCAGGCAGTGTTGGGCCAGCTGTAGAAGGCCCTCTGACACCCAGCTCTCTTGTCTCTTCCCACTGCCCCCAGATGAGGCAGGGAGCGTTCCTGGTGAACACAGCACGCGGGGGGCTGGTGGATGAGAAGGCCTTAACTCAAGCCCTGAAGGAGGGTCGGATACGAGGGGCTGCGCTCGACGTGCACGAGTCGGAACCCTTCAGGTAAAGCTCCATGTGGTCCCTTCCTCAGCATCACACACACACCTGCAGGGAGCCCAGCGGCCCCAGCAGACATCAAGGAGCCCTTTGCCATTCTTAACACCTTTTATTCTCTTTTCAAATGGTGGCTAATTTATTTTTTTTCCTCCCCTGTGCCCAGTTTTGCTCAAGGCCCATTGAAAGATGCTCCTAATTTAATCTGCACCCCTCACACGGCCTGGTACAGCGAGCAGGCGTCGCTGGAGATGAGAGAAGCTGCTGCTACCGAAATCCGGCGCGCGATCACAGGTACAGCCCTCCTGTGGGGCTCTGAGCTGTGGCTTTCCATAGCCTCATCCAGGGTTCTAACCCTAATTTTCTTCCCAGTGAGAGATCTGAGAAACCCAGCTTTACTTTTCTGTCATTCAGACACGTTAGAAGCTGAGGATGATTGGGATGGAAGGGACATGAAAGAGCATGTCCAAATGGTGCTGGAACGGAGTTTGCTCCAAGATGATGCTCCAGCAGATGGGTGGTTCTCTTGTCCTAAAATTTATCCCTGTCCTTCACCTGATGGCAAAGCTTCACTCTGAGCTGCCCTGTACTTTAAAATAGAGCTGAAGGGAGCAGCTATTCTGAAGGCAGCACAGAAGAGGTCTTCAGCCATGACCTTTGGGTTGATCTTCTGGGACCCTCATTTCTCCCCCTTTTTTTCCCCGTTTCCACTAACAAATAGAGGGAGAAGGAATAATTGTAGCTTTATTATAGGGTAATAAAACAACAGGGTGCCTGACATATGCTTACCTTTAATACCGACTCCAGGGCGCATCCCAGAAAGCCTAAGGAACTGCGTGAACAAGGAGTTCTTTGTCACAACAGCTCCGTGGTCAGTAATAGATCAGCAAGCAATCCATCCAGAGCTCAATGGTGCCACATACAGGTAAGCCAGAGAAAAAGACGGTCACAAGCAGGGCTTGCCCTGCAGATTTTCTGATGCTGCTGCTGCTGGGCCAGCACTCACACCAAGCAGGACGAAACTTACACACTGAAAAAGGGACTGCAGATCTGCTCTGTTTGTGTTAGACTGCACAGGCTGCAAGCCTGGGTTTGCTCACAAACTAAGGACTCCAAATACAGGGCTAAATTCAGGTGGCCTGATGATTTCCACCAAAATCCCTGAGATTAGATCACTTGCTGCTTGGCTGTGGGAGGCTCCACACACACCAGCATCGTGTTGTGCTGTAGTGTAGAGGCAGGCAGGATCCCATCTCAGCAGAGCTGTGAGGGTAAGGGCCTGAGCAGTGTGTGTGCCCCTGAACAGCAAAAAAAAATGAGGCCAAACCACCCACAGGCGGTGAAAACATCCTCCTTAACCTGCACCCCTGTGAGGTGTTGTGTCCCATGGGGCCGTGCTAAGCTCCGTGGTAAGCAGCTCCCCTCCTGGCAGCAGGCAGAGCATCTCCTCCTGGCTTCTTTCTCAAACTCAGTGTCCTTTCTTGGAATGCTGTAAGAAAGACAGCTGGGTTAATCCAGCTCCAGTTTTCAAGTGCTTTCTCTGCTTATGAGTGTAAGAAAGAAGGGGACAGACCCCGTAGCAGCATCTACCAAGAGAGAATGAGGAGAAGTGACTTCAAACTAAAAGGGAAGATTTTTGTTCAGATACAAGGAAAAAATGTTTTTGTTTGTTTTTTGGGTTTTTCTTTTTTACAAGAGATACTGGGGACGTCAGAGCATGCAGGATGATGGCTTACCAAAATCTTCAAGAAATTGGTCTTGGCAAAAGAGGAAGCCTTTCTTGTTGTTAACAGCTAGTGTCAAGGTACAGGGCCAAAGAGGCATAGCCAAGAGCTGCACACAGTCCCATGGGTGCAGAGCTGTCTGTCTGTGCAAAGGGCAGTGTAGAACTGCAGGAAAAAGGCCTGTTCTAAAAAAGAGCGGGGAAATAAACAACAAAGCCAGTAGATGGGGAATGGTTTAAACTGAGACAGGGGAGGTTTAGATTGGATATTAGGAGGAATTTTCTCAGCCAGAGGGTGGTGAGGCACTGGAACAGGTTGCCTAAGGAGGTTGTGGATGCCCCATCCCTGCAGGCATCCAAGGCCAGGCTGGATGTGGCTCTGGGCAGCCTGGTCTGCTGGTTGGCGACCCTGCACATAGCAGGGGGTTGGAACTGGATGAGCTTTGTGATCCTCTTCAACCCAGGCCGTTCTATGATAGATGCACCAGAGGGAGTATGCTCAGCTCCAGGAAAGGAGAAGCAAAGTTGTTGTGCAAAAAGGGAGGGTGTAGGGGACCGTGACCCATTTATTACATCTGGTGTTCTCTGCTCCTCCAGCTGATAAGCAGCAGTTTGTTTCCTCAGGCAGTTAAACCACAGTTGTTACAGCAGCTCATGAGATCACTGCTCTGGTACTCACACTAACCATGTCAAATTCATGACAGTTTTCAATGCTGGTTTAGATTAATATTATTTCATATGGAATACCACGGTAATTAATGGCTGTAGCGACTGTACTGTCAGCTTCCTCATCGCAGCTCTCACCAGGTGTTTGAGGATTTTTACAGCTGACAAAATCATCTTGGCTCACCCATCCCCGCTTTAAGCCTTGGCACTGGGCCTACAGCAGTGATGAATTGCCCTTGCTCCCGTTTCCCCCATGGTTGGGTCCCCAGGTGAGGTGACGGTGGCTGCCTCTCTTCCTCACACCAGGTACCCGCCCGGGATGGTCAGCGTGGCACCAGGAGGAATACCAGCAGCCATGGAGGGCATCATGCCCGGGGGCATCCCTGTGACTCACAACCTCCCCACGGTGGCACATCCTTCCCAAGCTCCATCTCCGAACCAGCCCACAAAACACGGTGACAACAGGGAACACCCCAACGAGCAATAGCAGATAATTTTAAACAACAAAATCCTTCGATAAACTTGGGACCAAGAGACATTGGAAAAAGAAGTTATACACGAACTAAAAATGAATTTGATACGAAATTTGTAACGTTGATTTTTTGGACAGATGCATCATTGATGTTCCAGTGTTACCGACACGGTGATAGCAGCCAAGACTGGGAAGAAGCCCTGAAGAAGGCACCTGCTCACTGAAGCGCTGAAAACTAAGATGTGATACATTAAGGATCGAAATGATCGACCTCTGTTATTGTGTGTTAAGTTTCCTTCATCTGTGCATCAATCACATGAATAAAAATCAGATTTTTTTTCCCCTCCCTTCCTTGGGAAGAACAGGGTGTCTGCACCTGTTTCCAAACAATTGCATTAAGCAATCCTTACCGAGTTAACATAGAAGTGGAAGAGGAAACCATGATGTGGCTTCAGCCCTTTCCTTACTCTTGTTTCTGGTTACCTCTGACAGTAGGAGGCACCAACACTGGCTTAGCAGCGGAAGAAAAAAACCAATGAAATCCTTTGTGCAGCCTCCCGGGGCCGATGTGTGCCAGGAGTGCTCCTGCTAGGCTGGGGGCAGAGGGCTGGGAAGGCAGAGGAACAAAGCAGCAGCTCCTCACTGCCCAGCTCTCAGTAACGTAGCTGTGCACACATCTGTGCCCTGCAATGATGCAAGAAAAAAAAAAAAGAAAAAAAAGAAAAAAAGAAAGAAGAAAGTATTACGTTTCACACACTATTTGTACTCAAATATATTTTCTCAGTTTTAAATCTGCAGCTATTTTATCAAGTGGAGAAGTCTTGAGCTGGAAAGGGTTCAAGAAAAATGTTGCATTTCCTTATGTCTCAGGAAACACTTTTTATGGTAACTTGTCAGACTGTCTATGAACAAAACCCACTTTTTTAGACATTGATAAAAGTCTTCTTTTCTTCACGTGATATTTTATACAAGAACACTTCAAAATGTGCTATTAGACGTGACTGATTTTAACAAATCCTATTAGGTTTGTATCAACTAGTTACATGTTATATTCATAGTCTTTTGTGAATCATCGCCTTTTTGTTTTTAAAACGATGGCCTCTTTTGAGCCTTTGTATGGGTACATTCCTGTTTCTGTGACAAAGAAATCTTAAGCTGTCCCAAACAGAAAAAAACAATGGCTATCAGCAGTATGTTTTGTTTTAGTGTGTTACCGTTACTGTATTTGTTTATTGTAAAGGTGGACATTTAGCGTTCAGTGCAGTTTTCAATAAAAAGTGATAAAATTTCTATAATTTCTGGGAGGTCAGAGCTCACTGCATTGTCCCAGCACACCAGTGACTGCTGCTGAACAGCAAGGAACGGGGAGCAGCACACAGGTCAGATACACCGAGGGGGCATTTGGTGAGGAAAACGTGTTATAGATCATAAGGTTTGGGATTGCATTAAAAACAAACCCCTGGGATTTTTGCCTTGGCTTTAAGTTGCATCGTGGAGGGCTGGAAGCAGACTCACACCCCAGCTCCCCACCCAGCACCCACCTCCCACTCCAATCAAAGCAGGAGTGGGTGCAGATGGAGGCAGGTACCTTCCAATGCAGCACAGCAGTAGAGATTAAGGGATGCTGGTTGAAGACAGAAGGAAGCATCCTAGCGTTCAGTGTTACCTCTTCTGCTGGGCTGTGAGCAGCAGCAGTGCGAGCAGCAGCATGGGATGCAAAGATGATGCTTGGAAGGAGAAGGGGAAGAGCAGCACCACGGCTGAGATCTGCATGAGCAATGTGGAGCAGTGCACAGCAACTCGCAGATGGGAGCCAAGGAGTGAGGAAAGCAGAGCTGAAAGCTGCTGCTCCAGATCCGCGCCTGGGATTTTGCTGACAGCCCTGCTGTGTTCACCCTGCAGCAGACAGGGAGCTCTGTGCTGCTGAAGGAAGGCAGAGCAGCTCACAAGCAGCTTGAAGGTGGCAAACACTCTAAAGCCACTAACAGTTAAAAAGGGGTGAAGTTATTGAGCAAGGAAGCGAGCGAGTCTCTAAGTGCACACAAACCTATTTTGTTAATGGTGTCAAATCAGTTCCAGTCATACTTGCCATAAGCCATGCAGCAGGACTCTGGAAGAACCCAGGATTACTAAATTTTAATATATTAAAACCAAAAGAAATACAGGGATTGACCACTGAGGAGTTCATAAATAAAACCAGAGAACTGACCAGGTGTAAAGGAGGTAGCAATGAAAGCTAAGGTCTGTGCCAGGAAAGTGTTTGCTACTGGGAGCAACAATGAGGAAAATAAAACTGAGAAACAAAGTTTGTGTACTTGGCTGAAGGAGCAGAACTTGCTGATGAGCTGCAAGGTAGCATTCACAAATTCATCTCAGTATTCGTAAACTTTTAAGTATGAAATTCAAGAATACCCATGAACATACACTGAGTACTGTGCTAGCACAAAGCAGGGTTTGCATCTCTTTAATCTACAAGTACATGAGGTTTGGATCACTTTGATTTTGAAAAGAAGACACTTCCCCAGTCCCAAACGGACCCAGAAAGCTCATCAACCTGAACATACCATTGTACAGCACATGGGAACAAAACAATAGTGATTAAGAAAGCCAGGAGCTCTGAAGTACCAGGACTGCCCTCTCACACCAGAACTACACACACATGGGAGCGCGCTGCATGCGTTAACAACAGCTGGCACTGACTGCATGGTGAGCTTCCACTCGCTGGGGATGCTGCAGGCTGCCCACATGAAGCTCAGGGTAGAGAACAGGGCTCAGGGTAGGTTTCACATTAATTATTCTCCCCACGTTACAAGGAAGCTTTACTTCCTTCAGCAGAACATTACTGTGAAAATAAGGGGCAGGGGGCACATCACACAGCCCTCTAAGTAGCTTGATGAAGGCAGGAGCTTCTCCTTCCACCCATTCAGTGCTGGTGTGCACAGGGGCAGTGCTGCAGGGACCACGTGCTGCTCTCATCCCAGCACACGCTGCCTGCAGCTCCCTGACAGCCCAGCTTCAGCCATCAGCAAGAACAAGGGGTAAAAGGGCTTTGCTGCGAGTTAAGAATAAAAAGAATACCAACTTAGAAAGCAAACTTGGAACGGGGCCATACGTGTGCCAAAAACCTCTTCAGTATCAGCAGCTTGCCTGTCAGTTAAGGTCAATCACACATACACTGCAGATGAACATGCACTCTTTTACCTGACGTTTTGCACATGCACCAATCAGAGGAGATAGAATGGCCAAAAAATCTGAAGGCATTTCCTAACGAACCTCAGTGGGATCTGCGATGGGAAAATGGCTAAGTCAATACAGTACTTCATTCTCTCTGTACTTTTGGTGCCATCACCAAGTTTATGGAGGAGCTGTGCACATTTCAACACCATCTAAGCAGCATTTGGAAGAAAAAAAAGCAGCAAGTTCCTCAGGGTTTCCACAGCTCTCCACTACATAAAAATATGTGCTATGGGGCTTCTTTCCAAATCCTAATTTCAACAATTGCATCTACTGCAAAATTCCTTACGGAACCACCACACCATCCAAAGTGCTTTTCAAGAAAACCTGAATTGCACTGTATATGTAAAAACTGGCATTAACCTTTAGTGTTTACGTGAGCTTTTCAGATAAACTTTATCCATTACAAGTTACATGGCTAAAGTTATCAAATATAATAAAATTTCTACTGGAGAATATACTCTGAACTTACAATCTTAGGAACTTACATAAGTTTAAGTATGGCCACATCAATCGACATGCAAGAAATTCCCAGGGTTACATACTGAGAAATACATAACACGGTGCTTTTAAAAACAACTTCAGCACAGATTCCTCTGTTTTAATTAGAACTGCCGAGTGGATTCTCACTAGATTGAACGACCCAAGGAGCAACCCTTGAAACAGATGTTTTTTCATTTGCAGCAACGTTTGAATTGAAGAAAGAATAAATGATGGAACAATATGTAGTTTGTATCACAGCAAGAACGGAGCTCTGACAATGTAAAACTCCCAATCACATCTCGAGTTCTCAGATTTCACACAATTCCATTTAGTATATACGTACTGGAATCAAATCCCTATGCTTCAGGTCACATCTCTGAATAAATATCATTAAGTATATTGAAAGGAATCTAACTATGAAAGGAGGAAAAAAAAAAAAAAGCAAAAAGACTTTTTTAGGAAACAAATCATTTCACTCCATGAAAAATTTAGCTTCTCTTCCAGTTTGTTCCATAGAGTTCAGGTTTTATTTGTGGGCACAGCAGTAACTGAACTATTAGTAAAATGAACGTGGTTTTGTTTATGACTTGCTGTGGATATTTTGTGCAAACAAAAAAACCTCACCATCTGACCCGGGCACCACTGAGCTTTCACATGAAAGGGCCTTTCACAGAAATATGTCAGAGTATCTAAAGGTGACGTAGAATGCCAAGTTCTACTGTAAAAGAATCTCAGAGGGAAGAGATATCCACCTAACGTGTGCTTTGTAAGTGCCCTTATCTGAAAAATTTCTTTGCAATAATTAAGATGCTGGTATACTTCTCCTATTACACAATCTCTTACACAACCACATGCGGTACATTTATAGACAGATTTACAATCAGAAAGAAAAGTGTTTGGTTTTTTTTTTTTCTGTCTTGATAATAAAATTAGGTGTTTTGTTTCTCTTTTGTTTTATACAAACTGTAGTCCAGCCCATTTAGCGCTCTCCACGCAGCAGATGAGCTTCTAGACTCTCCCCATGCTGGTTAGAACAATCCTTTGCAGCATGTTTCTTCTAGAATTAGGTTGTTCCACAACAAACAGCTATAGCACAACACTAACTCCAGGTCAGACACTACGTGCTGGTAATTTGCTTTTTCAAATTCACCCATCATTCATCATCATCATCCTCGTCTTCCTCGCCATCAGAAAGGGAAGTACAAGGGCGGATCTGTCGGTAGCGATCGAGCCACTTCTCCACCATCTGGGTGACCAGAGGATGGTTGCGCCTGCGAGAGCTCTTCTGCATGGCCACCAGGACCCCTCCTTCTGTCACACAGCAGTCCAGCCACTCCCGAAGCAGCTTTTCTTGCTGTTCCTCGTTACCTATCTTCAGGGAGAGAGAGACAGAACAGATTGAGAATGAGACTTGAAATGTTACCAGCAACTTTCTTGAAGTCACCTTCCAATAACTGAAAGGAGCATACAGAATGGCTTTGTACGAGGGTGAATAGCAACAGGACAAGGGGGAATGGTTTTAAACTGAGACAGGGGAGGTTTAGGTTGGATATCAGGAGGAAGCTTTTCAGCCAGAGGGTGATGAGGCACTGGAACAGGTTGCCTAAGGAGGCTGTGGATGCCCCATCCCTGCAGGCATTCAAGGCCAGGCTGGATGTGGCTCTGGGCAGCCTGGTCTGCTGGTCGGCGACCTGCACATAGCAGGGGGCTGGAACTGGATGAGCACTGTGGTCCTTTGCAACTCAGGCCATTCTTTGATTCTATGATACACTCTTAAATACTCTGTCTGGGGTAGCAATGCAGTTCCCTTCCCAGGCTAACACTATTAGCATCCCATAGTCAATGCCAATCAAACCAAAGCACACTGCTTTTTCATCCAAAATTTGAAAGTTTTGGAAATCTTCTCTAGCTATTTCTCCCTTCTAAGTTCTCCAAGCAGGCTTGTTCCAATACAGTTTTCCAATATTTCAGTCATTTGTGAGAAACTACTTCTACAGAAGGCACACTGTTTAATTAGGACAGGTCCTACAAGAGCCTTCTGGCTTTACAAAGCACTTTTTAGGAGTCCAGCTGTATTTGATACAAAACACTTCCTCTTGTAAGACACTGCTAATGTCATGCCTTACTAAAAAACATTAACAGCCCTCCTTGAACTTGGAAGGTCGTATTCTTTTCTCCTTCATCTGTAGGATGGCCATTTCTAGGGATGTCAAATTATTTTCATCCATTTCCTCTCCTCCCACACATACACACTTTATTATAGTGGCTCCTTGTCATTATATAGTTATTAAACAAGTAAAGTTGTGTTTCATTCTAAGAAGAGACAGACCATGCTGTAAATGCTGGCCAATAATTATTCTGCATCCATAAAAAAAAATTCAGCCTGGCATTAGTGTCAGAGTCTTTATTTGTGGGCCCTTTCAAGGTACACCTGTACCCTGCATGGTGCATTTACATTCAGCTTACAGACCTACAAATAAACACCAAGTACACGGAGAAAAACACTTTAGAATCACCTCAGGTGATGAGGAGGGGAGCAATATGAATCCATCTGAACAGCCTAATCCTGACCATTCTCTGAACTGCAGGAACATGGATGCTGAGGCTACAACTCAGAAGGAGCTGTGAAGAAGGATAGCAGCTACTTGGTTATTTCTTACCTCTTGAGCAGAAAGGAAGTGAATGTGCAATAATTTCCTCTCGCTATCCACCAAGGGTAGAAATGTAACAGTAACATCATCGTCAGTGTTCAAGTTAGCACCAGCACCTCGATTGCCATACCCATCGTTCTCCATGGCAACCAGAGCAGAGAAATGGCCCCTCGTGTAGCCCAGAGCAATAGGACTTTTCCAACAAAAACTCTGTTCCCATAACAAAGGCAAATACACACCTACAACAACAGAAAATAAAGGGTGAGACTCAGAACTACAATCAAGTTCTACATGCAGCTCTTTTGCTACAAAGCTTTTGGTTTGGTCACACTGCTCAGCAGAGCCAATTCATTATAACTGAGTTGGCACACTGGGCTGGATCTGCAATGGCACGAGGTTGGGCAAAAGCCATTGCCGTTCCACCAGTGCCACATCACTGTCCCCCTACAATCCATGATCTGCTGTACAGCGATGAACAAAAGTAAGGTTAGGAAAGCAATCTTACATTGACTTTTTTGTGTGTGTTAAGATTTATATACAAGATATATGAAGATCCAAATCGCAGAGATAAAAGCTACAGTTATGTGTCTATTTTTACCAGAAGAAGAATCCTGCCATCTGCTTGCAAAAGCCTATTATTAAAAGAATGCACTGCGTTAAGCATCATTCAGCATCTAAGCACGCAGCCCATTCCAGAGACAATCCAACTTCTCATCAACATCATATAAATAAATTAACCCACATCAATTATGCATCTGGAGTCTCCAAAATAAGCAAGACCGACCACCAGAACCTGACACTACTTTGCTCACATTTGGAAAAAGGAAGAAAAAAAAAATCACTGATGGCACAGGTTCCAAATGGAATTGCAGTTTTTCTCCCTTCTATTTTTAGCAATAAAAAGAGTAATTCGCTTGAGGAACAGCAAGTCCCAAAACAAAACCAGAACCCTTTTCTAGGAAGAAAAAAATAATTCTTGGTGCGTTCTGCTGCAAGACAACTTCAGCAAAAGCAGCCCTTACCTTGTGACAGTTTAAAAATAGCCGTGCATAAACTTAAGTGCACATGTAGCATAGCAACCTTTCATAGTACAGCTGCTGCCAGCAAGTTAGGGACAGACACTGCAGCAAAACAAGGCACTTGGTTCCTCCTCCAACATCCATGGGCACTGCAGGGCAGCGGTAACATGGAAACCTGAGGCAGAGGGGTGCTTTGGGGGGTTTTATTTAAGCTTAAAACTCATCTTTTCTACAAAAAAAATAGCAAGTTCTCAGTATTTGGCCTTCTCCCACTCCCTGCATTCTTTAATTGGAAAAATCAAGAAAAACCTGAAAGAACTGGGAAGACTCACAGATAAGAGTCACAACTTTATTACAAAATCTAGATGTGAGGGGAAATCTTTAGGAATATCTTAGTTCTCTGTTCATCCCGTTCCCCACTTTATAACAAAGTCTCATACAATTCCCTGCTAAACCCAAAAGATGCAGAACAAGGGCTAAGTGT
Organism: Chrysolophus pictus; assembly: GCA_037305975.1. Lineage (NCBI taxonomy): Eukaryota > Metazoa > Chordata > Aves > Galliformes > Phasianidae > Chrysolophus > Chrysolophus pictus. The sequence continues at coordinate 3,301,429 of CM074581.1, forward strand.
TAACCAGAGGACATCTGAAGCACTAACATTTGGGCAAGGAATGCTTATCCCAGCACCCTCAGGGTGAACACTGATCTCCTCCCCAGGTTACAATCGCATCTATCACACAAAGCCCACAGAACAGAGCAGGGGCTCGCAGCTACCCAGGCAGCATCCACAACACATTTCATTTCTCCAACCCCATCTGGTAACACATCAGTCACTTCTTCCCTGTTTAGTTCTGAAAGCTGTACATTCGTGCAGCTAGACCAGGAGATGCTTAAGGTCAGGTGAACAGATCTGTTGCTGTCAGAACCTAAATATTTAAAGAAGCACGAACTGCCGACTGCAATCTAAAGGTGACCAGAAGGCTGTGAGTTATGGGATTCACAGCAGGGTCGCCAGGTCAGAACAAGCAATTCCTGGAGAAAAAGAAATCTGATCAGCAAGGAGGTTTGGAGGCTGGATAGGAAGTTTAGATCACTGTCCAGCGTGCTACAAACATGCCGTTAAGAAAAGCATTTAAAGATTTTTCCATCTCTACTGTAACCCACGTAACTCTTCCTTTTTCTTTTTTTGGTTAACGTGATCTTAAATATAGACAAAGGGCTATATATTGAGTCACAGAACTCTGAGCATGCCTCAAAGCTTCTGAGAAAGGAACACATGCCAAGCAGAGCTCACAGGCACAGGAGAGTCTTGCACCACTCACAGGAGACGCATCTTGCTGGCCCATTGCTCTGCATGCAAGGGCTGAACAGCCGCTTGGTTTCAGCTGTGCTGCTGGCATTTAATTAGCAGACATTAACTACAAAAATGCAGCTGGACAGGGCGAGAAGTGACTGCAGGTAATTTGACTCAGGAGTCCTGAGTTCACCTGCTGTGCATCCCTGGTACAGCTCACAGCAAGCAGAGCACTGCTCATTAACATCTGCCTGCATTCCTGGAAGCACACACTTAGCAAGAGGCTGTCCCATGCACCTGGGTACCTCCTGGTTCACTGAGCAAGAAAACCATTTCAGTGTGTTTAGGCCTTGCTTGCGTGCCTTAGTGCCCAATTACTAAATGAAAACATTTGGCAACCGCTCAGCCTTTAAGTCAAAAGCAACTAAAACCTCAAAGGATGGTGTCTATATATGACTAACTGTTCTTTCCCAGCCTGTACTTTCATCATCTGAAACACAAAGCTACAAAGAGTAACAGATTTTATGCTCTCTGAAGTACTCTACTTCCCTATTCCTTGTGCAGGATGTTTTGTCACTGCCCAAGATGTACAAGCCACACAGCTTCCACAATTCTCTGAAGACTGTAAGCAGTTACAGTGGGTTATACTTTAACTTCACCTGCAATTCTTTTTCAGTATGGACTGGTCACCTCTCCCAGTTTGCCAACTTCATTTTTGTTCACAAAGAGCAGGCTCTAGATCTGTTTCAGGAAGTTCTCTACTAGGAGGCTCTAAACAACCAAACAACACGTGCAGGTATAAACAATGCTGGGTAGGAGTCAGGCAGAGATACACGAGCCAAGAAGATGAACCATGAGCTGTAGGAATGCCTTAACACCCTGTCACACAGCTGCAGGGCTGGACTGAACACTTCTTTCCACATCTGTTACGTTTACTGCTGAGTATATACAGATGCTTCCAATCCCCTCTTATGTTTTTAATACTGCAAACAGGGAGATGCTGAAGTGTTACCATCCAATATGTTGGTGAGTCACCCAAAAACACTTACTTGACTTCTAAAATAGAATATGCTGCTTAAGGAGTCTACACACACCTAGGCAACATAGCACCATTATATTTATCTTAAAGATGGCTAGGCTGTTTGCCTAGAGCGCAAAAGCAGTAAGAATCCAATCCAGATATCCAAAGCCACAGTACAGAAGCAGGCCAGTATTTACATCACACTTACGTTTCAGTCATTAACACCTCACAGCATCACACACAATTTAAGAACTGCCTTTCAACTTTATCATGGAATTTCCTTTTGCAGAAAATGATTGGCCTTATCTGTTGACCAACATTTTGTAATCACGTGTAACCAAGTAACCTAATCTTACACCTCACACAACAGAATGCCAGTAGAGCACGTGTGAAGAGAACTCCTTTTCCAGCTTCTGTGGCGTACATTCAAGTAAGCAGCCACTTCTTTAAATACTAGAAGAACTCCAACTTTATCATTCTCCTCCCTACTTTACATTTCTCCGCCTTCCCTTGCATACTGGCTTTGCCTCTGGCTTTGAGGACAATTCCTCTTCACTTTTGTTAGGGCTGCTTCAATTCACCTGCTGCAGTGTGCAGAAGCACCCAGCAAATCCCACTGCCACTCTGCTGGGAAACCAGGCCAATACCAACAATGCAAACATCTTTAGCCCACCTCTCCACCATGTTTATGAAGCATGGTGTGGAGTCTCCTCCAGGAAATGCTAAGTACAATTTCATTTAAAATGAACATTCATAGCCACTAATAGCACAGACAGGCAGAATTTCAAATGCCATTTATTAAGCCTGTGTCTTACAGCAGTACGAACCATACAACTTCCAGTTCGTTTTAGACAAATTACAGGCTAAGAGCACATTGAATGGAGGCAGAAATGTTTTGTTTTGAAACTGTGGTTATAGGCAGCATGCCCACCACACACTGAAGAATTGGAAGTTTTGAGTGGTCTGTTCTGTTCTTTTTAACAGCAGAAGAGTTTGCCTACAACACAACACCACCCCCTTCCATCTAGTAGCTGGTGTCATTTCTTTCAATTTCCTCTATGACTTACAGTTGAGCATTAGTTAACACTAAATTTGAAAAAATACAGGCTTACCTTGAAAGCGGGTATATCCTAATGTTTCTCCTCGGAAACTCTTATAATATTTTACTCCATAAACTATGATTGGTCTTCTAAGAATATGTGCAAGTACAAAAATGTGTGTCTGCTCCAAACTTGCTCCAGGCTGAAACAAAGACAATACAGACAGTGTTTGAGAAAGAACTTATTCTCTCTACTTCGGAATTTGAAAATTATTCTCCAAACTGAGACAGAAAATGCTTTTAAGAGTTATCTAGAAAAAAAATGAAAGAGTGTAAGACTACTGCATATCAGTTGGAGATAAGCAAAACCACTTCAGTGTGCAAAAGAACTTAATCTGTCTGTAATAATTCTTCCTCCTATCTTCCAAATTCAGTCTAACACATCTCATCCTTCAGTTAGCCAGGAAGCACTGCAAAATATTTAGTCTAAAATAATTTGCTCATCTGGCAAAAGCTTAAGGTAAGTATCTTCTGATGACAGGAAAAGAGCACATCCAAAACAAATGGCAGGAAAATAGCTATAAATATCATGTATATCATTTAAAAGGGGAGCTAAAAATGTTCCTGTAGTTGGAAGCATACTGAAACGTAAATCTCATTTTGGAGGGGAGTTGCAAAGTATCAGTCTGCCAAAGTTTCACTAGTGTAACTTAGGGATGGAGGGGTATGTTCTAGGAGGTGTGTGTTGCAGGATCTACGAGGCAGGGCAGTAAGCAATCTCAAATCAATTTATTCTACAGACTGTGCTTGAACACCAATGGAACCAAGCTTTTTCCACACTACACTGTTCAAAGGCAAGCTCAACAATTACATTTTTGAACTCACTTGCCAGGAAGAGCCTACTCAGTAATAATATTGCTGGCTTAAGAGGAATGTTTTTCTTTGCAACAGAAAAATCTTATTCCTCAAAAACAGTCTGAGTTCTAGAAATTTCTTTTCAAAGAATCACAGAATTGCCAGGGTTGGAAGGGACCTCAAGGATCATGAATCTCCAACCCCCCTGCCACATGCAGGGCCACCAACCTTCCCACCTAATGCTAGACCAGGCTGCCCAGGGCCCCATCCAATCTGGCCTTGAACACCTCCAGGGATGGGGCATCCACAACCTCTCTGGGCAGCCTGATGATCTTTTCAGAAAGATCAACATACCCTTTCAAACAGCAAATTAATGAAGAATTTCTCTTACCTGGCTTGCAAGAGAGAGTATGAATGCCCAATCTTCCTGCCACTGTTCCTCTCGCAATGAGAAATGTAAACCAAAGCTTTGGGAATACCACGATTCCCAGTCTTTCCAGCGCGTGTAGAACCTAAAAATATTGGGGGTAAGAGGGGAGAGAGAGAGGGAGAAAGGTGAAGGCCACTGTATGCCTGGTAGCAGTACTCAGCCCTTGTAATTAACCCAAATCTGTAATGAATGGGAGAGGAAAAAAGAGCATAAGGACAATACATATATATTTAGATCTGCATGAGACTCCATTTTGCCAATCCTCATTTAAGAAATCACTTGGGATCACATACCTACAACAAACACACTGTAGTAGATACAAGCTCCTAAGAGGCTCCTAGCTCATTTGATACATCTTATAATAGCTTTTATGAAGTCATGTTTAGCCTTACCTATTTTTAAGTGTTGATCTGCAGCAAACAAAACCAAGACATTTCATTTCATGTAAGGGAAGTTACTCATTCTTCTCATGCAAGCAATACAGGTATTTTCTTCTTTAACCACACCATGTGCCAATGAACACCAAAGCATATCAACTTAAAGCAGATTCTGCCTCTTAACCAGTCTATTTGATGTCAGTTTCTGATCCAGGAAGTAAGGTAATGATACACAGGAAAGGTATAAAACTGCACAGAATTAAAAGCATCAAGTACCAGAAAATACAATTGATCCTATCTATACTTTTTTTTTTTTTTTTTTAAGTCATAAGGCTTTAATTTTTATTAAAAACTTGCATTTTATATGCTAGTTTACTCTCAGTGTTTTATCTTTCTTAATCATCACAAAGAAAATTGACTTACATATTCAGCAGCATATGCTAACTTCTTAAACTTTTTATCTAAGAGAACCTGAGAGAAGTTTGATCGTATTCTGCTGCTTAAAAGCAAACAAAAATCAACACACAAACTATAAAATACTGTGGAAGTTTTCCTAGAGAAGCTTCTTGGGGTTAGCCATATGGTCAGAGACATCACCCCACACAAGGGTCTTCTGATAACCCTGTGGACAAGGCCTTAAGACCTTGATTTTGTTCAAATTAACACAAGAGGAATGAATGTATCTGTAAAAAAAAAAATCCTGTAAGCCAACTTACATTCTCCACCTAAAGATAGCAATGGAGTACAAAGAGGGACAAACCAAAATATATGTCAGGGTAAACTGAAAAAAAAAAGTGAAGGTATTTAGATGACAGTGAAAGACAACTCTGGGAACTTCACTATCAAGCTGTTCTGAGCACCAGACTGTCTCAACCACACACTTTCTTGTTCAGCATCTGAACAAACATAACAAAATGAGGCCAGATGAGTTACTTGGATGTTCTGACTAAACATTTGTTTTTAAGTACCTTTGTGAAGACTTTAGAGAACAATTCCAATAGATAAAAATGTATTATTGTTGAGACTAGTGATTGCATTTAGGAGCCTATTTCTTCAGCAACCACCACTAAAGCCAGAGATAGCAGCATCCCTTCACAAGTGCTACATGTCCCAGCCCAAGAAGTTTAAAGTTAATGGTATCTTCCTATTCAATCCATGTAGCATGTATAGAACGTGCAGGATGATTTAGTCACAGCAGAATTTAACTGTGAGTTCTCACAACCTCAATCTGGATTTTCTGAAAGGAATTATGACTCAAGTCTGATATATTATCACCACAAAAATGCCAGTTGACTCTTCAAGAACTTCCACCCAGAGGTAGATCACGTCCTATTAAGGATGTCGTTCTGCAGAGGTTTGTCTTAGAACCAGTGCTAATTTTTCTAGCAACCAACCAGCAAATAAGATTACACAGACTGAAAGCAGGCAACAGCATTTAAACAATGATGAGGGTGCATGTACTATATTTTAATCTGGTTTATATTGGTCCTCATTGAAATCACTGTTAAGTAAATTCGGAGGAGAATACAGCTTCTGCACAGAACATGAACTAAGAAGATTAACCAGATTTAATATATTCTAAATAACGAGCATTATGTTTGACACAACAGTCAACAGAAGTTAGCATTTACAGTTTGAAAGATTGGTTTAAAACTCAGTCATCTGCAGCAGTGTGTTTAGATACCATGCTTTGTCTTGTTACCATAAAGAACAAAACCTGATCTATCATAAGTTGCTGTTCTGGCCTCAGTGGAACTGCCTGTGATGCCAGGGACATTCCTGCGTGGTTGAGATGCACATTCCACTATAAACAATTCTCAAGTAGTGACAGAGCTATTTGGGAGACAGGATCTCAGGAAAACAGCTTGAGAAGCACCACATGACTGAATCCAGCTCTAGATACTAATTCTCTAAGTCTCTCAAAACAGCAAGTAGCTGGGGGCAGCAATCACAAAATTTTCTTAGAGGTACCCCCAAAAGTAGCCTTTGTTGCCTTCCCGAGAAAGGGGACAGGCTTCTTCCCTACTATGCCAGCTGACAGAGTTTCTCTTGTCCTCGATGACAAGAACATATGAAATCTAATCTCCCGTGTCTTACATTAGCCTTTATCAATATCCTGCTTTAGTCCCACTGCACACTTGAGCTGGCACAGACCAGACGGGTTCTGACTGCAAATATTTCTCTTTCAACAGTGGCAAACCACAGTACTGGATTAAAGAAGGCTGCCAGTGTAAAACAGCAAAAGTTAACTCAGGAAGATAAATTATTTCTACAGCCAAGTGACAGCACTAAGTGTCAGCACAGTGCTTTACTGCCATTGCTTTAGCAGACAACACAGGAACAAAAAGCAGTACCAAGTAAAGCTGCAACTAAGCAGATAGAATGAAAATACTGAGAAATGTATATAGGAATTAAAGGCTATTTTCCAATATAATCTTCTGCAAACTATTTCCCAACAGCAGGGAGATAGAGAACATGCACATTTTACACTGCATGTACAGAGAAATTCTAGTTTTAACTATGGTCAGCACACTCCTGACAAGCACACAGCACCAAGTATTTCACTTTGTTTTATATGCTGTTGGGTGAAGATCGCAATCACTGACATCAGGATGCCCAACTTTCCAGTGCTTTGCATTTAAAAGAAGCTAGAATAGATTACCACGTGAATCACACTGACTCAACACTTTGGATCCACACAGTTGTGTTTATGTTGTTTGGTTTTGCTTTGTTGTTGTTTTTTTTTTTTTTAAATACAACTACGGTGCTACGTGAAAAGCTATCTTTAAGGGTGACATAGGAACTAACTTACCAATGTGAGCAGTCATGTAAACTGTCGTGAAGAGCTTTCCGCAGCACTGAATCCTTGTCATAAATGCCCCAAGTGGCTTGTAGGACTGAATCGAGCAGGCAGTCCCCTGCAGTCCGATTCCAAAGTGCATATAATCTGCTGTCCAAGCGTGTACCCAATTCCAGTGACCAGTTGATAATAGGAGATTCCTCTTCGAGCTCTGTAACAAGAGGGAGTCTTGAAACCAAATTTGCATTTGAAGTCTCAAACTGGATAGCATGTCAATAGCATAATCTCAGTCTATTTACATGAACAAAGCTGTATTTTCATCATACTACAAACACAGGTGAAGTACAGCAGCTAAAGGCACTTGCTTCCTTGGGCTATATGCTGTCAAGAAAGAAGAATGTACAGAAGCCTTAAAGAAACATCACATCAATTGCTTTAGGATCATTTCTGAAGCAGAAAAATTGTTAGGTTTTCTGTAAAGAGCTTAAAGCTTCAGCTGTAAAGCTTTAAAAATACCCAGAAAACTTTAATCCAAAGATGCATTATGAACATAATTTCTAAGACTTCATTCCTACCCTGCCTCTTGGACAGAATGAAAATATTAAACAAAATTTCAGAGTAGATATTAACACAAATCACAACTTCAGGCAACAAAGCAACATATGCACTCAAATCTACTTTTTAAAATGTATTTACTGAGATAAATATTCTTTAATGACAGGGAGAGAGACTAGTCAGGAGAGTTTACCTTTCTGAACATCTCTATCAAGTACTTCATCAAATAGCTTTTCTTGGACTGTGGGCGGTAAGTCTTCAATATCTGGAGAAAAGGGAAGACAATAAAAAAAAGTCACTTATTACCTGAAAAAGAGAAGTTACCAGCTGTTATTCAGGAGAATATATTGCCTTTTCCCTACCATCCCTAATGCCTCCTCTGAAAAAAGTAATTGTCAAATCCACAGACTCTTGGAAGAAGAGATGCTGTAACACTCAACCAGGTGGTTCTAAACAGCATTCTTACAATGCTGCTGCTTTATAAAGATTAGTACAACTTTCATCTACGCGTTTTCTTATGTTTCGTAGTACTTCTAATCTTCAGTTACTGTTTCCTGTAATAGAAGTCCTCTAATAGATCCTTTTGTTAAGAGGCAAGCAGCTGAATGACATCATCTTGACTGCAGCGTACCTCTAAATATTACTCATTAAACACTCCTGCTATAAACAAGTACAAATCTAAAAGGGTCTTAAAGGAAAGGACTGAAAGCTGCCATAGCTATGAGAAACATCACGTGAGAGTCCAGAAATATCTAAGCCCTGATCTTGACACAGCCTTTCCTTACACGACTTGACTTTTCATCCATTTCCTCATGTCTGAAGAGGATCACACACTCAGTTCACAAGAATGATGTATACATCAAAGTGTGCAAAACCAAGAATTAGTTTGTAAATTCAACTACTTGGTCTAACCTGAATTATTAAAGAAATAAAAAACAAAAGTAAAGCCTATGTGGACACTGCTGCTCTCAAAAAGTCAATGTATAGATCCCAAACAAGCAGTTCTCGACTAGAAGACAAAAAACAACCAAGGAAAAAAAAAAAAAGGAAATGAAGCAGCAATAAGAACTGTATAGCTACCTGCAGGTAACGTGAACGTGACAAGGTCAGTCAGAAAATAGCAAGCAAAGTCTCCTTTCCGCTGATGAAGAGATGCAGCAATTTCACGACGAATTTGTTCCGTGACCTCCGGACACACCATGGCAGGAATGCACTTTGCTGCATGTTGTGATACCTGCAACATAAAGGAGTTACTGCACTCAGTGTCGTTTCTAGCTAACTATTGAGACTTCAGAGTGATAAACATCGGAGGAAAGTATTTTATTAGGAAGTGATGCAATGAAAGTGTAGGTATTGGTGCTCTGAAAGATGCAATGCAGTCACATACAATGAGTTACTATCTCTCATTTAGCACAAAGCTGATAATAAGCCTGGTTAAAATTTGCTTTGAATCACAGAACTGAATTAACAGACAACCACTTCTAGCAGAAAAATGGAGGCAAAAATATAACAGAGAGAAATATACCTCAAAACTGACACATGAGCCCAGCCTACACTTTACATTAAACTTCATTACCATCACACAACAGTTTCCTATAGAGAAATTTCCCAAAAGCTACTAGGGTAAGACACTTAAATGTCTCTGCATTCTAATTGGTGGCTGAAGGAGCTCATTCAGTGATGCACGGCAAGCAACATCGGGATGACTGGGTATTTAAACAAAGCTTTATGAAAGACACATTTGTAGCAGTTAACATTCTAGCAAAAGAGGGCATACACTGTAGCTCAAACGCTACTAAGTACTTCCATAAATGCTACATTGAATAAATATTTCTAGCAGGTGAAACAAAAACAGGCAGCATTTCAACAAGTTAGCTTTTTAAAGAAAAAGTTTAACTCCATTCCCACAGATAACTACGTGAGCCACACAGAAAGTACTGATATTAGCCATACAGAAGCATGCACCCTTCTCAAGACTTCTGCTCCATTTGTCTTGCTTTATCTACTCTGTAGAATTACTCAACGCCATGCATTCCATCAGCCTCATGAGCTTCTTAGGCAGGGCACTGTCCTCAAGAATGCATACTTCAAAACCTGCAGTAAGCACCAAATTAGGGAGGCAGGCAGAATAAAGGCAGAGACAGAATAAAAACTGCTCTCATCAGGCAAGAAAACAAGTCTGAGATAATGAAAAAGATAGTAAAGATAGCTGTGGATCTTCTGAGAGGGAAGGATTACAAGAAGTGAGGTGCTCCACACAAAAACACAGAAGAAAATGGAATGTTCAAGAGCAAGGGGACAGAGGACCCAATGAGCCTATGCACTGGGGAAGAGTGGGAAAATGTCACCATACTGCAAAGCAAGGAATTTGCTTTTCTCCTAGAAGCTCCCAAGAATCTCAGGGAAGAAAGAAAAGGGCAGATCCTTGCCAGGTAGATGCATTTGTTAACAAAACTCTGAAAAATTAAGCTGTCACTGAGCTCTCTGTTCTGCCCTCGGGGCATTTCCTCTCCCCCACCCAAAGCACAGGAAGCCCCACAATAGCTCACTTCCACCACCAGTGAGGTCAGAACTTTTGCCAAGACTGCACGATTTAATAGGAAAACCTCTATGTCCTCAGGGCTACCACATACATACAGCCTTACAGCAAGCTCACCTCTTAGGGAGAAGCAACAACAGATGAAATGCAGCGATTCATATATTCTAACAACGTCAGTGTCAACCAACAAATGAAGTTAGATGTCACTGGCTGCAAACAATGGCATAGTTACATAAGGCTCCTATTCAGTCTGTGCAATAGCCAAAGCAGCTCACCTCTGTAAGCAGAATTGCTAGCATGTCTTGTCTCTGGAAGCGGATTGCCAGGTGTACAAGTGTGTACCCCACATCAAAAGCAGACGGGCGATTTAGCAGGCGTACTTCATCAGCACTGAGCTGGCGGGCAATATCTCCTCCTGATGACTTGTAGGCTTCAACAGCAGCTAAGTCACCTTCTACAACTCCTGAAGAAGAGAAGAATAAAATAATTCATTCTAGATAGCAATTAGACCACTGTAGAGCAAACTACCTTAACTTATGTGGCTTCTCAATATATATCTAACATGAAGATCACTGCATACCAGCAAACAGTCAAGTGATTTTATTTTTTTTAAACAAGAAAAGAGCCATACTCACACTTACCTCACCTCCTGGACTATTTCCACTGCCCAAAATAGCTGGAAGGTGTGGCAGACCAAGAGGTGCTAAGGACCCGTCTGCTAGGAAACACCCAGCATAACATAACATACCCACTTATTTGTAGAACAGTATCACAGGAAGTTCATTCATTGATACTGCAGAGATTCCTTTACTGTACTTTCCCTTCTTATCTTCAAAACACATGACCAGACTTAAGAAATAGAATCACTAAAGCACTGTTCAAGTACGGTTTAGAACAGTGCTGGAAGAGGATACAGGACAATTTCTCTTCAGCTCACTGTCTCTGCTACTGACTGGACCTAATTATCATTCAGTTATCTTTACTTTCTTTACTAAAAAAGGATTAAAGAGAAACCACACACTTCTGGAGTCCCCAGGAATCTAACTGCTGGACCACACTGCACATCAAGACCATTCATGCAGAACACATTCCTTAGCTGCAATTAGCAGGATACAACATCAAGGTGTGGTGGTGTTATATTTAACAACACTGGTTCCAGTTCAACACCTTACAAGTCAAAGGCATTTTGAAATTTATGAAGATCTTATTTTAGACAGCTCACATTGCTTTCTTACACAGCACAAATTGAAGAAACAGAAAAATAACCTTAAAGCCATTTTTTAATAATAGAGAAGAATCACAGAATGGCCTGGGTTGCAAAGGACAATACTGCTCACCCAGTTCCAACCCCCTGCTGTGTGCAGGGTCGCCAACCAGCAGACCAGGCTGCCCAGAGCAACATCCAGCCTGGCCTTGAATGCCTGCAGGGATGGGGCATCCACAACCTCCTTGAGCAACCTGTTCCAGTGTTTTTTCACCCTCTGGGTGGAAAAACTTCCTCCTAATATCCAACCTAAACCTCCCCGTCTCAGTTTAAAAGCATTCCCCCTTGTCCTGTTGTTATCCAGAAGCAAAGAGAATACTTCACATACACCAGTCAGAAGCTCTATCTGCAGCAGCTCACATACAGAAGAGTAAGATGCAGAACAGAGAAATAAGAAAATCCTGTCCCCCACTTTCTGCAGCTAAACTGTGTGTCAACTTGTAATACTCAGCAGTATTTACCTACAGCCACAGTACAGGAACAGGTGACAAGTTTCTCCTTCATTCTATTTTACAAAGACTCAAAAACCCACCAGAAGGGAAAGGGGAAAGTTTCAACCAGGGCACTCACTTATGCTCAGGACTGAAGTCTGAACACCCGACAAAAAAGCAGAAAAATATTTTGAGAAATCTATCATTTTCTAATTCAGAGATTAGAAAGATTTCAGAAAAGGGTGCAGAGGGAAAATGGATAACCAGGGCAAGATGTGTCTCAATAGGTAGAACTAATTTGATAAAGCCTCTACAGCTGAATTTTAAATTATTCAACAGTAATCAAAAGCAACAAATTCAACTGAAATTTCAGTCATAGAACCTCTGCCACTTCATCAAAAGTCACGTATTACTTCAATGAAAAAGCTGCTACTGATAGAGCAAAGCTACTTCAGCAATGGGAAAGAAGAACACAAAGTTCACTGATCAATTTCAAGGCTCTCCCTAAAACACGTGATACAGAAGCATGGTATGGGATATACGACCAGCACAGCTGTGCTCCTGTTACATCTCTGCTTCTAAGTAGAACCGAGCCATACCAAAGGAAGAGGTAAGAGCTTTGTCAATGCATGCTGCATCCCTAACAAGAATGTCAAGCGTGGCATTTTATTTCCAAAGTGTTCTTTCAGCAACAGATAAGACCCAACAATTCCCAGCAGCCTCTGTCTGCCAGCCTTGCCAGGTACAGACTGCACAGCAACATAGACTACAGCCTTCAGACAGTAGTGTGCTTCATAACACTACTTGTTAGTGTTCTTCTAAGCTACAGCAACAAGCATGCTCAGCTAAACCTTAGCAAGAAGCAATGCTGGGAGGCAGCCACTGGAGGCTGTGCAATGCTTTAAGTGAGCAGCAGTAAAGACCCAAACCTGCACCATGTGCTGGGCACAGTACTGCCAGTACTTGCAGTGCACTCCCAAGCCTTGCAATGCTTGGCATTCCAAGAAGACCCAGTTTTCATTTGAAGAGTACATTTCTAATCTCACTGATGAGACTTAAGCAAGACATCAATACACATATCAAAAGTGGCATACCATATATGCTTTCTAAGCTTTATTTTTAAGAAGAGGGGGGAGGGTTGTAAATGTGTTATAGGTTGGCAGCACTTTAACAGAAGAACAGCATCGTGTCCTACATGCCACCTCAAGCTGGCACTGACAGCTGTGGAGGAGTGGTGATGTGCAAGCATTAAGTCTGGCCGTCCTCTGTTCTTCCATCCAGTCAGCCAAGTGAATATGGAAAAGAAAAAAGGGAAGAAGTGGCAGCAGCTCTTTTTTAGCACAAATCCAAGCAAGCTGTTCCATGAGATTACTAGCAATGCTGTAATGGAGCCTCCACAGATAAACACAGCACACAAACCGTGCAAAGCTTGCTTCACAGCACTTTCCCCACAGAGCCCATTAGGAGCCTCTCCTTACAAGCAGCACATTCTTGAAAACCTGCTGTGTGCTCCTATGTCCAGTGCTCATCTGTACCAAATACTGCAATTTAAATGCCCTGAGCATCACTACAGCAGAGCCTGCTCTGTGGCCATTACAACCCCAAACACCTACTCCTTTCCAGCTGTTCAGAACAGGGAAAAAGGATGACAGCTCACCAGGTGCCAGTCATAGCAATCCAAGGCTGCAGTGAACCCCAAGCAAAGATGCAGCAGCTTCCAAAACAGACTGACAGAAATCTGAACTAAGAAGTGCCAACCTCACCCCAAAACCAGGGGGCAAACCTGCCTACATGCAACACTCATTAGAACCATCTGCAGTTCTTAAAACCTGCACCACCAGACCAAAACAAGTCCTCAATGCCAGTAGGAGGCACATTCCTACAAGGGTTTTGGTCTCTCTCAGATGGATGATAGCCTCCAATTCATTACCCCATTTAAATAAAGCTCAACAAAACACTCTTTACAAGAAATATCAGAGAAGTAATTACTGATGTTCTAATTCACTTCTTTTCATAAAGCACAAGTGCCCCATTACTTACACAAGCACTCTTTGAACCACGTTCTGATGTGGTGCCACGCCAGTTGGACTATTCCCCACTGACACCCACTGCATTCCTCATACTGTTAAAATGTCAGAAGGAAGAGTGGCATTTGCCTTAAGATTGTACACACAGCATCCCCGAGCCACATTTCTTGCTAGGGCACTGCCCTGATTATTCACAAGAGCAAGCTGATCCTTACAAGAACAGCTTCTCTTTGAAGCGCATCCCAGAAGAGGTGGTGTGATACTACAAACTGCAGACACTGGTCTGTGCCCCACCATGCTCCCCTCCTCCCTAAATCCACACTGCCTTAACTGCACAGCCTCAGTGACCTCAAAACCACCAGCTGTAAAAGTTTCCAAGAAAACAAAAAACTATAGCAGCTGCCTTCATTCACCTCAGTACCTTTGTGGAGAACATCAGCTGGCACAGCTTGCAAATAAAGTAACTTAACTCCTTCCAATACACCTCTGCAAACAAGGGCAGAGAATATTAACCCTCACTTTAACCACATTATACACTTGAGGAGTCAGAAGTAGAGACAGAGCCCTGACTGACATCCTACAGACAGAAAAGTGGAGACCTGTGCTGCTCACCTCCTGCTACAGATACAGCTGAGAGAGGTTAACATCACAGATGTGATTTACCCCTCCATGCTCCCAAGAAGGGGTCACACACACCAGGTGACAGCATGCTGACAGCCCTAAACCCAGCTCTGACACCTGTTTGAAGCCTCACTGTCCCTCAATCAAAGGAGTGAGTGCTAGGAGCTGTGGTTTGACCAAAGAAGCAGAACTGTACTCTGGAGCTCCAACTACTTCAGAGCACATTGGGTGGTCACAAAGATTTCGCAGTTATGCCATATTTCATCATTTTGAGCAGCGAAAGCTTTCAGGCAGAGAGGAATTTTCTCTTCTTAGAGGAAGGACTCCTTCACAAAGGCATATGGAGCTTCACACAAATTAATAAAAAGAAAACAGAGGGATTGTTTGAAAAGCCTTTAAGGGCCTCTAACCACATCCTTCTGCTCATTCTTCTCTTTCCTTGTTTCCAGGACCTCCCTCCTCAGCACTGGCACACAATCAGCAGCAGAACACATTCTGCTAATGACAGTTTGACACACAACCCTTCCATACAGTGCATTTTTTTGAGTTTCTCAAGCTCTGCAACTTGCATCAACTTCAATAATTACCTTCCAAAAAGGCACATACTTCAAACCTGACGCCAGCCAACACCAGTATGCATGGAAAAAGTAATGATACAATCAAACAGCTCTCCCATCTCCAAGCAGGCCACACGCTGTGCTTCCAACCCCTTGCTACAAGGCAGAGCAGCACACACACAGGTGGGAGCTGTTGGAAGAGATCCCTGCCATCCCCTCTCCTACCTGCCAGCTGTACCCAACCCCACGCCGCCCTGATGGCCGATCCCTCACTTGCACACTTGTGCCCTAAAAACAGAGAAGCATGCATGATTTTAAAGTTAACAACTCGTGTTTCCAAGGCAAGTTTAAATAAGTATTTTTAACTTGATTACTTATTCAAATACTTTTAGCTTAAAACACCACAAAGTGTTTAAAAGGAGTCAAGAGACTGAAACAGATGTACTTCAGTATCTGAGGTTTACTAGCAAGAAGTAAGGAACAAAGAGTTTTACACTCATGGCCAGATCTGCAACAACAGCACAGATATGTATGCACACACACAACCAGTTAGAACATATATATATATGCACAATGCAGAGGAAATCACACCAGGGAGCTCCTTTTCCAGGTGACAGTGGCATGTTTACATCACTACCCTGCACAGCAGTACACATAGTGGGGAAGGAGGACAGGCTGTACAGCTCACAGCAGGGCCTTCCCCCTCAGTCATTCCACAGCACTGCTTGCCACATTTAGCAGAGGCCAGCACAGCAGGTAATCACCTGAATTAGTCAGTCACTAATTCATGCTGCACTTCCCCCAAACACTTCAAGAGAGCCTAAGCTGACACAAGCAAAGCACAAGGCATGACCTCTCCCTACCTCCAGCAGCCTGTTTCCACCCATATGCTTCCCACTTCCTTGTTACAGGGCTGACAACCCCCACACAGCAAGGTTTAGCTGTGCCACTCATGTGATGTGACAAGGAAACCGGTCCCTGCAGGATGCTGGGCTGAAGGCAGCTCTGTCCTGCAGCTTGGCACAGCCCTGTAAACACCACCTGAATGCAAACAGAGCCGCTCTCCTTTCTCACAGGGCTTGGGGATGCCTGGCTAACACATCTGGCATCGTTTCAGAGAACAGGAGAATGACAGAGGGCAAAAAAACAAACCTGTAAGAGAGATAAAGTAGTTGACAAAGAAAAAACTAAGCAGACCTATGTAGGAATATTAGGAACAAGCTAGCAGTCCTTTTAAGGATGTACTGCAAAACAAGATTCATTACAGACTGCTCTAAGTATTTTTGGATTTGTTTAGGAAACACACACAGTTTTTTCCTTCAGGCAGCTCAGAAGAACGCAAGCCTGGTTGGTTTTGGAGCCATCCTCTTCTGCCGCAAAGCCTGCCCACAACAGCAGCTACCTTCCCAACCTGAGGCTGGAAAGCAGGCTCTCCTGCAGCAGTTAGCAAGCAGGACTGGAGGAGAAAGAATACAGTTTACCCCTGATCTGTGAGCTACAGTTTAGAATCAGGAACGTGCAACTCAGGAATCCCCACCAGTGCCCTGCAGCGACCACACACCACTGTGCAGCCCAGCCTCAAAACATCAGGAGGGGAGTCTCCAGCAAGTACTAAGCACAAGCCCCAGACAACTCTGAGTGTTAGGAGCTGGGACAGTCTTCCTCCGTTTGTACTACTAAAACCCAGAGGCAGCTTTAACCAGGCACTCAACCCAGTTCCACCCAGCCATACAGCAGCACTGCTATGCTGAAATGGAGCACTAGTAAGCATGCATTAGCTTTTCTTCTCCTCTCCACTCCCTTCACTGATCTTGCATTAAGGCCAATACAAGCATGATGCTGAAACACAGGAGTTGCACTCCTAACATTCTGCACAGCCTGTGTCTGCAAGAAATAGAAGCCTTGATGGTATATTTAATGAGAGGTGGGGAGAGTATTAGCAGATATCTCCAACAGTAGTTGAAGACAGCACATATTCTTCTAAATCCACAAAATAAGATACACATCCACAAGTTTCACCCAAAAAGAACAAATGTGGAAAAAAAACCTAAAAAGAATTTAATATTACAGTTGAAAAGATGAAGTTAATTAATCAAGTGGTCTAAAGTACCATACGGTATCGTTGGTATACTCAAAAGATGCCATCTAAGAGAAAAGAAAACCACCAGTTTGCCAAGAATTCCTCCTACTCCTGCTCCTCTAATTTTTATTTGTGACATCAGGGAAGCCACAGCTTGTACATCCAAAGATGCTGAAGTGATCCATCTCTCCCACACACTTACAGCAACAGGACCCCCCACCACTGTGGGTGCAGTGTGAAGTTACCAAGCCCTACCAATTCTCATCAGCTGGACTATACTAAGTCAACATCCTGACTCTTCCTCTATCAGCTTTCAGCAACCCACTTGATATTTCATACAGACTTGTCAATTTTTAGATAAGCAGTTACAAAATGAAAACAAGTGTTCAGCACAGCTAGAAATTCACAAGAGCTCCAGCCAGCAAACAAACAATAAATCACCAAGTCACAGTAACTCCACTGTTTCCAATGGCAAGAACAGGCACTTCAGGGAAAATTATTCCATCAAGAGTGACGTTGCTTTAAGCACGTCACACTAAGGTAATAAAACAACTACTATAAATGTGACTTACTGCATTTAGAACTACTAGGTGAGCTGACAGAGCTGCCCATACAGATATGCTCTACAAAACACCAGAGACTGCAGCAGAAAAGCTGCAAAGCTTTAACAGCATGCTTAAGGTTATTTCCACTGCCAAGAACACTTGGGAAAACATGACATTGGTGACAGGAAAAAAATCATTTCTCAAATCAAGGATTAATTACTAATAGCTTTTGGTGCTGTTTAGGTGTCTTGTTTTGTTTGTTTGTTTGTTTTCCTTAGCTCAAAAGGAAAAGTATCATAAGCTTTTAAGTTACAGAAGGAACCCAAGGATTCTTTCAGCAGAACAGTAGCAGAATTCACAGCTCCACTTGCATTCTGGTTTTCTCATCAAGTATCAGGATACTTTCAACCTACTTTCAAACTGTCTTCATTATAGAAGAACTAAATCATTACTGCCCTCCAGATAGCTTTTAGTTTCATATGCAAACTTACTTACTTACAATCACAAGCAACACTGAATATAAACAAATGTAAACAAATGCACATTCTTAAATATAAGCTACAATCATCTCCACACAGACTAAGTTTGAAAATCAAGATACTTCTTTTAGAAACATTGAAACAGCCAGAAAAAAAGGTCTGTCCAAAAAGCAGAGGAAAAAAGCCGTAACAGTTGATACAATCAATATTAGAATACAAGATAGGTGCTGGTGAGCCCCAGGAATGACCTCCAAGGACTGACGTTGGGTACTCCATAATTCACAAAATGTCAGACAGCATTTCAGTTGCTTCATTTCAGGAAAAAAAAGGCTCTCCATGTCTGCTAGCACATCAGAAGCTTAACACACCAGGTAACAGAGGCATCTAACTACTAGCAAAATGAAACACATCCAAGCTATTTACGTGACAAAGAAGCGGACTATTTATTAGCTCACTAAAACCATATCCATGATAGCTGCAAAAACATTCACACCTGACCAAATCTATGAAATAACACAGCTCCACATATCAGTTTTTCAATTACATCAACATGAAGTGATGTTGTGAAACACTTAGGAACAGCATAAGACATACTATTAATACAGCAGCTTCAAACGGAGTGTTTTACCCTAAAAATAGTTGCCTATTTCAAGTCTTGAATCTGCTTGTATGCTAGGGTACAAGGTATCTGCTTCCAGGAAGTTACAGCACAAAAGGTAACTCACAAGGTCAATAACTGGAGAAAACCCTGCTCTCACAAGTCTCTGATCTTTAACAGCATTGGGAGAATTATCCAGAATTACTTCAGGAAAGCAATAAGATACAAAACCAATCTGGACTTTTTTTTTTTTTTAAGCAGTTGACTACAAAAACATTTATAACAGTATGCAACATTATTACTTTCAAGGTCAGTATTACACATGCAGTTACTTGGAGCTACATATTTTAGTGTTATTTTTAACATCTGACAGAGCATCTTGTACTGTTGTGAGCTCTACACTGTTTACAAATACTCCCAAGCTGCAGCTGCTGCTTCTACTAGCATATCTTGCCATTGCAAAAAGAAGAGTGCTTATAAATATCCAGTAAAGGCTTTTTTTTTTTTTAATTCATTCCTTTTAATAAAGTATTACACAGATTACAATGTTCTGTACATTGGTTTTGTAGTTTTTCCATAACAGAACAACAGCATTCTACTACAATGATATCAATCCCTACAGAAGAACAAAAACACCCAAAGATCCACAAAACACATCTAGCTCTGGTCAGTTTATGCATGAATTCCACACCCTCTCTCAGCAACTGCTATTTCAGGTTTACCCTTTAACATTAAAGCACAAAGATCTACAAAAGCTGTTTCAAAACCAAATGACACGTTTGTTCTTAAATACTTAATTCTCCCAGAACACCACACCACAGGCACTAATTGTGTAAGGTAGTAAGGAACAACTTACCAACACAAGCATTTAGAAACAGCCAGTCGGTCTTTTTCATCCTATTTTTTATTTGCTTTAGTTTTTTGAAGTCAACTTCAAGTTCCTCCTTGCTGCCAACAGCTCCAGCCAACTCGATTCTTTGGAAGTCCATTTTCACATCCGACTCACGTTTGGTCGTAGGCGGGGATCTTCTTTGGCTATTACCACTACTACTGCTGCCCCTCCACCGAGCTCTGTCTTGCTCATTTATGATTGAAGAAGCTTCTTCAGTGTCTGCCAGTTCTATTGCTTCTATGTTGTTAGGTCTGGGATGGTCACACACAACGCATTTCCTGGCCTTTGCCCAGTTTTCATATGTACAAACAGAACAAGTCCAGTGCTGAGCCCTTGTGTTCAGTTTATTTCTGTCATTATATTCCTCGCACGGATCGACAGAAAAAGGAACTGGTCTCGAACCAGACCCTGAAGATTGAGGAGACTCCGTGGGACTCCGGGTCCTACGCTGAGACAAGCACTGAGTACATCTTATCGCTCTTGGCCAGTTCAAGTACGTGCACATGTGGCACGACCATTTATTTGCACTTTCCATACTGTAAGATGATTTAACCCTTGGTCTTGCACTGGAATCCGGACATATCAAAGGACTACTCCCTCCTTCAGTACTTGTAGGATCCCAGTCTCGACCAATATCACTTGAACCACTTTTAAATGGATCTTCTGTGATAATTGTTCCACTAGGCCTCTGAGCACGGCACATGGTACATTTGATTGCAGATGGCCAGTTTTCATACGTACAATACTCACAAGCCCATTTAATTCCACGCTCTGTCATCGTGCACTCCTTGAAATGAACTGCGTCAGGCAGAAAGCTAAGTAATCACAACACATCATTAGTACACAATAATTGCATACAAACCCTGTTTAGGGAAAAAAAACACACAAAAGCAACAAAAAATCCTCAAAATGTAACCCAACTGATGTGTATTGCACCAAAAAGCATGAAAGTCAAACTGGGCAAGGAGACAATCTGTTTTTCCTTCATACTATTAGAACACTGGCAGGAAGTGCTGGGAGGAGCTATGACAAGGGTAAGACTTGAGAGTCAAATGACTAATACTCAAGCCACTTAAATGCATAATTGAAGACTTCCTAAATGCAGAAAAAGAACCTTAGTCATGCATTTCAGGAATTTCTTAGATTTGAGCAGTAGCATCTAAAAGAAATTCTGAAAATAGATGGACATTGAGCACAGAGAATACCAAGATAGAGCCTGGAAGGGAGAGGCACATCAGATGGGCAGTTATACAAACAAGTAGTAGTAAGCTATAGGTTTACATAAAAGGCATATGCTTCAAAATTTCACATGTGCTTAACCAAGACTAGGGCTTGATTTGACACACTCATAACAGCAGTGCTATGAGGTTAAAGACACACTCAAAAGCAAAGCACAAGTTACATGTGATAAGCCAATCCAGTACTTTCGTTTTACAACCCAGATTTCAATCCAATCCCAACTCACTTTTTCTCTAATGAAGAGGAGATCCTGTCTTCATGCTGGCTCAGACCTTTTCCTCAGATTGCCAAATATGAAGGATGAGACTAAGCAGATAACTATTCCTGTAAACAAAATGAAAACAGACTCATTATAGGTTTCCTACCGGACTTGAGTAACCATAAAGTTAATAATTAAACGCCACACCTATTCTGATCCCAATTTACATGTTTGAACTCAGTCATGGCCTGCTAAGGCTAAACTACAGACTAGCATAAATAAGTCAATATTTGGAAAGAACCAGTCACTAGGAAATTGATCAGTTAATCTCCTAAACAACTAGATCCAAGCAACATCAAATTCATATCAAGATGTCTGTAAACATTCTCAGTGGAATGTGAAACTTAGGATGGAGAGGAAGAAATCTCAATCCCCTCCAGTCAGCATAGAGGGCAAATGGGATAAAAGTTATATGGCAGGTAGACAGAGGATAAACAGAGAAATGCATACAGTCTATTTCCTCTCTTACTACAGCATCACTATGCAACATGAACAACTCAGTTATATACTATTCTGAAGCACACAAAACTGTCTGAAGCAGGAATCTGTTGTATCAATTGACCAATAATTCTCACGTTCACCATATTAAAACCCTCCTGGTTAGTGAAAACACTGAGTATGGTAACACAAAAGCTCAAGCAAAGTTGCACAACAGGATCAAATTCTAATCTAGAAAAAAGTAAGTACTTTATACCTTTTCTCCTGTCAGGAAATGCTTTACCAGTTAGTACATTCTTCACTCAAACACCTTCACAAGCACCATCATCTATCAAGGCACAGTTACAGGTCCACAGCCACTGGACAAGCCCTATGCTGCTGGGAGAGGCACATCAGCACTCTTCCCCAAAGCCATATCATCATTGTGCCCTTCTGTGGATTCCAGCACATAGCAACACTTTGCCCCAATAATTCGAGCCTCATCTATTCAGCAGCTCAGGCAGCTGTGCCAATAAGCATCTGTCACACAGCTGGGACAGAAGAGAGAACAGCATTAATGAACCACCAAGCTTTTTCAGAAAGCTCTGGCTCTAACCCATCTGAGCAGCCTGCAGAACACCTGAGTTCCACCTATATGCTGTAAAACTGTCAGAGTAGGAATGTGCTGAGAAGGCAACTAAGTTTCCTGCTGCTTCTCCTCCAAGATCTGCTCAAAGTTCATGTATGAGACCAGAAAATTAACATGAGCAGTCAGATCATACTACAGTCCCAATATCTGTAATAAAATAAGGTGGGAAGAGGAGGGCGTTATCATAACAATATGAAGTCAATGCTACTGAAGGCAACTTAAAGACAACTTTTCAGAAGCTTGGAGAGGAAGAAAACCACAACCTGTTTCTCTACTCCAAAGGCAAACTAAAGTCTTGCCAAAATAATTTCAAAACATGATAGAATAGATTAATTCCATTTGGTCAATAGCTTTCTTATCCATTCACCAAATTATTATTATTTTTTTTTTTTTAAGGACTAACATTTCTTTAAGCTTATTCTCTGTACAAACAACAAATGTAATGTTTCCTTGGTATGAACTTGAGAGAACTGAACATGGTTTTAAGAATCCCCCATCTCCCAAGTCAGATTGGTGCACTACATGAAACGAAGCCTGAGAGAGATCTGCAGATGCCAGCAGCCCCTCATCTAGCCTGGATTTAAAGCCTTAACCCCACACTTCCCATTGCAAACAAATCCCAGCAGAGAACAAACCACCTTGTGCTGGCAGCGAGGCAGGGGAAAAAGAGACTGCTGCTCCAGGTGAAAGGGACTGGCCACAAAAGTGATCTAGAATATATTATTTTATGATACCAAACAGCACAGTACACACCGTGTTACAGAAAAGCATTCATAAGTACCATGAGATTAGAGAATAATTATAGCTGAAAACCTAATGTCAGCTTTTCTTTGAAGATTTTCACGTAGCTGGAAGATAGGGATGGATGCTACGTTAAGGAGTATTATCTATTAATACCAATACAGAAAGCTCCACGTTTTCATACACAGCTCTTAAGAAGGCTGAGTGTCTGCAACTTCAAAAGCTTTTTTTACAGCACAGACGTAAAAGAAAACGAGCACTTCCACAGGTTGGCTCTTACTTGTACATCTTGGTATGACCTCCAGCTGCACCTCCATGCCAGTACCAGAACCATCTGCTTTGCTGGGAATACTGGAATAGCAGCCAGTCACCGAGCAGGCTGAGCACTACTACATTTTTACAGTTACTTCTTTACCACCCTGCCTTCAAGTGAGCTTGTTATTTCAGATTCTTCCCAGAGGAGAGGCTGAATCACACAGCACCTCCTCACAGAGGAATAGCACAGCAGTGACTATGAGGCCCAAGTGCATGCTTTCATGTCCAGAAAGCACGAGCAGGCAAGGAATTAAAAGCTACACAATTCCCAACAAGCTCCAATCGATCAGTAAGAGCAGGAGGCTAAATGCATTTGGGACAGACTAGTACAGTAATTTAGTATATTAGGGAGAACAATATTAATTTATTATAAAACAGATTCTAAAAAAATCAATTTTATAAAAAGTTATTCTGGTAAAGTCAGTCATTTATAACAAATAATCAGAAAGCTATGGGGGTTTTTTTGTTTGTTTTGTTTTGTTTGTTTTGGTTTTTGTTGGGTTTTTTTGCTTTGTTTCAACTTTCAAGAATGGTCCTTGTTTAGGTGCTTAGCAAAGTACAAAATGACACAGGGGACTGGGAAAAAAAAAAGCTCTGAAGTCTTAAAATATATATATTTTTATGACAGGATGGAACTACCTTCCCCTCAGTACAAGTCAGTTATTCACAGCATCCAGAGGTTAGTTTTCCTCCAGTTCCAGCTAGGCAGAAGGCAGAGCTCCATGCTACTTGATGGCCAAGCCATTCCCCAGCAAGAGGCCAGCTGCTGCTTCAGCCCACACTGCTGATCTCTCGCTGGGATTTGCCAGAAGCACATCTGTGCTGGCACAAGCCTTACAGAACCAGACTGATCAATGCTCCCACCTTAACTTGTTGCTCACGAGTAACGATGTTCAGACAGAGCTCAGCTTGCCCTGTATTTACAGCACAAAGCAAGGCTCAAAGCTACACCTTCAGTATGGCTCCAGGAGTGGAAAGCCACCACAACCAGGGGGCTGCCTCTGTGCCCCAGGTCAGGTTGCTTTATTCAGTTGTATTTCAGAACACCACGAAGCAACTTTTGACAGCCTCTGAGCGTGGCTGTTACACCTTACACACATCCAACCGCAGAGAGGAGCGGGGAGAAACGGGGCTGTGAGTCAAAGCAAGAGATCAAACTGCACTTTCCCTGCCTGTACCCTTTCTGTATTGTGAAATGTGGCATTTAAATGCATGTCTGCTAAGAAAGCCTCAATCTGACGGCTGTAATTAACTAACAGCTGGAAAACATTGCTGTGAAGTTTATATATAAACACGTGCTAACATCTGAAGGAAAAAACAGCTTTTAAAGAATAACTGCCAAAGATTAACTCTGCATAGTTTGACACACAGAAATATTCTCCTTTTTACATCGCTGCCTCGATTTCTTCCTTGGTTACCAATAAAACAATGGCTACACTTCCTAGAAAGCTGAAGTTCATTCACACACAGGTAAGATTTCCAACTAAAGCTGCCACATATCTGGATTATCACCAAAAGCTGTTATGATTAAATACATATTAGTCTGAATTCAGATAATTGTAGCTGTTTTTGTTGTGTAAAACTGCAGAACACACACAAAAGAAGCACACACGAAGAACTGTGGTCCACAACTCCCAAGGGGAAGCAATCCAATGGCTCTGATCTCACCTGTTACCAACAAAGGCACCAACGCTTACGAATGCTGTCACTTTGTTGCTCACTCCAACACGGATATCTCTTTAAGTACACCTTAACCTGTACCAAGGGACTCTCCAAACAAAAATCTGTCCATTTAAAAAACAAAATACAAAGTGCAGCCATTGGGAAGATCCCCAAGCTTCCATCCAGGCCAGTTTGTCTCTTTCTCAAACTTGTAAATTTACTGAAAGCCTCCTCAACTATCTCCTACATCAGACACTTTGCACTTCATTTTCTACGTTACAAATTTACTTTTGTTACATGGGTCCAAGAATCCTTGTGAAAAAAAAAAAATTACACTGTCTGTACACTTAGAGAAAATACATTCTAAAATGGATTGCTACGTATCGAGAATCATTTTTCACATGAAATTTGCCTTCGGGTGACTTTTTAAGGTGGAATTTTACTGTCAGTTTCCACTCTTACTTTATCACTTACTGTTACATTCTTTTTCCCCTAGCACTCCACCTTCAGCTATCTGCTATTCCTGCACCAGTTTTCCCACACGTTCACAATGAGGCTCAACAAACGAGTGTACCACAACTACCCCAAACCAAAGCTTCTCTGGCTTGAAGGGAACGAACAGTGGGTTCTATTGTAGTCTCTGCAAATTAGTTTATAAAAAAGGAAAGACAAAACAGAACCACCACAATGACCTTGACAATGGGATAACCATATCAGGTCAGCATTGAATACGGACGCTTAGCACTGAAGGCAATGCCTACATGTTATAATAAAGAACAAAAGGATTACTGCAAAGTCATAATTGCAGAAGCACTCTCTCTATTAGCCTGAGTACACTAACACAAGTACTGCAGCAAGCAAGCATAGTTTCTTTTGGTTGTTAGCATGATTCTTTAAAAATGAAGATGTTGTCTCAGCTCAGCAAGAAGGAAAACCTTGCACCATCTTAGGAAAAGAGCAGCACAGTGCTTTTCTGCTGGCTGTTCAAGGGCTGCTTTAGCTTACAACATCTGTTTTTCTGTACAGAACACAAGCAGGCTATTGGCAGCACAGGCAGTCAGAACAGGTCTCGGGCTACCACAGCAGAAAGCCCCTTCTGATATAAATGGATACCAGCAAGAAATGTTGGGACACAATGGTCTTCGATGAACCTTTGGCTTTTTGGCATTATCCCTCCCACCCTCACCCAAATCACCACTCACTACACAAATGCCAACACCATCAATAAAGTACATCATCAGCAGTGCAAAAGACATGAAAAACTGGAAGCGTTCCACTTAGAACTGAAGGACTGCTTGCAATCCAGTACGTGAAAATTTCGCTTCTGTTCTGGCAGTCGAGGCTGGCAGCTAATATCCTAGACTGCAAGCTTTCAGTGTGACCCACAGACCACTTCTCAACTACTCCTATAGAGCACACATTAAAATCCAGAAGGCCCTGATCTTACACAAGGAAATACGTCACAAGAAAGGCAGATCTCTAAACCAATTAAGAATTCTGATTAAGTAGTACATTTTGAAAACACAAAGTCTGTTCTGACAAGAAGCTTCACTTGCAGTCTATCAAAAGCTGCTTCCACAGCTGGAATGTGGATGGATGGATTCACAGCTTGTTTCAGAACATCTTTAGGACTAATTGGTTAGATATTCACTGTGTTCAGAAAAAAAAAAAAATCACGATATTTTATGTCAGCTCTCAATATTCTATTCACATGTCCAATACAGGTGTGACCATCTCAAACACACCTTAAAGCCTGGCTTCATGTCAGCAAAATAATTCCCTGTTACACAACACCTAACTCTGCAAATGCTCTGTGTGGTGTGAAGTCAAACATTCAGGAGATGACAGATCTCAGGAGACATCTGAAATACAAGAATGGAAAGCGGACTTTGTTAGGACACAGATCTACCTATACACAGACTGAGACGGAAGCCTCCATGCAGAACAAACAGATGGATGCCAACACTCAACATTCCCTCTTCCTGATCTTTGATTTTAATGTTTATCTCCTAGTGCAGTCCTGTGTCCTCGACCACTGCAGTTAATCCTGCTGTAGACAGTGCAAAGCTTCCATCTGATTTGTACTGAT
Organism: Chrysolophus pictus; assembly: GCA_037305975.1. Classification (NCBI taxonomy): domain Eukaryota; kingdom Metazoa; phylum Chordata; class Aves; order Galliformes; family Phasianidae; genus Chrysolophus; species Chrysolophus pictus. The sequence goes on from CM074581.1 coordinate 3,328,573, forward strand.
CTCAAACCAAAGTATGCCTCCCCTTATTAAATCTCTGACTAAATACTAAAAGCAGCATTAACTGCTGAAAACAAAGCCATAAAGGACAATAGCAGTGGGTCACAATTCAGTGCTTTCTTATTTCAGGAGAGTTAAACTTTCATTTTTTTTGTGGGTTTGTTTTTCTCTTTTTCATCTCTATTAAAGTTAACAACTGTTGAAATGAGATGTTACAACACATTAGGAGGGACTAAATACAACCACTTACTTAGAAACCAATACCATTTGGTAAAACAAGAGTTTTAAAGCAGATCAACAGTTACATAATAGATGGCATCTCCTACACAGCATTAATCAAAACCAAGCAAACAGACCCAAAGTAATGAGCTCTGAAAGAAAACTCGCATGAACACAGGCAAATTTAATCGATCTGAACACTGATCATCAGTCAAATACCAACTACAGATAAACACAGTAACAAACACAGAAAAATTTTCATTACGTTTCTCGATAATCAAAGTTGAAGGAGAAGTTTCTTTCTAAAAAGGCCAAATACAAAAGCACAGTTTATCTGTGTTTGGACTCTATGCCTAAAACATGAGACTTGTTTCTGTTTAGATCTCAACCACCCTTGCAGAAGATGAGGAAAACCAGATGTCATGCTCTGAATAAAAACACACCGCTGAGTCAGACATCAAAACTTAAAAACACTTAAACCTGTCCAGCAACCAAGGAATATTACATTAAAATTTGTACGTTTGACATTCAGTTCAAGTAATTATCCGCTGGACCTCCCTAATAGTGGTTGACCATAAATTAGATCATGGCTAGATGCAGACATCCACCGTTTGGTGGAGAAAAACCATCTGCCTGCGAATGAAACAAGGAAAAGCACTCTCCACATCAGCTAGTGTGTAGCTTCCCCCTCATTAATGGGGAGCCACTTTGGGATAGAGTTAAGGACTGCCTTTGGTAGATGTTCTTGTAACTAGGTTCAACGTTCAGCACAAAGAAGCCAAAGTACAGGCTATGCTCATGGCTTCATCCAGCTCTATTACTGATATATATATATATACTGATATATATATATCAGTAATAGACCCTGCTCTGCTCACAACAGGTTACCAGCAACTCAAGCTAACCATAATCATAGAATGGCCTGGGTTGAAAAGGACCACAATGCTCATCCGGTTCCAACACCCTGCTATGTGCAGGGTCACCAACCAGCAGACCAGGCTGCCCAGAGCCACATCCAGCCTGGCCTTGAATGCCTCCAGGGATGGGGCATCCACAACCTCCTTGGGCAAATTTTATTGTTCCAATAAAGGCAACTACTCAAAAAAGGACATTAAGCCAAACCAAAGCATCAGAACTTGAAATTTTAGTATTTGGTAACAAAGCAATGGCAAGAACGACCCAAATGTCACTGCACACTGGCTTCTATGCTGATGGGGAACTGCAGACTCTTTGCTCACAAGTGACAGCTTCAGAAAGAAGTCCTATTTACACTTCAAAAATAGACACAAGTTCATCCTTGCAGCCCCCCCACCCCCGGACAGCAGGCTTCACACCTGCCATTTGTTCTGTCCCTAGCTCTCATTACTTCCAGTGTCTGCAACTCAGCCTTAAAGTGTCCTTGTTTTAAGAACAAGCAGGATAGATTGATTACACCAAGAAAAATTCAAATACCCGAAGGGAAAAATGAAAAATGCCAACTTAATTATACCTGCCACATAGCAGGAGATGCAAAGAGCTGCAATCTTGTCTGGTTTGCAGACAAGATGCCCCACACATACCAGGAACTCCTCCACTCTTCCCCACTATATTAACATCCCACATTTCTTCATTAAAAAAAAATGAAATCTACAATTATTTCTGCATTCTTGAGTCAAGGTCAACCTCTCCTGAAGATGGTTCCTGCTCCAGACCTCATTGCATTCATTCCCTACTACACTCACTCCAAACCTTTACTTCTCTGTCACCTGAACAAGTTTTTGCACCAATGGGACACAAGCACAGAAAGAGGGGAAAACAGAAAACCACACTTCTTTTGAAAAACACCAGGTTTGAAAACTCCAGTTTGAATACAGAGCTCCTACCTGCACCACAAAAGGAAAACATTCATAAACTAATAAGTTTTCAGAATAGTAGTAATGCAGTTTTTCTTCTAAAGTATTTAGCTGTTAGACACCAAAGGGATAAGTCCTGTTATTAACCTTCTATTTCAAAGAAGTTCCAAAAGAATCAAATACATCCATGAGAGCAAGTGATGCAAATGAATAAGAACCTCCCGAAGTTGACAAGTGTTACAGTCACAAAATCAATCAAACCCTCTGCAGTTTACAGCACTGTCAGCTCTGCAAGAAGTGCTACAAAAAAGCAAAGTGCCTGAATTACAAATGTTTGAGATCTTAATTAGAAGATGAAAGTTCTTTTTAAGGTGTAACAAATTCCATTCAACTGACATTTCAGAACTAAAATTATGCATTCTTTAATTGATTTTTCCAAACTATACCATTTGACAAGTGAAGTAAAAAGCCTTTCATGAGCTGCGTTATGAAAAAAAAGAACATCCTCAACTTTTCCTCATTCCCTTCTTTATCTGTAGTACTACTTAACAAAAATATTTAAATGAAGAAATCTGTTACAGCTAAGCCAGCCATTTCCAGCTGCCAAACTAAAGTTTAGTTCCATTTTAGTACCAGGAGACTTGGATTCTAATTCATACAGTCAAAATGAGGATTACTTGGTTGACATCAATTTTGAACGGCTCAAAATAACCCAGTCTTTAAGTTTGGGCAGTCGGGACGAAGGGGCACGAGACTGCTAACAGAACTGCCAGCAGCAGTTTAACTGTTTTGCTGTCATTTGTAGCTGTATGTCACGCTGAAGGCTGCATTAATCTGAAATTCTACATAATCTCAACTCTGTGCAAGCCTGATAGAGCAGAGAGGCTGCAAAGAGAAAGCTTAATGCCTAGGTTAATGCCACATGAACGAGTCATTACACTGATGTTTCTGAACATACATTGATCAAAAAAAAAAAAGCTTCCTATACAATAAGTATTTTCTGCTTACATTACTGACTTATTTATGGACCTACCTTGCAAAGATAAGTGGAAACACAGATGGGGTTTCCTACCACAATCTACACGCTGACTGACACGTAATTAAAATGGCTACGCACATCTAAATAAGACTTAAAATGCTTGACCAAGTTTAACTGGTCTCCAATTTAAGTCATACTTCCATGATGAATCCCATTAATGCTTTTATGCTACCAAGTATTGCAATTAAATTAATATTTTTAATTATGCTTCTGAGAAAATGCTAATGGTACAACTCTACAATGACAGATTACGGCCTCACAGGTCATCACCATCTGCCCATCTATATAAAATCACAGAATATCCCGAGTTGGAAGCAACCCATACAGAACAAATCCAACTCCCAGCATACTAAGTAGCCCAAGAAAAATAAAGGTAACAACTCTTTTTCTCCCCCTAAGAAAGTTAGACCATATAATTAGAGTTTCCCCCATCCTACACAAGGCAATGCATCCAAAAATCATTTCCTTTTAATTCTGTGACAGATGTAAATCATAAGTGATGTTCACATATAAATGCACAGTGAGACACCACATCCAGCTGGCCTTGGGACAGAGGCAAATAAGAGTCTGTGAGAACATTTCCATCACCTCTCTGGGCAACCACTTAAAATACAACCAGCCACGGAGGGCAGATTGAGGTTGGATGCCAGGGGGAAATTCTTTGCTATGGGAGTAGTGAGGTGCTGGAACAGCTGCCCAGAGAGGCTGTGGATGCCCTGTCCATCCTTGGAGGTGTTCACGGCCAGATTGGATGGGGCCCTGGGCAGCCTGGGCTGGTATTAAATGTGGAGGTTGGTGGCCCTGCATGTGGCAAAGGGTTGGAGATTCATGGTCATACAGGTCCCTTCCAACCCTGGCCATTCTGTGATTCAGCCTTCACAAACCTCTCCCGCAGCCAGCACACACACAGTTATCAGGTGAGCAGAGACAAAAAAAAAAAAAAAGCATGAACTCAATAGGATACAACAGGAATCCCCAAGAATTCCAAACAAACTTTCCTGCATTGTTACCCCTGAATGGCAGCACTGTGACAGAAAGTTCTCAGCACCCGCCATGGAGGAGCCCAGGCTTCTCCCACCCACCGTAGGGCAGCCCGGGAGGCTTCGTGTGACTGCACACAGACAGCAGGCACACCGGGAACCTCCTGGGAGCGTACCTGAGTCTGGTGGGAGCTGCTGGAGGGTAGGAGAGCGAAGGCACAGCCCTGAAAGCACCGACGGTCGAGGTTTAGCGCTACCGACTGAACTTTAATCTAGATAAGAAACCTCAGCTCACAAGAAGCAGCTCTGTTTTGAAGTACGCCCAGCCCGTGCTGCTGCCCATTGCCAGCAGTATGACAGAGAGCAGTGCTGTAGCGCAGACACACGGAGGAGATCGCACCCCTTATTCCATCGCAGCGCACGGAGCCAGGCAGACACCCCTCCCCCCCCCCCCAAAAAAAAAAAAAAAACAACTACGAGACAACAATGACCTCACTCCAGCACTCCAGCAGCCCCCGGTACCGCAGCACAACATCACAGAAGCGCTCAGCGGAGAACGCCGGCTGTCCTGCCTTTGTGCGCCGGCCCCGCCATGGAAACAGGGAGCGATGCGGCACCCCGGGGCCGCTCCTTCCCCGTCCCTCAGGAGGAGCCGAGCCCCGGCCGGGCAGCACAGCCCGCGGGCGACCCGCACCCTCCCGGGCTCTCCTGAGGAACGGCCGCCCCTCCCGCAGCCCGCCGGCGGAGCTGGGTTTACCTGTCCGCCCCGCCAGGAGCCGTCCGTCGGGCACACGCTCGGCGCTGCGCCCCGCGCCGCCCCCCGGCCCGCTGGCTGAGGCGCGCTCTCCCCGCTCACGACATGGTTTCTCCCAGCGCGGCGAGCTGCCGCGGCCGCGGGCGCTCCCACTCGGCACGGCCGCGGGGGGGGGGAGGGGGCGGGAAGGGGGAAAGCCCTTCGCCCCGCTCCCGGCCTCCTCTAATGGCGGCGGCTGGAGTGGCCCAAAGCAAAATAAACCCCCATACGGCCAGCAGCCCGCACGTCAGCTCGGCCTGCCGGCCTGCCCCGCGCCCATTGGCCTAACGTGCGCCTCCCGTTCCGCCAATCGGCGCGCGCCTCTTTGGAGAGAACGGGTGACGTCATCCCTACCCGTGGGGGCGGGGCGGAGGGGGAGGAGGCGGGGCGCTCGTTGGCCGGGGCGCTCGTTGGCCCCGCCCCTCGCGCGGCTCCCCTTCTCCCCTCACGGCGCCCGCGCTTTCAACGGCTCGGGGTGCTCTGAGTGAAACCCTTCCGCGGGGCTCAGCGGCCCGGGCAGCCGTGCGCAGGTTAAGCATGGTAGTGAGACTTTCCACCGAGTATCCACATAAGTTGAAATCTAAGATCACCGATACAGAGTTTGCTCTGGAAGTAATCCGTCTTAAGCATCACATGGCCCTCATAAACGGCTCTCGTGGCAGCGGGCTCTGAAAAAATGCCTCTTAAAATACCAACTTCTTCAACAGCTGTCCTTCCAGTTTTCTCACAGGAAAGGGGCATCCTATGCAAGATGAGACCCCAGCGAATGTCTGGTGCCCAGGCAGCACCCACCCACCACAGCTGCCCATGAATTGCTTCCATTCTCACACAGCAATGTATTTCTGCACAGAAATGAACTGCCGTGATCCCTCAGCATCTCAATTCCAGCAGAGCAGGTGTGGAATTGAGCACTGCTCAGCCAGACCCCTCTATAAGTTCTCGGATCGAAAACCCTTCTTTGCCACATCTCAGCTCTCCCCTCCTGGGTCTTGCATCATTTGATACCTGTCTGCTTTTCCACCACAGTTCCTACTTTTTGTTTCAGGCTTCTGCTGATGTTCTAGCACTTTTATCTCTGTGGTTTCGTGCATTATTCCCAGCCAAGGCAATGAAGGGGCCTCCATTAACTAGCTAACTGCTGATCCCTCAGGGTTGCACTGGGAAATGTCCCTGCTGGCGAACTGGATCCATTTCTTTTCATAGAATCACACAGTCATTGAGGCTGAAAAAACACACTAAGATCACTAAGTCCAACCCAGCCCATCCCACCGTGCCCACGTCCCTCAGTGCCATCTCTGTGGGTCAGAAACACCTCCAGCGATGGTGAGCCCATCACTCCCTGGGCAGCTGTGCCAGTGCCTCACTGCTCTTCAGGAGAAATTATTCCTAATAGCCAACCTGAACCTCCCCTGGCACACCCTATAGCCATTACCTCTCATCCCATTTCTGTTACCTGGGAGAAGAGGCTGACACCCAAAGCTTTGCCATGAAGGAAAAGCACCCAGTGTGCTCAAGGAGAGCAGCAATGCCTTGCGCTGGAAAAAATGCCTTTTGTCCAGCAGACAAGCATCTAAACTGGAGTCAGGATGAGTAAAATCAAATTGTTTCAGGAGACCAAAACAGAAATACGTCTCAGTTTGCAATTAAACTAGTCCCATACACACACAGAAAACTATAGAGGAGTGTAAAGTGGGGATAATGTGATTCATCTTTCTGAAACCAGTGATTTACTGAAATCTCTTTCTATCTTTGCTAAACAAATTGTGCTCTCATCTGAATCTTTGGGAAAAATACTAACAATTAAATGTATTTAGCTGTAAAAAGGATTGGGACAACAGTATTTTCTTTCATACACTCACATGGAAAATCCAGATAAGGTTGGATAAGTCCTGTGAAAGAAATACTTCTTAAGAAATCATGCCATCTTCCTGCTTAGAAATAATGAAGAAAATGTATCCCTTTCTCTTGATGGAAAAGCAGTCATCTAAACCAATGAGTGATGAGATCAATCATAAATGTTGCTACAACAGTGCAGCAATGGGAAATTTCCCCCAAAGGAATGTTATAGATTAGACTGTCTGAAGAGATATGAAAATAAAAATAATACATAATTTAGTAGAATGTAGCAATTCAAATCCTTACAGAATTTTTCCTAACCCTGTCAGGAAACCATTTGATGGTCGTATTATAAAAACATATTTTTAACAAAACACAGTGCCCCTGCAGCACGTGAGCAGAATGCAATGTATTTTACAATGCAGAAAAAGACCTTTAAAGAAGGTAGGTTCATATCGCTTCAAAACCTTTTGTTGCATAGATAAGCAAAAATTATGATCAACTAAAAGAAAGATGTTTGAAAATTCTAGAGAGAAATGAGCTTCCTATCTGCATAGTTATTCTGCAGAACAGGCACTCCAAGTAATGAACTAGGTAACAATACAGTATAGGAAGGCAAACACACATGCAAAACTGAATTTGAAAATAGTTCTCAGGGATGTTTATTTCAAAAGGGAATCTCAGCATGTTGGCAGTATTATTTAAGTATATGTAAGATCAGGTCACTGGCTGGATCTCAAAAGCTGCTGGCATCTTCTGCAAGGTTTACTTTGAAGGAATTTACCATTTGTTCTAGACTTAAACAATAGAGCACAATAGGAATGACCTTTCAACAATTTTGAACATTGCTACTTACATGCATATTTTATCTGATTAAAGCCTTCAGACTTTTGATATGGAGAAAAAAAAATCAGCTTCTAGCTGACTTTACAACTCAGTTCTTGATAGATTTGGTATTTGACTACCTTATTCTTTGCTAAATGTCAGAAAGACAATTCTCTTTATTTTAGAGGTAGCAGAAATTGTAGGTAAGTACTAATTTCTCATATTCCACTCTAAATTTTAACTTTATTCCACCAGATAAAGGACAAATTTTAACTCCCTTGTGATGCATTTGGAACGTTCATACCTGCTTGACAGCTTATTATGTTATTTGGGGGACTTTGCTTTGCAGAGTTGAATCTGCTCATGTCTTGGAGAGTATGTGCCTTCACAGATTGGCTGTGTAAGAAACAGAGCTGCCTTCAGTAACTCAGAATAAATATATATATATATTCGCATTGTTAGCAAAGTTCCTTCCCTCAGCCCTCCCTGACGTTACTGTTCTGATGCACCCTGCTCATAACCGAGCAAATGATACAGAATGCTATAATTGGAAACTAAGCTCTAAAACCATTCACAGTAGCATATTTCTAGATGTTGCATCATGGGATTCAGTTAAGCAAAATTGTACTTCAGGTAACCAAAAGACACATACCAGATTATTTTCTGCTGGCGTGGATTCTTCTCATATCGCAGCACAATTTTCTCAGTCTAGTACAAAGATTACATCTAGTTAGTGATGTATAAGCACAATCTCTCCCTTATGCAGTTCTCTTTTCCCTGGTAACTACTCTCTCTCAGGCAGAGAGCTGGCTCCCATTAAGGCAATTCATCCCAGCTCACCCAGGAGCAGGGCTGTACATGCTCACCAGATGGTTCTTTCTCACTAGCTGAACTTTGAATACGCAGAATTCTCTGCTCACACCAGTGCTTCTCTTGCCTTTGCTTTATTCAGTGTTTCCTGGCTCTTTATGATCAAGGAAGGCTTGCGACTGAAACTGAAACACTTAGATAAAAGGTAAGGAATAGAAATGCACAAAAGTCTAAAGAAAGTAAAGGTTTTGAAGCTGCTGAAAGCAGGATATTTTAAGTGGTTGACTGATTTGTTACCATTTTTACATCACCTATCTGAGTCAGCCCCAGCCCTCACACCCAGTAATCACATACTTGTGTCTCTTTTTACCATTTTAGTGTGGAACATAAAAATATCCAACTGCAGCTAGATCACTGTAAGAGAAGGCGTGATGTCCCGACATCCCGTTTTTCCTTGCTGCATCTGTAGGGTGTTGTTACAGGCTGCCATCCTCAGACCTGCAAACAAGCTCCATTTATTTGCAACTGACCTGAGGAAGGAGGGCAGGTTCCTCCTCTGGGTTTCCCACACACTCCCAGTTGTGATGGGAAAGTCATCACCTTCACACAAGTGCTGTGCTTTGTCACCCAGGAGCTGCCTTTCTTCTACCCACTTCTGCCCATTTTGTCAGCCTAGTTCTTAGCTACTTCTCAAAAAATGTCCTTCAGAAGATGTTGTCAGAGGCACCTTCTCCCAGAGATGGGCATAACACAGCACACACTGACCCAAGCATTCCTCTCATTATTCAACTCCGTGACTGCCCTGCTACAAAAGCACAACACGTGTCCACAAGGCCAGCAACAGGGACATCTTATCTCTCTGGTACCACGTGGAAGGAGACAGGCAGTTTTTGTTTAGGGGAAAAAATAGCTTGGAAAGGTAGAAAATAAACAAATGCAGCAATACCTACTGTACAGTTAGGAACAACTGTGTAAAAATAAACAGAAGCGAGTGCAGAGTTGTTAGCTCTTCAGTCACTCTGAAAGGTGTTTCACTAGCAGCAAGAAAAGAGGTTAAAAGTTGAGAGTACTTGAAAGCTCTACCATGCACTATATTTTTCTTCATTTTCCTAGTTTCACTTCCCCTAGTAGAGGAAGGGGGTGATGGAGTAAATCCATCGTGCTAGGGCTTTCCAGCTGAAGAGTTTGAGCCACCTTATCAGGGAATCTTAGAAACTTTCCTTGGTTGGGCAGACATTCAGTAGGTAAAGGAGTCTGTGCAGCACAGCCAACAGAAAAACAAGGCACACAAAGGAAAATGGAAAAGTGGGAGGTGATGGCAATGGCGATAATCCAGTGTGCAAATTCAGGCTCTGGGAGGATGCAGGATCTGCCCGTCCCAGATGGCAGGCACAGCATGGCTGCTGCAGTGGCTCTGAGCATGCATCAGCAGGTCTGTCAGAGCACAAGAAAGCAGCAGGGGGGGGGGGGGGACAAAGAAAAGAGGAGAAAAAGGAGAGAATTAGGCAAGATGCAGTGCTGCATGTTAAAAACAAAGGGGAAAGAAAAGTAAAAGATGGAAATGCAAAGCGAGCTCTTTGAATCTGCTCTTAAAGAAAGTCATCAGGGAAGACAATGACAAGAAACAATGCAACTATAAAAGGAGGCAGCAGCCTGAGTCCCTCTAGGGGAATGCAAGACATTTGTGAGGACTTCAGATAAAAATCCATGAGAAAAAATGGATTAAAATACATAAGCTAATTGCTGCCGAGGAACGTCAGGCTGAAAGGGGCTGTATTCCTTTGTGCAATGGCCAACATGTCACTTATCCCCTACAATAACATATTTAACCACTACCAAACACCTGGAACTCAAAAGAAGCATTGACAGAAATGGGGGACAAGCGTAACACTAGCTCCTCCAACACTGCTAACTGAGTGTGGGTAAAAATACTGCATGAATACAACCTCTGGCTTAGATGCCGGGTTTAGGTAGCTCCTAGTCTGAGCATTAGCTTTTGTGAGCCCCACAGACAGGCAGCACCTTTCCCCGAACGTTGCCTATAAATCATAGATGCTAAACTCCATGGCTGGAAGCTTGGCTGGGGAGTTCAGACTCATGCATTTTTCTCCTTTTTAAGTGAGCATACCACTTTTCCTACATAGCAACTCAGTGTTATCAGGTGGCAGTAACGCTCCTCCAGTCAGAGACAATGTCAGCAGCACTTAACATTTGGTGAAAGCAAGAGGGGGTTTTATTGTAAAAGAAGGCTACCCAGGAATGTAAAAGGCAACAGAGAACAGACGCAGTTCGCAGAATGCAGCATGTCATGCCAGGCGTAATCACTGCCAGCTAATCAGATTATTTGATGAGACAGAGGGAGCAAAATCCATCTTCCAGTTGACGTAATCCGCTGATAGACTTCTGAAGGATTCTGAATACGTTTCAGAAGCCATTCCCTAAACTTCTCCTTGAAGCTTTTCGGTTTTTTATTAGCAAATCTAAGATGAAACACGTGCTGTTCAAAAACCAAACAACGAACAAACAGAACACAGTACAGGTAGCAGTGAGACTGAGAGGGAGGCACCTAGCAGAGCAGTGGGTTGGTGCTGGCTGTCACACTGCGGGTTAGCAAGATGTGAAGGAGTGTCTGTAACTCCAGAGATGGCTTGATGCTATTAGTAGAGGACTGTGAGGGTGATAAATGGTGAAGAAAAGGAATACACAAGCCTGGAATTAAATACAGAAGATGGTTTTCTGGATAGTCCTGAATTTTAAAAGAGAATAGGTTTCTAATTTTAATTCAGGCCTATCCTGGGCCATAAACCCTTATCACTTTAATACCATTGCCTTATTTTAGGGAGATGTTCTGCAAAAAAATGTATAGCTTCCAGCATTTCTCAAAGAGGCAGCTTCAACAGCTAGATAAAATGCAGCTTGAAATCTTCTTCCTATTTCTAATCATACAGAAAGAATTTGGCAGGATTTCCCTTGTAATTGCTATGCCTTACTGACAGATACAACAAAAGAAAAGTAAACCTGAGAAACAGAAAAAAAAAAAATCAAATTCAAACCAGATTACTTTCCTGGAAACACACTTCTATTTTGTTTTGTTTTTGATTGCTTCCATTCCTACCTTTAAAAAAAAGAATTCAGTAATTATACATTGAGCAACTACTGTTTCCTGTATCAATCATCACAGACGCTGCTATATCTTCATTTTTTTTTTTTTTGTATGCTATGCTAAAATCATGGGTAGATACAGATTAAAATAATTGCAGTGTAACACTGTCTGGGATCACTTGTCTCTCACTGCACAAAGAAATGCTGAAGCAAAGCTAAGGCATTTATCGAGCAGCAGGCGCTCATTAGCTTGTTGTCAGTACTCTCTCCCATTGATAGCTCCTACGTGGATATTTCGTAGGTAAGCAACATTATAAATAGATCTTTCGTAGCTAACATTTTTGCTTGCATATAAAATATATGTTTGCTGTCTCCCAGATAATTCTGGCTATGCTAAGGAACACAGATTTTGTGATTCAGGAATGTGTTGCTTCAGTAAACTCTCTGCATGTCTCAGCTGCCTATGAGTTTCTCTTGCCTAACCTCCACAAAATGTCTATGCTTTGCCAGCCTGTGCTTCATAGAATCATAGAATCATACAATGGCCTGGGTTGCAAAGGACCACAATGCTCATCCAGTTCCAACCCCCTGCTATGTGCAGGTTGCCAACCAGCAGACCAGGCTGCCCAGAGCCACATCCAGCCTGGCCTTGAATGCCTGCAGGGATGGGGCATCCACAGCCTCCTTGGGCAACCTGTTCCAGTGCCTCACCACCCTCTGTGTGAAAAATTTCCTCCTAATATCCAACCTAAACCTCCCCATGTCTCAGTTTAAAACCATTCCCCCTCCTGTTTATATGCTCCCTTCAAGTACTATCTTACGTAAGACAGACAGCTCTGGAGCTGCCTGTGTCCAGAGAGAATTTTCAGTTTACAGGAATTCACCGGAAAAAGAAAATTGCGATTTACATTATACATTGGAACAACATGCATCTGAAATTGCTCAAATATTACAGCAAACTGGATCTTCTGCAGAGGTTGGAGTAAGGATTTAGTATTATAAAATTCAGAAGTACAATTAACTGAGGAGTGAACTCCTGTCTCAACAGCTGATGTCATAAGCCAGTCAGATCCATGTATCATCATTTGTCTGTACACCTCATTGCTGGCCAAATAAAAGAGAAAATGGGGGCGAGCCATAGACTTACATTTTCCCAATGCAATTCAGGTTAATCAATAAAATCAATCTTAAAAAATTATACAAAATTGCACTCCTGCTGAAATAATTGAAAATTGTCAAACTGTTTGATCTCACAAAGGCCACGTTCTTTCACTAGAGCTCAAACCTTCACAAACATTGAAACCCTTGACTGAGACACTCACTGTTTTCCTTTCCTTGGACATTGCATTGCTTTCCTTGCAGTGCTGGAGTTTTCCTGTAGCCTAATTTCCCCCAAGATCTCTTATCATTCATCTCTCTGTCAGTCAGCTGACAAGGGGCCTGGGCAAATGCCCAAGGCTCAGTTCAGCTTTGGACCTTTGCCCACAAGCCATATTTGATCGTATAGAAATATCACATTCAATTGAATGTATTAGTAATATCTATTAGACAGCTGCTGTAGATAGAATCCAGGCTACATGTGTCAGAAGAGGAAAAAAGCTGTTAAAATGAGTGGGTCTGGCTGCTTCCATCAAATTAGTAAGCCTCTCTCAAGCATAGCAAGAATCTGCTTGGATTAGTGCTTTCCTACTATTTGTGGAAGAATCAGAAGTTCTGGCATTTCGCTATGGTGCTCTCTCTTTCATCTCACCTTCCTGGCTTTCAGTTTGCCAGCCTCTTATTCCAAGTATGCTTCTTGCATGGATAGCTCATTTTTCTGAGAGGTTCCATGTCATTCTCAGGCACTCAGTGAGGAGGTCAAGTGGAGCTGGTCTTCCCTCATAGCACACATCTTATTTCTTGGCTGTCTTCCTCTCCCATCAGAGAACATTCTGAAGAAGGTCTCAGTAGCATATTGCTCAGAATCAAAATAGCTGCATTTTATTCAAACTTGATAACCCCATGAGAAGAGTCCCTCAGACTTTGACTTCTCTTTTATAGCTGTTGACTGCTTCGGCATATGGTCCTGTTAGATCTTCTCAGTTAAAAAGCATTAAATCACAGTTCCGTCAACTCACGGTAACTGAATGCTTTTCATGGGATATTTGTTTTCTGCCCTAGTCCTTCTGCCTCTGGAGTCAAGTGATTGAGTTAGACTTGGAGGTTTTATTTTCAAAATAGATTTCTAATCCTCCAAACATGGCAGAAAAGCATAAAATATAAACTAAATATAACTTTGGTGCAACCTGATGGTGCATAAACCAGAAGTCAAGACAAAAAAAGGAACCAGAAATATTTGTTCTTAGACTTGCTATTTAAAAATACATTTCAGATGGTTTTGAGACTGATACATCAGTTCAGTTTGGGTTTTTTTCTCTGATGTTTTTGGTGGCCACTTCCACAATGCAGAATACAGTTTCTGTTTGTGCCAGTGCTGGAGCTCTACCCTAACTTAGTGCAGTGGAACAAAGAGATTTGCTCTCACTGCATCGTCACTCTAGCTGAGGTTTGTACTTCAGTTACATTATTGGTAGACATGCTCTGCTTAACTAATTTCCTCACGTAGCAGATTACCTGCAAATTCCTTTTCTTTTCGATCTGTCAATCATTGCATTTTGGCTGCATGGCTGCCCCAGTTCATCCTAGAAATGACTGTGCTGTAGCTCTGGCTACAGTTATTTCTTTGTGTTTGTCAATGCTGTCTACAGCTTTGGCATTAAATATGTACCAGATAGCATCATGGAACCATGGAATGATAGGAGGGGAACCTCTGGAGGTCCCTGCTCAAAGCAGGGAGAACTTTAGTTAGATCCAACTTGAAAGGCAGGCTGTGTTGCTCAGATCCTCATATGACAAGTTTGGAAGCACTCTGAATTCAGATTTAGCACTAGCTGTCTCCAAAACACACACTCACTCCCTCTTTTTAGTACTGGAAGCCCAAAAGAGGTTTAATTTAGTTGTTTACTCATTGAGAGATAAGAGCTATAAAGCCACAATTTGCTGAGGCCATAGGAAATTAAAGATATTCTGAATTAAACACAACCCATTAACCTAGAACACCAAGGAAAACTTTAGCTTCTTTTTCTATCCTAATAGCAGAGGGGCCATGACAGAAAAAAATAATGATGTAATAATTATCAAAGAGATTATCATAAAGGGGATCTTATCAGTGTAGCTCAGAAGTTTGCTGTAACACTGCTTACGCAAAGCAATTTGGTGCCATCTACCACAAGGTCTGCTATTTTCTGAAAGCATCTGCCGAGCAGTATTTCTCCTCCAAAAGGAAGGCTTTGGCTTGTCACCTAACAGCCATCTCTCCAACAGCCATTTACCTGAGAGCTCTTCTGAGATTTCCCATTTTCTAACTGCAAGAAGAAAGCGACGTGCGCGGCTCACCGCACTTGAAAACGTCTCGGTAAATTTCCCTGCATCTAAACTAGGCTAAACAAGTTACTTCCTAGGCACACTGACCCCTCGGGGGAACTGCACAGTCTAGTTCAGGCTCCATCCACATTACAAAGCCCTAATTTAGTCCTGATGTTTTTCCACATGGAAGCCAGTTTTCACAAGGTCACCCCCAACAGAGACAGGAAATTTTTTACTCTTCCTGTGCAGACCTTGAGTTTTGAAAAATGCTTTTGCTTTTCATCATCATCTGCATGCTATTTTTTTCCATCCCACTTACATTAAATGGTCTGTAGCAGCGGTTGTAATTTATGCAGCACCGCAGACAGCTATTTCGGGCTTACATGTAATGCCACCACCTTGATTTTAAATGCTGCTGTTAAATGAATGCTCTCAAAACCACTGGATAGCTTTGACTGGGGAACGGAGGCTGTGTGATATGGAGGCAAAACTGGGCTGTATCTGGTGGCAAACCAAAGCATGAAGAAGATAAAAAAGGGAAAAGGGCCGAATGTACATTACAGTCAGACATTTCTCTATTCCCAGGCACAATCCCTGGGAATTTTGCAGTGTATTTTGAAAAGGTAAGACCTGGTGATGTGTGCCTGTCTTTGAGCATTAGTGCCAAATACCTAAACAGAACAATGAATGAGGTCTGTAGGTCTGTACTTGCCCTTCTCATAGTGCACATGTCCTTGACTGCTCTGCTTTCCTCCACTGCAGTGACAACACTTCTCACACCGGAGGAAATACTCATCTTGCATCTTCCTGGAGAGCAGCAATTTCCCCGTTCTCATAACTCAAGTGTTCCTCACCAAACAGCTGCAGCATCTCCTTGAATGGTGGAATATATGGGTTTATTTTGGAGTCCTTTTCCCTTAAAGGACTGATCAAATTAGTGCGAGGGAAACATACCTAGAGCATCTTCAAGAACAGCTGTTCTTTACAGATCAGCCCCAGGAAACCTTTTGTCTGTTTATACTGCAAATTAGCAGAATGTAGGCTTCTGTATCCTGAAATATTCTGTCATATCCCATTAAACAAGTGGAGAAGTGAGCCTTGGTTCCGAGCTGCAGATCGTAAATGTAAGTGGGAGGAGAGCAAACGGTCCCTTCAGCGCTCACCTTGCTGCATTTGCTGAGGCTCATGTCATGAATTATCTTTATCTGCATTACCTCATTCATCTGGACCTTTAAGCAATATCCTTAGGAAAAAAAAATAGGTGTATTTTGTGTTGGCTTTCATGCATTTTTTTATTTATTTTACTAGAAGCGAGTTTCTCTACATCTGTCTTAACTAGGCTGATCATAGAATCACAGAATGGCTTGGGTTTGAAGGGACCTCAAGGATCATCAAGCTCCAACCCCACTTGCCACCAACCTCCACACTTAATACCAGCCCAGGCTGCCCAGGGCCCCATCCAACCTGGCTTTGAACACCTCCAGGGATGGGGCATCCACAGCCTCTCTGGGCAGCTGTTCCAGCACCTCACTACTCTCTTCCCTCTGATTTCCAACCTAAATCTTCCCTACTTCAACTTAAAGCCATTTCCCCTTGTCCTGCTGTTATCTACCCTTTCAGAGAGTTGACTCCCCTCATGTTTGCAGGCTCCCTTTAGGTACTGAAAGGCTGCAATTAGATCACTCTGCAGCCTTCTCCAGGCTGAACAAGCCCAGCTCCCTCACCCTGTTTTCGTAGGGGAGGTGCACCAACCCCCTCATCATCTTTGTGTCCCTCCTATGGACCCTCTCCAACAGCTCCTGATATGCATGGGTTGTGTAAAAATACATAAGATCTCTACGATAAAGCTATTATTTTCTAACCTGCGCCTGGCCTGGGTGAAAGCGAGCTGTGTGATGTTTGGTCTCACATTTGCACTATGTATGTAGTTCTCATTTTAGCACAGTGACCCTGATGGCTGTGCGCTCGTGGTTCTGGGGGTTTTCCATCCAGGAGTTCAGATGGAAGCAGGCATTCCTGATCCTGCATTCATCACACTGAGCAATAAGCCAGAGCCCATGGTCCTCTATCACTGGTAACTGACAGTAATAATAGTCTCTCAGCTGTCATAAGAGGATGTGAACAATCCTTGTTTGGGTAATGAAGAATTCAGTCCCATCTGATGACTGTCAGCTGAGATGATCTCAGAGGGAAGGGATTCTGCCCACAAATCCCATTTCCCCCCCCCCAGCAGCATTCCTGTCCTTGTCCCTTCCTGCATTCCTCTTCCCCCATGCTCACCTCAACACAGCAGCCTGCACTGGGAGACTTTGCCCACATCGTGGTGGTGCAGCTCGGAGTGAGATGTACAGCTCATGTCTCCTTCACTGATGCAGACAACACACATCCCAGTACTATTGAAATCTCAAAGTTTAGGCCAGGCTGGATGTGGCTCTGTGCAGCCTGGTCTGCTGGTTGGTGACCCTGCACATAGCAGGGGGTTGGAACTGGATGAGCATTGTGGTCCTTTTCAACCCAGGCC
The DNA here is from genome assembly GCA_037305975.1 of Chrysolophus pictus. NCBI lineage: Eukaryota > Metazoa > Chordata > Aves > Galliformes > Phasianidae > Chrysolophus > Chrysolophus pictus. The sequence goes on from CM074581.1 coordinate 3,345,932, forward strand.
ATTCTATGATTCTATGATTCCTGCTTTTCTCAGGAATCACAAACAAAGAATTATTCATTGAGCAAATTCACACCCATTCTACTGTGCTGTGGCATTTCTGGGACAGCAGCAAGCACAGCACAAGCACTGCATGTTCATTTTTTGCTGGCCTCCTTCTGCAGGAGCCAGGCCAGAACAGGGGCTGTGTTCTTGCTGTGGCAAAGGAGGTGCTGCAGGAGGGCACAAAGGAAAGTGACTCATCCCTGTGATCATTAATTAATTAGTGCCCTGCTGCTCCTCAGGGCAGGCCAAACTGATTGTATGTGAGGAAAGCTGACACAGAGAAGTAGAAAATTCAGCTCACAAAGGAGCTTGGAAGGTGTTCAGTCCCAAATGAATCCTACCTGCTCCTTTGATACGATGAGATAATGGCCTCAGCCAGCACAAGGGGAGGTCCCTGTTGGATATCAGGAAGCATTTATTCTCCAAAAGAGCAGTGATGCAGTGGCACAGCTGCCCAGGGAATGGTGGTCACTGCCCCAGGGATGTGGCCCTGAGGGATGTAGGCAGTGGGCATGGTGGGGCGGGTGGGGGTTGGGGATCTCAGAGGTCTTTTCCAACTCAGAAATGACTCACCCTGGTGAGACGGATGCTTCACTCCCAGATGTGGACCAGTGAAGCTTTAGAAGCTGACTGCAACCAGCAAGCACCTCCTGGATGCTGGCCAAAGGCAGTGGCTGCACCCCAGCACCCAGACGAGGTGCTTCTGCCCATCAGCGCTTTGCCATCTCCAGGTTTCTGAGGTTTCTAACGCTGCTTGCTGAGTCAGCAGACCAAAAGCCATTCGTCCTGCTGAAAGGAGCAGGCAGATGGCAGCCACCCCTCCCTCTCACCTCCCTGTCATCAGACAAGTGTATTTTTAGCCTTTTCCCTGTGATCTTTAAAACAACTCCAGACACACAGGTGCACTTCATAAGGCCAAAAGACAAATCTGTAGCAGATTTGTGCACTCCCTGCTCTGCTATTGTGTCTTGGGCAGCAAAAGCATCTGCTGCCCAGAACACACCCTTCCCCAGCACCCCCTCCATGCTCCGTCCCAGAGCAAAATAATTCTCACCAGAAAACCCAAACACTGCAACAACAACAAAAAAGAAATCTTCCAGCCCCATCTGCCCAAAGGAGGAGGGATGCTGAGCAGGAGGGCAGCTGCTACTCACCTGTCCTCACAGTTTCTCCCTTTCTCTTGCTTCCAGGGCTGGGGACAGAGCTGAGCAGGAGTTGGGTGGGGGAGAAAGCATCCGAAGCTGATGGTGCTACCAAGAGCTCGGGCTGCACTGCCAGCTGCTTGCTGCCCATGTTGTTTAATGCAATTTATTAAGCAAAGATCAGTATTGGATGCACGGCCTCCATCCCTGTCTTAGAGCATGAGCTTGGCCCGAGTGTCCCATGTGGACAACAATGCAGGGACTCATCTCCTGGTGATGGAGGTTGTTGATCATCCTGCCCTGACCCCAACCAAAGTTCTGGGGGTAAGGAGAGAGCATGCAGTGACTGCTTCGGACCTACTCCCTGCACATCCTGAGGACACCACAGCACAGGAGAAATTTGGGGTGAAGCTTCCTGGGGACACAGCAGGATGGCCAAATGCATTCGTTAAAAACATTTCTGACTTCTGAGTTCAGGATGATGTACTTCTCTTGGTAACTAAGAAGTATGAGGTCTCACAGCTACCACAGTTTATTAATTTGTCTCTTTAATCTAATTCTCTGTTCTCTGTGGAGAGAGACTAAATGAATCATATATAGCTCTAGTTACAGGAAAAGCCAGCGCAGTGCAAGGGGAGAAATATAGAACTGCAACTCAGGAGAGTCAAAATTCATTAAAAAATATGGGTAAAGAATTTGTAGTGACCACAACCTAAAATAATAAATACTTCATGAGGAGGAATTTACCTCTCTCTTCTGTACACGGGTGAGGAATCCAGTGGAAACTCCTTGTAGAGCTGTAAATAAGCAGGGGTTACGATGCTGTGTGTTCTGGGGGTTCCTCTCTCGTCCTACTGCTTTCCTCCATACAGACATGGCTTTGCATGGCAAGACCTGGAATGACAGAACGTGGGGAGCAGAATGCTGAAGCAAACCTGCTGATCAGTCACTGCAACCCACACTGTGCCAAGGGGAGAGAGCCTGGTGTGCATGGCGCTCAGCTGTGAGGCCATGATGCTGAGTTGCTCGCTGCTCTTCCGGGGAATAATTGGATTGGAAAAGAATAAATCATTATTATTTTTAATAGGGCCATTATCCCGTCCTCATCCTAAAGCTTCTGCTAACCTCTGGCAGCGCAGCTCAGATCCACGCAGCGCCTCTTAACCCCAACCTGCTTTAAAATATTAATCCTCATGCAGAGCACGGGGTGTGAGGGCTCTCATAGTGATGGTGGTCCCATTTGGGAGGAAAATAAGTGTGTTATGATGTCCTCACAGTGATTTTTTTTTTGCCATTTTTTTTTTTACCATTTTCTCAGTTAACATTAAAAAAAAAACCCATGCATCACAATGCAAAACGAGCTCTGATTCTAATTATTTTTCTCTGGGAAAGAGAAGGGATGGGGATGGTTTTCAAGTGGGAGATGATACTATTAAAACATTAAGATGGTTCTTTCTGATTCCTTTTTTCATGAAGAATTGCTGACTAACATGAAAATACACCAGGAAGAGGTCACTTTGGATTGAAAAGGCATTGCTCTGTAGAGTGATAACAGCAGTAAAATTGCAGTCGATGGCTTTCATAGATCCCACTGTGAACCCCAGTGGCAGCGGGTGGTGGACACGTCCCCATCCCACACCACATCAGGGTGCTCTGGCCATGATAAACCTGAGCACGGCACTGCCTGGAGGTCCTTTTGCTTCCCAGCCCTGATCCTGCTGTCTGTGGCTCTGCCCTCACCTCTCTTCCCTCTGTTTTCCACCAGGAATACCCTGGAACATACAAGGGTTAATGCACTCCCTTTCAAAATGCTTGCATGCTGAGCCCTTTTGGGATCCCATGTAAGCCACGTCCCTGACTTTGGTAGGGGTGGACCAGCTCACCCTCCCTCCAAGCAATGCAGTCAGCAGTGCCCCATCGCGTTCTGCAGACAAACACTTTGCACCCACATGAGCAAAGTGATGGTGGGACCTCACCTTCCCCCAGCAGTGGCCATCAGCCCTCTTCCGTGTCTTCATCCTCCCATGCTCAGAGAACAGACCTGCCACCAAATGGTTTCAGTGGGTGAAGCATTTGCTGAAGCCTTAATTAAAATGCAGAAGCTCCAGATGAGTGTTTTAGTGAATAAATGCCGTTAATCGCATTTTCAAAGAGCTGTATGACTAAAATTAATACCTCCTTCCTCCATTTCTACTGGTGAATCCTCCCCAGAGATAGTTCCACTTCTCGACCATGGATGTACCTACGCCAGCCACAAACCTGGCTGGCTGGAGCACAGCCTGTCAGCACGAGCCCTTCCCAACCACAGCTCGATTCTCCTCGATGTCCAACCAACACACCACCAACCCCAAGGCAGGGGCCAGCGGGGCCACAGACACACCAAGCTCCTCTTCCAGCATCAACAAAGGAATTGTGCTGAGCTTCACTTGGGTGAACACCTGGAGGCTGTGAGACCTCTCGCCTTCCTTCAAAAACCATTTGTTGTTGTTTTGGAGCTGTTTTCCGAAATGACAACACTGAAAGGTTTGAGTTGGTGCCTTTTGTACCTGTGACCAAAGAAAGGGGAGCTGAGATACCTGCAGGGCTGCAGCAAAGGGAGCCCCAGAACAACAGCGGGTCTCAGTCTGCAAAGTGTATCTGGGGAAGGGGAGAGAACAGAGCGTTGGAGAGTTCTGGTTATGATTCCTGCCTGTGATGACAGTGCAGTCACAGCTGAGAATTATTCATGGTATCCAAAATGATCGTTGATAAAAAGAAGAAAAAAAAGGAAAGGAAACAGAAAGAAGATGTAAGGCAGAGCAGCACCTTCTGCAAGCTCAGGGCTGGGCTGCCCCTGAACCACCCCCATGAGATGGCCCTGTTGTACTCCTGAAATGTTGCACCCAATGAACGTATGTGGCCGAGGTTTGGAAGCCTCATCTCCCTTCGCCATCAAGATCCCTGGATGGTCTCTGAGGCCTTGAAGTGAAGCCCTGGCAGCTGCTCCCCACCCGTCTGTGAGACTTTAGCCAACGCGGGCTACAGCTGTGATATGGGCAGAGAAAAAGGAACCTGAGCATTGCAGCAAAGACACTGGGCATCTTGTGCTCAAGCAAGATGAAGAAGCATAGAGGATGAATGAAAAGCCTTGTGCACAGAAGCTCTCTAACAGATGAGTGAAGCACTGAACCACAGAATCATTATGGTTGGAAAAGACCTCTAAGACCACCAAGTGCAACCCCAACCCATCCCCACTAACCACGTCCCTCAGTGCCACATCCCCACAGTTCTCCAGGGGCAGTGACCCCAGCACCTCCCTGGGCAGCTTCACCTCACATTTGGCAACTTCAATACAGTGTTCATAAAGAAACTCAAATTTCTGGTCCCCATTCTCAGCCAGAGCCCGACTGGTACTTTGAACCCAAGCAGACAATTCTATCACTTCAGTCTTTCATTCACAATGCTTTAAAATTGCAGTGCCCAGCAGCCATAGCACACGCTGGTGACCAGTCCTCAAGACAGCTACAGACTGTCTATAGTCAGACATAGATACAGACTATACAGAATGCAGTATACAGAGATCAGCTCCACCTACAAAACCAATCCATTACTGTAATTACATGGACCAGAAGCCCGACAAATGCATTGCATCATTAGCTGGTCGTGTGCCAAAGGTGAGGAGCTGGCCTGGACACAGCTCAGCAGCGATGATTCCACTCCACATCACTTGTTATTCCCCAAAACCCCAAAGTTAAAACAGCACCTTTCCTTCATGCATTCAGAACATACACCCTCACTCTCAAACGAGTAAGGAATAAAGCTTAAGACGAAATAAAAATAAACAGGCTTGAATGTAACTTGACATTAATAAAGCTTAAGAAAGGATTAGGCTAAGCTTGGGAAACACGCTTGGTTCCATTCAGCAGCTCTTAGGCTTCCCTTCAGAGGGCACTGAGGCTGCAGCAGCCCCATTTGGGTGTGGGGCAATGCACAGCAGTGGGGAACAGCCTGAAACTCAGCTCTCTTCATTCGCACTGCTGCTGTCCTGTTACATTTAATGTCAGCATCGAGGAGCTCCCAAGCCTTATTAGGTGCATCACAACAGAGAGCAGCTGGTGGGACAGTTCAAGGTCCCGTGAAGAACAGCAGATCTTCAGCTCTTCAAAACAAGGACAAGTCAAACAGAACTGCTCAATATTTTGTAGGGCTGCAGCTGCTTTGAATTGCAAGCACTGATAAATGAATAGAGCACCAGGGGACAGTCAGGTTGGGAATCAGGAAACATCTCTTCTCCAAAAGAGCAGTGATGCAGTGGCACAGCTGCCCAAGGAGTATTGGGGTCACCGTCCCTGGAGGTGTTCCAGAGCCATGGGGATGTGGCACTGAGGAATGTGGGCAGTGGGCATGGTGGGGTGGAGATCTGAGAGGACTTTTCCAGCCTTGAGGATTCTATGAGTAATGATGCTGGGCTTTATGCACTGATCACAGTGTGCCCAATCCATCTCCTCCAAGCCCAGCTGGAAGAGAAAATTTCTTTCCAGAGTGAGGGATCTACAGTGAGCAGATCACCCTGAGCATCGAGGAATGGAGCAGGACTGGATGAAAACTTGCTGCTAAAATAGCAGCCCTAAGCCCAGCACTAAAAGCCCTGATCCCAGTGGGCACCACGATTAGGGGCTTAATGGATAGCTGGCACCTCCCTCGCTCTCATCATCAGTGCTTTGGGTGGGATTATGAGGGCAGGAGGTGGATCTGTCACTGTGCTGCTGCAAGGACATGGGTGGGCCCATGCTGATGGAGGACACCGAGGATGGGTGGCTGCTCAGATTACCTCCTGGCTTTCTGTTTGGGGATTTACCACTGAGCACTTGGCAATTAGAGGCAGGAGCTAAGATTAGGACAGCCAGAGATCTTCCTGGCTGCAGAACACAAAGGACGAGCTCTTTCCATGCTCTAAATATTCTCACCTGAGTGCAGAGACCACTCCCACATGCAGTTGTGACACTACAGCCATGCAGATATCCACCTCCCACAGCATCCCTCAGTGCATCCTTACCCTTCCAGAGGAGGAAATCCAGGGTCACCATCCCTGGAGGTGTTCCAGGGCCAGGGGAAGTGGCACACTGAGGGATGTGGGCAGTGGGCAAGGTGGGGGTGGGCTGGGATTGGAGATCCAAGAGGTCTTTTTCAAACTTAACAATTCTATGATTCTCCATAACGTACAGTCCCGTTCTTCTGTCTACAATCAGGAAAATAAAACATTTGGAGTTAAAAGGAACAGCAATCCTAGGTTTCTCACAGCAGTAGAACAGGGAAACATTTCCTTGTGCCAAACAAACTATGGGACTTAGAACTAAGAAGCAGACACATTTCCAGCAGCTTTTCTTCTTCTGCCTACCTGTTTGTTAGTTAACAGACCTCGCTGCAGGTCTTCCACTGGTTTTTCTTTTCGTACGTGCACACACTCCTGAGACTCAGCATTCCACCTCCAGCCACTTCCATCACAGAATGGCTTGGGTTGGAAGGGACCCCAAAGATCATGAAGCTCCAACCCCACTGCTGCATGCAGGGCCACCAACCTCCACATTTAATACCAGCTCAGGTCTCCATCCAACCTGGCCTTGAACACCTTCAGGGACGGATGGGGCATCCACAGCCTCTCTGTGCAGCCTGTGCCAGAACCACCACTCTCATAATAAAGAGCTTCCCCCGATATCCAACCATCTTCACTCTTCCCTTCCTATACATGCTATATGTAAGAGACATGCACAACTTGGGCTATTTTGTACTTGGAACGTCCCAGCACTCAGCCATCCCTGTACCACTGTGGCCACACAGACATGGCAGGTTTACAACAGGCACTGCCTCATCTCCCTTCTGCCCAACCCACCTTTACAAACACCCAGTTGTGGCAAGTCATCCATCTTCAGCTGTACTTCTGTACTCTGCTAAGGTCACTCATCAACACAGAATCTGACAAATATTAAAATATAAATTACAGGATTAAATAAGATTTTATTGTCACATTTAACTGCTTTGTCAGAGATGTACATTTTGCAGGTTTCTGTGCGGAATAAAAATAAAACCAGAGTTGCCATCTTGTCAATTCTCATCTCGACACACGCATGGACAGCCGAGCTGCAGGTGCTCACTGACAGCAGCAATGCACCCAGAACCAGTTCTGTTCAATGGACTGCAAATCCCAAAGACAAAATGCAACAGCTTAAGGCTAACAAGAATCGTGTAGAATAGTTACAGACCACGAGATGCTGAATGGTGGAAGCACTCGAAGAGTGGCAGATTTCACATCTCGTTTTGCTTAATTTAGTACAGGTAAAGAGAGGCTAATGAGCAGAGCTTTTCCCACATACGTGCTGAAGTTTCAGTCTTTTGTAAATCTGATGCATTCCCACCTTTAGTGTGACTGCTTTGTTCTTCTAGGCATAAACCAAAAGTGGTTGCTCACATCTCAAAGTGATAAAAGCCTACGATGTCCTCATCGTAAACTGTGTGTTTTCTCATTTACAGATCAGGGATTAAATCCAATAATACAAACGTTTTAGTGGCATAATTTCACATATTTTGGGCAACGTTAGTATACAAGCAGTAATTAAATAAAAATAAGTGCATCCAAACATGAAATTCTCTAAATACACCACACTTCATTTATCCCAAATGACAATTTTCTGATGAGCTGCAGTTCAAATTAAAATAATCATTTACACATTTCATCCAGAGGAAAAGAGGTAATAAACCCAGGGGACTCTCCAAACAATCTTCTCCCACCCCATCCCCTATTTATTACATAAAATAACTCATCTAGAAGCGTAAATCCAATATTCAGATGCAAAATAAAATGCAAGAAGCAGTCTCTGCTGTTTGCAATTTGCAGACTCCAAAGTCCAACCACGATGGAATTTACCACTTCCGTCAGTCATTTGCTCCTGTATGTGCACTTTGTATTCATACTAAAATAACAAACGAGACAATAAATGAGGCTAGTGTGGCATACAGTCATTGTAAACCCAGCAAAACCAGAAGAGTAATATTTCTGACATTCATTCGGATGATTTATCAGCCATCCCACCCCCCAACACCCTTTACAGAAAAGAAGGCAACCGACATTGTAAGTGATAGACACATTCTGCTAGTAAAAATGTTGAAACAAACCCCTTCTCTGTTAAAAGAGCATGCCCATAGAAGGTAGACTACATCTGTTCCAGTCAGGCTTCTCAGAATTATCAACATCTCTTTGCTTGCAAAGGCCAATTTGGCTTATCACAGAAAGCTATTTTGAAGGCGGCTGATACTTTTTTTTTTTTCCCTTTCAAAAATTAAAATTCAAGGCATGATAGTGCAAGAGGTAAGTTTTGATTTGAGAACATTACTTGTAGACTAACTGTGCTTAGTTACTACAACCCAATTTATTGTCTTAAAGAAAATACGGCAACAAAAGCTACAGGATTTCTATAAATTTCATTTTGCCTAAGTTTACCAGTACATCCATGAACCTCATCAGTATTAGTACAACTTGATTATCCTAATGATGATTCCATTACAAAACTTGCAAAATGTATCACGAGGTGAATAAACCATCTAGTGCAAGTCTTCTACATTGTGTGCACAGTAATCCTGTGTAGTTCATCTCCTCCAGGTTTAATCCCCAAGGTCTCTCTGTAACAACAATGAAAAACAGCGTCACATCCATTTTTTTTCCCCCCTATCAAATCTGAGAAGTTTGAGTGTTCCTGGAGTCACCATCGGGATGTGCTGAAGGCCGTGAATCCCTCGTCTGTGAGTATTCACTGTCAGATGACTCTGTAGGTTCAAGCAAGTTTTCGTAATCACTGTCTTCTGACTCATCAACATTGTCACCAACCGCTCTTTGGGAAGATGGCATGGATGCTCCATTACCAGAATATTTCAATCCTGTGTTTGTTGAAACGTAACCAGAAGAACCAACTGCTTGAGGTCGAGGCATAAAAACACTGCTTTCCAGGAGGCTGTGACTGACAGTACTTTCTTGACTGGCTGCACTGAAATCCGAATATGGAGGGGGAGGATCAGAGACGTCTGAATCTTCGAGCGTGCAGCCTTCCACTGCAAATCCAGTGTAGGACATTCGTGGAACAAACATAGGTTCCAAGTTATCTGCTGGCATTTGCCTACTTAAAATTGCTTGCTGCAATCCTAGAAGAAACAAAGCAAAAATGGTGTACTTAATGCTTTTGTGAAGTGCACTGCAAAGCCACCAATCTATAGCCACATCCACCCAACCCTTTCCCTGCTCACATTAAGATCCCCACAAACATAGCTGCATGAAGTTTCCGTGACTTGATGCTTTTCCTTCTGTTTTCTGTCCTCTCACATCAAAAAGCAGCTATGCCAGGCTCACTGTGCCTGTGACTCTTCAGTTCATGTGCCTTTAATAGTCAAAACAAGGCCAAAAGCCACAGATATGCCTTGCCTTCAAGGATTTCACAGTCTCAGCATTTCATAGTGAACAGAGAGTAACATGAGCAGTACTTGCATTCCAGCCTTGATGATGGAATGTAATCAGCACATGCTTATTAAGATTACAGATGGTACTATTGCTACTAATAGCCACCAGCACAACAGAGTATCAGAAAAGGAATTTCAAACTGATCCTAACAAATGAGGTGATTAGGAAAACAATTTATGGAAGACACACATAGGAATGATGAGCTGCACAAAGTACACAATAAGGGACAGTTGCATCCTTCTGCAGAAAAGAAACTGAGGTTTGCTGCTGATGGAACAGGCATTACACGTGTGTTGTGTGTAATGATACAACTGGAATGCTGCAGCTAATTTTAGGCACTCCAGGGTGAGAAACATGGAACAATTGGAGAAACCTTGCAGAACAGAAAGATTTGCTCCTGGTCTGGATATCACAGCCTAAGAGGACAGACTGAAATAACTTGGATCATTAGACAAGACTGAGGAAACTGTTTAAGCCTTCAAACATACAAGGAGGGTATTATGGAAAGTTAATTAGAAGGCAGCTTAAGTTGATAGTATCGTACATTACACATGAGGAGAAACTCCTGTGCAGTAACACTGAAGTGCTGGGACAGACTTAAGTTTGACTGGTTTCTAACTGGTTATTAACCTCCAACCAACTGTCAGAACTGACACTCGTGTATTTAAGGCTGCCTTGCAGCTAAGTGCTAGACTAAGTGCTATCAGCTCAACTGAGCATACACCTTGCTTTTGGAAAATGCAAAAATCAAAGCTGAATAGTTTCTGTAATCAAGCCAGCAACTCTCTCTTACCTAAATAAAAGGGCACACTTCCCTCAAGTGTCTGAGGAAGGAGCTAAATAACAGAACTGCAGTTTCAGTCTCCAATATGAGAACTATGGTGGGGGATTTTCTGGCATTTGGAAAGTGCACAGCCTACACCCCAGACCACTAACAAAATCATTTCAGTGATCTGTCACAAAGTCTCAGCTGACTTTATGCTCTAGTGTTAGAGCAATAATCCATTACCCAAACATTCTCAAGAAAAGCAGGCTTTCACACGATACCATCACAGGAATCTGAATCAGATGCTCCTTTATCTTCCAGCCCAGAGACTGATTAGCTGGAACAACTCACTCACAAAAACCAAGGAAATTCTCCCAATATTGAGGGAGTGGGAGAACAGAAGGCCAGCTTCACTATTTAGCTACTTGCATCTAAAAATATTAGAGATACAAGCTGCGTGTTTTCTTGTTTCAGCTCCCTCTGGCATCGATTCTCAGTCCAGCACTTCCATCTCTCTGGTAGTATCTGGAGACTAACACTGACTGCTCTTCCTCCTCCGCTCCCAGCTTCTGCCATATGGGCTGAGATCAGCTCCAGCCTCACTAAAGAACCAGCTCTGCCTCTCCCTGGCTTGTGAAGCAGCAGATCCCTGACTGTTTCATCACCAGCCAAGCAGGAAGCAACAGTGACTCATGCTGCTTACGCCTTGCAGATAGGCTGTGACCTGTGCTGGTTCTTCACCTCACCTGTGAGGTTCAGGGAAAGAGGAACCTCACAGAAGGCTGAAGTTTGATCTAAACCACTAACATGGTAACAGAACCTCACAGCCTGGAGAAAAAAGCATCCCATCAGAGCAAGAGTGGCCTGTTGCACAGGTGGGGTTATTAACCAACACAAGCCATCTGTCAACCTCAGACACAGATACAAAACCAATAAAAAACGTAGCTAAAAATACAAAAATTGAGTATTCCAAAACATGGGAAGACAGAGGAAGTGTTTGCTAAAATATACAGGTTGCTCATAAGTTTATTTTTAAATATCACTTGCCATTTGCCTATTCTCTGCCTTTATTTCAACAGAAATTTCTCCAGTGCCTAGATGGGTTTTTCTACTCCTGGCTTTACTCTTTTTTCCTTTCCTACAACTGATCTTTCCCTGTGTTACTTCCAGAATTAATTCTCCCACTCTTCCCCTACAGTTCCACCTCTCCCCTTTATTTCCAGCACGCTACCACTGGCTGACTCCTACAGGAACACTTGCAGCACGTACACTTCCAAAGTGCAGGTACCATCCAGTCCAGTGTGGAATATTTTTTCCTTTTGCTATGAGCTATCAGGAATGAAACTCAAAACAATTCCACAAAACATTCTGCCTTTGCAGTATCTTGTTCTGAAACAATGGAATTAGAAGGTACTTACTTATTTTTTGTTCTTTTTCATTTTTCCTTTGTGCAATTTGCCTTTTTAACTTGTTCACATCAGCTTGAAAAGATTCAACCACACGTTCACTTTTTTCTACATCTATACATACTGCCTAGGAGGAAAACATCAGATATGCTCAGACTTTGCAACAAATACAGGAAAGATTCCCAGAGCAACATTAACAAATCCAATCCCACAGAAGAAGCCATTAAAAGCACAAAGCTAAGGGCAGGAATTTGCTATTTCAGAGCATTTTTTCACTGGCTGTTGTGAATTCACAACTGCTGCATGGGAGCAAAACCACTCCCAAATCATTCCTCGGTTCAAGGAAGATGGCCATAATAAGAATCAAAAATAGTTTTTCCTACTTGGTGAAAGAGACTTTTTTTTTCCTGTTTGAACTCAGAGTCTACAGTTACCTTAAGGCACTGCCATCAGCACAATAATGATACTATGGCAGCATGATTACAAAACCTAGCATGAAGGTGCATGCTTTTCATAGCAGGCCAAATTTAAACCAGAGTGTGAAACAGCTGTGTCAACAAACAACTGCCCTGAGCTCAACTCCCAGCTGATAACACTTAAATAAGCAAAGCCCAGCGATTTTCAGCAATGTTTCCCTATTCTGGTTAAGAAACAAACGGGAAATTTTAGGTAGACCTTCATTTATAAACAGTGCTGCATAACATGGGTCTCCTTTTTAATCCAAGCATGTTACAGTGGATTTTGCTTCCATCTTCAGACAATAAATGCTGCTCATCATCAGTAAACACAGCCAGTTTTGAAGAGTACACAACTCTAAAAACAAAGATGAATCTTGAACAGTAAGTCATCAGCAATTTACTGCTCCTTCTTCAAAGGGTCACAACCAATGATCTTACCTCCAGCTGGAATTGAAGAACATGAGCTCTGCTTTTCAGTGCTGCATCTAATTCTTAAAGACCACAGCACAAAAAAAGCCACCACACACAAAACTAATTGGTGAATAATGCAAACACAGGCATCTCAGCTGCTTTAGCAGAAAACTTGTAAGATTCTCTGTGAAACACCTACTTGAAAGGTCAAAGTTCCTCAAGTCAGCTAACACCCAAGTTCTCTCTCAGCTCCATAACGACGTACAGCAGCAGGATGGGCATGGTAAAATACAACCAAGCCATACTTTAAACAAGTAAAAGGAGCACTCCCTGATGATATCACAGGGCAAATGTGAAGGGAAAGCCTGGAAATTAACTGTGACTCCATCACAATGAGCAGATGTGTGCACTCCTGAGGCAGCACAGCTACAGGCTGCGAGCTGACAAGCTTGCATCTAGCAGGTTTGATAGACGAGGAGCTTTCAGATGCTCTGCTACATTTGGAGCAGGATGCACTCGAGCTCTACACAAAACATTCACAAGTTTTAACTAGCAGATGGAGCTCTGTGCTGCACACTACAAACCAAGAGCCAGAAATCATTTTTAAACTCACAAAGGCAAATCCCCACAGCCTTCAGGAAAGCTTTTCTTCAAGATGCACTCTTAAAAATAGCTATCATCTCCCAGAAATCACTGAGCAACAAGTCACATTTACTTGCAAAAGACAAAGAATCAATGGCGTTCATATAAATCATTTTTTCAGAGGTCATTGTCACGTCCCACTACTGAAGTCAAACATTTTTGTACAGTTTATGAGAAATCATTTATGAGCTCTAAATAACTCCTGTGCTCTTGCTTTAATTAAAGGATAAAGAAAAGATGCCACGTATACACCGACCAACAGTAAGTAAAGGAAGTTACCTGCACTTTTTCCTGAAGTGCATTATAAACCTGATAGATAGCCCTGATGTCCTTCATCACTCCATCTTTGTCAAAAAAATCAGTACTACAAAAGGAAGCAGAGATCATCAGTTAAAGAAGACAACACAAGTTCCTACCTCACGTTCTCTGAGTTGCTGTTAAGCAGACAATTGCTGTATTTCTAAAATATATTTTCTTTTATACTGCTAAAAAGTACTAAGCTCTAAAGAACCAAAATTTGAACAGCAGAACATTTGATATCAAAGCTCCTTCTGGAACAGTGAAGTTCCATGTTTATTCAGATCAAACATATGCAGAAAACTCTAAGCTTGTATAATTTCATTTTCATTCAGCGGTTATAAGAGCTTTTTTATATTAATAAAATTTAAATAAAATGACTAAAACCAGCAATAACAAAAACTTCAAACACTTCAAATAAGTGTTCTGGTTTTAAAACAAGCCTGCATAGAGAACTGCTTGAGAAAAAAATAAATAAAATAATCCTCCAGCCAGAAGGCCTACAGCACTGACTGCCCATTGCAAGTCTGCTTTTCCACTTAGCACATTGAGTTACAACTGTTCCTGTCAAAGATTTCATTCTAAGCAGAAAAAGCACAGTAGGAACCAACTGCTCATTCTCCTCCAGAACTGTTTTTTTTGCAGCTTGAAGTGCATATCCTCACTATTCTGGGGAAGGTACAGAAGGCAGAGCTTGGGATCACCTTACCCGTATTCCTTAATAACTTTGGCATAATTCTGAGAAGTATTTGGCACTGAAGACACTTTGTATTCCTGTTGACTAGTGTTGCCTAGATTAGGAATAGCAAGGGACACTCTTTGATTATACCTGTAGAAAAAGTTTAGAAAGAGTTCTTAATTACTGTTCGAGAAATGATTTACAACAGTCTTGATGCTATCCCGTCTCTTTGATGATCACACCTTGTCTCATTTTCAAGCTTCGTAGTTAGGTTTATTATAAAAACTGTTAAATATTAGAGGTTGTGTTTAAATGCATGATCAAAAATCCCCTGGAGATGGATGCACCTCTGTAGCTCTAACAGCCATTGTGCCAGAGACATGAGGGTGAACCTGCATTCATGTCTCTTACAAGGAATATGGTATCAACATCCCATTTCTCTTCAAATATACTGGTTTTGTTGTTTGAGTATTTAAAAACTGAGAACTCTCACTCACCCCAAGACTGACTCATCACTCAGTTACTTGCATAGGGTGGTGGTGGGTGAAAAGCCATAATCATTAACAACTGTACACCAAGGTAACACTTGATAAACAGAAAACCCTCTGCGTTATTGTGCCAACTTTGTTATAGTGTAAACCATTCTGAATAGCAATAAGAAACAGAACAAAAATCAAGGATTGACTCATCATGGAGATAGCTTACCTTCGGTTTGGTCTAAAAAGCACATATTCTAAAGCATGTGTTGAGTTATTTGCAGTGGAAATGAAGCTGAAGAGAAGGAAGACGAGATCAGGCACTCCAAGAATGTGGGTCAGCTGTTTATGGATGATGTGCTCTCTGTAGGACATTTGCTGCTGAGTGTTTCTCCTAAATCTGTACCATCCAATAACGTTCTGTAATCAAATGCATCAGAAAAAAAATTGAGAGATACAGATGTATTGACTGATCACAAGGTTCCCCTAACCTTAATATTTTAATTAGCCAGTTCTTGCAACAGCCTTGCCTGACTGAATTACCAGAGGTTTGCACCTATTAAATAGTCCCAGAAATGGGACACATCCTGCTGCACACAACTATTAACACTGCTCAGCCTGCTACAAATGCTCACATGCCCTCAGTGGCATTTAGGAGCCCACTTTCATTAGTTTCTAATTCCATTGTTTAACAACAAATCTTGGAGCACCTTCAAATTAATCAGACCTGAGCAGTTTTCAAACACAGCAGATGTATTCACTTCTTTTTTTTTTTAGCCTAAACATTTCAACTGCCTATTCACTCGTATTGATTTGCAAGACACATTTCCAGTGCTATGCAAACATATGTGCAAATACTTTGCCTGCTCGTGAGACGTATGGGACTAATCTGCTGTACACAGCCATAAAATTGTGTATTTAATTGTGATAAGGCTCATATGCACAGCAGATAAGACATTATAATTCAATGATTATTTTGAACACAATGTATTAAAATTATTTAGTGTAAATGGGCAATTAAATGAAGGCAATAATGACAAGGGATGCATCATTAACAATCCCAAGAATAGGCACTATCACACAGTGACACATTAAGATTGTGTACATTTATTGGAATAGAGCAGAATTAATGTATCTAACAATATGACACTCACTGTCATAATGAAGCATTGTTTTTGACCTGTTACAGTAAAATCTGTACAATTACACAGTCTGATGTGGTAAGTTATTTTGTTAGCAGCATAAAACACAAAACTATCTTAGTTCCAGGACAGCACTGCTGCTTTTCTTTTTTGACACTACAACAATTAATGCCATCAGATCTAAAGTACTTTAATCACATGTATGTAACCACGTATGTTCTTTGTGTGTGTTTAAGTGTAAATATGTAAGTACACACAGAAGAGTTTATTCTGACAGCATTTGCTGGGAGATAAAAACCATCACAATGATTTACATTGCAATTGTTGCACAGATTTCAGACTTGCTTCCCTAAAGATCCCTCCTCAGCAGAACTGTCTGTAAGCAGAAATTGGCAATTCAGGTTGGCAAGGTGATCAGAAAATAAAGACTGCAGTTTACTGATGATAACTTCACCCTTGCTGAGAAGCAGAGCAGATCCCAGAAGCCTAACACACCAGCCTTCACCGTTAGTTCTGTGATCACAGGGATGCAGTCTGCAGCTCTACAAGCAGCTGAGATAACACTGGTTTGCTGCTGGTTTGTAACAAGAAATATAACAACAGAAAACAAAGCCTTTTATCTGTCACTCCCACCCTGTAGTAACTCTACTGCTATCCAGATGTTGTGAGCCCATCTCCTTTATGAACTAACAATGTCCACATGACAGAAAGCTACAACAGCAGGCATGCAACTACTTTCTGACAAGATCTCCAGCTTAAAAGTGGCAGTGCAACAACTGCCTTTACAAGGCTATAGCATGACTTTTTTTTTTAAAAAAAAAACTTTTTAAAATGAACTTTTTGGAACAGATTTTCAGACCAGAGACATTTTTGGTTGCCTTCAGCAGCAGAGTACACAATGGTTATGCTACACATTCAGCTCAGAAACTAGATGGTGCATTAATACCAGCCCTTCATTTCTGGAGATGTAAACTCCAAGTCTTCACTCTTCTTCAGGGAATTTAGTTTAACCTAAGTACCAGGAACCCACTAAGTAGTGTACAGGATAACCCTTGTTCAGAACATCAGACCAGATTTGTTAAAGGGAACTATTTCTTCTAGTTAGCTGTCTTTTCAAAACCATTCTGATTATGTGCTCTTACATCTAGAACAGAGGAAAAGAGACAACTTACTTTTCTTCGATCCTTAAGAATCCTGTCCAAACTCTCCTCGTTAACCTTGCCTGCATAGTCATAAAAGCTTGAACCAGAAAAGAAAAAATGTAGGCACTTAGTTTACACACACACAATACATAAAGTACTTTATACTCTTCAAATAGAAGAGTTCTATTCTAATTTATTCTATAAATTAGAAATCAACCTCTGCAATTTTATCCTTATCACAACAGGTCAGTATTCACACCACCTAATTAAGAGATACAACTTGAGTGCTATTTAGCAGACAAAACCAGAAGCCTGGGGTGGCTGCATAGCTAATAATACAGCAGCAGTCACTCACAGAGGAGGATGCAGAGCACTGAGGTGAGACGTATAAGGTGCAAGCAGTCTGTTTTTAAAAACTGGTAACAAAATATAACATGCCTCAAATGCTTTCACTGCACGTGTTAGTTTGATGACCAGTATTTCACTGGCAGTCCCTACAGCAGAGGAAACATACAGAAACAGACTGTGGAACTGCATTTTGACCAGCATTCTGCAAATCCCTGCTTTGCTGATGGGAAGCCTACCTGCCAGAGAAGTAAGGGAAGCAGGGCCAACTGACATGCAGCTACAAATCACTTTCCTGAGCTCCAGTCCTGCAATTAAGCTCACCTGAACAGACCCCTGAAGCCAAAACAGTTACACTGGGATCAGCAACAATCTCAAGTACTGTGGTCTTTCCACGTGGCTCTGCTTATAGAACAGAGGCCCAAATCCTAGCAAGTTGTTACTCAGAGGACACGACATACTTAAGAATTTATAAAGCTATCCACACAGATAGGGTTATAAATTCAAATGGATCACACTTCATAACAGAAGCAAAAACATTTGAGAATAGATTCCTCCTTGACTTACCTGCCAAGTCCTCAGGCTCTTTCAAGAGCTGATATCACTAACACCTAAAGCAGTGCAGGAAAACACTCTGTTTTAGAGGTCTATGATTTCAACTCTTGTTTGTGTAGGGAAAAAAAAAACCAAAACAAAAAATTCTGAGCTCAGTACTTGGCTGGTAAATAAGGGTGGAAATAAGATTTGGTTTAATACGCAAGTTATTTTGAATATTAAAGCTACAATTGCTGATTTCAGATACAGCATCCACATAATCTTTTCAATTCATTCTCACAACCTTTGTACATTCTTGTAAGGATTGAATATCCAATTCTTTCTTCACAACTTGTAATTCTCCCATGGGATGAGCAACCACAACTTCACAGAACACCCTAATTTGAGAACTGCACAGGTGGAGATATCAGGCCTTTTAAAACCTTTACTTCTTATTCAGTTCCTGCTCCTTGCTAAATGCACTGGGGCCAAGCTCGTGACGTTCATCAGCAATGCAAGAATACAGAGCAGATGAGACACAGGATTCCTTAGCCTGGCTGCATTTAAATCAAAAGGATAAGGCAGAATGCCCCCACACAACAGCTGCTGCAACTAAAGGAACAACTGGCATCTTGCTCTGCTACTGATAAAGATTACCTGAACTTTGCGTGATTCCCCTATGCTCTGAAGTTAATACATCCATCCTTGCTCATGTGCAGAAATCATGCAGTGAAATGCAGACTTCCTCCCCTTCTTTCATCACCTCAGATACTAACAACACATTTCTTGACTGGGGAAAGATGGTAAACGTGATCGGTTTTGAGATGTGCTGCACAAAGCACCAAAGGGAATCAGGAAGGGCCCACCAGACACTGGGACATTATCTCAGTGTGTGGAGCCTCCAGCATATAAATCACTAGGATAAGAGCACCCTTCTGTAATTATCAGATAGCAGATGATAGACTGCAGCTTTTCTCTCTAATGTAACTAATGTCAGTCACAGTATCTAAGGTACTGCATCTTCTTAATTGGCTGGAAATCTCTAAATAAAGACAAGAAGAAATTAATTGGGAATTCCTTCTGAAAAAAGATTTCTAGAGAGCAATTTAGAAGCCTTCGCTGTATAACAAATGAAGACTATACAGAAAAGCTACACGTAATAGATTAAAGCTGCTAAAGGGAACATCAGACCTATATTTAATTTTAATTCTGGAGTGCAGAAGATCAGAAGGCAAAAAGAACCAGCAAGCTGAAAGCTTTGCAGTAATTAGCCAGTGCACATCAGTACAACTAACTACAGAACTTGTTAACCCAGCAGGTTTATAAGGTACTGCAACCCAGAAGGCCTAAGCAGAGCTAGTCTAGGACTATGATAAATTAAACTGGTTTTGACATTCACCTTAATTATCAGTAATATGGCTTAATCTGACTTGCATCCTCCTCCACTGCATAGGTGGCAATTTGAAGAGGCAGAAAAAGCAGCCTGGTTACCTCAGCACTCTTTCTAAACTAAGACTTTATAGGAAGGCAGTAGGTACCAAAACTGAACACATGCTCCCATTGCCATGGTACGTGCAATTTACAAGCATTTCTGTACCACCACCAGGTGAGGAAACAACACAAACATTGCGAGGTACAGCTGAAATGCTGCTACATTTCAGTGAGCTATTTTGTTTTATATTTCTCAGCCAAAACCAGAAGAAAACAGAAAAAGCTTACCTAAAGAGTTTTGAACATGGCTCATGGTTGTGGATTTCTGCAATAAAAAGAGAGACATATGTCCAATTGCTCAAGATAAAGAGGCGTTACAGTGGCATATCTTGCACAACCTTTCCACATCATGTCTGTTGAGCAAATAAACTTCTGTATCAGACCACAAAATGTCCTTTCGTGTCTCAGCAACTCTTGATGACACAGCATCATACCCTGAAAGCAGCTTCTCTTTCTCATCTTCCATTTCATAGAGGAAAATACTTGAGCAAAACACAAGACACACACTAGCTCTAATATATACAGGTATACCCTACTCTCAGATATATGTTATTTTACAGTTGTGATCTCTTCACAAAAGCATTTATGATTATTTCCTCTTTAAAAGCCTTTCCACGTTTTACTTGCATTGATATTCACTGCTGCTTTAATAAACAGTGTTGAAGAAGAGGGATAAGGGAGGAAAATCACTGAAACTTTAGACATGGGAATATTTAACCTGGCAAGACAACTAGAATCTATATGAGAAAAGGTGTTAAACAGCACTCCTTAATGATGAGCTGCATTTTCATTTTACACAACAGAATTATAAATTCTTAATAAGTTGCACAGACATTTTTCACTGATGGGTTACTAATAAATGCTAAGATGCCCATTTAAGCAAAGGCTGTACCATGTCAGTAGTCACAGAGAGGAAAAAAAGCAAAAACCCAAACCATTCAGCTTCCTCTAATACCAAGCACGACTTCCTTTCCGTGGCATTCAGTACTTCTGTCCAGTTCTCCTCTACTCAGACTCCTCAGATACAGTCTGTCACTTAATCATATTATCATGCTTTCATCACATAACTTTTGTCTGAAACCAAATGCTGCTCAGTCTGAGCAAATACACGTGCCAACACTATTTCATATCCTATATCAGAATGCTGCTGGAGTGTTCAGCAACATCTCTGTTTAGAGCCTTCCTTCCTGCGTGACTCACTGCTGTTCTGACAGCCATGATGGCAACCTCAGCAGAATCACAGGCAGGCCACAGTTCCCAACAACAGACTGCACACATTGGCACCGCAGCACATTCAGCCAGCATCCCAACAAGGCTCCAAACATCAGTGGAACACACACTGCCTGTGAAGCATCACTATCACCAGCAAGAAGAATTTGTTGTGCTGCTGTTTGACTTTGAAACAGCTCCAAACACAGAAAGCCATGTCAGCCTCATGTTTTCATTCTGGCACACAGGAATCTGTGGGAATGATCTGCTAAACAAGGCCAACGAATTTAATTATTCCAGCTCATACTAACGCCTTCCAGCAAATCTATTGACTATGACTGCTGAGAATACATTACTTGATTCTTGCATTACTGCATCACTACACAAACGCGTGAAGCTGCCATCATTCCAAATCTGAGTTTTACACATTGACTTATTTTACATAAACATATAGATTATCCTTACTCCATACACACTTAAACACACACACAGTGCCACTAAGCTTTGAGATAACAGACACAAAAGTGCTGAAGTTCATCTGTGAGAACTGTAACATAACCAACCGTCAATTGCATTTTAACTTCTAAACTCTCTGGTCAACTTGTAAGGCTGATGGATAAAGGCTGAAATGAAAATTTGGTCAACAAAAAGTATCCAGAATATAAAGCACTTGATTTATGAAATCAGACTAGGGTGCAGCTGATTAGTGACATTACTGCATTGCATCAGGAACTACGACTAGATAGCACTGAGCAGCCACGTTGAGTTTTGTCTGAACAACAGACATCAGCTGCTTTCCTTGCTACAATACTTTGTGTTGTTCTATACACACAAGATCTATCCCTTTATTTTCTGTAATTTATCTCACAGATTAGTACAGGTCACACAAGTCAATTTATCACCTATTTTTCCAAACCAGGAATCTACTCAACTTTCCAGATCCACACATACACAACCAGCCCTACTTCAAGGTTGCAAGTATCTTCAGATGTACCATAATATAGCACATACTTCCAGAGAACATTAGTTCTGAAAATATCATTTGTGAGATGACTGGAAGATGTCTGTGTAATAGCTAAGCTTTATAAAGATCCTGGTAAGTTATCTACAATCCATTCCACAAAGTCTAGTACGTGCACATTTGGGTTCTTACAGATGTAGATGTATTTTAACTACATACACTTATATGTATGCATACAAAAAGGAGATTTACTCTTAAGGACCCCCTGATTTCTGTAAACTGCAGTTGGAAACCTGTTATAGCTCATCACTCAGGACTTCAACCAACAGATATTCTGCTACCAACGTTTCAGCTTTCATAACAATAAATCAGCACTGCATACTAGTTCTTCTTGTCACTGAAGTAAACCACTTGGCAAATATCCTTGACAAATAATATCACAAGACCTTACAGTGCTACCATCTACCAGCCACTGATCCAAACCCTCTACTGTAAGTTTAACCCCCTCCAGTATTCGTAAAGTAAACAAGACGTTTACTTTATTTTGAGCACATCCCTGCATTTAGGCAACCACACAAATGGGAAACTGATAAGGGCATCACCTCTTCTTCACAAGAGGAGATGCATAAAAAGCCCCATGTCTCACAAATGGCTTTTCCTTTCCTCACACTTCAATTGTGAACAAATAACGTAGCCAGTGGTTTAATAACAACTTTAAAACAGTGGTCTCAAATGTGAAATGGTAATTCTTAATGCAGTGTTATATTGAGAAATTAAAAACCCAACAGTGCTTCTCTCTGAATTTCTCAAAGCTCTGTTACTTACCAATTACCTGTAGAAATTCTGTGTTGCTGATCTGGGAGTCACTGATGCTAAAGGTCTCTTCTTGTCTTACCTCTCCTAGCAGAAACCCTTCCTGCAATTTCAAGGGAAACAAAGAAAAGACTAAAAATAGGGAAAAAAAAAACCACAACATACAGTAATTTATTGTAACTTTCTTAGTATTAAATGGAAGGCTAAATACAAAGTTATTGTTTGAAATAAGCATGTGGGCTGTTGTAGGTATAATCTCACATTTACTAGGGTTGATATCCTAATAACAACACTGTAGAAGTGAGCCACCCCATTACAACATGGAGATTTCATGACCAAAAACACCTGTTGTAGTGAAGTGAATGCACCCTCCCTGGAAACATTCAAGGCCAGGCTGGATGGAACTGAGAGCAACCTGGTCTAGAGATAGGTGTTCCTGCCTATAGAGTCACAGAAAGATGATAGAATGGGCTAGGTTGAAAAGGACCAGAATGCTCACCCAGTTCCAACCCCCTGCTATGTGCAGGGTCACCAACCAGCAGACCAGGCTGCCCAGAGCCACATCCAGCCTGGCCTTGAATGCTTCCAGGGATGGGGCATCCACAACCTCCTTGGGTAACCTGTCCCAGTGCCTCACCACCCTCTGGGTGAAAAACTTCCTCCTAATATCCAACCTAACCCCCCCCGTCTCAGTTCAAAACCATTCCCCCTCCTATCACCATCCATCCTCACAAACAGCCGTTCCCCTTCCTGTTTATACGCTCCCTTCAAGTACTGGAAGGCCACAATGAGGTTACTCCAGAGCCTTCTCTTCTCCAAGCGAAACAATCCCAGTTCCCTCAACCTTTCCTATAGCAGGGGGTTGGAGCTAGATGATCTTAAAGATCCCTTCCAAAGCCATTTTATGAGGCCATGATTCCCTAAGCAGTCAGCGCTCACGCAGGGAATGCACACACTTGATGGACAGGCACTGCCTCACGGGAACACAGCAGGCAGGGAGCAGCCCTAAGAACACCACGGGCGGTCCAGAAAGCAGAGTTCTCATCTAGAGAGACTGGAACAGAGGGATTTAGGAGCACCGCTCCTGCGGCTCTGAGAAAACACCGCTGTGCCCGCAGCCCCCACACACGCTGCCCACTGAGCGGGAGCCCCGGGCCCAGCTGCAGCCCCACACCCACCCGGACCCCCCCAATCCCCCAGCCGGGCCGCAGCGGCCGCTCAACGCGCCCCGCGGGCGAAGGGCCGCTCCTCAGAGCCCAGCGGGGGCCGCTGCAGCCGGCCGTTACCCCCCAAGCGGGCCAAGCCCTGCGGGACCAGAGCCGCCGAGCCTCAAAGAGGCGGCCCCGAGCACCTACGTGGTCGGCGCTGCTGTTGGCGCTGAAGTAGCAGACGGAACTGAACGTGTAGCCCGAGATGGAAGCCGCCATGATGGAGACCGCTGCCGCCGCCGCCAACGCTCCCACAAGGCAGCGCGCATCCGACGCCCTCCCACTTCCGGCGGAGCGCGGGGGCTGCTGGGAGATGTAGTCCGACAGCGCGCAGGCTGGCTGGGGAGTCATGGCGTCCTTCGAGGTCATCCAATGCATCCGCACCAGCGCCAGACCGTGTCTGTAAGCACTACAGCTACCAGATATCCTGGTCACTCCAACATCTCCAGCTGCCTGGCCGTCCCTGCCACGATGGGGATTCTTCCTGAGGTCTGAGCCTCGCCTGGGTCAGCTCAAAAGCAGTGCGATTATGATGGTTTATAAGTAATGTGGTGTGGTCGCAGATGAAATGGATTCTCTTTTTCCATCTGGGACACACAGTGTTGCTTATGGAGCTGTTCAAGACCAGTTCTGCACGGAGCCCTGGGCAGCCTGGTCTAATATTAGATACAGAGATTGGTGGCCCTGCCTGTTGCAGGGGGTTGGAGCTTCGTGATCCTTGGGGTCCCTTCCAACCCAAGCCATTCTCTGATTCTTTGACTCTATGATTCTATGGTAGTTGTGTGTAAGTCAGATTCTCTATTCAAGAGACATCAAAGCAACAGCACAAATCTTTAATAAAGATTGCCTGGACTTTGGGCAGTCCTCATGAGTTAAATGATGAGAATCTGTCCCCTTGGAGCTGAGCTGCTCCTTACAAGCACGCTATCCATCGCTTTCAGTGAAACGCTTTGGTACGATGATAAATCGTGAGCCAGAAGAAGAACGAAATGTTGCTTTTGGAAGTGCTTGGGCAAAGGACACAACAGTGGGGCAGATCTGAGCAGCACCCTGCTGTAACCCCCTGAATTTCAGCGCTAGGAAGCAAGCGCTTTCGTCCAAAGGAAAGCCTGGCTCCAGGGGCCGGCTTTAAGGAGAACGAGCCCCGCAGCACGGAGCGCCGGTCCTCCACACCGCAAGGGCGGCGCCCTCTCCTCCCGCGCCCTGCGCCAGCCGCACTCTATGGTTGCGCCGTGCTTCCGGGCGGGCATGGCGGGCGGCGGGGAGGAGCCCTTCGCGCCCTCGGCGCTGGGCACCAGGCCTCAGTGAGTGGTGGGCTGTGGGCAGGGCCGGCACCGGGAGCAGCACCCGGCCTGGGGGAGTGCCTGGCCTTCTGAAAGCCGTTTGGTTTCGGTTGTGAAGTGGGCTCCAGGTGGTCCCGTGACATAGATGCGGGCTCGCTCTTCTCCTTTTTCCCCTCTTTGAAGTCGTTCGCAGTGCTAATTGCGATATCTTCTTCTCCCTCCCCGTAGCTGGGATGCGGCGTATGAGAGAGAGCTGCAAGCTTTTCAGGAGACGGGAGACGCTGGGGAAATTTGGTAATTAAACCATCCCTACCTGAACGTGCCTGTTTGTTTCTAAAGGGGATGCTGCCAAAATGCGTCCTCTGGGTCGGTGAACAGCTCTGGGTGTTGGCAGTGGGAAGGGGATGTCAATCTTGGAGCCACCCGTTCCTCTCCTGACCGGTTTTGCAGTGTAAATCGATAAGTTGTGCTTACACAGCTGTCCTGGCAGAGACAGCGAGCTGGTAGGTATGGTCTGTTGTACTCAGAAGTGCTCATTGTATCACTGAGCTCTGATGTAAGTAGGCAAGTTGCCAGCGCTGGCTTCTCATACAACATACAGAGGGCTTTGCCTTCCAGAGGTGCTGTTTCAGTGATAGTGCTTGAACGGAGCTTATAAGCAGGAGGAGGACTGACTTTTTATGTAGTCCGACAGTGCAATGGGGAATAGCTGGAAACTGAATGAGGGGAGATTTAGATCAGAAGTTAGGAAGAAATCATTCACTCGGAGGGCAGTGAGGCCCTGGCACTGCTTCCTGAGCTGTGGGTGTCCCATTCCTGGAGGTGCCTGTGTCCATGGATGGGCCCTGAACAGCCTGAGCTGTCAGGGGCACCCAGCCCAGTGTAAGGAATTGCAGCTCTGTAACCTTTAAAGTCTCTTCCAAGCCAAGCCATTCTGTGGTTTGGTTCATTTAAACTTAAGCAGATGTGAGTATGTCAGTTGTTAGGCAAGTGCTTCAATAAGAAGGGCTCTGCAGAAGCTGGGGAGCAAGGAAATACATTTGCTGTGTTGACTGTGTGTCTTTGCTAGCTTGATTACCTGAGCCCTTGTTCCTAATAGGTTTGGAGAAGAAAGCATGATTCGCATAATCAGATGGTTGGAGAAACAAAAGGTGCCCCTTGACAGCTCTGTGCTTGACATTGGAACTGGGAATGGTGTTTTACTGATTGAATTGGTTAGTATATTCTGTTTTTGTAACAGAGTAAGTGCTCAGAACTCAGTTCTCAGTTCTGACAATAATACTTTGATGCAAAAAACGATCAAAACCAAGTAGTTTGTGTAAATGCTTTGAAAAGTTGGTAGCACCTCAAGAAGCATCCATTTCTGCCAGGGTGGAAACCCCTTAGCAGACAGGTTTTGAAGTGTTATGATGATGTTATAGAGTGATGCAAGGTGATTTGCAGCTGCAGTAATCCTTTCATGGTTTTGACTGAATCCTTTGCTATAATATTACTGCAGAATTGGTAAAGAAGGAAGCTTTGTTGCTGTAGTAGTTCCTATTTCCAACACTCCATTGGTTCCATTAGTTACAACAGAAATTAAATGGAAGTCAAGGTTGGGTTTATAGTGCATAGTTGTTTTAAAAAAATATGGGCTTTGATTTTAGAAGAGCTTAAAGCCTACGTGGGGACTGACTGCCTCGTTGTAGTGGCAATTTAAAAACTATTAAACTGCTGTAAGAGCAGATGAAGGGTATTCACCACCCAAGTGAGAGTGTCTGCTGGTAATTGAACCAGCTCTGTCAAGAAGGAGCAGGAGGCTGCTTGTGAGTACCACCTTCAGGACACTCATCTGACTCCAGAGTTATGTTTGGCACTTGAGTGAATGATCCCTTCCTGTCTGTATGGAGTCAGGCCATACAGGTTTAGCAGCATTTAATGTTGTTTATCCTTAAACTTTCCTTCTCTGCCCCAGAGACTATAGGAGTGAATGGAAACTCCCTGAAGTGACTCAAGCTCTTCGTTTCCAAACAGAGGAGCTGTTGTGGAAACTACGTTTCCACCCCCAGGCCTTCAGCAGAGGCATCTCAGGAAGCTTGGTTTGTTCTTGGAGCTCTGGGGAGGAACGTGGGCAGAAGCCTAAGCAATATGCTGTTCATCAAATGCAAACAACACAGTCTTTGTGTTTAGCTGAAATTAGTCCTCAATTAAGAACAGCTGGCTAGCACTGAGCTCACTGCTAGGAGGAGGAAGGACTTTTTAAAAAACGTAGTTCTCTTTGTTGTTGAGGTATTAGCCTTTGGAATAAGTAGACAGGTAGCAGATTGCTGAATGATAGTTGAGGTCCTTGGTATTCAAAAACAACAACCTCTCCCCTCTGCCATTCTGCCTGCAGCTGCCTGTAAGGCCATAGCTCCTCAGAGCTCTTTCTGCTAGGTTTGAATCCAGCTAGATTGGCTGACCCACGTGCTGCCAGATCTGCTCCTACCTGGGAATGCAAATATGTTACCACCCTGCTCCCAGATACCCAGATCCAGCTGATGAGAGGCGTGTGAGCCCATCTGCTTTGCAAAAGGGTTGCTGGGCTGTCGTTGCCTGAGCTGGATGAACTGGGTTATCATTATCTAGTTCAAAGTCAGCAGAAAAGTCTCTATGTGCTCTTCTATGTGGTTTGTAACCTGCCTGATAATCAGTGATAGAAAGACCTCAGTGCATGCAAATAGTTGCACTGAGATAGACATTAGCATGAAAAATCAGAAAAATAGAAGTTTTACAATGGCTTTCTGTATTAATAAAATATATTACATATATTTGCTCTTAGAATTTAGGCTGTAAGCTGAATAATTGCTTGGTCTCGTGTGTTAAAGAGGTTTTCTTATTTTGAATCATCTGGCGTTGGCATGTTCTCATCACAGAAAATTCCTGGTTTGGAGGTTACTTTTGGTACAGATAAGAGCTTATTTCCCTCCAGAGTTTTTGACAGTTCTGCTCAGTTTCCCACTTGTTGACATAAACCAGCTTTCAGTCAGCAGTTCTTCTGATGAGGTAGCAGGCAGATGGGGTTACTGCAGTCCGTTCACTTGGCTGTTTAGCTCTGGTGGTGATAACAGAAATAAAAATGAGAAACAAAAGCAGAAATAAAGGCTCTGAGTTGTTTTTTTGGTTGTTTTTTTTTTTTTCTTCTCCTCATTAAGAGGGGGAAGGATGAATTATAGGG
Organism: Chrysolophus pictus; assembly: GCA_037305975.1. NCBI lineage: Eukaryota > Metazoa > Chordata > Aves > Galliformes > Phasianidae > Chrysolophus > Chrysolophus pictus. The sequence goes on from CM074581.1 coordinate 3,374,057, forward strand.
CACTGAAATAGACCTGGTGAACAAAAAATCTGCTAGCGCACTGATTAAGATTCTCTGCTTCTATCTAGGCAAAAAATGGCTTCACTAACCTCACTGGGATTGATTACTCACCTTCTGCAATACAACTTTCAGAAAAAGTAAGGGAAAAAGAAGGGGTGTCTAACATTAAATTACTGGTAAGTGTTGAAGGAATCTTCATTAAGGAAATTGAATGCAACTGACCCCAAGGTTAAGTGACCTACTTGATATTCAGGAGCACTCACTGTAATATATTAATGATGTATTTTGAAATTCATTTGTATTTTATACCTGATAAGAGAATTCTAACCAAATAAATCTGTGTTTACAGGAAGATTTGTGGTTATCTTGTTGTTTGTAGCCGTCAAAAGCTGTCCGAAGAGCAGATAGCCACTTGACAAGCTCTGTATTTAAGCTGATATGCTTTGAATGTTAGCTTGAAGGCAGAAGACTAAATCCTTATGGGAAGAAATCCCTGCCAGTAGCTGTGCAGCAGGGAGTTTGGAAGACTTTGTTTGAGCAGGGAGGGACCAGCTGACTTCCAGAGATCCCTTCCAGCCACAGCCATTCTGTCACCAGTGTTTCTCTGCTGTGCTTTTCCCCGCCAGCTCTGTATCCCTATGATGTCTCTATTCTTGTATCTCAGTTGTGATCTCTGTAACAGGCACCATCTTCTGTATTTGTACAGGGCCCAGTACACGGCGCATGGAAAACCAGAGATCAAAGTACAAATAATGATTTGAAGAATGAACTCCCAAATTTGTTAGCTTGAGCTTTAGATGAATAGTTATGTATGTGGGCTTTATAGGAAATAGATTATTATGTCATAGGTAGACAATGATACATAGGTAGCTGATGTGGCATTGTAACTTTGGCTTACCCTTTCCTATTGCCAAGTTTGAGGCTTTTGGTGTTAAAGCATTGGTTTGCATTAAAGATTCAGGAGGTCCTGAGCAGAAGATTGTTTTCACAGTTGTAGACTTCTGGTTTAGGTAGAAGACTTCCTGGCTCCATCAGCTGAGCTGTTGGGATTTCACATCTGTATTGACAAGGGGACTTTTGATGCTGTGAGCCTTAATCCTGACAATGCAGTTGGAAAGAGGAAGCAGTACGTGAGGTCTCTCTGCAGTGTATTGAAGCCAGAGGGCTTTTTCCTCATAACATCTTGCAACTGGACCAAGGAGGAGCTGCTGAACGAGTTCAGAGAAGGTGAGCAGTTGAACAGAACCATTTACCAACCTATGGTTGAGCAAAGGTGCAGTGGGTAGATTTTAGTGTCTGCATTAACATATTTTCTCAGATCAGGATAAGACAGAGTAGTAGAAAGACCAGTAAACTCCTCAGCCTATTTTCACTGTTTTCCTCAAGAATTACTGCTGCTACATTTGCCAGCACCAATGTTTCAAGGGGGCTCAGGTTTTGTTATACTTTAGAGAACAAGGATCTTAGTCAAGCTACTCTGGGAAAGGAGGGAATTCTATACCCACGTGGGTGTTTTTTTTTCCTGTTTTGGCCTTTTATTAGCAGATCCAGTTCACCCATACAACTGCTCTAAAAATTACCTGTGTTTAGGGCACCTGGCAAGTCTGACTGACTGTTTTTGCCCCCTCCTCAGTGACCTTTCTGGTACTCTCTGAAGGTGTTTTTGTCTTGTTTTGTTTTTTTTAAAACGTGATTGTTAGCTCCTGAATCTCATGTCTGAAGCTTGAAACTCCAAGAGTGTGGATCTAAAACAACCATTCCTTCTGGGGGACTAAAATCGCTGGCAAGTAATCATCTTTTCTGCCATTAATTTGTGTGATTCAGCCATCTGAGATTTTTATTACCCGTGGAATGGTTTCAGCTGCATAAAGCAGCAGTGCAGTGTAACAATACAGTCCTATGGAATTACAAAGTAACTGACTTGCAAGTTGTCCAGACAAATAAAGAATGGTTTGCAAAGGGTTATCCAAGAGGAGAATAAAATGACTTCCTTCTAATAAAAGCATTTTAATTTCTGTCTGGCAGGATTTGAAATTGTGGAGGAGCTGCCAACACCCAAGTTCTGCTTTGGAGGAAGAGTTGGAAACAGCGTAACAGCATTGGTTTTCCAAAGAAAAAAGTGAGACCATCCATCTTGGACAAATTAGATTAACTGAGAAAAGTCTGAACTTTAAAGTAAGCCTGACAGCAAACCTCAGACACGTGTGTAAATAAATGTTATTTGAGTACACAGTTAAATGCTATGTATGGAACTCTAAGGGACTATAAAACATTGCCCTAGAAACATAACAGCTTTGCATAACTTGCCTGTAAATTTTGTCCTTGCTGCAACCTCACTTGTTTCAGGGAGGCTGCAAGTTTGAGAGAGACAAGTCATTTTAAATATTGACTGAGATAGCCAAATGATGTTTGCATTTGAAATATAAAGATTATCTGGTATTTAATTTCTGGATTGGTAATCAGTGAAGCATGATAGAAGCAAAGGTGTTCTACAAAGTAAGTCTCATTTCTGTGTTGTGGTGTAATTGGAAACAAGCTTTTGAGATGCAGTTGCTGGACCTTTCATTTTTGCAGAAGGTAAATGTGAACGTAACTGTTGAGGAGGGAAATGAATATAAAAGCTGAAAGTCTTGCAAAAAAAAAGTCAGTGCTTTAAGTTCAGAAGTTGTGGGGCTAAGTGTAGTTCTGGATCCTCTGAAATAGCTTGACTCTTTCCCCACAGAGGCCAACTGTTGACTGCTTTTACAAATCTCACCTGTGAGAATGTAGGCTTGCTTCATTACTTACTTCCACTGATCCCATACTTGTATAAAGGTGTGACATTATAATCTCCCTAGCATGTGACATATGCCTTTTTCATTACTAATTTGCTATATAATGATGTCCTAAGAGCCAGCAAAGACCATATGTTTTCCAGTGAACTTCTCAGGATAAATTTTAGTTGCATAATGAGGAGTTTACCTATAAATTCACTCTGTGAGATAAGTAGGATTTAGGGCGAGTTTGAGGCAGAGTTCCTGAGCCTCTCAGCTTCTCAGGACTACACTGAAATTTTCTAGTAAAATGCTCAAGAAATGAGAAGAGTGAGCCTGCAGATAAGTGGTGCTATGGGAAGGAGGGACAAGGAACAGAAAAAAGCAGGGTGACACCCACAAATGAAATGGTTTTGATTCCTAAATTGGTAGTCTCTCTTCAAGCACATGAGCTATCAGTTGGGTCTAACAATTTCTGCATCTGATCTGTAGCTGGCAATGTTCTTAAGCCTGTGCACTTTGAACTATCACTGGAGAGTAGAAGAATGCTTGTAAAACATGTTGAGGAGAGCATTTTTAAGGCAGTAATAATCAAAGGCCTGCTGTTTGAAATCTGCTGTTAGAAACCTGACCCTTATGAATAATGGAGTCTAGGCAGCAGCTGTAATAGTGACTCGAATAATGTCTTTTTTACTGACTGGTAAGATTTGGAAACGACATGTCAAAGAATGGCCTTGTTTTTGGGCAGTTCACCTTGCTAGGTGATTTTTCATGAAGGTATAATCTCAAGATGTCTGTGCTTCTCAGTGAGAAACCTCTTAAAAGAGGCAGAGAAATAAACTGAGTTAGAAGCAGTGAGGCTTTGCTTGCGGTTTGGAGAGCTTTATGGTAGTTCATAAAGGTGGATATCTGCATGAATACACAGTTGTGTGACTTTTGGTGTCAGCTGCAAAGCTAAACTACAGGAGAGTAAATACAGCATTTGAAATGCATTCTGCTCCTATTGTGTTTCTCTCTGGAGATTTTGCTTGTGATTTCTCTGTCAAACGTGAGATTTGTGGATAGTAAAACTAATACCATCCCTGGATCTCAACAAGCTTTTTCTGTAGTCCCGAGTTTAGGTTGGATGGTGCTGCAGGGCCAGCATACCTTCATGGAGCTGTGAATAGCTTTGCATAAAAGGTAGGCAGGACAGAGAGGGATTATGTTCCTTTGTTGACCTACAGCATGCCAAAGGCTGACATTCCCTGAGTGCTGGTAGGCTTTGCACTTGGCTTCATGAGTCAGATCCCAAGCTCAATGAGATGACTGGAAAGACTGGAAGGGAAAGGGTGGTGTCAACCACAGCCCTCCAGAGGGATTCACTGCTTTGAAATGAGGTCTCTCCCATTCTCCTTAAGCAATGAAACCTCAAGACTAGGACAGATCTCATCTTCTAAGCCAGGTGTTTTCAGTATGTGCGGCTCATCATGCAGTGATGCATGAACTGCTTGGAGCTGGTGGTTGTGGCTGGGCTGTGCCGGTCCTTCTGGTCACTGCTGACCTTTTCTTCCAGGAAAATGGCTTTTAGAATAGAAGCCCTACAAGCAGCACTTCCACAACCAGCTGCATTTTGGTACAGCTCTGACCCCCAGTACCTGGCTCCTGGTATCTGCCATTGCCAAACAAATCATAGAATCACGATAGAATCGTGAGGGTTGAAAAGGACCACAATGATCCAATCCCCTGCTATGTGCAGGTCCCCAACCAGCAGACCAGGCTGCCCAGAGCCACATCCAGCCTGGCCTTGAATGCCTCGAGGGATGGGGCATCCACAGCCTCCTTGGGCAACCTATTCCAATGTATCACTACCCTCTGATTGAAAATAGCCTTCTGTGGTTCATTTTGGAAGTATTTACTGGGAAATCCATTGTGTGTGTTGTGGCTCTTGTGCTGCTGAGTAGGCTGGGAGCATTTTACCTGTGGGAGAGCAGACCATTGGATTTTTATGGGTTGTATGAAGAAAGTGAACTGTCAGGATGAAATATCTGAAAGAGGAGACCGAGTGAAATTATGAAATAAGTATTGATTCAAGAAGGCCTATCTTTACAGGTGGAATTCAGTTAAAGCATAAAGTAAATAGGTTCTCAAGACAAAAAACCTCTGCATTTTCAGCATCACAGCACTTTCTTGAAGTAAAAACTACTCCTATAATCATGTTGCCATAAATTAAAAAGTGGGAAGTACCAGACGTGAAAACTGTAACAGAAATGAATGAACACAGAAGATTCAGAAGAAAGAATAATGTTGCCTTGCTCCTTGACTTCCTTCTTGGTGACCAAGCTGTTATTTATATCAAAGTATTTTCGTTTAATGGTCATTGCTCCCTAAGGAGCAAAGAGTCAACGGCAGTGCAGTCTGTAGGGTGTTTTTTAAAGTTATTTCTCTGGAAGGCTAAGAAGATATGGAATTAATATTCTGGTATTAAATGTAAATATAATTTTGTGGTCTAAAAGGAAGAATTTATGGGAGCTGCAATTTTTTTTGAAGGTATGTTGGATTACATGTGGAACACTAACAGAATTATGGCAGCTGCTGTACCGGAGAGGGCATTAATGATGAAGTGACAGACAGTCTATCTGTTCTGTCTGGAGACTATTCAAGTCTTTATAGAGAGCACTGGGTAGAAATAACTGCAGTATATCGGGGTCATATCTACATACAGATATGGGCTCTCCCCCTCCATTTCAAACTCAGTGTTGTAGCCCAATTTCTGACCACCAGGAATGGCCTGCTGTCCCAGTGGGATTTGGGGTGTTGGTCACCTGTAGTGACTGGAGAATCCCAGCTTTCACTTTAGGAACTACAGGAGTCGCTTTTATGATTTACTTTTTATCTTTCAGAACAATTTCATAACAGAGCTTTCAGATGTTTGGGATTTCAGTCCTGCCAGTGTGACACCTCCTTGCTCTTCCTGCCACATGTCCCACCACGTGGATCTTAGCTGTGGGTCTCAGGGGAGCAAACACAGTGTGCAGACAGCGCTGTGTTTCAGAGAATGACCTTAGGACACCTGTATAGGGTCAAAGGCCTGAGTGGAGAAATGAGGCAATGACTCCACTCACTTGCAGCAGCAGGCCTCACTGTCCAGGTGTGTGGGGTGTGTGATGGCCGTAAGGCTGAGAAGTGGGGCTGACATTCATCCTGGCAGCATCTCTTTTCATAAGGATGAGTTCTTGACTAGCTTTTCTGCTGCATTAAGTACAGTATGCTTTTCTTCGTTGCTGACACTGGCTGCTGTGTATTCCCATGTTCCAGGAATGCACTGGCAGCATTGTAGCCATTGTAAGGAAAATCCATGTGCATACACTCTGCTATGTCCGTGCTGCTGGGTTCCAGGGTGCCTAGTAAAAGCTGCCAACATTTGTGTTATTTCATACCAGAGGAAAACTGTGATCGTGGTATTTAGCAACATACAGCAAAATTCTCAGTGCTTTGGCACTCAGCTGGCTTTCTGAATCTTGGCACACTGAAAGGTAAAGAACGTGCCTCAGGAACTGTTTTATTTGTATGGACCCATTAAGCATTTTAACATATGGATCGTCTCCTATAAAATACATGAGGAAAACGCACAAAATAAACAGACCAGAGCTTTGCACTGCCACAGGGAGACCCACCTGCCTCTGTGCTTCCATGGTGTGTTGCCTTTGCCTGGGCTTTGTGATGCTTCCCTTCCTTGAGAGGGGTTGGCTCTGCTCTGCCCCATGGCTGGAAGGTCCTTGGGTGCAACCTAACCCTGCTGGGCAGGGGAGCAGTCCTTGGATAGCTGGGGCTTTCAGTGGAAAAGGGATGAACTGTTACAGCCTTGAGATGGAGGAGGGAAAGGAACACTGGTGTGTTTTATTTGATACAGGGGGAAAGCCAAGCCGTGGCTTAATTTCCATTTGTTAGGTAACAGTATAGCTTGAAATGAGCGGATTTCTAGGTTACTGGAAAGTAAACAGGCTGCTTGATGTAGCCGTATAAATTCTGGATAATGGCAAGTGCATATGCTTGTGCTGGAAAGCAGAGCTAACAACCAGTATGAGAGAACACAAACAAGCCTCAGTGCAGCCACTTGAATGGCCAAGTGCTCATGGACAGTGCCACAGACCGAGCAGAGATGGGGGCAATCTACACGTGCTTTTTGTAGGGTACCAGCTCACCTTGTTCGGGTACACTGAGCCAGAATGTATCGGTTGTGTTACAGAGAGATGGAAAGTAGATTCTTGCATTGGGGACACTGTGCACTGTGCTGACAGCCCTCTGACAGCACAGAGGATGAGAGGTGAGCAATGCTGTGCTTGGACTGAGCTGTGGATGCAGGCAGAAAGCAGCCTTCTGCTCCGCTCTTGGAGCCCAGCCCTGTGCTGCCAGGGCTGCCACGGAGATGGATTCAATTATACTGCAAGCTTGATTGCTAAATGTTCAGCTGGGAAGCCATACAAACTCTATTCAGACTTGATTCCCAAAGTTCTGCAAAATGAGCTTGCAAGTGTTTTATTTTCATTGTTACTGAATATATACGATCGTTAAAGCACACCTTTTAAGCAGGTTGGAGGAGCTTGTAGTAGAATGGCTTGGATTAGAAGGGACCTGGTTTCAACTCTAGCAAGATTAGCGGCCGATAAATGAACCACTGGATCGGGTGCCCAGGGCACATCCAGGGCCGCAGCTCTGGGCGGCAGGAGAGGAGGCGGCAGGCGGCGGTGGTGGCCGGGGCTCTTCCCTCGGGTGCCGGCAGGAGGCGCTCTCGGCCGCCCGATGGAGCCGCCGGCCCCGAGCACGCGTCCCGAGCGCCCCGCGCGGTGCCCGTGCCCGCGGGGTTCGGGGTGGCGGCGGGGCGGCGCTCCTTCCCGGGCGCTGCGCGGGCGACGGCGGGAAAGCGGAGGCCGGGCGCGGGGATCGGCGGGGCCGTCCCGGGGGCGGCTGCGGGGCAGCGCCGGGGGACGGCGGGCGCGGAGCTCCGCAGGTGCGGGCCGGGCCCTGCCTCCGCGCCGGCCCCGCTCAGGAAGTGACAAGCGCATTTCCTCCCTCCTCCTCCTCCTCCTCCTCTTCTCCTCCTCCTCCGCCCTCCCCGCCCGCAGCACGGCGGCGGCGGCAGGAGGGAGGGAGGGAGCGCGGCTCGGAGCGGTGCCCACAGCCGGCCCCGGCCGGGCCGCGCCGCCGCTCCGCCACCACGGTAAGAGCCGGGACCGCGCCGGGCGGGGCTGAGCCGCGCTGTCAGCCCGGGGGGGGACCCGCAACGCCGTCCCGGGGGCGGCGGACAAAGGGCGGCGGCGGCGGCGGGGAGCGCGGCGGGCGGCCCCGGGTCGGGGGATGTGCGGGAGCTCGGCCCGGGCCGGGCGGCTCGTTCTCGCAACGTTCTCGCAGCGTTCTCGCAAGTTTCGCGTTCTCCGAGTCAGCGTTCGCCACCCCCGCGGCTCCCGGACACGTGCTGCGCTCCGTGCGGGCCCGGAGCGATGCTCGGTGCGGTGTCAGCGCGGGGGGTGCCGCCCCCCGGTCCCGCCGTTGGGCTGAATGCGGGGTGCCGGGCCTCGGGGCGGGAGCCGTGCGTGCACCGCTGACGCTTAGCAGCGCAGCCACCCCCGAGGAAATGCGCCGAGTCCGAACTGAGCGTAATTGGTTATGAAACAGACAGAGCGAGCTGCAGTTCGTAACCGCGAGCAGATGCGCCTGCTTTCCTTATCCAGCCCCGAAGCGCCTTCTGACAGGTTCGAACTACCCGCGGGCTGCCCAGGTAACCTCGAGCCGGGAGCATCCCAACATCCCGACCCCCAGCACCGCCGGCGGCAACGCTGAGCCGCGGCACCGTTCCGCCGCACCGAACCTCTTCTGAGTCGGGATCCCCGCGGGTTGGGAGGGTCACGTCCAGGCTGCGTTCCCTCCGGAGCGGATGCAGAGCGGGGAGGGTCGGGTCGGAGCAAAGAGCTTCTGCGGGGGCTCAGCCCACCCCGTCCGAAGCGTTCCTTTGCACGTAAAGCCGGGGTGAATCCATGAAGAGCATCTGTGGGTGAGATCGGGGCTGTACGCGGCAGTCGGGCAGACTGTGGCACAGATCCAGCCCTGATTGAGGCTGATTTTCAAGTGTGGATACGTGGGCAAGTAACTGTGTGTGTAAATATGCAGATAGGTAAACTTAGTGATGGGATTTACGTTCCTCCTCGTTTTTCTTTCTAGTAATGTTGGGTTTGGCTTTTTTTTCTTGCTCGTCGATGTGATTTCTTCTTTCCTTGCATAATCTCAGCTAAAAGAGAGGACACCCCAGGATGAGAAGTGCAGGGTTGGTGTGTTCCTTCTCCCCACCCCCCGAAATTGCAGGGCTGGCAGGAGCTGGAGGCGCTCCTAATGAGTGCTAATTGGCAGCAGAGCAGGGATGCTTGCAGCCTTGGGAAAGCCCAGCCCACCAGAGGAGGGGGTTTTCCACCACGATGGTCTAGGAGCTCCTTTGGTGAGGTCTAACAGCCCATGGAACCCTCCCCAGCACCCAGCTGTGCAGGCAGGAGGGAAGCCCTGCCCCAATCCCCCCACATTCAGGTGAATTCCAGCCTAGGCAGTGAGTGGTGATTGCAAACTGTGCTTATTAGCAGGGTACGAAGTGACCTGTGCATTACAAGTACTGCAGGTGGAGAGATGCTATCAGGTGTTGCAGGGCGACACCTAATCCCCTCCTCTGGTGCCATTTTTCACCCTTTTCCTCCATCCCCCGATGCTCTCCGTGTTCCCAAACCCAAGGTGTTCTGCTGGTGGTGATGGGGTACAGCCCTGCGCCTGCACTGCCTTGTTGGGGTTTGTGCTGCTTGACCCCGGAGCTCTGGCTCTGTGCTCTGTCAGTGTGCTGTGTTTATGAGAAAGGACTTTGCTTTTCCAAGGTCACGCTCCAAGCCTGCAGTCTGCTGGTGCCTGGCCGTTTGCTCAGCCAGCAGTGCAGAACGTGGCTCTGGGGCAGTGACCAGAGGTCCCCAGGCTGTTTTGTTTCTCCACATCTGATGGGTTGGCTGCCTTTGGAGAGACTCACTTCCCCAGTCAGGGCTTGTTCTGCTGGTGCAGGCTCTGATAACACAGGCTGGGGACACACAAACCTTCCATCGTCAACCTGTATTGAAAATTGAAGGGTAGTGACATGTATTAGTTGACACATGGAATTGCTCTTGGCTTCGGGGAGCTGATCCATGGTTTGTGAAGCCTCTAATATTTGTTAGGCTGGATTCACATGGTGCCATATAGAATCGTTAAGGTTGGAAAAGCCCTCAGAGATCCCCAAGCCCAACCCATCCCACCATGCCCATTGCCCACATCACTCAGTGCCACGTGCCCACAGTTCTGGAACACCTCCAGGAGTGGATATGCAAAATGAGTAAGATTTGGTGTGTTAGGGGTTTTGATTGAAACTTGGTGAAGAAAGGCACTGAATGGCACTGAACTTCTATGAGAGCCCCCAGACCTGTGCAGGTCCCTGGGCAGCAGGTGTGCTGATACCTGTGCCTGTTTGATTCTGTAGTTAAATGTTAGTTTAAGAAATAGATGAGTGAGTGCAAAAAATGCATTCTGGGAAAGGGTTTGGGTTGAGGTTTCCACACCTCCAACTCCATGAAATACTAAAAGGAATAACTCCATGGGAGACTTGATCGTGGTTTTTGCTTTTGGAGGATTAAATGTAGCAGCATCAGTGGCATTGCTCCTCTGTAGCAAATGTGAGGCATTTCCCGGGCTGCATCATTCCCTGTGCTCATGGGATTTTGTGTTTAGCAGCCAAAGCTCAGGGCTTGGCCATGCAGTAGGAGTGGGACTGGAAGGTTTGGCTCCGTGGCTGTTGCTCTTGCATCCCTCCAGCTCCCAAAGTGTGTAACGTGTAAGTTAGCAAAGCATGCTGCGGCAGCTGGAAAACCTGCTGTGAGCCAGCCCAGAATGGAGCAAAAGTCCTAAGTGGGAAGGTGATGTTAGAGGTGGATGTGATGGGGTTGGTACTTGTCTGCTAACCTTTGTGTCACTGCAGACTCATTGGTGTGCTGGGGAATAGCTGTACACGCCATGAGATGACTTCAGGAATGTGTTCCCAATCCTATTATGGCATCCTTTTTATGATCCAGCCATTACAAATGAATATCATGTAATATTTTTGAAGGGACGAGATTTAATTCTATTAAATAGATGCCGAAAGCTATTATCATATGGAATATCCATTACAATTATGAAGATACAGAAAGCATTACAAGTATCCACATTTGCTTTTTGTAGCTTCTCTGCTAGTTCAGAGAAAAGATTACCTCTTTATTGGCCCATCAGTTGTGTTATGATTGAAGTTCAGTGCTGCTGCTGGTGCTTCTGGGGGTGAAAGCATCGTGGTTAAAATGAAGATTTGCAGCTCCCAATGGCTTCGTTTGGGCACGGAGGCACCCAAGCTCCCATTTCCACCTGGGTTGTGCTGTTGGTACAAAGCTGCCTTTCCCCTGCAGGTCTTACATGAATTGTTGGCTTTGGGAAGGGGTCTGGAAAGGCTGCTTTGTGCCATTCCTCCTCACTGTTGGGATGAGTCAAACGTTGCAAGTTTTGCTGGAAGTCCCCGGCTCTTTGCGGGGCTGCTGACGCCATGGGAGCTGTGGTGTGGCCCCGTGAAGGCTGGAGGTGTAAATTATGTGGAGCCAGTGTTTAAGAAAGCTCTATATTTAGTGCCTGCTGCTTAACATCACCCTGGCTTACTGCTGGCAACAGGCGCAGCCATCGCTCTGCTCTCTCCTGCGTACAGCACTAAAATATCCATTGATTGTCCCTTTTCTGCATCATTACTGATGTCCCTCCTGCTGTGAGGGAGACGTTTTATTATTCCCATTGTCTAAACCTCCTGTCTTTTATTTTCTACCTCTCTGCTAACCACTGGTTTGTTTCTTTGTGCACTTCTGCTCCCGTTTCTGTTTCTCCAACTGCCGATGCCAGAAGGAGCATCTTCCCCAAAAAAAGGAGAGCAGAGAAGGGTTGAAGAAGAGGGGTTACCACGGAAAGTTTGCAAATGTGAAAAAAATCACCCAAAAGACAGAACTTAACATTGAATTGCAGTCCTGTGCATTTGAAGGTGGTGTTGTGATGCTGGGGACTGTGCCGCAGTTTCCATGTTCCAGGAGCCGTTAGTCCCTTTGCTCAGGAGTGTAGCAGTGTGCAGTTCTCCATGAGATGCTCCATTTGTACCATTGCTATTTGTGTGCTGGCAAAACTCCTGGCCCAGTGCCTTCCTACCAGCCAGGGAGCCAACATGGGATGCTGTTGGTCCCCAGCATGGCGTTTGGGGAGGGGGCTGTGCCATCCCTGCTGCTCTGGTCCTTGGGACACAGGGGCATTGCCTTTCCCCCTGATTTATGCCTGCAGGATGAGAGGAAAGGGGATGTGTGGAGAGTGTCCAGCTGCTGGAGACTCTGGGAGGAAAAATCAATGTATATTTTTTCCCTTTACTGCACATTCATGCTGTTGTAAATGACTTGGCACCTGGTGGGAAGGGAGTTGCACCCGTCCCGTCGGCTGGCGTCGGTGCCAGCTCAAACACCGCCAGACGTGGCTTTCGTTTCCATTTGCTGCTGGGCCATTTTTCCTATTTGCTCAGAGACAGACAGAGGGATTGGGGTTTCTGTAGTGCCAGCAGTAGTGGGGAGCATCCCACCCCGCAACCCCAGGCTCGCAGCATCCCGCCCCATCCTGCGGGACTGTGCAGAGAGCCGGAGCTGCGCCAGGTTTGGGCTATACGTGTTGCTGACACCTTATGGGAACTGAACGCGTGTTGGAGTAACAGATGGGTATTATTCCAGCTTTGTGAATGTCTCCCTGAGATATTAAAAACACCGACTGGACCTCAAATCCCAGCTCTCGTGAATGGCTCCCTGGAAGTGCTGTCGGGAGCAATCAGGTGCTGCTTGGCTTTGATGAAATGAGTAAATGCCACGAGCGGGTGTTTGCTTTGCCTCCTTCCTCCTACAGAAAGGCTCCCTTTGAGGGATGGCAAAGCATCCAGCCCCCATTCCCCATCACAAAACGTCACCGTCCTGCCTTTACATCGGTGCTTATGGGGCTCTGTGATGAATACTCAGTGTCCACACCAGTGCAGATGCTCTGTGCCCATGGGGATGGCTGACCCCAGGAGAGCCCGGTCCTGCACAGAGAGGTTGTGGGTGCCCCATCCCTTTTGAGTCCAGGTTGGATTGGACCCTAGGCAACCTGATCTAGTACCTGATTTAGTGGTTGGCAGCTATGCCCACAGTGAGGGGTTGGAACTGAATGATCTTTGAGGTCCCTCCCAACCCAAGCCATCCTATGATTCTCTCTTCTGGACACAGCATTCAGAGGCTGCCATGGGATGTGCTCCCCAGATCAGCTCCTTGGCAGCCCGCGCACGTAGGAGCCGTCTTCTGCTAACAGATTGTGGTGTATTTAATGAACCCGAGGAAAAACAAGGAATCTGAAGGCTGCTGGGCGATGCAAGTTTGCTGTTCGGTCTGCCAAATTCATGCTAATTCAGACAACTCACAGATGTTTGGCTCCCTGTGTGTTAAGGAGATTTATGTAAGATGCAGGGCTGGGAAATTCATTCCCAGCGTGCCGGAGAGCCGAGCTGGCAGCGGCCGCGCACGGGCAAAGGTTTCCTGTCCATTTCCTTTGTCCATTCCTTGCCACCAACTTTTCACTTCAACATGTCCATTGCTTGCTGGGAGGATGAGTAAAGGTTCGTCTTCCAGAGCCAGAGAGCTCTGTGAAGGCTTTTTCCCAGCTGAGGAGTGATATCCCCTGAGATAGGGATGATGATCCAGTGGGGACCACAGTGAGGTGAGACCACGGCAGTGGCATTGCCAGCCCTGTGGTTCTTTCTGCTTTGTGGGTTGGCCACAGGTGATGCACGATGTAGGCCAGCTGAAAGCATTCCAAACCCCGAGAATATTGTCTGCCTAATTGAATTTTTGGAATATCCTGAGCGATCGTTTTTCTGCTGGAGGCTCTGCAGTCTTACAGCTTTTACTGGTAAGAATGGAGTGGGAGGAGAAGATCTCAGAAAGTCTGGTTGTTCTCCCTCCATCATTGCGTGTACATCCAGTATCCCTGCTTTAAATCCAGACGCTTCCATCACCCTGGTTATTCAGGGACCACCAGCCTCAATCAGATCTCCAGCTCAGCCTTGGAAAAGGGAGAAATCTGCCTTGCTAACAGTACCCAAGTCTGACAATGATGCTGGAGTTCCAAGATTCCCTGCAAGATGCCCAAGCTCTTGCTAGCACTTGGCCATGCCGTGGTTCTCTGGTTGCCATCAACACGTTGCTGTTGATGTTGAAAACTGGGGGCTCTGGAGCAAGCAAGGCAGGCTGGCTGAGAGCCTTGGAGGTTTGTCACCTGGAGCTTTGACATCTGGCTGTAAGTAGGTGGACATCGTGCTGCAGAGGTAGGTATTGAGATGGGTTTAAAATGGCCTGAAATCGTTCACATTTGAGAAGTGGGTCTGTAAAAATGGCATGGTGAGGCCCTGTTTACCATCTCAGAGGTTTCAGGTTGGATATGGGAAAACGGTGTGAGAAAGAAGCAAGAAGTGGTTTATTTGTTTTTATTTACTAGAGCAGTGTCCTCCAAGCAGTAATTAAAAGTAAACCTAGGCTCTGCTGCCTTGTTCAGCATCCCTGGTTGTTAAGGTTAACAGCTGAAACAATTCTCAGTTCAGCATTTTCTTGACTTTTGGGAGCAGGGCCAACACTCACAATATCTCACAGACCATTGCAAATTCTTGTCATAAATCTCACAATTGGAAAAATACAGACAGAAAAGCGAGTTGGTTCTTCGGACTGGCAGGCTGGGCTGTGGTGCTGCTTCAGCTGCTCTTCTCCAGAGACCATCATTGCTCCAGCTCCCTGGGCTCGCTTGGAAATATGCTCAGAATAAGAAGCAGACCCCTAATAAGCAATTAGGCAATGGTAGAAGGTTTTTCTCAAAGAGAACGTGCCATTTTTACAGTCCTTTTTTTTTTTTTGATAAAAATCATCTTAGAATACAATCATAGGATGGCTTGGGTTGGAAGGGCCCTCAGATATCGTCCCATTTCAGCCCTCTGCCTTGGGCAGGGCTGCCAGCCCCTAAATCAGACACAGCTCAGGATGCTCAGGGTCCCATCCAGCCTGGCCTAAGGCACCTCCAGGGTTGGGGCATCCTTTAGAGGTTATGTCTGAATGGCCTGCATGGCACTATGCAGAATTATTGGTGGCATTTCCTACCAAGGTGGCTGGGACATGGAGATGGCTCCTCTTGCCATTACTTGCTGTCATGCATGAGATCCATGCAGCAGATTGGACCCCATGCAGTCACTGTGTGCATCCAGCTACCCCTCTGTGCCAGCAGTCCCTTGTTTTGCACCTCATGTTTGCTCTTTGCAATGACTAATTTTGCTCTCTTCTTTTCCTTTTCAGTTGCCAGGGAGGAAAAGGCAAAGTCACAGCCAGTGCCGCTTTCTTCAAGCTGAGATGTTGAGACAAAGCACCTCTGACCCTGTCCTGTCCTTTCTCTCCATCCCTTTCCGCCGTTTGTTTGTGAGGGAGTCCTTCCCCTGCCACTCCTATTCCGTAAGAGCAAGGGGGCAATAAAACTGATGTTTCTTTACTGAATTAGATGGTGTGCCATTTTCCTTAATCGCTGGTTTTTTGGGGTGAGCACTTGGATTTCAGGCTCTCCATGACGGATGCGTGACTTTGGGCTCGAGACACCAGGACTTGGTGTCACTTTGTGGCAGGGTCCTTCATGGAGCATTTGGAGGCAAAGGTTGGATGGAAGGAGGCTTTTTTTTTATTTGCTGAGCAATGCGTTTATGGTTTTGGTCAGCACCTTGGTACGTGTGGAGCTCCTGGTTGGGAGGGCCATGGTGATGGACCAGGTTGTGCCTGGCCATGGCCAGGAGTTGGGCTGGGTGGTCATTATGGGTCACCTCCAGCTTGGGATATTCTACAGTCCTCTGATTTACAGTGGTGGCTCATGGTCAGGCTTTCTGTTCCTAATGTGGCTCCTCAAGACGGGCACTGCTATATTGAGCCTCCTGGTTGTGACTTTTCTTTCTTTTTGAGGGGTATTTATTTTTATTATTGCATTGTTCAGGGGTATTTATTCACATTTTTAGGAGGTTTTCATCTTGTAAATAAAGTCAGTGTTGACTAATGACATGAAACAGTGAGCACCGTGCGGCCTGGCTGTGAGAGTCCAGTGAGGAAGTGAGCCCTTGCCTGGCTTTGTACAAATACAAACCTGTAAGGACCTCTTCCAAACTTGTAACACAATAAATCAACAAGTTGAGAATGCACCTCTTGGTATTATTTAAAGTGTGGTGAGGCAGATGTGGAGCCCTGACATACCTGAATGGAATGGTGTTCTGTGGACAGACAAAGACTTGTTGTTCCTTGGATACCATCCAGCTTTTTTGTATGCTGTTTAGTGCTTTGATTCTGCTTTTTTAAAACACGTCGGTTGTCCCATTGAAACCTTCAGGAAGATTTTTGGTTGTCTCCCCCCCTTTTAAGTCATTTGCAGGTGTTGGGAGAGCTATGTTGTGCTGGGCCCAAGTTTTGCTGGCTTTGCATGAAGAAATCAGGATCTGGATATCAGGAGGAGTGTGTGCATGGGGATCCTTAGTTTCCCCTTGTCCTGTTGTAATAGGACAAGGGGAAATGGTTTCAAACTAAAAGAGGGGAGATTTAGAATAGATATAAAGAAGAAGGATTCTATGATAGGGGTAGTGAAGCACTGCTCGGGCTGCCCAGAGAGGTGGTGGTGCCCATCCCTGCAGGCACACAAGGTCAGAGGATGGGCTCTGAGCACCTGATGGAGTTGTGGGTGTCCATGTGCACTGCAGGGAATGGGACCAGATGGCCTTTAGAGATCCCTTCCAACTCAAATGGTTCTATGGTTGTGGCCATAGCACTGGTCTTGGCATTACTTTTCCAGTCCATGCATGACAGTTCAATCCTCTTACTCTAAACTAGGAAGAGTCTTGCCCTCTTCTTGCTGGCACTAAGGGTGTGGTAATGATAGGAGGCTTTAAGGGTGAGAAACAGAGATTCACGGTTTGAGCAACAGAAAGGAAACAAATTACTGTTGTGACTGTAGTCACAATAGTAGAATAGTAATACAGTGAAATGCTAAAAGTGTATGGGTTTCATTCCTTCCAGCTGGTAGCAAATCTAAGGCAAAAACAGTAATAGCAGCTCTCCATTCACAGAGCAAGTGGGGACATGGCTGGGGGGGGTTTGGGTGTGCAATGCAGTGCCCACAGAAAAGTGTACATGGGCAATGGAGGAATGACGTCTGCAACAAGAATTGTTTGATGGTAATTTGATGGTAGCAATAGCAATTTAACCTTACTTTGCAGAATAAGCCATAGGAAATTCTTGATCTGCTTTAATATCTCTTCTGTGGCTGAGCTGCTAGTTGAAATCAGTGATGCCTATAGAAGCACATATGTGTGCTCATTGGGCAGAGGTCTTTAGGTGGAGTGATTGGAGATGCTCTTGCTGCAGTTCTGGCTGCAGAAGGAGATTCCAAGGCAATCCATAAGCCCAACAGGTTCTTGAAAGATTGAGTGTTCAGCCTTTTGGGGGGTTAAAAAGCTCCTGGATTGTGTCACATCATGGCTGTGGCCCAAGTCTAAACTTAACCTTGACTGAAGGATGAAGATAGTTCCTTTATCTGATTGCAAATGAGGAAATACATTCCTTAAAATAATTAATGGTCCCTGAAGAGCATCTTTTTATTAGCATCTGTATGCGTGGAAAGCTCTGGTCCATAAATACCCAGCAGTTTCCTGCTCATGGCATGGCATTTATAGGAAGACCAATGTGAATGGGTGCTGCCCTACAGCTCCAGTGGGGCATCGTGGGGCAGGGCATTGCAGTGGGAAGTTTTGGCCATGGCACAGTGATGTGGTAGTCCCCAGGGGGATGCAATGGGCAGGGCATTGTCACCCAAATGGGGTAGAGAGCTGCTGCCCGGGCTCAACTCCATGCCTGGGTGTGCGTAGTGCTCTGCTGCAGGAGTATTAATCATTACCTTAGGGAAAGATAATTATTGGTGGAGAAATTGTAGCCTGTTAATGAGAAAACGTGCTTAACTGCTTCCCGGCTGCTGGGACTGCTTGTTTGATCTGGATTTCCCCTGCGGCTGCTCACCGGCGGTGGCCTCAGTGCCCTTTGAAGCACCACAAATGTGGTGTGGGTGAGCATCCCTGCCCCATGTCCCAAGCAGGGACCAGTGATGGAGATGGCTAGAAATGGTGCAGAGTTGGTATGGTGTGACCCAGAGGGCTCGTGGCAGTGGGAGAGGGCTCACTGCTCCCTGCTCTGGGCCCCAAGGAGGGCTCGTGTAGCAGATGGTATTTCCTTGAGCAATATCAGCTCTGTTTTGGCAGATGTAGGTTTGGATGTCCTCAAGGGCAGCCCTGCCCTGTCCGTGGCTCAGCCATGGTCGCTGATGGAGCTGAAATTGCAGCTGATGGCTATTCCTGGTGACATTCCCCAGTGAAGCCATGGGAGAGAAGCATGCAGAACTTGGGGTGCTGTGTGGTGCCACGTGCACGTCACTGGGGCACCACAAAGGCTTTGGAGATCCCGCTGTGTATCACTGGAGGTGTTGACAGTGCTCGTGCCATTGGGTGGTCGTTGGGCTGCCCAGGATTTTGTGGTGAAGCTATAGTAAATTGTACATTATAAGGCATCCAATGGCCCAGAAGAAGCTGGAGTCTGTACCACGTGCCTTCTGGAACAGTAAATCTTTGAAAAATGTATTGATTCCCGATCCTGGCTTTGCACTCTGGCTGAACTTTGTCCTCACAAGACACAGTAGGTGATTTCTCTACCAGCCAGCTGGCCTCTAAATGAGCTACTCATAACTCCATCCCGACCTCTAATCCAAATAAACATGAAAAAGATTATTTGCAAGCTGGAAAGAGAATCCTTATCAGTTTGTAATGAGGTTTAATACTTAGCAGCGTGTTCTCAAATATTGTCCTTAAGTACTGCAATTTGCTTTTGACTGCGTGTTACAAGATAAGTGTTTCATGCTCTTCGGATCATGCAAATGGTGTTTTTGTTTGTTTGCTTTAACGGCAAGGCAACAAAATAGTGAAACAGGATTAGAGGGGCGGTTTGGGAAAAACACTGATTTCTATAATCAGATTTGAATTGCAATCTGTCTGCTTTTGCGTGGGGGTGGATGCATGGGAGGGAATGCCAGGAGGTGAAGTAGGGTTGGGTGAATGATTGCAGTCTCTGTGCGCTCCTCGTGCAGCCCTAACGCAGCATTTACTGCCTCAGACCCCCAAGGAAATTAGTAGGGATCAAGAGGCATGGAGTGATGCTTTGGGTTTGTGGGCAGGGAGCCCTCTCCTTCCTTGCAGGAAGCTCTTTGCCTCGTTTCTTGTCCAAAGGGCTCCTTGTGGTTCTTCCAGGAACCAGGGGGTTACCAGGATGGCATGGGGCAGGAATCAGGGAGTTATTAGAGTGACATGGAGCATCCAGAGGGTTTCATAAGGGTAATGATGCTGAAATGGCTTTGTCTGCAGGAAATCTGTTCTTGGTTGATCTGCTGGCAAGGGGGTTGCCTCTGGGGCTGTAGTGAGTGCTTCCAAGCCTCAGAATCTCCATACTGAGATGAGCTGATGGGTTCCCTTTTTCAAAAAGCAGAATTAGGAGGGCTGTGTGTTTATCTGCCTGCAACACTCCTGTTCCTCCAGCACGCCTCGTGCATGCTGTGTGCTCCCAGCAGCTCCTGCAAGTGCTGCTGCACGAAATGCCTCCGAGCTAATCGGGCGCCCAGGAACGCCAGCAATGCTTAAGAGCCTAAAATAAATACTCCTTGCCTTGCTCCTAGGGCAACCCTTTCACCCCGTGCCTGCCTGTTGCACTCCAGCCAGGGATTGCTCCTCAAACCTCACCTGACTCCTCATTCTCTTCCTTGTGCCCACAGGGAGCCGCCGGCCGCAGCCCCCGCTGCTCTCAGCCCTTCTGGGGGAAAATGCACTGAAATGGGAGCTTGGCCAGAGCATGGCTGACAGCGACCTTTGCCTGGACTCTGATGGACTCCAACGCAGGACTGCATTACCATGGTGATGATCTTAACCAAAACTCGGGAAAACAAAGGTGCTGACTCTGTAACATGCAGGACTGAGCTGGTAAGCATCGTGACATTGCACTTCACAACTCTGCTGCTTTTGCCATCGCTTTGCTGTGGCTTTAGGATGCTTTTTCACACTGCAGGGTTGGATCTTGAGATGGTTTTCTTGCTTGTGCTGCACTGGTTTCTGCTGGGGTTGTTAATATCCAAAGAGCGGGTGATGAGTAAATGATTGGAGTGCTGTGGCTGTTGCATATGTGCATTTCAGTGAGCACACAATAGAATCAACTGTGAATAACACGGGTTAGAAGTTGCTTTGCCCGGAGTGAACAGATGCTCATGATTAATAGGAGGATGAGCAAGTGGGGAGCAGGATTAAGTGGGAGATGGAGAGGTCGGGGCTGTGTTACCTAACAGTCCTGCTGGCAGCACAGAGGGATGCAAACCCAAACCAATGAGCAGGTAACAGAAAAATTGGGGCAACAAATGGGGAATGATGCTGAAAGAGGCAGCATTATGGTGGGGTGGAGGGTGACACGGAGCTGTCTGGTAACACCCAGGGGGGGCTGTTGGGGTTTTCACCCCTGTCCTGCAGGACGAATGATCACAGTCTGGAAAGGAAGGAGACAGAAAACTATGCTGTGCAGGGAGACACAGATAGGGATGCTCAGGAAACATCTGGCAGGATGAGCCATACATGGGCATTTGGAGCATAAAAGTGATGGTAATGCCCAAGTTCACTGAGGATGGAGCACACTGTGAGCTGGCTTCCTGGGCTGGTAGTGCAGGCTGCTGAGCACCCTAGGGTGTGGGTGGAGGGGTTCAGCTGCAGGAAGGAGAAGAGCAGAAGCTCTCGTGTTGTGCGGGATGGGCTTCACAGCCACACCACAAAACTTTGCCCTCCCTTGTTTGCTGAGTGCCTGCCATGGTGCTAGTGCTGTGTCAACAGGGAGTAACTGTTCTGGCTATACAGTTTGCATTGCCAGGTTGTCCAGGCAGTTAAATTGAGGCAGATGTTCAGAAGAAGTCTGATCCAGCAAAGAGAGCAGCAGTTTTTATGTTGGCAGAACTCAAAGGCAATAAGCATCTGAGCAGCAAGCACCATCACCTGCTGGAGGATGGTGGGCTCGCTGGCTGGTTTGTATCCCAACATGGTTAGGCTGAGCTCTTATAAAATAGCAGTTGTACTCAATAGGGGACGTATGTCATTTGGAGATGTTCCTCTTCCTTCCTCATTTGCAGGCAGTCACTTTGGTCTCTGAACAAAGCCTGCTTTGTGGTAGTAACGGTGATGGGAGGACGGTTAGACTAGATGATCTTGTTGGTCCTTTCCAACCTTGTGATTCTCTGATTCTATGCTGCTCTGGGGGCTGGCATGTTCCTAGGGCTGTCCCATATCTGTGTTTGTTCCACTTTGGCCACTCTTCAGAAACAGCTGCGTGCCCTCCTTGTCTCCTGATCCATTTTGCCTTCTTCTTAATAAGATGGGGCCTGGCAGAAAGAGATCTCTTTACTTCACCTAAAAAGGTTGTACACGCTCCAAAAAATGGAACCTACCATTATTTCCCATCTCCTCATCTGCACAAATCTCTGCTTTCTGCCTCCACATCCCTCTGCGTTCAGTATTGGCAGCCTACGAAGTGATTTCATGGGTTTGTCAGCAGTTGGTACAATCTTGTTTTCATTATCATTATTATTATTTGCGATGTATTAAAGAGGAATCAGGAGAGAAGGTGCAAATGCAGTGGCCTAATGGTGGATAAAACACGACTATGGCAGTGCAGATGGATGTGGAGCGTGTGCTGGTGCTTTGCTCAGATGAAGTAAGGCTCGTTCAGATGGGGTGGAGTTGCCAGGACAGACGCTTCAGAAGCACAATGTGGATGTTTTGTGGGATAACAAAAGGACGATCAGTATGAAAGTGTGTTTTTGCAGACATAGCTGAAATGGCATGTGGCTCCAGATGACATATTGATTTATTGTATATAAAACTGTCCATGCCCATTTTTAGAAGTCTGATGATTTGTCGCACACAGTCAAGAGGAAAATTCCTGGGAAAAGAAAAGAGCATAAAAAGCCAACTGGGCTTATTTAGTGCCCATATAATGGATTTTCCCCTATTTTTAGTGCATGTTGGCACCATCCAAGTGCAGAATCCTCAGAAAAAGTGCTGGGGTGCCTTAGAAACACACTGTATGTTTAGGCAAAACACAAAGCAGCCCTGTGTCTAGATGGGAGGCCTGCATGAGCATGGAAGGGCTTCAACTTCCACTGTTTTACTGCTGCCCAGCTCCCAGTTTGTATTCTGCAGAGCTTTGGGTCCTGCCGGCAGGGACAGCTGCAGGACTGATCATTTGCAAGCTCAGACCCTGACAGCAACTCTCCACATCACGTAGTTAACCTCAGTTTGGCTGAGGGAGGATGGAAGGTGGATGATGTGCAGGCTGGGAGATGAGGCCTCACGCTTGGGGTCTGGCTGTGGATGCCCGAGGATGCAGGCTGGGTGTTTTCTAACACACTGATTGAGCCTGCTGGAAGTGAATAGTTTTTCTGGTTGTTTTCAGCACACTCCAAAGATGAGTCAAGGACCTACCCTCTTCTCTTGTGGCATTATGGGTAAGTAGCAAAAACTTCTGCCTGTATTTCTTTCATCTCCGCTCCTGGATCCTTGGCAATGTGTGGGAAGATGCCCTCATCTTCTGCACCTCTCCTAAAAATGCTGCCATGCAAAGCCTGGGGTGCAGCCCACCCATGCCCTGTGCCTTGGGGTTCAGTATTGCCCGTCCCACTGCCCCAGTATGGGAAGCCCCTGCCCAGGGGTGGTTTGCTGCCCCGCAGTGCTGAGTGCGTTGCTGGTTTCCTTTTCCATTGCTTTATGTGCATCTTTGAAGTTATTCGTGCAGTTGGGATCATAAGCATTTTGGGTCTTAGATTGCGTTTCTCATGTGTTTGAGTATCCATCCCTCAACTACAGCTCTTGACTGTTTGCATGTATGATACGTATGATAAAGATATCAGTATTATAACTAAAAATATTCTTCCTTTTGGCGCAGTGTGTATGGACAGACCTCAGGCAACAACAGAAGTATCTTTTTTGCCTTTCACAATAACATGAGCTGTTGTATGTGATGTTTAATACCGTTTTTGGCATAGCTTGCTACCAACTATCTTGCTGAATGGCTAGTGAAATTGATGGGGTTTTGGTGCATCAGCCCAGGATCCTGAAAAAGCAGTAATGCAGGAGGATGTGCCACTATACGGTGCTTTTTGGGTTTTGAAATGGGGAGCCAGTCCCTAGGCGAAGTCTCAAATCCCAATTAAAATTGTAGGTCAAGTTTGAGCCAAGCTACTTGGTATGAAAGCCAATGCTTTGCAGACAAAGCGACTGCCCCTTTTCTTCGTGGACACAACTCTCATTAGCGTTAATGGGAGCTGAGCACATGCATTGAGAGGAGATATTTCCCAAGCTCTCCAATACTTGAGTTGTTTGGAGGAGGGGGGAAAAGATGGAAAATGTTTTGATTTGTTTTTTTTCAGATGAAAGTCACAAGCTTCAAAGTCAAGAACGGGCAGAAACAGTCCGTTCCCTTTCTCCTGTCTGTCAAAAATGAGTAAGGAACAAAGAAATCCAATCGGATGGTTTTGTTTTGTGCCATGGCACTGGCAGGCTCTTCCACAAATATGAAGAGTCTAAGCCTAATTGAAAATCAGCTTGGTGTTAATAGCTTTTACAAAGCCGTTTGCGTCTTCCTAGCGCCGCGCTGGTCTTCCTTGGCTGCCAAATTATCCTGTTTCCAAGGGAACCTAATCTCACCTCCTTGACCACAGCTTACCATGTAATTGTCTTTGTCATGCCCAGTCAAGAGGAGTGAGTCTCTGGTGTGCGAGAGAGCACTGTTTGGTTTGTGCTTAATTTCAGGCATCTTTCCCAAACGCCCTTCTTGATGTCTTCAAACTTGGGCCATGATCACAAACCAACTCTGTGCTGAAACTTGCTGATGCATTTTAAAAGAGTTGCAGGGTTATGATGTCACTGAATGTGCAATGAGTGAATATTTCAGGCTGAGAGCAAAAGCATGGAAATGAATGAATCCAGGAAGGTTGGAGTGGTGTTCCAGCCAGCATCAGCATGGTCATGTACCATATCCTGAGCAGAGCAAGGCTTGGGCACTGGGGCTTCTCACCACATCAGCCCAGGGATGCATATCTACAGGAGGGGTAGGAAGAAGCTGGCCAAGGCCCCAGGTGTGCACCCCATAACCAACAAACCCAGCTAGCCTGAGTTGGCACGTGCTTTTGTGCAGCATAAGGTTGGTTTGAGTGTCACTTGCTAATGTGCCTGCCAGAGACACTGGGGCTGGCAATAGCAGAGAGGATGCCAGGTACAGGGGCTGCCCCCATTGCCAAAGCATGTATTGGTGTCCTTGGGCCAAACGTAAAGAAGTCAAAACATGGCAAATGCCTCAGTATGGCACGCCGGCAGCATCACAGCACAAGGCACTCTGCTGATACCAGTGCAGGCAAAATGTCCCGAGAACCACTTTGAATGGAAAAGGAGTACACTGATGCCCACACCTTTTAAATGTAAGCATTTCATAAGGTACTGAAGTCTGACAAGATCCAAAAATCAATTAAAACTTTAAAAAAACTGAATATATTAGTAAGCTTTATTAAAGACTTGGTGTGTCAGATGATGCAAAATTTGATCCACTTCTCAAGGTGAGCTAAATATTTAGATTTATGTGTGGGATGATAGCAGTATTACTAAGAAGACTGTTGCACTTATAGTTTTAGGCATTTCATCTTGATTCTTTTTCCCAGCAAAAGGCTATTTAGAGAAACAAAACCCATTTCCTTTTTCCCTTCTCCTTGATGCGCCCTTAAAACACCTGGGAGTAAAGGAATTGTCCTGTTACCAGATGGAGATCTTTTTCCTTTTCTTGCCATGCATTCTCCACTGTGCTGCACCCCTGTGAAAGTATCAGTGGCTGTGCTAGAGAAGGCAGCCAGCATTTTAGAAAGTTTGGGTATTATTTTTGGCTTGCTGCATTGAGAATTTTCTGCCTGTGGGTGGATGGCAGTGGAAGATTTACACTATTTTAACAATGCCCTGGTGATATTGCCTGACTTCTCTCTAAGCAGGTATGTAAGAAGCACTTGGCATCTCAATCAGTAGCAGCAAGCAGTATTCTTTTGCAGCCCTCTGCAAGAAGCTTAGTGGATTTGTAACAACAGCCACAGCCTCACGTTCTCTGAGAGCAAGAAGTAATCTTTGACCTGACATCCCAACTGTTTATTGAGCCAGGTGACTGCTGGTGAGAGAGAGGTGATGAGGAATGTTTTATTTTTACTTATTTTTGCTTTACTTGTGTGGATTTTCCCCTTGTCATATGGCTATTGACACCAAGCACGTGTCACCTGGGCACATTCTCAGGCAATAATATGGGCCTGTTGTTTGCATTTCCCATTGAAGCACAGCTCCACACATCTTATTTTAATCTTATTTGTGCCATGGGAAAGCAGGAGGGCTGTCAGGCTCCGTGGCGCTGCCATCAGCTAATTACAACCATTAAATTTGTTCCACGTTTAGGAATCATCTCTTGAACTTAAAAAGGGGGCAATGGAAAATACAAACTGCCTTTTCATGTTGCACGGAGGCTGGGAGACCGACATTCGACGTCAAGAACATGTGAAAAAGGGAACTGGATGCACATCCAAAGGAAGAGAAATGTTTGGGTTAGGATCCAAATGGAGTTTATCTGCCAAAAAGGAGGAAAAAAAAAAAATTGATTGAAACCCGTAATCACTTTACAAGTTGCTGTAATAAATTATGTATGAATGTAAATTATTTCACAGGAAAAGAACGTAGGGGAAACTTGAGCAGAAGGATCATGCATTATGTATAGAAGGGAGCCGTAAAAATATTGCAGCAGCACATTTGTGTCGTGGTAGTTAAAGTTGTGTCAGCGTTTTGATTTGATGCCTTTCTCCGTGGTGAGGAGCTCGGTTGTTCAAGTTTTGGTGCCCGGATCTCGGTGTAAGGGCTGTGGTGGTTGCTTCAGGGCCTACTGAAGCTAAAGCATAGAGGGAGGGCATTGTCCAAACACCTCTTGAGCACTCACACTTGGCAGAGAACAGCCAGGTCTCCTCTCAGCCTCCTTTTCTCCAGGCTGGACAACCGAAATGCCTTCAGTCACAGAAGTGCCCTCCAGGTGTTACATGCTTTTCTGAGGCTCATGGACAAGGGACCTGGCAAGCTGCAAGTTCTTGTGTGGCCTGTGCAAAACGTGGAGCTCAACGCATGGAAATGTGCCTACAGTGACCTGGATGCCTTCGTCTGATGAGAGCTGCTTGTGCAGAGATCTTAGGGATGCTTTGAGGATGGTACGAGTCCCTGTGGGTTTGGAACAAAGCTTCTGAGAGCCTCGTGACCTGGACCTCTGTGCTTGTTTGATGTGATAGAGGTTACCCAGGGAAAAAGATGGATGTTCAAGGCTGTGTGCCAGACAGGTGCCTGGCTTGTGAGAGGAAACAGCAGGATTTTGCCCCGGAGGAAGTTTAGAAGTAGATGGCGGTGTTTTAAACCTGATGCCTGATAAATTCATCCTTGTTTCATCGATGGGCATGTTCAGCAAGGGGCTGGAAGCGTTTAGTTCTGCAGTTTCAAGTTAAAATCCAAAAGGAAGAGGCCCAGGCTATTTTGTCTGAGGACACTGACCACCAAGAAGGACCCATTTAAGCAGAGAAGTGCCCCACGTGCTGTATCTACATCATGCCTTGGTTGTGAATGCCTTTCTATCATTTTTCTTATGGGCAAGGAGTGCTCTCCAGCAAAGCCATTTATTTCTGAACTGAGGAGTTCACATGATGGATTTTGCTCTGGAACAAATTGCTGCCTCTGGGTAAACCAAGCTGAGGTTTGTAATTTAAGAAACTTAATACATGCTTAACCACAGCAGTATTAATGGTTCCACTGCAATTATTGTTATCAGCGCTCTCAGGATGTGAATCTTAGTCTTAAAAAGTTGAGCAGAAAAACAGACTTTTTTTCCTCATAAGTGGCTCCCAAGTCTTTTAATTACACCCTCAATGCTTAGATGATCCCTGTTTTCAATTTGTTATTCTGTTAGCATCACTTTGCATCGGAAAAAGACCACATTCTGGGTTATTGTAGGGCTTTGCATGGGTGGTTTGTCCTGGGGGGCAACAGGGGAACGGAGCACCCCATGCATGTGCATCTCCTGGATGGCAGCTGCCCTGCCAGAGCCCCAGCTTCCTTCAGCACAAGCTGAGCACAAAGGAGGAAAGCAAACAATAACCCAAAGTTGTCGCTCGGGATAACAGTATGCTTGCAATTTTCTTTGTGATTTGTTTTCTTTTTTTGAAGGTTTACAGCTGTTTGTGCAGAAGTAATGTCGAAAGAGGAAGGTATCCTGTATCCTCTTGAACAAGCTTACCAAGGCCTTTTGTAAAATGTGACGT
This sequence comes from Chrysolophus pictus, assembly GCA_037305975.1. Classification (NCBI taxonomy): domain Eukaryota; kingdom Metazoa; phylum Chordata; class Aves; order Galliformes; family Phasianidae; genus Chrysolophus; species Chrysolophus pictus. The sequence goes on from CM074581.1 coordinate 3,401,419, forward strand.
CTGGGCATGGGGGTCATGGCAGCTTGCCATAAAAAATTAGCTTCTATTTCTGTTTCTTTTGTCTGCTGACCTGACCCGAGAAATCTCTCTGCTGGCAGCATAATAAGGGGGGAAAATAATAAAGATCTAAACATAGATGTAATTGTTTAGCACGGATTTCTCACTTCTCATCGTGCTTTTTGAAATGAGGACAGCAGCGGTTAAGGCACGGCGCGGTGCAGCGCAGGGCTGCTGGGGGATGGTGGTGTCCCGGCAGCTGCTGGCAGGGGGAAATGGGGAAAGGAGCCAAGAGGGGTTTATGGGGTATCAGCTTGCAGGGCCCCACGTCTGACCTCCCAGCTGGAAGTGGGCATTGATAGGAAGCGGTTTGTGCTGTGGCATCTTTCCTGCCATCAGGCTGTACCTGCAGCTGCAGGCTGGGCACGACTTTGAGTTGATTCATCTAAATGGAAAAAAAAAAAAAAAAAAAAAAAAAACCCAAAAAACAAAAAAACAACCCTAAAAAATACTGTACCATTTAGATATGATCACATGAAACTTTGCAGCGACGGTTAGCTAGCACGGTTTGCCTCCCAACAACAATAACAGTTACCAGAGAAGGTCTATTGGGTGATGACTTTTTTCCATTGCAGCAGCCAATGGTGCAGCCCTACCATGGTTTTCCTGTTGAGCATCAGCGGCGTGTTTGTACAGAGCCCTGCTGGCCCCAGCAGCCCGTGACAAGGAGCCCAGCCCTGATGGTCCTCCTTTCTTCTTTTATAGTCAGGGAACCATGTGTGTGAATGAGATCATCGTGCTTAATCCTCTTTTCACGTGGTCATCACTGGGATCTCTACATACAGCTGGTTTGCGGTTTCCCCATGTCCACGTGGATATTAGGAAAAATTTCTCAGAAAGAGTGGTAATGCACTGGCACAGGCTGCCCAAGGAGGAGTGGGGTCACTGTCCATGGAGATGTTCCAGAACCATGGGGATGTGGCACTGAAGGATGTGGTCATTGGGCACGATAGGGGTAGGATGGGGTTGGGCTTGGGGATCCTAAAGGTCTTTTCCAACCATCGTGATTCTCTGGTTCTATGAAGTGGCGTTTGGCCCATTGCTGTACACATTTTGAATGCAGTTAGAACCCATTGACTTTGGAGCCACAGGTTTCTCAGAGCTTTGTGCAGATCCTCAAAGCCCGTCTCATAAAATGAATGCCTTCACGCCATCCCCTGAAACCTGCAGATTTGAAAGATCAATGCAAAATGTGCAAAACTGGTGAGCACAGCAGCACGGGTGACTGGGGGGATTGGCATCTGGGCCAAAGCACCAGGAAACCCCAGTTTGGAGGGAAGGATGGGAGGTGGGCATCTAACACAGTATCAGCCAGCACAGTGATTGTTATGTGCTCTAGTTTCTGTTAGACATGGTGTCTTTGGCTAGCTGTTGGATATCAGGGGGAAATTCTTTACTGTGAGAGTGGTGAGGTGCTGGAACAGCTGCCCAGAGAGGCTGTGGATGCCCCATCCCTGGAGGTGTTCAAGGCCAGGTTGGATGGGGCCCTGGGCAGCCTGGTCTGGTATTAAATGGGGAGGTTGGTGGCTTTACTTGTGACAGGGGTTGGAGCTTCATGATCATTGAAGTCCCAAGCCATTCTATGCTTCTGTGGCTGTGGGAGAGGTGCTCAGAGCCTTAGTGTGGATGAAGTTTTATTGGCTTCACTGGAGCAATGCTGTTTCAGCAATTAGCAAGCAAGACAGCCCAGTGGGCATACGGCTTTGGCATCCTGTAGGCTCCGATGTCCTGTGTGTATTTCTCTGCCCACAGTGGTGGCCACAGCCTCTGCCATGGGGAAACCCCCAGGTCCATCTCAGCCTGGTATTGCAGCAACTTTGGTTTTGCAGCCCTGACTTTGGGTTTTTTTTTGCACCTCTCAGTGCACATTGCTTGTGGAGTCTGAGATGAAAGGAAAGCATCCGAGGCACGATCTACTCCAGAGATATGGCAACGACCGTGTCATTTCGTAATGCTGGATGCCCCTTAGCCAGTCTGGATATTCAAAGGCAAATTTCTATCATCTTCTAGCAGTTTTGCTCCTGCTACAATTTGTCTCTCTCTCTCCATCTATGCCACAGCAACCATTGTGCTGGCGGTTCGGAGAACCATATTCCGAGCGTTAATTAATTTGTACTGCAAAACGTCCCATATGCTACTCTTTGTTTATGCACGTGGAAAGCGAATCACAGAATCAATTAACGCTAATGCCTGTGGGTGTGTGTGTTTTTATCATTTCCGAACCAGAAAATGACAGATGGGGAGACCTCAGCAGGAAATGTCCACTGCAGATCGAGCAGCCGGGCACCAGCATCTGGGACTGCCTGGCCGACAAGGGCGAGGAGGGCACGCTGTGGCCACGGGAAGCCACCAGCACCTGCTCGGTGACCAACCTCATCAAAGAGCTCAGCCTCAGCGATCCTCACAGCAGCAACCCATCGGCGCCGCCCAGCAAGCGCCAGTGCCGCTCGCTGTCTTTTTCGGATGAAATGTCCAGCTGCAGGACATCATGGAGACCTTTGGGCTCCAAGGTCTGGACACCGGTTGAGAAGAGGCGGTGTTACAGCGGGGGGAGCGTCCAGCGCTACTCCAACGGCTCGGCCACCATGCAGAGGAGCTCCAGCTTCAGCCTGCCGTCCCGCTCCCATCCTCTGGCCTCGTCCTGCGACCACCGTGCGGGCTGCCCGCCGAGGAGATCGGGGGCTGGAGGTGACACCTGGAGCCCCGAGGGCGGCCGGGCGGACATGCAGCGCTCCCTGTCCTGCTCTCATGATCGCTTCTCCTCCTCGGAGCCCGGCCCGCCCTCAGCCAGCAGCACGCCGGCCTCCACACCGCAGCTGGGCCGCCGTGCCGGTGGGCTGTGCCGCAGCCGCTCGCAGCCCTGTGTCCTCAATGACAAGAAGGTGGGCGTCAAGCGGCGCCGGCCCCAAGATGCACAGGAGCCGCGGCCATCACTGGACCTGGCCAAGATGACACAGGTAAGGCTGGGAGATGGGCACGGCCTCCCTCTTCCCTGTGTCACGTCCAGCTCATGCTGCGCCCCAGCAGCGGGCGCAGGGCTTTGTACCTATAGCAGCTGCACTTTTATGTTCCAAGCAGTGGTTTGCTCTGTCTGTGCACCATTGGTTGTTCGTAACACTGCATCAGGTGAGGCTGAGAAACATCCTGGTGTTTTCACTCCTCATCATCCCGTGCTATAAACGCGTTTGTTCCCCCTTCAGGGATGTGATACTTGATGGCATTTCATGCCTGGCTGCTCAATGGGTGTTCAGATGAGCTCATTTGCGCTGGAGGATGTGATTAGTGTTTCCTCCTCCAGAAGAGCTTAACAGATAAAAGGAGTCAGAGAATGACGTGTTGGGGTGAGTGCGGAGGACTACGCATGGCACTGCAATCATCTTTTTGATAAACCATGCCAGTAACATTTAATATGCTGAGCTTATTTCATTAGCTAATAAACTGGACGGGCAGCGAAAACAACTGACACTTGTTACGGCCTTTTACTAGCTACAATTGGCATGACTGAAGGCCCTCTCATTTCCTTGCGTTGGTGGAAACGTTTCTAAAACACACCCAGCACAGCACTGTGGTTGGCAGCAGGCTGGCTCTGAACGCTTTGTCCTATCCATCGAGTTCTCACCCTGCATGAGGAGATGGAATGCAGTTTAGCCATCTACTTTTTGTCGTGCCTCCCCCACTCCAAGTTCTGTCCCAGTGAGCAGCCACTTGTTGCTTCACCTGTATTGCAGGGCAGAATCTCCTACAGGCCTGGGTGGGAGTTTTGTGCAGCGTTGAACGTGTTCAGTGTATCTTGCCATTGGAACTGCTCACCTTCAAGGGGAGCTGACAGCGCTTGTTAGCGTAGAGATGTTCACAAGACCTTTCAGGGTTAGACCAAAGTGTTGAATGAGTTGTAAAGGCCAATGAGCTGATGGATTACTGCACGTGTGCCCCATCTGCATTTGCTGGAGTGGTTGGTGGTGAACAAAGGGAAGAGATAAAAGACACAGTACTATTTTTATTCCCAGAGCTATTTTGAGAGCCCACACGGTGGTTACCGTCACGGAGTGATGCTTGTGCTGTGGTGAGATGAGCGAGAAATGGTTTCAGCAGTGCGGAGGAGAACCAACTGCAGGTTCAGGTGTTGGTAGGAGGAATACAGGCAAGCAGAAGGGAGCAGAACTCAAAGAACATGCCAGTCGCAGTTTTCCTGGGGATGAGTGCTTTGGGCTGTTGAAGTCAATGCAGAGCAAACTGTGCTCAGAATAGTGTGGACCATCCTCCTTGGGTCACAGCCATGGCAGGCTTTAATCTCTTCTTAAAGAAACAAATGAGTTTATCTTTCATAGAATACACCACGTTGGCATGAACCCACAAAGACCATCATGTCCAACCCCCAGCTCCACACAGGGCCACCCAAACCCAATGTCTGAGAGCGGTGTCCCATCACTCCCTTTTCCTGATATCCAACCTGAACCTCTCCTGACAGTTGATAAATAACCTGAAACTGAACCTCCACTGGAATCTTTGAAAATGCCTATGATGCAATTATTTCTTTTTTTCCCAAAGGCTCCTGGTGATTTTTTGCTCTTTAATTGACAACATTTGCAAACGAAGGGCTGGGAAGGGGAGAGTGGCAGGTGGAGAGGCACTCCCAAAAACATCCATCCTGCCCTCCTACTGGCAGACCAACCAAGGGCTCAGGGCATCATCTGCAGGTCCTGGTGGTGCCAGCCCTCCCCAGATTTCAAAAGAAGTGCTAAGGGATCTAACAAATTCCAACTTGTCAGCTAGGCTTGTGAGCCACACCAGGGTATATGCCAACACATGCCCAAATTAGGACCCACAAGAATCTAAGATGCACTTTTGGAGGATGCCAGGCCTTGGTGCCTGCCAGTTGCAGTGCCAGGGCTGCATGAAAGGTTTGGAGCCCACTGGAACCCTCTCCAGACCACGGAGAGCTGGGCCACCGGCTCCCACAGGCCGTGGTTGCATTTGCTCATCCTGCAAGCATGGCTGCAAAAGTGAAACAAAAAAAGAGAAATGGGGGCAGCGCGGACAAAGGGTTGCGGTTATGAAATAATGCAGATGCTAAAAGCAGCAGTGCGTCACCGTACTGAATGTGTTTGGTAATGGAATTGCTACAGAAGGGATGCTGATAGTGCCACAGCAGCTGTTTGGCAAGTGAGGGGCTGTGAGAGGAGCAGAGGGGGAGCAGCTGTTCCCTTCCTGCAGGAAAAACCAGGGGAAATGCCCCTACATGATCCCAACCCGTAGGGAGCTGGGATGCTTGGAGTGAAGCTGAGCCGAGCTCTGAGCAGAGGATGTCAGGGGTGTCCCTGGGTGTCTGCACCAGGTGCTGAATGGTGCTCGTAGGCCTTTGCCCAAGGTGTCACGTGTGTGTGTCACATTTCCCTTGCACTGGATTTGCCTGAAGTTGCTGGACTCCAACTGCAGAGTTAACTCATTGAATTGTCCTGGGAGGCCTCAGGGCAGAGCGAGCTTCTCCGTCAGCTTAACCAAGGTGGATGTTTGTCAGCTGGGAGGCAAAGCAGTGAAGGCTTTTTGCAGGGAGATTCTGGTTGAGCCTGTGGAGCTTCCCTTTCCCTCTGGACACCAAGCCTGGGTGCACATATAATTTGTGTAGCTTTGGCTTTGGACTCAAGCAAGGGCCCAAAGAATGACAAAAATCAGATCACTCACTGCAGCTCGATTCCTTGAAAACCTCAACCATAAGGAGTATGTATTTTCTCTGGCTCCTGTACTCTACCTCAAAACATCCTCCAAGCCTGAAAAGCGCTGCCTGCACGACCTGCATTGCCCAGCTGCCCTCCAGCACCGGATCAGAGGAGTGCAGCTGCCAGGATGGCTCAAGCAGCAATGCCATCAAGGAAGGAAGCCCCCGTGCTGGTGGCACCTCCTCCCCACACATCGGTGCCAGCTCTGTGGCCAGGCTGCTGCTGGCTGCCTCCCATGCGTTGCTAGCACAAACAAACAACGTGGCCATCACCACAAAGCCCAAGGAGCCGGCCCTGTGCCTGTCCTCATGGAGCAGGTCTGACCCACGCAGGGTTGGCGGCTGAGTTTGAGGAAGCGGGGCTGCAGCTCTGCATGGGTTGCAAAAGCAGACTGAGGAAAAAGCAGTTCTGGGGGCTGTGCACAGGATGGGGTTTTCCTCATTGCTTACTTGGGGTATGGAAAGTTTTTCACCCGAAAGCTGTCTCCACGTGGGAGGACTGGCAGGGAGCAAGATGAGGCAGGTTATAGTGAGCATTCTTGCCTTTGGTGGGGCTGGATTTTGGAGTGTGAGGTACTGTCTTGGAGCCCTCCTCAAGAAGGGAATGCCACAAAAACCAACTGGTTCCTCTTGGGAGACACTGTGGTCAGTGTGCTTGAGAAAGCCATGCAGATTTGGGTGTTGGGATCAGTGTTCCCTTAGGCAGCTTTTAATGACTCTCAAGCAATGAAAGTGGTTGGGTGATTTGAGATGAAGAGCAGAAAAAAATGGCAAGGGGTCCACGTTGCTGCACGTTTTCTCTTCTCTGGCCTTAGGGGAGGTAGAAATGGCTTAAAGGCATTCATTTCACAGCTGGGGAAACTGAGTCTCACCAGCAGAGTCGGGGACCAAACCCAGCTCCCAGATCAGCATCCGGCTCTGGCAGCGCATCAGTTAATTCTTTGCTCGTGCTGGTAACCACATGTGTTTATAGACCATAAACCCGGCACCATAATCAAAATAAGAATAATTTGACCTGAAATAAATGTTTTCTTCATACCAAGAGGGATACCTAGGCCAGGCAGGAGGCTTTGAGGCAAGAGGGGAGCGAGCTGCTCCTGGAAGCAATTACATGGCCACATAGCTGGGCTAATTAAGAAAGGGTTCTAAATGTTAAAGTTCTTCTGGGAGGGAAAATGCTTGGAAAAAACATTGCCTTTAATTCCTCAAGCATTCATTGCCTGTTTTTGTCTATTCTTTCTGCATTTTCCTTATAAAGGAGAGGTGGACTCATGTTGCTCGTACTGGTACAGCACCAAATCAGAAAGGCATCAGCGTTGGGCAGAAATCAAACCCTGAAAATTACTGTCCTTTGATACAAAATGGTCAGAATCATATTTTTCCATGGGCAATGTGGTTTCTCCAGCACCTTTTCTCAAAGCATTGGGTGGGTGCAATAAAAGATGCAGGAGATGGGTGATGTTGCAGGGTCTCAGGGCCCAGCCACACTCCTGCTAGGCCGGCGGATGGGCAGGATTTGGGGCAGCACTGCAAAGCTTCACTGCAGCACAGACGTTGATTCATGCTGTGCCGTTTGACTCATCCACAGAACGCCGAGCCAGGGGCCGGCCCTGGTGTTGCCGTATGTGCCGAGCAGATTGCTTTCCTTCACACAGGCTCTGGAGAGCTGCAAGGGAGACAAAACACGTCTGTCACAGCGATTGCGGCGGCCCTGGATCAGAATCTGAAATCATCCTTGGTAATGGCAGAATGGGTCCTTGCTATCTCTTGCCCGTTCTGCTTCCTGCTTTGTAAGATGTTGATACGGCTGTTAGTACGAGATGTGAATTTGTGTTAGCACATTTCCAAACGCAGCTATCCTTTTTAAAGTTGTTGTTGGTTGTTTTTTTTTTTTTTCAAGTGGCACATTTATATATGTATTTGTTTAGCTCTCCCTGCAGCATGCAGCGATGGCCTGAAAGCGGAGGTGGCCCCGTGTCCAAGGCAACGTGCCATGGGAAGATGGACATCTTCCTGGTACATGCCTTGATACCTCCATCACAGCAGCAGTCAGATGCGATAACAGCGAGCTGTTCCTGGAGGGGGCACAGAGGAAACCTTATTGCTCTCTACAACTCCCTGAAAGGAGGTTGGGGCGAGGAGGGGGTTGGAAGGACCTTGTTCCTGAAGCTGCTTGTCCTGATGGGGTGCTGGTGTGTTTGTGCCATGTACAATGGGGCTATTCACAGCGCTTGCTGGCTCTACAGACACATGGTGCCATTCATGGGGTGACTTCACCCTTCTCCAAGGACCACGTGCTTTCGTAGGATGGAGACGTTGGCACCCGTACTCACAAGAGGGTCCTCTTGAAATGCGGTCAGGTGGTTCTTAGCAGTTTTCAGTATTAAAATCGGCTTCAGCTGGAGCTGGAATTTCATGCTGGTGATGGGTGGGAGTTGGGCTGTCCCCTGTTTCCCCTCCAAACCAAAGAGTAAGAGCACGTATCCATAAGGGTCAATAGATGAAGGAGCTCACGGGCTCCCAAAGATGAAGTTAACAGCTTAGAAATATTTTATGCTGGTCTTTATATTGAATGGGGAAAAGTTTTAAACTGTAGAATGGGGGAAACTGCTCCGTCCTCCCCTCTCCAGTCACTCAACTCTTTCCTGGAGTGGTGGAACTCTCTGTATTACCTTGTAAGGCTTTCTGTTTGAGTTGTGGCAGCTTTTCTTTGGATGGGATGGGCAGCACCTCAGACTGCCTCAGCACCCACTCTGAGGAGTAGCAAATATTGCCCAAAGGTAGGATGAAGGGTGAAAAATTGGAGGTTTGAAATTCCAGTCATGTCCCAGGAAATAGTTTGATGTTGATGTAATTTCTTGAGAGAAGTTCCAGCTTCCAAGTCCCAGTGTTTTTTAAATAAACACGAATGAGAGACTGGAACGGTCAGTTTGTGGCTTGGTGGAAAAATGCATTGGAACTGAGCTTCAGTTTGGGATCAAATGCAGCTTGGAGGGGCAGAGACTTTGGAGGCCAGCTGGATTTGGCTTTGGTCAGATGTTTGTACATGCAGCATGGATGGTTTTGAAGTTACGGTGTTGGACTGGACCCTATATGCATCAGTGCCATCCCTGTCTCCTCTGTGAATGCCCTTATAGTTTCCATGCCATAAAAACATGGAGATGTGGCACTGAAGGACAAGGTTGGTGGGTGCGAACTTGAGGATCTCAGGAGTCTTTTCCAACCTTAACCATTCTCTGATTCCCAACGTAAGAAGTAATGGTAGTGACCATTTCAGGCAGTACATTGGTCAGAAGATGCCTATAGGATGTGGTTTTTTGTGGCAGACTCTACTTTAGGGGCATGGCAGAGGTTTTAGTAGTAGTAATGTGTAATGCAATTCCATACGCTGTTTTGATTTTACAGTAGAAATAATCCCATCTGCTTCAATTACAAATCTGTGACTCACCAGACAAAACTGGTGGATAGTAAATCCTGCCCTGGGAGTGGGCAGTACCTGGGGACATGGGTGTCCCTGCCATCACATTGGGGTTGTAGCACAGGGATCTGAGAGCATGGCCAGGCTCTTTGTGCAGCACCCTGAGATGAGCAGGGCCCCAGGCCCCCCTGACTTATGCAGCCCAGCTCTGTCCCCACTGCCAGCTCTGTCCCTGCGGGGCCAGGCGTTGCACCCATTTGCTCTCACATGAGAGTATGGGGCTGGAAACACAAACAGAGCTTTGCAGTGTCTGTCTGGAGCAGACACAAAATCCAATTGTGTCCCAAATGCCCACATCTGATGCATCACATGCCTGGTTTAACCCCTGCTATCGAGACTTGAATTGTGCATAGTCCTAATGAACAGCTTTCATGCAACACAGTGCCTGATCCCCAGCCCACCCTGGGCCTCTTGAATCTCTCTAGAGACCTCCATGTTCATGATAGGAACCTCAGAGCACCCACAGAGGCTGGTGCTGACCTCAGGTCCCTTCGCTTTGCTGAGCCCAACCTGGTGTGTAACCCTGTAGCTCTATAATGTGATGGAAAGTATAGTGGTAATAGCAGGATGGTAAAGTCTTTGGCTACAGCAAATGAAGACAAGCCCAAATACAGCAGTTGTGGACGCAGAAACAAGGGAAAGAAGGTGCTTACTACCTTTGGAAGGCCTCAGGTAGGCAGGGATCTCCAGCAAGAGATACCCTCATTTCCACTGCCAACCCTTAAATGAGGTCTGGGAAGGGATGGATCCTGGTTTCAGCCCTTCTGGTCACTCAGCTGCATTGCATGCAGCTCCCCTGGGTTGAGCTCCCCTGGGTTAGCCCTGCCTTCCCATTAGATGCTCCATCACTGCTTTAGGCCGTAACCTAGCATTTCCATGACAGACCCATCTGAGCTCCTGTTTGCTGAAGTCTTTGCAGCAGAGAGAGGATTGCAGAAAAAAACAACCACTCTGGCAATGGAATCTGCAAAGGTGCAAAAGAAAAGGAAGGTCTCACAGCTGCAGAGGTCACCATCTCCATGCTTATTTGACGCTGTGTCTGCTCCATGCTGCCTTGGTACGAGGGCCAGGGCACTGCCAACTCCTGATGCTCTGACAGACTCGGTGGTGGTGGCCAAAAGCAGTTGCTTATGCTGTTTGAAAAGAAAAACACCAAAAAAAAAAAAAAAAAAAACCCAGTCCTGCAGAGGGCTTCTGGGCTTGCCCATCCTTTCCTCATTTCTGATGAATGATGCGGTGATGGGATTTGTAAACAGGAGCCAGGTTCCTCTCCTGTGTCCCTCTGAGAAGCTTCATTCATCACGTCTTGTAGCAGGGGCTGCTGACAATGCTCAGGGAGGATGTGGGGCTGGTAGAGCAGGGCAGCATGTGACAGGGCATGAAAGAGAAGCTGAGCTGTGGCCAAGCCCAGCACAGCTGTCACAACGGCTCCTCCAGGCATGAGGAAGCGTGGCGGTGGCCTCCTGGGCAACGGGTGTTATTGTAAAAAATATTTATTCACTGCAGAGTTTTAGAAGTGATGGTCAGAACAGTTCCGAGGGAATCTCTTTCCTGCAAAACTCTCCACAAGCCCTGCAGAAAAGAGAGCTGAATAAAACAGGGGAGTAGCTTGCTTTTCTCTTCAAGGGAAAGATGCTCAGAACTCACCCGAAATAGGGACTGTGTCCACAAAGCAGTGTCTGCTCCATCTGCAGGGCCTCCCATCGTGGTGCTGAGACAGCCAACAGTGACAGTAAGTTACCACCTGCTACTGGTGTGCAGCACATTGCGTGGTGTCAAACCCCTGTGCAGCCATGTGTCATTATAGGTCCTGTCCCAGTGAGGACATCTCTGGGTCCCAGCTGGACAATGAATGGGCCGTGCTTTGTGATGGTCTCAATGGCTCTGGCTTAGGGCCATGTTGGGAACAGAAATGAGCCCATCACCCTCCTCTTCAGTTTTGCTCCATTGCAGTGATTTTTTGGCAGACGCAGCCTCGACGGTACGTGACTGTGCAAAATACAGTATTGGACATAGCCATGTTGACTCATTTGGAAAATGTTCTGCTTTCTCAAACCATTTTCCACAGCTTCCTTTTTTGCAAGCATGGGCCAAGAAAGCTCATTGTTCACTGGTGCTCACATTTGCCCTCGTACAAGCATTTGCCCTGCAGCCACAGGACCCCCGTTGGTACATCTTGACCCTCACTCACTCCGATGCTGAGGCATCGAGAGGAGCTGGCAGAGCCAGGAAGGTAATGAGGAAATGGAAGCTGGTATTAAAGAGGAGAGGAAGCCAGGTGATATTTTGATATTAGCAGTCACCTGCCTTCCTGTGGCTTTGAGGGTATGGATTGAAGCACGGCACAGCCTCGGGGCTCCTGCCAAGCAGAGAAGCTGGAGGAGCTGCATGGGAAAACCATCTCTTCCAAACTGTGTGTAGCTGTGTACGTTTCAGCTCTGCTCTGCCGTGTGTGGGATGGAGCCATGGGCACAGTGAGCAACTGGGAAGAAAGACACAGGTCTTTATTACCAGCTCATGGCTGGTAGGGTTGCACAATGACCCAAGTGAGTGAATCTCTCCAGCTCGTACCGAAGCATTCGGTGTCTGTTAGGGAAAATATTTGTTCTTGGCAGGAAGTGAAGATTTCCTCCAATTATTGTTATGAATGGATATGAAGCTGGGAGGCTTCGCCGAGGCTGCTGTGAGGTGTGTGCATGAGGTGGGTGAGCCCTGGGCAGCACCACTGCTCCGATGCCATGCATAGCTGTGCTCATCCCTCCTGGATTTTGGGTTGCACATCTCCAGCATTTCCCAGGGGCTCTGTAGCAACAGCAGCAGACAGCTCCTACAGCAGCATCTCATAGAGTCATTGAATCACAGAATGGTTGGGTTGGGAGGGACCTTGAAGCCCACCCAGCTCCATCCCATGAGCAGGGACACCCCCCCAGCTCTGGTTGCCATTTGTGAAACCCCATTACAAACACACACTATGGCTGGGGCAGTTACAGAGCTCCAACATGAGAGTAAAGCTACCAATGAAACCACTCTCGAAGGCAGTGTTAATATTGAAGGCTTAATCAAACTCTCCTTTTTTTTTTTTTCTTTATTTTTGGTCTATTAATGTGGTGTGAAGCAACTCGGTAGGATAATAGATATTTCTCAGCATGCTTGTGAAAGCTGTTTTACAGACCAAGCAGAATAAAAGCAAAATTAAATGCTAAAGCTGTAGAATTTCAGTGCAGCATCCACACAAACGCTGAAATGCTGGTGTCTGTCATAAAATTAGAGGTTGGGAAGCAAACTGTGCTCACCAGCAGTGACATCCTGCACTCATCCCTGCCAGGTGTGTTGTCACAGCTGCCTGGATGCTGACAAAATACGTGCAGGGTGGCTGCAAAATGTGAATCACTCTTTTGCAATGGAGGTAACGGGGCAAGCGATGTAGCTGGGTGGAAAACAAAGGCAGAAAATCAGCCATCCAAAGCCATCCCTACCAGGAAGAACCTCTCTCAGAGGGCAATGACAACATGCATGCAGCATCTGATTGTTTAATATTACCCTGTGTTGTGGAAGTGGGAGCACATCGAGCCCCCAGAAGCTGCCATGGGTGGAGGTGGTCTCACAGATTTTTGGTGCTGCCTGCAGTGCAGACAGAATTTCAGCATCCTCAAGGACAACTGTTGGTTCTTCTTGTAGGTTTGTTTTCCAGCATCTCCTCGTCTCCATCTCAGATAAGTATCTGGCCAGAGGGGCTTGAGGGATAAACAAGGCTATAATAGAGCAGCAGAGCTCTGCAGGCTGCCTTTGCATTTTGTACCGGTTTGCTTTGAAGCTGGCATATATGGTTGCTTGTGGTTTTGGTAATGAGCACTGAACACCCTCCAACTAGCTCTCCTGGGCCTGTTTGAGCACACGAAGAGCTGGGTGCCTCCAAACAGACTCATTGCTGGGGAACGAAGCAAATCTCACAGCTCACAGTAATGTCTGAGGGATGGCCAACTCCTTGGAATGGAAACTTGCTTCCGCTTCTTTCCCTCGCCCTGCTGGCCATCCCATGCCTGCAACACAGCTCAGCTGGAGCTCTGCCCACCACCAGCTCAATGCCTCGATAGATACATTGCAAAAAAAAAAAAAATAGTGGATGGGTTTGAACTCCCTGACACACAACTGCCTATAGCCCAGCTCCGGATGTACGGAGCTGTTTGCATTTCATCTACCTATAACTGCCCGCTGTGTTTTTTTTCCTCCGGTATTTTGGCCGTTTCTCCCCTGACACTTCATCCATCACCAGGAGCTCTCTCTGGTGCAGGCGGTGCTGGTGATGGCTTTGCAGCCTCGATGGCGGTGTTGGTTTTGAAGGTTGGGCTTGGCATGGCTCAGTCCCTTGGGCAGGCGGATGGCAGCTCTCCATAAAGTCAGACCTGGGAAGATCAGCCTGGGGATGGAGTCGGAGAAGAACTGGTCGAGTACTGAACCTGAGTGTTGTGTATATTACTGATCTGAATCGTGGCAGGAAACCCATTTCTCAGTCTGAAGCAATGGATGTTCTCTTTGGCAGCACAAGCATGGGACGTGCAGGATGCGGGTGCCACGTAGCACTTTGCCATCCTACAAGAGATCAAAGCAGCAGATAGATAGCGATCAAGGCTGTGGGTGAAGGTACCTCACAGCAGCAGGCTCAGAGAGTGGCTTAAAACAGAGCAGGGCAGCGAAATGCCCATAGCTTTGTTCCACCAAAGCGTGGCGGGGCTGAGGAGGCTGGCGCTGGTCCCCTGAGCTCCTCCACTCCCTTCTCAGCCCAGGTTGTCTGCAGCATTCTGAAGAAACTGGAGCGCAGTGTGCTAATGGGAGGTGATGACAGCTTAGTAGGTAGGGCTGGGATCGCTGACAGCTCGTAGCATTGCACCTTCACTGGGAAAACTGCAGCAATAACCTGGCAGGGTGGAAAAGAAGGTGTTTGTGCAAAAGCCGTTCCAAGCGTTTCGCCACGGGGATCACGGTCGTGCTAATATTTATTCTAGCATATGCACCAGGATCTCCTTATTTGAAGGAGATGTGTTTCGGGGAAAAACTCACAGACCCTTATTTTATGAGGGGAAGAGTGTTACGAAGAAATGTTCCTGAGGAATTTCTCCAGCTTTCTCTCTGCGGGGGCTGCCAGAATTCAGCCTGCATCCCTGCCTGCTAGGCATGCAGGCAGCAGGAAGGGAGGGAGGGAAAACCTATGGAAACTTGCACCAAAACGTATAGAAAAGGTTAAATGTAGGAGGTGAGTCCCTTCCTGCAGCTGCTTTCCCCCCCAGGTCCCCTGTAAAACCTGGAAGAGAGAATTCAAGTGACTGCAGGAGCAGGTAGGGCTCTTGATGGTTGACCTGTTGTCCTTGGTGGCCCTGTGTAGAGCAATCAGCGTGGATGGAATTTGTTTTGGGCTCCTTCTTGGAAGCTTTAGCTGTTCATCTGCTCCCTGCCTGATGGGGAGTGCTGTGGAGCATCCCTAAGCAGTCTGAGCCATGCCATAAAGTCTTCGCTCTGGTGGTTGGCTGGTGACAGTGGATTCCAGCTTTGCAGCTCATTTTAAGTTGTCAAGAACTCCTTATTTGTGCTTGTAGACAACTTTTCAGGTGCTTTCTTTAACATCTCATTTTCTTCCTCTCCCTCAGGCATTGCTTTGCATGCTCCTCGGGCATCTGGACTGCTGCAGAAGCCTAACTTCCTCTTCTGATCTGGTGTTAGCAGGCAGCTTTGGGAGAGGCTCATAGGAGCCCTGAGGTTAGCAGGGATGGAGGAGAGGCTCTGCGTGGTGCTGAAGCCAGGAGGGCTTGCACCACCTTGCACTAAGCTTCTCTCTTTGGCCAATACAGAGGACTTTGATGCTTCATTTTCATTGCATTCACGACTCTTCTCTGAATTGTGTCCAGGCTTGGAAACAAATGGAAATAAACATTCCTTGAGTGCCAGGGCTTTGTTTGTGGAAGTGATTTGCTCTTCTGAGAGTGCTGTTGACTTTCAGGAGACTTAGGCTTTCAAGTACCTAAATCACTTTTGGAAACACGCTTGCAAATTTTTCTGAGGTACTTCGAAAATAGTTCTCATGTGTCCTCAGGCCTCCTGCAAGTTCTGTGTTAATTACATGTTGTCCATTAACCACAGCTTGCAGATCTCTGCGTGAAACTGTTGTACGCTCAGCTCCTGCAAGGCAGAACACACAGAGTGACAAGGTTGTGTTAAAAACAGGGAAGGGATGAGCTGGGGCTGGGTACCTGCAATGTGCCCTGAGATGGGTGAGGGCCACAGATGGCACTGATGAGAGGGAGCAACCCTTGTCTTAAAGTCATAGAATCATAGAATTCTTTGAGTTGGGAGGGACTTTCAGGGTCATCCAGTCCATCCAGTCTTTGCAATGGCTTCTTGTGCCGCTGTGCTTCACTAGTGCAGCACCTGTTGATTATGAGGCAAGAAACTGGAGGGCAAAGTAGCTGCGATTCCAACTTAAGTTTCTCAGGAGTTACATCAAGGGATGATTTGGCTTCATTTAGAGCCTGGGGTAAATTGTTTTGGTAGTTACTCCCAGCTTACATGGATATGAAAAGTACATGAGAAATAAAAGCCTCAGGCAAGTGTGCTGCATTTTGCTGGGATCGTGGATCAGGATGTTGGAAGCAAGGCTGATCTTTGGGTAGCTGGATGTCCCCAGCAGGCAGCAGCAGCCCTCTCTGTCCTCCAGCTTTGGTTTGGCCCAGGCTCTCAAACGAAAGCCTTGGGAACAGCACATAGATTTGCCTTCTGGAAGGAGCACAGAACGCCCAAGCAGCTGACCACAGAAAGCCAGAAAGTGGCTTTTGTTGATCCTTTACACCCTGCACCCATCTTAGCTCCTCTCTCCCCTTCCTTCCACAGAACCGCCAGACCTTCAACAGCCTTAGCAGCCTTAGCAACGCAGCGGAGGACAACGCCCAGCGGCTCCCCACCACCCAACCATGGACCACAGCCCCCCACTCCCCGGAGGTGATGCCAGGCAGGACCCCCGCCTGCACCCCAGTGCCAGAGCCACGCACACGGGGCGAGGAGCGCGGGGCGAGCCGGGACGACCTGTCCTGTGAGGAGTCCGATGAGGGTGGTGGGAAGGAGGAGGATGGGACCCCGTGGCAGGGCGGTGGGGCGGGCACCCAGAGCCCCTTCCAGCTGGATGGAGAAATAGACATCGAGCAGATTGAAAACAACTGAGGACTCGGGACTCAGCGTGCCTGGGGTCTGGGACTCGCAGTGGGGAAGGGTCCCCTGGGGGTCAGCGTGGGTTGTGCCGTGCTGCCTGCGTCCCCCTGCCAGCTGGAGGGGATGAAGCAGCTTTGCCAAAATTTCATCAGGTATTTAGAGCAATTTTGTGTGTGTGTGCGTGTGTGTGTGTAAATCTTGAAATTCTTTGTAACTACTGTAGCCAGATATCAGCTAGTTTGGGAAAACCGCCTGTCAGAACTTGGAGACCAGAGGGATGGGGATCACCAAACAACGCTCATCCATCAATGAGAAAACTACTTCTGCAAATGTAGGATCACAGCTGATGGATCCAGCCATGGCTTCCAGTTCACACATGTGCTTGTTTGGAAAGCAAAAGGAAAAAAAAAACATCCCCAGGGAGGACTGGAAAACTGGGGGAAGAAAGAGAAGGTCAGCTGAGATTGCCAACCGTGTAGTGGTGAGGCTGGGCTGGTAGTGGGGCAGCTGCAATGCCCAGAGCTCACACTGATCCTCTAGCCCCTGGCGGTGCCATCAAATGGAAACCACAATTTTTGCTGAAATTTATTGATGGTAAGAGCTGGATATTTTTTTTATACAGATTCTTAATTTTCCTTTTCCCGATGAGGATCCAGCAGTGCTCGGCCCCTCGCCATCATGTGGCTGCCACACTCTTTTTGCTCTGACTGTGAAGTGGATCCCTGTCCAATGCCATAGGATTACTTGACGAAAGTAAGCTGTCAAAATGCTGAAAATTCAGGTAGCAGCACTGAAAGCTTTTCCTCTCGCTGTGCCTTGTTAAAGCACAGATAAAGCGGTGACCATTGCGTTTGTACGAGATACACTCCTCCATGAAATAAGCTGTCTGCTTGCTAACTGGTTTAGAAGGACACATCCTTATTTTTTTTTTCCCCTTTCTTTTGTTTAAACCTCTTGGAAAGCTGTACGTGCAGCTTCCAGCATCTTCTGCAGGTTCCTTGGGGTTATTTCCCAAGTTCTGCAAAAGCACAAAGGGAAAATGAAGTGATAGATCCCAATGGATCCTAACCCCTTCAGTAGGAGTCCAGCACCCCACTGGGAGTCTGCAAGCCAGAAGAGGCTGAGAGCGGCCAATGCAGGTTTACCGATCCCTGCTGTTACGTTACTGCACTTTTCCTGCGGGGTTTTGGGCGTTCCCCCATCCCATCCACTCATAGCTTTACGTCTGCTCGTGGCCGCGGTCATCTCAGCTCCCCGCAGAGCGGTGCCGGGACCTTCTCCTGTTGGGGAATCCTCCATCTCTCTTCAAGTGTCTCTCAATGTGTTGTTGAAAACAACCCACCCTGGCTGCACACCCCTCGTGGGAGGCCCCCAGCCCAGAGCTGGGTATGGCTCTATGAGTCAAGGGCCTTTGGGACGTGGTGTCTGCCGGCCCGTATCCCCAGGAGCAACGCAACCATATTTTGGCTTTGAGTCTTCCTGATGTCCCAAACCCTCATAACAGCCCCGGGCTCCCGCAGAGCTCAGGGCACGCTTGCCTATGCACACGTGGGGCTGTAACAAGGGCTCTTTTCTCCCTCCAAGGGCTGCTACCTAGGACATGCTCACCCCATGCAGTAGGACGGTGACCGAGCGGCCGCCGGCTGTACCTGACACAGACGTAGCATACAGTTTACATACAGCACAACCCGTTTGCCTTACTAAAGATGCTTCTCCAATGAGTAATGGCCTTATACCGGGCACATTAGCTTAGACACAGACTGCAGTGACGGTTTGTAGGCCACAGTGGTGTTCTGTTGGGTGTTTCTCTGTTGGTTTCGTATGATTTCATGTACTTGTTTTCAGTTCGAGAAAGCCTTACTTAAAAAAAAAAAAAAAAAAAAAAAAGGAAAAAAAAATCTCTCTCTGTAGAGGTAAAACAGTTGTGGATTTATATATATATAAATATATATATAAATAAAAAAATTAAAAATATTAAATATAATATAGTACGTGCCTCAGATCCAGGGGACATCCTGTTGATTGTAGTTAGATGCGGTGCGAGTTCCATGAGATCCATTGCAGCCCAGGGGCTCCCAGGGGTCCACTGGTTGTTAGAGGACCTCACTGGGAACCCTTGCAGCAAAGCCCTGCCAGAACGTGGTACTGCAGTGCAGGTGGAGGCCTTTGCTTGCAGCTCGCAGGCTCGTGGTCGTGAAGATGCCCGTGGCTTGTTGAAGGCTTGACCCAATCCGACAGCTTCAGGATGACAGCAGGCCGTGGCATCAGCAATAAGATTGCAGCAGTAAGGAAATAAAGGGTTTGGATAGAGGAACGCTTAGCACCGGTAACACACGCACGTGTTTCGAGCCTGTTCTAAGGAAGATTACATCTTGGACAAAAAGATGGGAAGAAGTGTTTGTAACATAGATTGTAATTTTTTCACGTTATAGCATAGCCTCCTTGGCCAATACAGTTGTGTTTTCAGTGCTTTGTTTCAAAGCTCCTGGCTGAACAGGATAACAGACTGATGTAGGATATTCTAGGATTGTAGCAGTGCTTTACGGAGTTTTATGTTTTTGATGTGGAAGAAATCAAAAGAAGAGGATGGCCAAAAAAAAAAAAAAAAAACCAAGTCAACAAAAAAAACACAACAAAAAGAAATACGACATCAACAACAACAAAAGCCTTCTGAAGCTCTGCCCTGTCGTAGCAACATCTCTGCACACTGCACAAGCGCAGAGGTATGTGTGTGCCCAGGCCATTGCAGGTGGCCCCGGGGTGGGCAAGAAGACTGCTGACCTGTCCCCTCTCCATGACTTGATTGCACTAGAGCAGCTCAGTCTCAGGAAATTGCTTGTTACTTTTACTGTGTAAATAAAGCTTCCTGGTTCCATAGCCCTCGGCCCGGCCGGCGTCTCGCCTCTCTGTGCTCCCACGCGCCACTGTGGGTCGGAGCTCTCGTGGTGGTGGGGGGGCTCGTATGTGGAGCTGGGGGAGGCGATGGGGAATCACAAAGCTGAGTGCCAAGTGATGTCTTAGGTTTCTTGTTTAAGGTCAGAGGTAATCATAGAATGATAGAATTGCTCAGGTTCGAAAAGACCTTCAAGACCATCAAGTCCAACCACAACCTAATCGTACTACCTAACTTTAACATCTAATGATGTCCCATCCTTAATGTATGAAGCTGAGCAAGGCAGGAAGCCCAGGTAAAGGCACACAGGGCCTCTGTTATCTGTGAAATCATCCAGTGTCCAAGCCTGTGCTCTGTTCCTTGCCTTCACTTATTTCTTAAACCAGAAAGCAGAACGGCTGCGTTTCCTTAAGTGAGCGAACAATCCAAAAGTTTGTCTGCCTAACTTTAATCTGACCGACAGGCTTAGCAGAACAGGACAAAAAGAAGGAATTACAGGATAAAAAAGGAATTATCAGTGACCCACTGCAGCACTAATGCTGGACCGTGGCTTACAGCATCCTCTGTGTGTGTGTGGATGCATACGGAGCCATAGACTTTGGCTGAACCACTACCCTGAGGGTAAAAGATAGAAAAACAGAACGAGAGACACCACTAAGGTCATTTTCCCAGATGTAGTTTGTTTTATTGCAATTAAACTCCTACATTCCCCCTCCTGTCCCCAAGGGGTGCAGCCTTTGCAACGCACCCGGTGCAGAAACACAGAACAGTGCATCGGTGCCTGGGGTCACCTTAGCTCTGTGGGCTGCTGGAAACCGAGCTGGAATTGTCATTTACTGCACTCAGACAGCAGTAGCTGGATGCAGGCAACATGCTGTACGTACACACACGTGCTCTTTGTGTTTAAATAACCTTTCTATGGTCCCACAGGAGGCCAGAAGCAGGTTAAAATCCACGTGGTCTCATTCCATTCCACTCTAAGGCACAAAGTCTTGCCTAAAATCCAAGGGGTGCAGAGCTGCTGACTGCACTTGAAAGCTTTTGGTTTAAAAGGTTGCAAACACCATCCAGAGGCAGTGACGGTGGGGAAGCCATCCCAAATCTGTAATTTTCTCTGTTTGGAACGAGCAGCCCTGCCTGCTCACCAGGCTGCCCTGCAAAGGGAAGGAGAAACCATAGGCCCCTGTTGGAGATGTCCCCTACAAACCCTTTGGGGGTGCTGATTCAATTGAACACAACAATGGGATTAGATTCACAGGACTGTGTTTATTAACGACATGACAACACAATTATTCTGCGATTTGTCATAGCAGTCCTGAATTCCTGCCCTCTGACTCAGGGCAGTGCCAGAGAGGTGCTGGAAACCAGGATGGAAACAGAACCACAGCCTTGCCCAGTGTGCTCTAATAGTCCCACAGGGTTTTTGGGATGCCAGTAGCATGCCTATCAGTGTGGAGGCACATGGTACCCAGCCAAACTGCACAGGGCATGACTGCTCTCCATGCCCCTCAGAGACATCCTCATCTTTAAAGGGCTGTGCTGGCACTTGGATGGCACCGAGGGGAAGGAAGCTCAAAATGCACACAGAGGGCTTGGTGTTCTCTCTGTTGAGGTTAGTCTTGGTTTAGTACCTTGGGTGAACAGTTCAGAAGCACACCAGGGAGACAGAGGACGGAGCAGCTGGTGGCCGTGCCACATGCAAAGCACCATCCTCATCCCTTAGGTCTCTGCTGCACCGTTGCCCCTACATCTGGCTGAGGATCGTGTCCACCGCTTCCGCCAGGTTGTTCACATAGGCGTCAGGCTTCACCTGGGGGTGGTTTTCATCAGAGGGCCTGCAAAGGAGACAGAGGGGACGATGAGTGAGAGCAGCCTGCTTGCTGGGTCCTTCTGCTGCTGCCCACAGAGCTCAGCCGGGCTCAGGATCCAGATGGAGCCCTTGGCTGAGCCTGGGTCCCAATTGACTGCAAGCCTACGAATCTAGAAAGTTATGCAAACAATTCCTCTCCCATGGTTGTTGTTTGTTTTTTTTTTTTTTTCTCCTAGAAATAGGTAAGGAAAGGAAGAATCCACTTCTGACCCAGAAACAAGCAAGGTCTGCACACAGTTTTAGTGAATGGGGAGGATCTGCTGGGGTTGAATTTTGCAAATCCAGTGGTGGTGTTTTCCATCAGAAAGAGCCAGACTTGTGGTCACCGCCATCAGCACTCCAGAGCAGAGCAGCTCAAAGCTGTGCTCACCAGGGATTTAACTGAAGATAGTGCCCTGCAGATGCACAATCCCATTTCACTGATTCAGCAGCATTTCTGGCTGGGAGAGACAGAAAGAGCCTGGGTCAGTTTCCCAAACCTCTCGGCCCTGTTATGGCCCTGGGGCTGAGAAACCCAACAGCTGCTGAACAGAAAACATATGTATTTTATACGCTTAATGGCTTTCCTTTGGGAAAGAGTGAGAGCCCTCATGTCCAACTACTGTCGCTCTTGGCTCCTGTCAAGGCCATTTTCCCAACAGGGAAGATGCATTTCCCATTGGATGAGTGGGAGGCAGAGATTATTATTATTATATTATATATAATATATTATAATATTATATATTGTTATAATAATAATGATTTGATTTTAATGAAGGTGTTGAGCACTCGCCCATGCAAGTACCAAGTTATTTCTCCAGTTGCAGCAGCACACTCCCCAGGGCTATTTCCTTTCTGCTTGTTTCTCAGCTGCTCCTCACAGCAGCAGAGCCCTCCTCTTGATTTTGCATGCTAGAAAGTTGCATTGTGAAATAGGGAAACTGAAAGAATGCTCTCCATGCTCCTAGGGTCACCTACACATGGCTCTGTGAGCAGCCTTTAGTATTTCAGAGAATCATAGAATGGCCTGATCTGAAAAGGACCACAATGATCATCTAGTGTCGACCCCCCTGCTATGTGCAGGGTCACCAACCACCAGACCAGGCTGCCCAGAGCCACATTCAGCCTGGAAATGGTGCAGCCTGGAAATGGTGCTGCCATTATATCTTTTTATTTAAGAGGTGAAAGGTTATTCCATAGGTCTTTATGTAATTCTCCAAGTTCTACCTTGTTCCAGGGCTGCGGTGTGATAGGAGCCACATTTGTGAGCATTTTTAGGTTCTCCTCAACCAAAGAAGAGTTTTGATTGCTGAAGGCAAAGCAAGTTATAAAATACTATGGAGAAAAACCTTAAAATATAAAGAGTAAAAATTCTGTGCATCTCCACCCTTTACGCACCAATCATTGCTCCTTCTGTGTTTTATCCATGAGTCTTTTATGACTACAGAAATGCTGGTATGGTAAAATACTCTTCTTTTTTTTTTTTTTTTTTTGCAATAGTCCTTAATCTCAGTGGGGATTCAAAAAAAAAAAAATAATGAACAAAACTTCTCTCCATCTTACACCTTGTAAAATGTTTATTTCCTTGCTTATACACCCGTATGCTGGGAAGGGGTGGGCACAGAGATACGCAGATCTATCAGCTGGAACAGAGAGAACAAGGGAACAAGGCTCTGATAATGCAACCCTTCCTGCAGATCAGGGCCAAGCCATGTGCATGCTGTTGCCTGGCTCCAGAAAGGACTATGGGCTGGACTGCATCACAGGGCAGAGTCCTGGAAGAACACACTCTTCCTTGCTTGTCCCAGGGCTGAGCCCCCATCGGTGCCATTCCTGGAGCTGTTTCATGTGGTCACTGCCTTGCTCTTGCAGGACACAGCTGTGAACACTTGACCAAGCAGCTCTGGGTTTTTCCCTTGGCTCTTTTATGCATCTGTCAAAGGGAAACTGCGAGCAGTAATTCTCAAACAGCAACGCCAAGAAGCAATGCTCCAAATGTAGTCAAACCAGGCTTGTTAGAAATGAGACAGAGAGGCTGTGCTACGGAACCATGGGGACCTGGGCACCAAGGGGCTGCAGGACGAACAGGGATGGTGGTGAGGGGTCCTCCAGCCCCTTCTGAGGTTTCAGGCATTTCTCCAGATGAAAACACCAAATCAGGAGTTTGAGACCCTTACATCTGCTCCAGCACTGATGGCTCTACAAGAGCCCCCACCCAGGGCCTCCAGGGGTGGGTGGGAGCTGGAGGTTTGGTAGTACTCATGTCCATCAGGGTATCCCTGGGGCATGGCCAGCCTCTTCCACCCCAGCCCAGAGGTCAGTGGTGCAGGACCCCAGCAGCTCGCTATGGCCCCAGGTGCCAGATCCCCCACCCATTCTGGACAGATTGGTTCAGGTCAGTGCTTCAGCGCCAAGGGAACAGCAGGAGCAGAGAGTTGGCTCTGCCATATCACCTCTTCACACAGTTTCTTGGTGAGAAGACCTCCTGCATGGGAGCAGGGCTACCAGCAGACAGCAGCTGACTTCCTCCTGGTGAAGCACGGAGCTAAAACCCAGATCACAAGGCACAGAAATTCTGCAGGGGGTCTTTCACTGTCTGGATCAGACTTCTCTAAGTTTTATAGGCTACTTTCCATAGGTATGTTTCTGCAAACAGAAGTGTAAATGGAGGTGCCATTTAGGACAGGGATGGCCATGGGGGTGGAAGCAGCTCCATCACTCGGATCAGCCCCAAGGCCTGTAGAAACTTGACTTTGGAGAAGAGCAGATGGGAACTGATCAACACACAATCGCTATCGTGGATTAAAATCAGCTTTTGTGTAGTCCTTTAAAAATAGGGGTGGGTAGGAAAAACAACAGGCAGGGCCAGAGCAATGCACAAAAGTTAAGTGGAAAAAGACAAATGATCTCACATTCCAGTGTGCAAGGCTGCAGTCATTTGGTCCGTAGCGCTGCACGTCCCACAGTCACTGACCTTTCCAGCAAGACAGCAAGGAAAGATCACCCACCAAAGCTCCCTGTGTTTGCACAAGGAAGCTTTTTGTGTCACAACACAGAATTCCTGCTAACTCCCCAATTAAGCAGCATACACTCCTGCCGCATAAAATTAGATAAAAAAGATTAAAACCATTCCTCCTGACAACGTATTCTTCAGGGGCTCTTAGCACGGCTGTAAAATATGTGAGATGGAGTTTAACAAGATTTTCTTTATGAGGAATGTAAACAGACACTGTTAACCTTTGCTGGTGTCTTTGGACAGATGCAATAATTTCAGTCGGTGCTAGGAGTGAAACTCTCGCTTTCACTGAATGTGCAATTTAATCAGTTCAGCACTGAAAGTCTAAATAAATCACAGTGACTGACAGCACACCGACGTGCAGCTGATGGATGTCTGTGCAGCACATTTCCTGGTGTTACGGTGGGAGCCAAACCAGCACGAGAGGCACCTGGTGAATGCACCCTAGGCTGGAGCAGGTCCCAGAGCTTCAGGGGACGGTGCCTCATCCCTCATGTCACAGCCAGATGTCCCTCAGAATAGAAAGAGAAGATTTTCTGGTTCAAACACCAGTTTTTGGAGAGCTGCTGCAACGGCTTGCATAGAATTATAGAATTACAGAGTCATTCAGGCTGGGAAAGACTTCTACGATAGCCAAACCCAACCCCAGCCCACCCCCACCATGCCCACTGCCCACGTCCCTCAGTGCCACATCTCCATTGGTCTGGAACACCTCCAGGACGGTGACCCCAGCACTCCCTGTGCAGCTGTGCCACTGCATTACCATGCTTTCTGAGAAGTTTTTCCTAATACCCAACTGAGACTCCCCTGGCAGTAATTGAGGCCATCACCTCTCATCCTATCGCTGTTAACTGGGAACAGAGGCTGACCCACACTTTGCCACAGCTGCCTTTCAGAAAGCTAGGGAGAGCAATGAGATCTCCCCTGATCTCCCCTTTCTGCAGACAGAACCACCTGAGCTCCCTCAGCCACTCTGCATAAGACCTGAGCTGCAGACCCTTCACAATTCTCTTGCCCTTCTCTGAACGCAGTGCCTCACCTCAGTGTCTTTCTTGTACTGAGGGACCCAAAGCAGAACACAGCACTTGAGATGCTCGCAGAGGTGGACAAAGAGTCCCAACCACAAGCCATGGAGCCAAGGATTGCCACAGCTGCTGTGCCATTCTCCCTGGCCAGTAAGCCTGCACAAGGAGCACAAGTCAGTGCTGGAGACATGCAGCAACCTCCATCTCTCCTCTCTTACCTCCCAGAACTGTGCACAAAGCTAATTGTGTTTAATTGCAACTCATTGAAATTCAAGCATTCACCAACAGGTAGAAATTAACAGCCAAATTGTTTGCTAACATCTGAGGGAAGTCTGTGGGCTCGCCTCTTAATTGTTGCCATTTATGTAAAGCTGCTGCAGTTCTATCTGAGCAGTAAACCTGCTTAAGTACAGCACTTCTCTGGGCAGCAAGGATGCATTGTGAAGAAGGTATTTGTAACTTCTGTGCAGGATGTTGCTAGGCCAACTGATACAGCTAGAGAAAACAGATAGGACTTCTGCAAATACAACCCCATAGTCTGGTAGGGTAAATGGGAGCTGAGATTTATTGCTTTAACTCTGCTACCTGCAGCAGAGCACCTGTGCAGCTGTACCAAGGGACACCATCCAGTAGCCAGGCTTGCTAAAAAGCACACAAAGCACTGAGTTCTGCAAATCCTTCCAGAAGTATTGCACTGAACAGACCCTAAACCGAGATCTCTTTAGACTCCCAGTGAGAGATGCAAACTGTGACCCCCTGCACTAAACACTGTCAGTAAGCCAGGGTGAGCAGTGGGATGGCCGCTCTGCCACGTGGATGCACCCAGTGCTGCAGTGCAAGCACAGCACAAATGGTTTCAATAACAACAGGTCTCCCTCTCCTCCTCAAAAGTTAAATGCACGTTTGCTGCTTGGTGAGGAAGTTTGAGTGCTGCCCCTGCTCTGCCAAAGCCTCCAGGCTAACAGGGTGTTTGCAAGCACCGTGAGACCCAGCCTGCCTGGATTAATTATTGGTGACCTGCGTGGTTCTGCCAAGTGACCTCACTCCATGCAGTAGAAAATCAATTTAAACGTCCCCAGGAAAGAATTTGGGCACAAACGTGTTCTCTGTGCATACCTACACATAGATGTGCATCTTTGATGCAAGCAGTGCATTGGCTGTTGGAGGAGCTCAGTATTACCTGAAGGTGGCAAAGGCTGATTTCAAGGGCTGAGCTCGCAGCTCAACATCTTACTCTGTTGAGTGGGTTTGAAGATCTTCTTCAAAGAGAATATTTCATTGTATTCCTTTAATACATTCTTTACATAATCCATGTTAAATGTGCAAAGTGACAGCAGTGTATCTCATCTGATAGTGCTCCCTGAATTGAATGTGGGGTACTTCTCAGAAACTGCTCCTCCTTTGTAAACTTTGCTACAGTTATTCCCA
The DNA here is from genome assembly GCA_037305975.1 of Chrysolophus pictus. Taxonomy (NCBI): domain Eukaryota; kingdom Metazoa; phylum Chordata; class Aves; order Galliformes; family Phasianidae; genus Chrysolophus; species Chrysolophus pictus. Next base: position 3,428,075 of record CM074581.1, read on the forward strand.
TTAAACAATTAAATCATCACTTCCCATTGATTATTTGGAACTCTTTGCAACCTTTGCCACTGGCCGTTACAAAAGCAGGGATTGCATCCAAGCGAGGAAAAAGGCTGAGTGCACACCACCAAGTTGTGATGTGGGCACAGAGTTTCCCAAAGACGCAGCTCACAGCGCTGCAGCAGCTGCCCAAAGGGCTGGAGCACATCAGTGGTTCTGCTTTGGGCCTTCCTTAGCACTGAGAAGAACAGTGAGCCTCGTGCTGGGTGCCCACAGCCTCTGAATCACTGTACAGGGCCCATTTGGGGAGCAAACTGACAGATAATAATGTGATCCTATGTAGGAAGGGGTCCTGGCATTGGATGGGACGTGTCGGGGATGTGGGGCTGAAGGTGTCAAACCACATCTATCTGTGTTTGTGCTTAAGAATGGATTAGGGAAAGCACGCTAAGCCAACAGTGTTAGTGTAAGGATTAAATCCCCAGCACTGCTGGCTCCTGGCCCTCTGCAGGTTTCCACCTACTTCCTTCCAGCTCCCAGTCCTGCTCCTCCTTCAGGTCAGACCAAACTTGCTACGGTTCTTAAATATCAAAGCAATAAACAGCCACTTTTAATACAAAGGAAAACACAAGCAAGAGAAGCAGCTTTGAGGCTGCTTCACCTTCTTGGTCTCAAAGCTTTTGCATTCATCCACTGAGACTATTTTCTTCCCTTTGCATCACCTCCAGGTGAAGACTAATCCTCTGGAGAATGAAAGGCCCATAGCACGGGTTTTAGCCGTGCAGGAGTTGCTTCTGTAACCTAACCTGCCTTGAAATGAAGTTTATTTACACAGCGAGCTCCATACCTTTGAGAAAAGCTGCTGCTTAAAATACTTCAAAGCACGGCTTTGTGCTGGAGGTGGAGCAGCCCAGAAGGCTGCACTCTGCACAGACTGCTGAATTCTCACAAGGCATCTGAGGGTGGAGATATTTGTCTATGAAATACAAAAAAAATAAAGTAAAACAACCCTCAATCCTTTTCGAACAGCATCCATCCAGGACAGCACAGAGAAATCCGTGGAGGGCTGATCAATTCTTCGTGCTGCTTTTTCCCAGTCAGCATTGAGCAGCAGCTTGAAATGTAGGCTTAGTTTGTGTGGTACGTGGGCCTAAATGTGAAATAAAGGTGTTTCTGAAGCGAACCACTCAAGCCCTCATGTGGAAAGGACTTTCTAGATCATAAAGAGAGTCTTCATCTTCATTAAGTAAAACATTAAAGGAAATGTTCTAACTTAAAGCACTATACATTAATGCTTGGCAGTGTAAGGGGTTTAATTGCCTGTTGCTTTCCCACCATAAATTATGGCCTGCAGCTAATGGAAAACCTTCCCCCAGCCCTGTTGGTGCACCTCGCTCCCATTTCATGCCTTCAGTCTGGATGCAAGCAGAAGGGCACCATGGAGTTGTCCAGAGTTCATAGAAATGGGAAAGTTTGGAGAAGGCAACAAGAATTTAAGCACTGCACACGTTTGGTACCAGTAGTTCATTACACAGGCAGTGCTCTGCACGTTTTGTTGTTGTGTACATGTGAATGGAATAACTGGCTAGTATGGGGTTAAAGATGCCCCATAGTGAGCCAGCATTACACAGTCAGACAGGAGGTAGCCATTGCCACTCTTTGTTTGCCACTGACCAATGTTCACATCAAATATACGTGGGTATATCTATCTATATATATAGGAATATATGTTATTTCTCCTCATTATTGCTTGCACTAAGTGACCCCAAACTGCCTGTGCAACTCTGTCTAGCATCTCCTGTGAGGTCAAGAAAAGCAGCACCACTATGAAGGAGGTCCTGAATGCCCCTGCAGGGCTGATCCATCCCCATTGGGACCATTTCTCAGAGTGCCAGTGCTCACAGCCAGGGACACATGGCAGGTGTCACCAAGGCCCTTCCTCAGCTCCTAGTAGCAGCCAGCATGAGGGCCCAGAGCCATCACTGCCCCAAGGACATGCTCAGCCTGGACAGTGAGCTACCTCTTGGCTGTGACATCTGACATCCCAACAGAAAGAGGTCAAAAATTTCATAGAGTTCTAGAACCATAGGCTTCTAAGATGGCTTGGGTTGGAAGGGACCTCAAAGATCATCCTGTTCCAGCCCCCTGCTGTGGGCACAGCTGCCAACCACTAAATCAGGCACCAGGTCAGGATGCCCCATCCAGGGGCACCTCCAGGGATGGGGCAACCACAACTTCTCTAGGCTTCCACTCACACTGTCTAATTAATTGGTACCTTTGCAGACGTCTTCTAGGGCCAGAAGGGAACCACAAATCACCCAGCCTGACTTCCCATCTGCTGCATGCCATGAACGTCACCTGGTAATCCCTCTGTGGAGTCCCAGAACACGTGCTTGGCCAACATTCCTCTTTCCACAAAGAAAGAAGCTATCAGCAAATGGAGATCTGACCGTTGCCCTTGGCAGTGTGGGCTGATGCTAAAGCCCTGCCAACATTTGTAGCTTATTTCTAAGTTCTTTTGCTACCACCTCCAGTTGCTGCCTGTGGTATGCCTTTCTTCACTGGATTAAGGATCCCTCCCATTCCCAGCTTCTTCTCCCCATGACAGTGCTTAGCCACTGTAATCAAATCCCCATCTTCTATATAACAAACTAAACAGATTGAGAGTCTCAAAGGGAAGGCATTTCCTCCGACCTTACAATCACATCTGTGTCTCCCTTCTACGTCCCCTTGTGCTTTCCAATTTCTTTTAAAAATCGCTGCTGAGAAGTGCATCATGTGCCCCCACAACACCAACCTGACATCCAAGGAACGTGTTTTCCTTCCCACCCCTCAAATTCCAGCCCCGACTCCAAGCAAATTCCACCAGCCAGCTTCATTGCTCTATAAAATCAGATGTGAAATCATTTCATGGGTCATAGGAAAGGGAAAATCTCAAAGAAGAGCACTAACGTGACCCAGGCGAAGCTGCAAAAGCCCAGCGGGAAGAAAAAGTGCTGATGGCCCAGGCTTACTTCTGCTGCAAAACCTAACAAAATATTGATTCAGCTTCCAAAAATGAGGCTAAGATCCACGGGCTATGCAGATCTCTAAACCTGCACGTCTCCCAGCTGCCGCCCACATGACCCTTCGCTTCGATTGCGCTGCAAGGAGTCATTTTCAGACCTTCCCTTATGGAGAGCTGCAACTGAAGTAAAAACAAAAGTAAAGGCATCTGTATCTTAAAATAACCCTCTGAAGTCACCAGGAGAATGAGCTGAGATTTCCCTGATATTTAGGAAGCCTCTAGGTTGCTGTTGGCTCTTCTGACACATAAGCATTTTTTTGTGCCCTGCACCTAACTACAGTACTTCTTCTACCAAACCTCTCTTCTGTTCTCCTTTTCGCCCAATTTAACATCTCTAAAATAAACTCTGGGCTAATGTGGATGTCAGGCTTTCATAATTATCCTGCTTTCAGCATAGAGACACTATACGCCATGTCTCCCTTGGCGTTGCTTTGCCACAGCCCCATACTCACGGCCACACTTTTGATCTGGACTCTCATGTGATTTGGTTAGTAGTTACATAGGCTTGATTACTCATTAATATTAGTAATAAATAAAGCCAAGTAAAGGTCTCCCATTGGCAGTGCCCATTGGCTCCTCTGCTGTCCTTCACAGCATGCAGTACCAGCAAGGTGAAGAAGGATTATTTACAGGAAAAAAAAATTGGCTGGCTGGAGACCAGTTTAATGTGAGCCAATTTTAAAATCTTACAGAACAAGAGACAAAAAGGCCTGAAATAAAAACAGGCAGAGAGCAGCTCTCTCTGTTGTGTCACCCGTCTTAACTCCGGTTCTACAAACTGGGGGCTAGTCTGCAAAATTAAAATTGCAAAGCATAACTATGGATTAATTGCTAGAGGGAATCCATAAACTCTGACTTTGGACAACATCTGCCTGGGTCCTGGCTCCAGGGGCTCCGATAGTTTTCTAACTCTGCTTAGTTGTTTCTCTGGTCTTCATCAAACCCATGCTTTGATGAAGTTCCTATTGCCATGGCCAATAGTAGAGGAAGAACTTTCCATCCAGCCCATAACTACTTACAGTTCCTAAAGCTGCCTCTGCCTCAGTCACTGGAATCTGATTTTAAATCTGCAGCCTCTGCTTGTATCCTATGGCAGTTTTTACAGGTCAGCACACCAACCCCAGATTAGGACTTGTGGTGCTTTTGCAGCTAATCCAATGAGCAATGCTCAGAGAACATTCAAGATGTGGAAATTATAAGAAAACAAATAACATGAGGAAGAACCTGCAAAACGTTTAGTTAACATTTATGCAGAATATCACAGAACCATGAGGGTTGTTTGAGTTGGAAGGGACCCCTAACGGTCATCTGGCCCAAATGACCCCACAATGAACAGGGACACACACAGTGTCACAGACAGTCCACCCATCAAATCCATACCTTTTCAGTTTGGAGAGAAGGATGTTATGGGAACCACATCAAAGGCTTCCCTGAAGTCCTCCAGACAGATGACATCAGTGGCTCTTCCCTTGCCCACTGATGCAGTTACACCATCATAAAAAGCAACAAGGTTGGTCAGGCAGCACCTGCCCTTGGAGTACACTGGGTTTGTTATGTAATTAGCAGCAGACAATAGTAAATACTATGATGAAACCGTGCTGATTTCCCCACGCTGCTGAAAACAACGTGCTGATATGGCCAAGCCTTCAGTCAATACTAATGCAATCATGGAGTGCTGCTGCAGCACAGGGCAGCAGAGGTGACAGCATTCTTAGACAAGTGCAATGCCTCCTGCAAAAGTAGGCCCCAATTACACTATCCCTAATTAGCTTTCCAGTGGTAATTTGATTTTATTTTATTTTTTCATTTCCTGTTCTATCAAACCACTGCTATGTTCCACTCTGAAAACACATCAGGGATTAGCAGAATGGTCGCAGTGCAAACTGGGCCCCAAATCTGTGACAAGTGACAGATTTGTGAGAACGTGCTCTGCTGGGAAAACACCCAGCAGTGGTTTGGAGTGCAGATGGAGCTCCTGGGAAACTCTGATGTCACAGCAAGGGCAACTGCATCCACACAAGAAACGCCAGGGTGGCTCTAGGAGCCCCTTGTAGGAAGCTCCTATGTTCACATTGCTTTTTTTTAGTTTGTATATGAGAGAAGTAAATGATTTTTTAATGCACGGGGCTCCTGGTGTGCTGAATTCAGTACCACCTGCACAGGCATATTCCCTCTTCATTTGACTACAGCCCATTATGCTACCTACCCAATAGGCATTACTACTTACTACTTCCCAGAAGGAATAAAAGACTGTTTAAGCTGATGATTACAGAGTGCTGATACCCAGCAGTGCTGGCGCTGAATCATAAAGGTCGTATCACCAAGTCCAGTGGCTGACTCAGCACCACCATACCCACTTCCCTATGTGGGACAATGGGGCCAGTTGCTTGAATGGGGAAAAAGTTACCAATGGAAGACAGGCAGAAGAGCAAGGAAACATTTGGACCTTGATTTCACCAACCTAAGTCTGGGAGATGCTGTTTAGGTCTAAATCCAAAGGAAGCCCGAGGCAGCGCCTCCTCCCAGCCCCCATTCCAAAGCACAGCTTGAAACTAAGTCACAACGACTGTTTGCAGCATTAAAGCTCCATGGCAAGAAATGATAGCTGCTTCCCACAAATCTGGGCGAGATAAACATCTTTGTTACAAAGCATGAGCCTCTCCAGTTTTATTGACCGAGATAGAAAGCGTCAGATAATGGGAACTGCTGAATCCAGCCTCTGATTAGCAATTAAACACTCAGAGAGGGGCAAGCCTCTGGGCAACAATGCCCTCCCCATTGATTCATATAAAACCTTCTCACATAAATTAGCTATCCCCATGATTTTAATGCTTCACTATGCCCTTGACAAAGGAGTCCTTACAGGGCTGTGCTCAGCAATCGGCTCCAGCCTGGCCCTTTGGAAACCTGGCTGGGATCCAGGGCCGTGGATGCTGCTGTCCCACTGGAAGTAGGATGCAGGAGCAGAAGGGGCTCCTCGCACCGCCAACCTCCTGGTAGCTGTGGGATGGGGTTGCCTTGCCTGGATGTAATGTAATGCACAAAGCACAAAGCGGGGATCCGTCCCATCGGATCGATTTGCACACACAAACAGCAAACACACCCTGGTTGGCAATATCAAGGAGCGTGCACAGCCCGTGCATGGCCGCCCTGCAGCTCCCGCTGCCTTTGTGCATCACGGGCCGGGTTCCAGCCTGGCTCGGCCAGCACCGACCTCACAGATCTATTTTGAGATTTGCACGGGCTGATGGAAGCGAGATGTGAGCGGGGCATTTTCTACGTGAAAGGTATTATATAAAAGCGAACTGCTATTCACGTCAGCAGCCCATCTCCCTAATTAAAAGCTGAAAGAATCCGAGCTCGGCCTGAGGAGCGATCAATCCTGCCAGACACAATGTACCCGGGAGACGTTTGCAGAACACAACTGACGCTGCTGAGGGCTTTGTTTCCCTGAACCTACTTCCAACCAGTGTAAAAGCTGTGACTGGAAAGTCCTGGTCCTTGGAGGGAGCGCTGGTTTTTATCAGATGGTAATGATGAGTACATCATGAAATCATTTAATAGTTCTCATTAAATGCATTGCTGGAGAGCAGGCTTGATTTACGGATGGTATGCCAGGGGTATAAATAAGCTGCGCTCTGCTTGTAACACAGCTGGTCAAGAAAATTAATGTTTTGTTTTCCATAACCTTTGTGCTCTCCCTTCCTCTGCTACTATGGCAAAGCTCGAGGCGTGTAACTCGATCGTTCTCTGAAAGACAACACAGGTCCCCAGGCCTCAGCCCAGCAGTGGAAAGGCTCCCACATGGAGCTGCATTCCAGCCCCGAACACGTGGACGCTTCCTCACTGCAAAACAAAACCCCAAACTACTTCCAGGCAGTCCTGCTTCTTCTGCACTTGTGCTGGGAATGCTCCCAGCAAGCCCAGCTCCTACAGATACAGATACACTCAGCATCGCTGCACCGAATGCATTTCCACCTTTAAAAGTACAATATCTCTTTTTTCCTCTTTTTTTTTTCTTTTCTTTTGCCCAGGAAATAGGACAAAAACCATTCAAACCAGATGACCATCCATCTTCAGATCAGACGAGAGGAAACATGAGGCAGTTGCGGTGCAGGACGGTGGCCAGAGACACTTTTAATGCTTACACTAACTGTGGCACCTAATCCTAAGCAAACACTTCATCAGTTGCATAATGTTTTTTCAAAAGCCCTTTTACTCCTAGCACAAGGCACCCACTGTGCGTGCGACACGGGGCAGGAGAGCTGAGCTCTCGAGGCAGACAGACACGGCTGAGGCTTAGCAGAGAGTCGATTTCAGCAAGGACAGAGGGAAGGGCTTTGCAATCATATGGTTCACATCTGGAATTTACAGGCCTGATAATTTTATAACCCTCTCCTTACGGTTTTCCAGCAGAGCAATATTCCTCCTCGCTTCTCAGCCTAAGCCTTGTTTCATTGTGCTCTGCAGCAGCTGCTGCATCTCTCCAGCTCAGAACTCCACGGAAGGGTGGGAAAGGACACATCTATGCTGACCTTGGTGGCACAAACCAGGACTTTGCAGACCAAAGGTTGCTCTGCCAGCAGCGGGGGAAGGCCAGCAGGACAGCTTGCTGCTTGCTCACAACAAGTGGGGCCAGATGACCTTTAAAGGTCCCTTCCAACTCAAATGATTGCATGATTCTATGATAAGTCCTTTTAAATCTTGGACGTCAGGGGGAAATTCTTTACAGAGAGAGTGGTGAGGTGCTGGAACAGACTGCCCAGAGAGGCTGTGGATGCCCCATCCCTGGAGGTGTTCAAGGCCAGATTGGATGGGGCCCTGGGCAGCCTGGTCTAGCATTAGCTGGGATGATTGGTGGCCCTGCATGTGGCAGGGGGGTTGGAGATTCATGATCCTTGAGGTCCCTTCCAACCCTGGCCATTCTGTGATTCTGTGATTCTGTGAAATCTCACCCAGAGTCCCTTCTGGTTGCCTTTATGGCACATATGAACCGCTCTTCATAAAAGCCAGTTTCTAAAGACAATTTTAGTGTTTCTTTTCTGGTTGAAACCAAGAGGCCTCTTACTCAACCAACCATTTCTCAGATGCACTGAGTAACTTAGGCAGTAACGTCACCGCATGAAGACATTCAGAAACAAGGAGTCAAAACACCGAGGTGGCAAAGAACACAACAACATGAAAACCACCTCTAACCATGACAGGAAACATGGAAAAGATCAGTCTCATTTAAGACAGGAATCTGTGATTAGCACTGGAACAGGCTGCCCAGGGAGGTTGTGGAGTCTCCTTCTCTGGAGATATTCAAGACTCGCCTGGACGCCTACCTGTGTGACCTGGTGTAGGGAGCCTGCTTTGGCAGGGGGGTTGGACTCGATGATCTCTGGAGGTCCCTTCCAACCCCTACAATTCTGTGATTCTGTGATTCTGTGATTCTGTGTGCTTGTGTACATTTATTAACAAATAATCTGTTGCTATGATTGCTAACATTTGTTAACGATGGTTTCAGCATTGCCAGCCTCTCCCATCCAATGTGAAGACACTTGGTGAAGGATGTCCTTCATGGTGACACAGAGGTCATTGCTGTGAGCATATTCCAGGCTCTACCTTTGTGCAGGGACTCGAAATCTGCCTAGAAGCAATCCTAGCCATAGGGCTTAGTTTAACCATGCTGCTGAAGAGTCAGCCCTGGCCCCTCTGGGGAAGGAGCAGCTGCCTGGGGAATGAGGGGTGAGGACACAGCAACTTCAGTAATGGCTTTGCCCATCCTGTATGGGCCAGTTCTGGGCCCTGCTTTCTGTGGAGAACTTCCTTTGAGTGCAGTAGGAACTGACCCCAGGCGGCCGAGCGCAGCATTTGTTTCCCTGTGTGCAATGCCTTGTGCTTAAACAAAGGAGGGAGGAAGAGACCTCTTTGGTAATCATCACAGAAATGATCTTGACCTTTTAACACCGAAGCCAAGAATAAAACTGATAAAACCTCTAGGGCTGATCTCTACCTCATTACTGTATTTATGCCAGATTAAGCTTGGAAACTTGGCTTGTTTGCTGGTATGCAAGGATGTCCCCTGCACAAAGCTTCCACTGAATGTATGCAAGGAGCCAATAGTAGGGCCTCTGCTGAACTCCTCCTGGCACACCAAGCCTTGTGCCTGCAGATCTACACCCTAGACACTAAGTGCAGCCACAGCAGCCCCACGACTGATGCTGCAAGGAAAGCCCAAAGGCTTACCTTTAGCATCCACATTCAGTGATGTCTCTGTGACCTTGCACAAACCAGTTACTCTATATTGCAATTGCAACATGTGTAAACAGAGCCAAACCACCCAGCCTTCAGACACCTGAAGACCTGTGAATGAGAAGCAGTGCACTGAGGAATGCAAACACTCAGTGTTACCTAATCACAGCCCAGGTCCCTTTTTCCCACCTACACACCATTTGCACGTACCCTCAAGGCTCCAGAATGCCTTATTAGGCATTCTGAAGCCTTGGGGTCACAATCACGTGGAGCACTCTCCTTCCTTCAGGCTCCTGTGCAAACTGCAGGACCTCAAACTAACCGTGACCAAATGCTTAGAAATTCCAACGGACGTGGTGGCTCTGGCTGACAGCAGATGCCCACTGTGTGCTCAAACAGGCCAGCCTCTGCTTGACCTAACGTGTGAGCCATGAGCATCCGCCCCAGAAAGAGTTAAAACAATGAGTTCTGCTAATACTTAAGTGTTACAAATCTTCCCTGTTAAAATAAATTATTCAGGAGATGTCATCCTCCCATCAGCACCATCTGAGCTACGTCTTTAATAGTGCTGTGCGCTGAACACTTTCTGTCATACTGTCAGTGATACCACGGCTGCAAGATGAAGAAGGGGGAAATGCATGCATGCACACTATCAAACATGAGAGACAAAGCTGCTTCCTCTTAATTGCTATGAAACTCACCGTGCCAAAGGCAGAGGGGAGATTCACGATGTCCACTGCATGACAGAGGTGTAGAACAAGCAGAAATAACATGCAGACTTCAGGAACAGCAGTAACCTCTGCTTTCTCACCTGATGGATTATTCAGCCACCCCCTATACTGCATTTCCCTCTTTTGCCCCCAGATGTTAAAATAACCACCTACTGCCCACATTATCACTTACTTGTCCATGTGACATGCAAAATGCAGGAAGCAAATGTCACCAAACATTCAAAAGCAAATGTGAGCCTAACATAGGAGAACATAGGAGAACTCTTCTCCCAGGTGGCAGGACGAGAGGTAGTGGCCCTGAGTTGCATGTGGGGAGGTTCAGGTTGGGTATTAGGAACAATTTCTTCTCTGAAAAAGTGATGAGCACAGGCTGGGGGAGGTGGTGGGGTCACCGTCCCTGGAGGTGTTCCACAGCTGTGGGGATGTGGCACTGAGGGACGTGGGCAGTGGGCATGGTGGGGGTGGGCTGGGGTTGGGCTTGGGGATCTTAGAGATCTTCTCCAGCTCTCATGGTTCTGTCATTACCACAGCACTGCCTGATGTCAGTGCCTGCAATGCCCAGAATGCCCAGGCAGCTGCGGGTTATGGAAAGAGCAGATTCTTGTTCAATCCTGGCACCACACTCAGAGGTAAAGAGCAGCAAGAGGCATGAATGCTCTTGGCACTGCTTGTCAGCACACCCTCCATTCACCAGGCACCTCAACGGGACCTGAAAGCATTCTGCTGAATACAAAAATGCTGTGGTCAGTTACAAGTGCTCAATGGCTGAATAGTCAGCAAAGAAAAGCCGTACATGTCCAGGCTGGAATGAAGAAAATTCAATTGCAAATATGCTAAAGTATTCCTTGCAGAAGTCGTGTCCCCTGTGGAGTGACAGAACGAGCATTTGCCAACACTGTGCTTTCTGAGACCAAAGCACTGCTGCCAAAAGAGAACAGGGTGAAGCCACCAAACAAGGAGTGCAGAAAGGACACCGAAGCCTGAATGTACAAACAGTCTAAAATCTCAGAGATGAGGACAGCCTCTGCTTTGTGAAAAGGAGAACAGCCACACTCCACAGTAAAGCCAGAGCTCCATCACTTTGCCAAGACTTCTGATTTATGCCTGTGTCCCCAGCTGTTAAACAGGTTAACTCCCCTCACCTATGCCAGATAGGTTTCATATGTTGGTGCTCCGTGCCTCATCTGCTGCTAATGCACTCGTTTCCTAAATTTGGATGCAAGGAGGATGAGTTGGCCCTGTGCACACACATAAGGGATGGTCAGCATCCTGGAGAGAAACCATCAAACCACAATCTATCATCCAGACCAGATGGCAGAGAATACAAGTGTAGGCTGAAAGTCAGCTATTGTGTGATGCACCTACAGGAGAACATTTGGAGAAATAAGGTTGACAAGGAAAACAGGAAGCCTGAGCTTGTTTGCCCAAGGACAGCGATTATAATAGTGCCTATCTTTATAACATACAATGGACATTCAAGCAAGGCTGTCACGTGCCACGAGGAGGAACATCTGGAGAAATATCTCTGTTTGGATACCTGGGAGGGTGAGGAATCCCCATCCCATCCAATGCGAGGTGAACGGTACAGGAGCAGAGCAGGGCTGGATGGGAGCACGGGGAGGGCCAGCTGCTATTTCTGGCTGCAGTGCTGCCGGAGGTACTGGGGAGGTCACTTCCTTCTGTGCCTCTTTCTTGCTCAGTGGAAAAATAGTTTGTCATCTGACATTGGAGAAATAAACACTGATCTTTTCCAGAAGTGCTGTGCAAGTGGATCAGCGCTGAGATCCACCATAAAGAAGGAATTCCAGATTGGACCTGGTATTATTATTACCATGGTTATGGTAACTCCAACAACAGTTTCACATGAGGCTTTTCCAAGGATAAAACTAGATATTGTAGGATCACAGAATGTCCCAAGCTGGAAGGGGCCCATGAGGATCATTGAGCCACCATAGTGCTGATACCCTCATGGAAAGCACATTTCTGACCATATATGCAAGAAAACTTAGCAGGAGCATGGCCTGGAGGCTGTGGGAGATCACTGCTGTGGGGGATCACTGCTGCTGGGTGTACTAACATGGGAGCCATGGCCATGTGTCCACATGGAGAAGCGTTGAAGATGGATGTCACCTCTTGGGCGTGTTGGGAACCGTGTGCCAGTGGCAGCTCAGCTCAGGTGCTTGGGGTCACTTATCCCCAATTTGAGCTTTAGGTGAAATGTCAGGTGTACAGGGTCCTGAGTCCAGAGGCAAATTTCTTCCTGTCATTTGCACAATCCTAATACGATAGACACAAGGAGCAGCTGCTTGTCCTGCTGTTATTAGTATCAGTGTCTTGTAAATTCCCCTTGCCAGCTATTCTATGAGAAGGCCAAAATGTCACAGGATTAAACCTCATAGGAAGCCTAGTAATGTAAAAATAGCACTTTGCAGAAAAACAAATGTGATGTCTGATGCCAGCCTGAACCACAGTTTGGGGAAGAAATGCTTCTCACATCCCTCTGCCCAGAGATCTGGGAAGGGTGGCACAGCACCCACAGGGGGAGGTTCAGGTTGGGTGTTGGGAGCAATTTGTTCTCAGAAAGAGCTGTGATGCATTGGCATTGGCTCTGCCTGGGGGGGAGGTGGGGAGGGACACCATCCCTGGAGGTGTTCCAGAGCCACAGAGATGTGGCACCGAGGGATGTGGCAGTGGGCATAGTGGAGGTGAGCTGGGGTTGGTGATTTTAGAGGTCTTTTCCAACCTTAATGATTCTGTGATCGTAACTTGGTCATCAGAGGCAAAAACCAAGAAACCCAACCATAGTGCAGCAGCTAAGGCCCCAAAACACAGCGACCTTATGAATATTTAAGACAAAGCGATTTGTTTTGCTTGGAAACACAACCTGGCAGTGTCCACAGTGAAAATGCATGACCTCTAATGTGGAACATGTGTTTGGGGAGAATAATAGAGCACCTGAGCTCGAAAGTCAGGCGGGTTGATCCTCCTCCCCTCTCCTGGCAGCCTCAGCATCACTTTCTGGTTTATGACTCTGGGGGTCAGAGCACATCAAACAGGTGGGCTGGGAGGCTGAGTGCATCCTCCTGCTACCCATCCCCAGAAATCCAATGGTAGAAGCAAAAAAAGATGGGTGGGAAAAGAGCCGGCAGCAGTGGAAGCAGCAGCAGAGTTCTTACACATAGCAAACCTGGGAACGGGTCCAAGACTCGCTTATTGCCAGACCAAAGCCACCTGCACGACCATTTCCTAACAGTGCAGCACAGCACGTGGCACGAGGCGTGAGGTGTGCGGATACGCTGGGAATCTTGCAGTCAGACAAGCTGGCCAGCACATAGGGAGGGTTAAGGCAACTGGAGCCCTCTGCTCGTTGACTGTGAGAATTAGAGGCGGATAGTTTGCTGCGAACATGCTGATCAATATCTCCCAGCTGCCAGTTTAATCAGGATTAAGCCAGCAGCTATTAATTTTGCTCTTTTCCGACAACATTTAGCCACCGTGTGAAAGCGTTTCCTCTATCACAAACAAATTGACCTTGATAGCATCTATCCAGACATTTTAAAGGGACTAAAAAAAAGAAAAAATAATAAGAAAACCCCAAATGCAAACGCTAACAATAGAGGCCAAGACTAATAATCTGGCTTTAATTAGAAGTCATGTTTTCCAGCGAGTCGGGAGGAGGAAGCTTTCCGGCTGCCAGCAGCTCAGCCCCACGCTACAGGAGCCCAGCTTTTGCTCTTAGCACACGTGTGCTTGCTGCAAGCACTGCACCTTGCAAAGCCACCTCTTAGCTCCTGGTGTGTGCAGCAATGCAGCCAGCAGCAGAGGTATCAGCATCCCAGGAGAGGTTTGGCTCCTCGGGCACTTTCACAGTCCCTGAGCATCCGTCCCTCCTGGCAAAGTGAAGGATATGTTTTAACATTCCAGCTTGTGTGGGTTTTGGCTCACCTGCAGGCAATGAAGATGTATATACACATAAACTGCTTTGCTTCTGACATGCATCCACGTTGGGGAGCAGTTGCAGTCCTACCCAGTGCAGGTATGCATACCAATGCCCCGAAATAATGCAGCGGAACTCAGGGATGAAAGCCCTGGGCTACACACAAAACATGCCTGCAGACCTATGAACAAAACAAATGATGACAGGGAGTGGAATAACAGCTCTGAGAGGCAGCTGTTTTGTCCCCTTTATCCTCAAGAGTCTTAATCTCAATTACGGAGTGACTCATGGAGGAAGAGGGCACATCCTAGGACAGGGGGACCTGGCTCCCAGCTCCACGAAAGCCCTTTCTCTCAGCTATTCTGCCCATGGCAAGGGCACCAGACATTCTCCGAAGAAAGGATAACAGAAGGGCCGGGCTTTCCTTCCAAGCTTCCTCTGAAATCACACTTGGCAGAGAGGCCCCAGCCTGCTGAAAGAGCATGGGAATGTGCATGGCAAGAGCCGTGTCCAGGTTGGACCTCGTTGGGGTTTTCTAAGCCATCTGGGCTTCGATTTAGCTTTCCAGATAAGCTGCGAGTGAAAAGCCAGCTCCTAACTGAAGGGCTCAGTTTGGAGTTGTTGGCAGGGGAATGGCTGCAGGACGTGCTCACTGAGCTCTACCCTTGCCAGATGGGGTTAAGGGCAGCAGAGAAAGGCTTTTGCCACCACTGCTGTGTGGGAAGGACAGCTCTCTCGCTCCTTTCCTATTCCCCAGATCCACGATTCCACTGCCTCTTCCAGCTGGAAAACTTCTGCTCCTATTTCCCATCTGCTGGAAAAGGAGTGAGAGACCTCGTGCAGGCAGAGCTCAGGCAGCTAACGCGTTTCCCAGTGCTGGGTTACACAACCCTCCCCTTAGCAAGCACAGCAGGATGATGCTTGAAAGGAGGTTGCCCTCCATCAGTCCCCACACACCAAATCCCAGCTGGAGTACATTCCCCACCGTCGTGCCTCGCAAACATCATCTGCTGAGAATCCCTCATTGTTTACAGGGCTCCAAAGCTTGGACACCTCTCTTCCCCTTCTCCACGTGGACCTGGAGAGACCCTTGGAGATGGGATAAATGCTGACCACCATTTGCCAGCTGGTGTGGATTCTGACCTCCGGATGATGTCAGCTAAGGCAGCTGTTCTTCCCCAGAAAGACATGACTGTGAGGGGGGCATGTCTCTGCGAGAAGTCTTTTAAGAGGAAACAAACAGGGAAACCTCAAAAGTGTTTGAGCACAGAGTTCTGCTTCCTTCCACTCCAGTCTGTACAAACCATCTATTAATTGCAAAGCGACATCCGGCTCTGACTGATGGATTGGGTGTCACTCAGCCTCCACCCTCCTAGCTTAAGGCAGGAACTGAGTTGATATAAATTAAACTGAAGAGCCATTGTTCAAATCAAAGTATATTAAGCCGTATTTGGGCCAGAAAGGGGCGATTTGAGGGAGGCTGACATGTAGCAGAGTTGGTTCAGATAGCACCGAAGGGCAAACAAACATGGAGAGAGAAAAGCCATCAGTGCCAGGTGGGACTGCAGCTCCCATTACTCTCCCAGGACTGGATGTAATCCAGGTGACAGCAGTTACCCAGCACTGCCCCTGGGAATCAGCAGAGGAATGTTAAAATAATACTTTGCTTTCTTTCTTTAAAGATCTTACAGAGCTTTGCAAACATCAGGGAACAAAACCTCTTGGCGCTCCCGTGCTGCAGTATAAACTGGGTGGGAGAAGCACTCAGGCAAGTTAGAAGTCCCAACCACTCTTCCATTTGTTTTTCTGAAGGGGAAACTGAGGCCCCGAGGGAGGCAAGCCAATGTTTCCTGATTTGAATGCCTGATGTTGGGCAACTCATCCGCACGAAGAAGCCATTCACAATGTTAAATATATACTTTTAAATCAGATTAAAGCATCACAAGTTTGATTCCCTTCCAGACAGCTCGGTTGGCTGTGTTATGTTTCAACACTTGGATTTTTCCCACAAAAAAACAACGCTGGTGTATTGCAGCAATGAGACCTTGTGCCCACGTGTGCTCACACACGCATGGCTTTGAAAATGGCAGCACCAAATAAGTACTCCCCACAAAAACAAAAATTCCCTTTGCATCATTAAAGCTGCTACACAAAATATATATACTTACTACTGCATAATTAAAAAAGCCTCTGCAACTTTAATGCATATTGCCCTTGATCATGGGGAAAGCAAGAAAGAACAAAATCATTAGGAGCTAAATTATTCCAGTAGCCTATTATCATAGTGTAATCTTATTAAAGAAAATTCATGCTGGTATAGCCTCTTATCTTCTCCACTTACAGAAGAGCCATGTGGTGTATTTCTGAGTGCACAGAGATAATAAAATTATGGTGAATTATGCAGTCTGCATAAGGAAGAAGCATAATTCTGTCCCTTCGAGGAAGGATGCTAATTTTTCTCAGGGAGGCCAAAGCAGCACTACCCAGTTACTAAGTATGAAGGGACTATTCGTTATTGTCTGTGGAGAAGCAATTCTGGAAGAGATCTAGGGGCTTCCCCCCTGTGAAAGGGATCATCTTGCTGTCACAGCTCAGCCAAAAGCCACAGCTGTTCTGTGACCCCTACCAGACCACTCGGTGTGGGTGTCAGTGCCCACCCAGCAGAGCACAGGGGCTGTTGTGTCACCACACTGCAGCACTGCTGCTGTTCTCTCCTAGGTGAGTTCGTGTCATGCAGCTGGATCCAAGTACGGCCACTAAACCCCTTCTGTGTTGTGGTGCAGCACTGGGAGAGCTCTTTCTTTGTGAGCATCCCTGGAGCAGACAGATCCCGCTTGGCTGATGACACTAATTGAATTCAGAGTGCTAATTAGCAGGGAGGATGATGGCTGCTGCTCCAGCTGTCCCGTGGTTCACTGACTAGCTGAAGCAGTCCCATGAGCTTCTGCTGTGCTATGCCAGGATGCCACAGCAGAGCAGGGTGTGAAATCATAGAACCACAGAATCCTTAAGATTGGAAAAGATCCCCAAGCCCAGCCACCCCCACCATGCCCACTGCCCACATCCCTCAGTGCCACATCTCTGTGGGTCTGGAACACCTCCAGGGACGGTGACCCCAATACTCCCTGGGCAGCTGTGCCAGGGCCTCACTGCTCTTTCAGAGAATATATTGTTCCTAATACCCAACCTGAACCTCCCCTGATGCAGCATGAGGCCGTGACCTCTCATTCTATCACTGTTACCTGGAAGCAAAAGCTCACCCCCACATCACTCAACCTCCTTTCAGGTAGATGTAGAAAGCCATAAGGTCTCCCCTGAGCCTCCTCCAGCTCCACTTTCCATTGAGAAACCACTGCACCCGTCTGGTTGGAGCTTGCCTTCATGGTCTTGATGAGAGCAGCAGGATGCTCATCCAGCCCACCCAGCTCAGCCAGCTGCCCTGAGTGAGGATGGGCAATACCAGGAAGCTCTCTGTGGTTTGGTGCCTTCGGTGCAGCTGCTGTCTTTTCCAGCTAACTCTTACAAACAGAGTTTAACTGGTCACAAGTCAAGGACACAAGGTACATTCCCTGCAAATGGATGTGTACACCAGCAGTGGAAGGGAAGAAGGCCCCACTTCCCACATTACCTGCTGTGAAGGACAGACACGCAATTAAAAGTTTTCTGTAAATGTTAATTACAGTAGACTTACTTAGCTAATGACCAATTGATCTTCTGATTGTATTAGGTTTATAAGTGTAATGAACTCAACTGAAGTATGGATTACAATCTTGTTCTAATTAAAACAAAAATGCGTAACATACATCAGCCATCAAAAAGAGATTTAATGGTTGTTTGGGGTCCAATAGTTGAAAATATGTATGTGTTGTCTAAGCCCACAGCACTTAATTTGCTTCTTCATCCAAGTGGATGTGTGTTACCATGATGCATCCAGATAAGATTTTCTTGTGCACTCAAAACCAGGCAGAATGTAGATCCAGATTGTGACTTCCATGCTCCATCACTTGCTCCCCTGCTTTTGGACTCAAAGTGTGGAGAAGGAGGGTCATTGTTACCTTGCAACAAAATGATAGAGAGCAAACACCACACACTGCTACCAGCAGCCACGGGGAAAAGGTGCTGAGTGCTTGTGCTTCAGTGGGAGACAGGTAAAGCTGGCCAGGGAACAAGGCAGAGCTCCAGAGACCACAGGGTTGGAATGCTGCAGTCCTGCAGGTCCTGCGCCGGTGCTCGCATTGCTGAGAGGAGGAACTGACCTACTTTAATCAAAGTTTTTAAAGCCAAGTGAAGAGGGGATTGGAAACGGGACATTATCCCTGGAAAGATCCAGAGTTAATTTCTTCCACTCTTTTGGCAGCACCTGTTTCTGTGCTTCTCTAAGTACAGTTTTTTCCCTTTCCCTGAATGCTGCTCCAGGCAGGGAAATGCTATTGGTTATAGGTGATGTCTCCACTCAATTCCTACTAGAAGTGACACGTTTACAAAGTCAAAAAGCCTGAGGCCTCTCCAACTACCAAATAACTCTTTTAACGATTGTGATCCCTTTTCTCCCAGTGATGCTCAGAAGGGTACTTACAGGGGGAAATACAAACTTATCTCTAACAGGAATCCCAAAACCACAGGGCAGACTTGGACAGCTCAAGCACCTGGGCAGCCTGGCACTGACGGGCTCATTTATTTAAGTTTGGTGTCAGGTCTTGCCATTAGAGGAACAGCCCAACTGGTTTCATTGCTCCCCCAGTCCTCAAAAGAAGCCCCATCAGGCTGGATGGAGCTCTCCAGGCTGCCCTTCCTATAGCTGCAAGGAGAATCTAGCAATATGCAGCTCCTCTCTGGTCTTCTGCAAAGCTGCTCTGAAGAGTGGTGGAGGTGCTCTGTAAGAGCAGCAGTTGCTCAAAGGCATGGTTGAGGAGGAGAATGTGTGAGTTCAGGAAGAGCTTGTGGTTATGATTCAGGGTGCCGTGAACTAGCATACGGGATGATACTCAGACCAGTTTGAACTGAAGGCTTCCTGTCATCAAAATACCTCATTTGGGTCCTGCTTGAAACAAGCCAAGCTCTCAACACGTGCACTTAGTGCCATGGTTGGCTCTTGGATACATCACCACGATGGTGCTGTCATGAAATTTGCCCACCCAAGGCATCCCAGTCTGTGTCACTCAAACCCACCTGCCCATATTTTATCCCTCCCTATTCCTCTAGATGCTGACACAGCAGCTTGTTAACATTTGTTCTTTGGAAAAAAACACCGTCCAACTCTCTCAACTCAAGCTACCACCTGGGAATGGCGTCTGGGGCCAGCAGAGCCTTTCTCAACCTGCCACCACCTTCCTGCTGCTGAGCCCTGCCACCAGTGTCACCCCATCAGTCAGTTCCAGACTAATCTCACTTCTGATTGCTTAACAGGCTGCCCTTGGCAAAACCAACCTCATTACAGAGCTTTCCTTGAGAACCGGCTGTGTTCACCAGGTTAGAAACTAGTATTTATCTGGTGTATCGAGTCCTTGATTATGTATACAGCAGTGTATCCTATATTAATAGAGGGAGGAAAGCTTATGTTAGAATGCAGAAGTTGATTTAAAAATCCTTCTTGCTTGACTTGCAAGTCCATGGCAGGACTGTACAAGACAGACAGAGAGAGTTTGAGCCCACTAGGAGCTGCACTTGTCACCTCTGAGAGGTGTAATACCCAATGATCAGGGCTGAAAGTGGGTAGCACCGAGGGGAATACTGCAGGGAGTAAACCTAATTATGGTCCTATTAAACTGGCAAGAGCTGGAGGGATAAAAAACACTATAAGGTGAATGAGTGTAAGATAACATCGCTCACGCTGGCAGCACCAGAAAGGAGAGAGCCTGCAGCCAGAAGTGGCCATGTCCAAGCAACCCAACACCCTGAACACTCATTGTGAAATAAAGAGCTTACTAAGGAGATGATCTGATCAAATTCAAGGCCAGAGAGTGTCATGTCTGGGATGACTGGATTTCAAGGTAACAACAATAATTAGAAATGGAAGTGTCCAAAATAAATAAATAAATAAATAAATAAATAAAGCCAGTGGTTCCATCAGATTGGCACAGGTCTGCAATGTCCCTTTGCAGAGCTCTGTGATTTTGGAATGCAATTGTCCAGAGCAGAGTAATAGCCACCAGTGGGAAGCACTTGTCAAAAGGGGATGCATTTACTTAGGGCTACGATGTAATTTATGTGCACAGAAATATCACTGAATGACCCTGGTGAGAACTAGGAAGGTTCACAGTTGCACGATCTTAGGTGCACATTGCAGCAAAACAAGCTGAATAGGAACGATACGATTCACTGAGAAAACACAGCTATAAGTCCCTCTAAAATCTGCAGATTTTGCTCCTGAGGTTTCTGTGCAATAAATCGCATTAGCAACAGGATTTACATGTTGAGAGGAGGTAAAGCAGGGTTAAGAAAAAGATAACACAGATGCTGCTTCCCCAGCCCCAGCTAATTTTCATGCAGTTCTGGTTTTAGATAAAGAGCCTTCCATCCGGGTTCATATGAGAGCAGCAATGTGGGGTATTCAGAAGGATCGTAATGCGCTGCTCGGGCAGCTAAAGCCTCTGCTTCTGAGCAGGCATCCTCACCGAGCACAGCAGGGTGCCAGGACGTGCTGTTCAACAGCTCTGCTGCCAGACAGTTCCTCCCTGAGACCTTTCCCAGCTCAAGCTTTGGGGCAGAGGATGGGACGAAATGATCCAGTGAAGCCCTGATTCGCTGATTGCATTTTGTACTACCAATGGATTACACGGAGAGCTAACCAGAAGCAAATGAGTTTATTCTGTAGGATGGCTATTCCAAGGAGTTGGGCTGAACCCCACATCTCGGCACATCTCTCCTTTTTCAGCAAGATCCTTGAGCTTGTCCTTCTCTTAGGGGATGAGATTTCGTCTTTGTTAAACATGAGTGCATGCTTAATCATAGAAACATAGAATCATAGAATCACAGAATCATAGAATGACTTGGATTGGAAGGGACCTCAAGGATCATGAAGCTCCAACCCCCTGCTGCATGCAGGGCCGCCAACCTCCATATCTAATACTGGACCAGGCTGCCCAGGGCCCCATCCAACCTGGCCTTGAACACCTCCAGGGATGGACAGGGCATCCACAGCCTCTCTGGGCAGCTTGCTCTTAAGCGATTCACTGAAAACAGATGAGCTGAAAACTATCTTCAAGTGTTGAACAGAAGTCACCATGGGTGGCTGTTCTCACAGCCCCAGAAATGAGATGCTAAAAATGAAAGAAAAAGAAACAAAGCAAAGGAACTTCACTTTGGCTGAGATAACTCAACCCAGGCACATGCATGCACCAAATAAAGAAAGTACAGCTCTCTGAAAAGCTAAAACAAGCTCCTCTTTCCCAAGAGTGTCGAGTATGACCATCTGCAAAACAGGAACGTGAGCGGATGTTTCTTTTACTATTTCATCATTTTAAAGTGGCTTTTTTTTTTCTGCAATGAAACACGCAGGTGAATCTTGCTCAAAAGCCAGACCTACCTAATAGATGCAATGCACCCAATCAGTCCATGGGATCACAGTTCAACCCTTTTGTGAGCCAAACAGAGGACTCGTGCTGCCCTCACACAAGCCCTTTTGGCCTTTCTGTTCATATATTTCTAAGCAATGTGGAAACCAGACAAGGATAACTCAAAAGGGAGCTGCTGTTGGATGGCTTCCCTGTGGCTTTCACAGAGAGTGGGCTCCTTTTAGCTTTTCCCACCAGGCAGATGTTGCCCTGTGCCCAGACAAAGCTCCCACCCCAGTGATGGAGAGGCTCCCCTGCCTGGAGCCATCCCCAGGCTCTCTGAAAACCAGAATGCAGGATTTTGTTGCATGACTATAAATGGCGAATTGCAAAGGCCAAGAAAGATTATTTATTTATTCTTTCATTCCTTAGTGCATGCAAAGCCAAATTCTGCCTGTCTTATGGGACTGCATGTAGAGCTGATGCACATGGACTGGCTGCTGGGGCAGAGTCCCCAGGTAATGCAAAGTAGATGTTGGTTTCTTGTGCAAAGAAACCTTCCCAAAGCTGCACATGATGTGCAAATATCTTTGGGACAGAAGGTTCACTATGGCACAGAAGCACTCTGAAAACATGCTCATAGGATCATAAAATTATAGATTTGCTCAGATTGGAAAAGACTTAAAGATCATCAAGTCCAACCACAAGGAGGTCATCTGACCCCTGTGAACAAAAAACCCACTAATGCTGATACTTTGAGTACCTGACAAATCTTATAAAGTTATAAAGTGTTATAAAGTGTCATATGGGGATATCCTTTTTATCTCCCATTTAATCTCTTTCCTCGGTTTTCCAGTTCTTATGACTATGGATAACACTTAATTGTTCTGGGCTCTCTGACTGTGCTCTGATCTGTTCTTGGGAACCATCATGTTGTGTTTTTTCCTCCAACTTACTTAATTTGGCTATCCCTGTTTCTTCCCATGCCTCTTCCCACTGCCTCTTCCTCGAGTTCTGCTCAAGGAAATAGGATACATGGCAAACTATAATAAAGTGAGTGGCACCTCCTGCCATTTTTCCCCATGAAGGTAATGCTCCTACCTGACCCTGCAGCCCTGAGTGACTCTGGACAGCACTGTGGTACCCTTTGTCATCTCAAAATCCTCAGGAGACTTTAATCCTGTTTTCAGATCTAATCCACTAAACATATGTATCATCCCTACCCAGATGTTTTGTTTTTGTTTGTCTCCAGTAAAGCTCTGTGTCAATTCTCTCTCTGTCAGACAACACTTTTTTTCATCAGCTTTGCTCTGAGCACAGATCCTATCAAAACTGCCCAAGACAGACAAACCCTCTGTGCTTCAGCATGACTGCATGTAGGCTTGGCAAATCACCCCAAGGAAACACACCAAAAAAAATGACAATTTGTTTTCTTCTGAGCCACATGACAGTACTCTACAAGCTCTGAGTGGTGCAGAGGACATCATGTGCGGATGGTGGAAGCCCAGCACATCAGCTGCGTGGACACAAAGATATGCAGCAGTGCCACTTGACTGTACTGATAAGCTTTGCTATCTCCCCAGGGTGAGAAACTCCAACAGCACTTGTGGCTACAGAATATCATAGAATCATAGAATGGCCTGGGTTGAAAAGGACCACAATGCTCATCCAGTTCCAACCCCCTGCTATGTGCAGGGTCACCAACCAGCAGACCAGGCTGCCCAGAGCCACATCCAGCCTGGCCTTGAATGCCTCCAGGCATGGGGCATCCACAACCTCCTTGGGCAATATCCTTGACTCATAAAAAGAGAAGACAGTCTGTGGAAAGTCTTTTTTCATTTTCCTAAAGGTGGAGTTTCCAAGACCCCTGCAACCTAAGGAGTCACTCGAGTCCCTTCCCTTCTTTGTTCCCAGCTCAGGTTCAGCTCCTGGCTGGAAATGCCCCAGGTAGGTCAGAAACAAGTAAAGAGTTCATCCAGGGCTGCACTCCCATCAACACAGGTTGTGCTGTGGGTGGTGCTGGCCCCACTGGGGTGCAGAGGCACTGGGGCTGTGCAGGGGTGTGGGAAGAGGTGCCAAGTGCCCCCAAGTCTCCATCATTGCTTTCCAAAATGAGTTTTGATGTGAAACAACCTACCCCTCTCACACCACTGCTCTGTTCTCCTGTTTCAGCAGCCTGTCAGGACACCCCCTCACAAGGATTTTTAATAACCTGAGGAAAGTAAATTAGCTGAGATGGAATGATTCTGCACTCAGCAGGATAACAGCCCAATGTTTCTTCAATAAAAGTCCTCAGGTTAGAAAACTGTCATGCAATTTCACAGACTTTTACAGCAAAACCTTCACGCATATAGCAGTCCCAAATTTCACCCAGTGCCCAGACTTACACATTGACAAAGCCCTTTCTTTTGCTCTGTGCTATTCATTGGAATGGTACTTCAAAGGCCGCAGGTCTACAGAGAAGAAAAGGACATTTTCTTTTGACCATCTATTAACATAAATGAAAGCCTTTTGAAAAGATGTGAGCTCTAGAAAGCTGCTGTACGCTTTTCACAAACTGTCTGCAGTGAAAAAAAAAAACCAAGCAGAGCCATTCTGTCACCTCCCAGTTTCCTTAATGCTGACTTAGAGAACGTGACTTTGGAAGAACTCACAAAGAGACCAGAAATAATTGCGTGTTAGCAACCAAAATTTTGCAAGGTATGTGTCAGCTCAGGCTCTTAGGGGTCTCTTGATGGGCTGAACCTGCTGGTCTCTCAAATCCCTAAATGTGGGTGTTGGGAAGAGGGATTTGCTGACCTGCGGTGACTATTAGATAGACATGTGGTTTATAAAGAAAGAAAATGATGGCATATCTTTAATCATCCTATGCAGGACAGTGCATACGCAATAAGTATCTGTATGTATTAAAAGTGAACTAAATTTAGACATAAAAAACTGCACATGAAGGCCTGCTATGAGCAGACAAATGCATTTTTTTCTGCTAAGATTACCAACAAATGGCTGAACAATAGAGGCAGGGAGCCCTAATGCAGCACTCACCCAGTCCCAGCACCAGGAGGGAAACTGGGCCCCACATTAGGATTAGACATGGGGCACGTCACTGAAAGCTGAAGCAAAAGGAAAGCAATGCACAGCTTCCTTATTTTAAGGACCTGCCATAGAATGAAAGAAAATACAATTTATACCTTCCTTAATACCTGCGACAGGAATGAGAGGCATTTGCTGTCAATCTCCACCTCCAAGCATTTGTAGAACAGCTCATTTGCAGCTAGCACAAGCAGAATGGTGACAGGGAACTTGCTGTCTTTGATGCCATCTACTGGGAAGGTGGCTCCAATGGCCAGGACACGGCCTGGGATGTGCTGATCCACTGGAGAACACGAACTATTGCTGAGATGCAGAGTCAAAGGCATCAGCAGAAATGACAGGGACACACTGCCATCTGCTTACCTGGGGTGATGCAGGACCAGGGAGCATGGCAGTCTCCCAAGCCTGCAGATGTCCATGAAAAGAGGCAGGAGGCAAGAGTGCAAGGAATAAGCAGTGCCGTGGGAAAGGGGGATGTGCAAGAGAGAGGCCTTGGGTGTAATGTTCAAGCTATAGGTGATGATGGTCCTGATAAGAAAGGAGAGGAGGGACAGAGCAGCCTTTTAAGGGAGGCAGTGCCTCCTCACTTCCAGCTACAGCCCAGTACAGGCAAGCCTCTGAAATGAGACAAAGCTGAGCTGCTGCTTCATGAACAACAAGAATCATAGAATCATAGAATGGCCTGGGTTTAAAAGGACCACAATGATCATCTAGTTTCAGCTCGACTGTCACGTGCAGGGTCACCAACCAGCAGACCAGGCTGCCCAGAGCCACATCCAGCCTGGCCTTGAATGCCTCCAAGGATGGGGCATCCACAACTTCCTTGCCATATTTAATCTCCAGGCGAGGATGGTGGGTGTATTTGGTTTTTTGTGCCATTTTATGAAGAATCCCAGCAGATAAGACCAAGACTGGCCTCGTTCGTTTGTTTTTTTCCCCCCATCCCAGTAAGAATGATTTACAGATGGGAAATCCCTGCCAAGCATCCCAGCTCCACAGCACATTCTGGCTCAGGCTGTGGAGTCAGCACTGACTTGGAAAGCTGGCACAGCAATCTTGTAGAAAGGACACTTCTCCCACACTCTCCTCGGAAACTAGCCCAGCAGATATCAGCAACCACGTGGCTTTCTGCAGAGAGCAGCCTGTTTTCTCCCTAAGAAAATGGCCATGTACAGAGCACACCCTGCCCCTGGTGTCACACCTGCCCCGAGTCCTCCGCAGCCACGTAGTGCTGTGCTTATGCAAAGCTGCTCTTCCTGATGCTGTATAAAAGATATGGGAAGTAAAGAGAGTAAAAGAACTACCCAGGAGAAGCAGTAATGTCGATGGCCAACAAAATGCAGCTGGTATGCAAGGAAACATCAGAACTCAGCACAGATAAACAACTTTTCTTGGATCTCCTGTAAATACACAAAGCTTCCACAGTATTTCTAAGGGCAGCACTGAATAAGGCGAAGGAGATGTCTAAGCTACCAATAGATCTTCACGTTTTCTTCTGCCTATATCTCTGATCACACACACACAGTCACACTTGTTGGCCCATGCATTACCCTACCAATAGCTTGTTCCTTATCGCTATTCATTGCCTGCACACAGCTTGCACAGACAGCAGAATCAACAGTCTCCAAAGGGAATAATAAACGTGCCTGAGAAAGCCACTTATTTGGAAATAAACCCCCTTAAAATAACAGCAATCACTGGGAACTCATCTGGGAGTCCACAAGGGACACCCACGGCTGAATTCTGGGGGCTCTCTGCCACGTGCCACCAAAGGGACATTGCTGGCACCGGGTCCTGGGGCAGCAGCGTGGGCTCAGGGCACTGTCATGCTCTTGTGCAGTCTTAGGCTTTGGCATGGGTCCCGTGGATAAAGAACCAAACAAATAAAGACAGGAATCTGGGGCAAAGAGAGAGAATGGGATAATAAAATGAGGAAAATGAAAGGATGAGCAAACACTGCATGCATCTCAGATATAGTATGAGGGGTCAATCGAGATAAAAAAGGCAAGTTTGTTGTTTTCTGTAACAGCTTATGCTGCCTTTAGTGTTACCCCGGTGTTTACAACAGGGATCTGGGCCGATTCTTCTTGCAAACAAATGGGATTGATTAAATTCTATCGCGCTCTCACGGATTTCAGCAGGCATGTCCTATATGTTTGCTATGCAGAGACCTGGCCAAATTCCCTGCAGAGTAATAGCTATGGAAAACTGTTGGTTTACTGCCTGTTCAATCCTCTAGAAGTTTCCAATAAAGACAAGCAGCTCCTGGATTTGCTTGGCAATCAGCCATATCTTCACAGTTCTTGAACCCCTCCAGGGACAGTGGCTGCCCCACCTCCCTGGGCAGCCTTTTCCAATACCTCACCACTCTTTCTGAGAAGAATTTTTGCATAATATCCCCAGCTGGGGCTGCCAGCACTCTGCTGGGCTGGAGGCACCCACCTTAACTCAGACCTCTGAGCAACATGGGCTGCCCATTGAAACTCATCACTGCTTCAGCCCCCAGCTGTAAAGCTGTCCATGCAGTGACGTGCAGCCAGGCAGGGACAGGGCAAACACAGCAGCAGGGAGCCCAGCCACAGGAACTGGCTGCAGCAAAGCCATTTATCCATTTCCATCAGATCCAGTCGCTCTTTTTGATCCAGGAAGCATCTGTCTGGATGGAACTGTGCTCTGCGTTATGATTCAGCGTGGCTAAGTTTTATATGGCAAACTCTGTGGCTTCCTCTTAATTGTCCTTTTCTTTTGGCAGGGACAAAGCCCTTGAGAATGGCCATATTAGTACACGAGTGTGTGGGAGGAGGGTGCCAGAAGAAGCAATTTTGAGCTAAATACTGTACGCTGCAGCTGGAACAAGGATCCCAGTCACTGACAGAGGGCAAGAAGGTTCCTCCAACCCCCGCCTGACCACACCATTTAGCATCTTCTGTCATGTGCTTCCCAAACTTTTCAACAGACTCTTAGAGAGACTTCTGAGAAACCCCATTCTGAGCTGTGGCACTGACAATGTCACCACAGCTTTTTTTTTTTTTTTTTTTTTTTTGCAGCTGAAAGAGATCCCAGGTCTCAAGAACAGCCCTGCTTCTTCTGCCTGGGGTGTGAGATGCTTCAGCAGTAACCACAGAACAGGAAGGAAGTGACAGCCGTGGGATCTGTGAGACCTTGCCCAGTTCTTTGGGACCTGTGGGTAAGGCTCCCAGCTGCCTTCAGCCAGAGCAAATAGCATCCAACATCCACGGCCAAATACCTTTGAGGGGAGAGCAGGATGGGCAGCACAGGAGCTGAGCACAGGACCATGGAGATGCTGCTGCAGCAAACGGGGCACTGAAGCTTTCTAACACACAGGGCTCAAACCCTCCCTGCTCTCTTGTCACCTCAATCCATCCCATTTGCAGCTCCGTTCTGGAGCTTGTGGCCTTAAGGGTGACCATTGCAGGAGTGGTAGTGATAATGCACCCCTCCTGCGTTCTCCTATAGGAATGCACAGCTCAGGAAAGCCATTGCGCCTGCTCACACAGCCCAAGCTCATTCCTGGCCCTGCTTTCAACAGTGGCCAGCTTCTGACAGCAGTTGAGAAGCAAAATGTGGGAGATTTTATATTAGAATTTGTGCCCCGAAGGAAAATTTCCTTTTGAATTTTATGAGTGAGAATTTGGCTTGTGTCTGGAAGCACAAAGGCTTGCGTTGCTACCAAACCCTTTGGACTGAAATCCTGACTCCAAAGGATTCAAAGGAAATTCTTCTTCTGTCTTCTTTGCAGCAGTGTTTTCTTTCAGGTTTGTTGTTTGTATGAGTGTCCTTATAACAACCCTAAAACCTCCAAATGCTTTAGAGATGAGTTGGACATCAAGGCTATGCATTTACACTCCTGCAAGACATGCTGGGCTGGAAAAGACTGTTACTCTCATGGTAATAAAAGCGTAAACACTCAGCCAAAAGGCACAGAGCTCATAAACCCACAAAAGCAGACAGACCCAGCAATTAGGAACTTGCTACAAAAGAGACCTGAAATAATTATTAAACCCCAATCCAGGCATTTTCCTCTAATATAAAACGATGGCAGCAAAAGGGCTTTCAGGCCCACAGCTCTGCTCCTTTGTCCATCTTCATTTTCACGCCTGCTGGATAACCTCTTTTTTTATTATTTAACAAAACCCACACGGTTCCAAAGTGATTTTCCTTCCTGTGCTGCTACTCCACTTCCAGCAGAGGTTTCCAGTTGCAGTGGAGGATGCCCATGGCTTGCATAACGAAGCTGCAGGCAGCCCTCCCATCCAGAAATGCATTTGCTACTGCGATGCTTCCTTGCATGGCATATTTCTGAGCACAGACATACATGAAGGAGAAAACACAATGATAAACTGGGAAGAGAGAAAACAGCAAAGTCACGAAGATGGAACAGAAGGAGCTTTGCTCCTTTCCCACCAGCACTGATGCTGCCATGAAAGGCAGGTATTGCTTGCCTGCAGAACAAGTGGCAGAAGAGCATTCTGAACTCCTTAGCCTGATTTGGGCTGGTGCCTCACAAGGCCTCTGCAGTGCTCCCGTTTGCATTCCCTGTTCCCACGGCCCTGAGCAGTGACAATGAGAAAAACCAGAGCAGCCCACGGGCCGTGCGGATGATCTCTGAAGTATTTACATTACTAAACTGCACCTCCATAAATCTGGCCGATTCTCTGACATAGGAAAGGGCCCAGGGTGTTAAATAAATAGGCAGTAAATTTCAGAGGATTTGGTAAAATGAGAGTTGTCGTTACTTTCCCATTTCAAGAAGACTGATCTTGGCTATAATTATCCCAGCCACATCCACTCTTTCCAATGGCCCGCATGCTGATAAATGAAGCATTTGCTCCCACAAATGCCTCTCCTTCTCCTGATGTATGCAATGTGTTCTAGATGGATGGAGAAATCTTTTTTTTTTTTTTTTTCCTCCTGCACTTGCTAAGCTATTTTCAAGCACCCAGAGCACCAGCAGGTGTAAATCAGCAGCGCTCTGCCCAATTCTGACACCCCAGGTCCTCACCTGCTGTAAAGAGCAGTCTCCTGCTCCTAAACTTAAAACGTACAGCACATAGGTGTCATCACAAGCAATATCCCGTGGATGACTGCTATAGGAAAAAAAAAAAAAACAAAAACATCAGAAAAACACAAAAGGTGGTAATTGCACCAATCACTTTGGGCAGGCAATGCTGCTGCTGCCTGCCAGCTTAGTGCTGCTCCTGGAAATAGCCACTTTAATTAGGCTGATTTAAATGCAGATAAGTTTTTCTTTCAGCCGAGGTCTTTGTACCCACTTTGTGTGTGCAGGAGTTGGCTTCAGCCAAGAAGTGTCCTTTTGCTCCTCTAATGGGTGCCAAGTGCTTGCCACTCTCTTCAGCAGGGAGCAGCAGAGCCCATTGATGCCGACCATTGTACTTAGCTCCGCAGAGAACACAGTCCTCTGAATTTAGTCCAGTAGCTCCTTTGAGCAGGGACTTCACCACCAGGTTAAGAATAATCAGAGAACAACGTGACAGGACCCAGCACAGGGTGTGGGAACCCGGCTGCTCAGTGGAGGAGAGTGGTACCTCTGAGGCTGGTGAGCAGCAGGAGACTGCTGGAGATGCTTGGGAGATGCTCGGGCATCAGAAACATTAGCACACACTCTCTGTTTGCAGTACTCAAACGCTCCTCAGGACACACTGATCTCCTGAGTGCCTGCCTGGGGGAGCCAGGACCTCCTCCACAGGAGTGCTGAGCTCACACAGCTGCCCCTGCAGTGTCTGCAAGCTGCCTTTGGAACATATGTTTCCATGTAATGCTCGAGTACTTGCAAGCTAAGCACATGAGCAATTGACCCTTTGGACAGTCTGAGTTCTAACCTCTGTGCCTCTCTTCGCTGCATGCAAAGCAATCATAGGGTCTGAATATTGCTTGGCAATTTGTACTGCCTCTGTTTTGGGGCAGGGAAAGTGCAGGCTGGCTGTGCCGGGATGTGTGTTCAAGAGACACAGCTTTAAATGATTTTATGCATACAAGTGCAGCTTTGTACGTAGCTTTGTACATGATGGAACTCAGGGACTGCTGAGAGCAGGGGTGGTTAGTCATGGCAAATGTTCAGGAATGGGCTTTTCAAAGCAAAAGTCCATTTGCTCTGGTGAAAGCGGACTCCCCGCATCTCTATGGATTTTTAAGTTAAGAAGTGTCATCTTTAAAGATGAGTGTTTGCTAGAACACCTCATCTGGCAAGGAAAAATAAAGAGCTCTGCCTACAAGAAGAAAAGCCAGCTCTTCTATTGTGTGCACTGTTTTCATTTATGTCAGCTCCATTAATGCCCCATGAAGCCACGGGTCTGTAATCGAGCAGCTGACCTACAGCAACACTGGCATTCGCTGCTGTCTTACACCAGATTTACTCCAGCTGTTAAGGTTTAAGGCCTTGCCTTTCACACGGTTCCTCTTAATAAAATGTACCAGACATCAGCAGCTAAAAGTTATACAATCGAGTTGCAAATCGAGACTGGTCTCTCAGATGAAGAGGATTCAAATTGTAATATAGAAAGTGGGTAAAACACAGAAGCTCTGCCCAAGCCCTCATCTGGAGGTGCAGCACATGGTGACCTTTCTATTGAGGTCAATTCCTGCCCCTGCCTGGGCCACCATCTGCCTCCAGCAGGCTCAGACCATGCCAACAAAACACCTTTGCAGCTGCAGGCTGGTCTTTTCCCAGCAGGCAGCCCGAAATATTCTAATGCTTAGTCAGACAAATCCCAACCAGAGGCTGATGGAGTGAAGAGCAGCTTGTCTGCGTGCACTGCTATGGCAGATGTCTACAAACCAGAAGAGGGTTTGCCCATCTCCAATAGAGTTTCACTGCTGCGGTGATCTAAGAGTGAACACCCAGAGAAGGGCATGCATGCCTGAGTGCTTTTCTCAGTCTCTAGCCAAATACACTGGTTTATTATTAGACTATAGGTTCGTATGGTTTTTGGGTTTTTTTCCCCTCTTTATCACTGTTGGTTAGAAGTGCCAAGCAGTAGTCAGGAAATCAGCTCTTGATACAGTGCTTACAAAACAACAACAGTTCTTTCAGCATCATTTGGGACTCTGAGACCAAACACCGCCCGTGGTGGTGCTCCAGGCATCTTTGCTATAACAGCATTATAAATATGTAATGAGAATTTAAAAGGCAGAAGGCAAACAGATAATGGAGACACCCAACATAAACATCACATTTAACTCTCACCATCTGAAAAGAGCTACAGATTCCAGCGTGCACTCATTAACACCTGGCAGCATCCAGACAGAAAAGGATGGGGACTTTCAGAGGAAAGCTGCCTACTGCATCTTTCATATATTATCATTTTTAAAGAAGACCAAGAAACTTAGCACATAAATATGAGGAGCTGACTTCAAGCTATTAGGATTTAGAACACCAACGGTGAGGTCGTCGATGCTGCTGCACCACAGATTTTGCTAAAATCCCAAGAAGTTAGCCTGGATGAACCTGCTTGTGAATATCACAGTGCTGAAATCAGGGGAGGTCACTCAGTGCCTGGCTATCTCAGACATCCCTGTGCTAAGAGAGTGCTTCCACAGGCAGCGGGAATCACTGTGGATAGGGACGGACCTCTTTCACTTGGAGTGGTCCTCGGACACCTGCAGGAGCAGGGATTGGACCAGATGGACCCAGACATCCCTGACAACCTCAGCCATGCTGAGATTCTGTTAATGGTCCAGAGAACAACCTTGTTTTTACTCCTCTCATCCTCTCATCTTCCCTTGAGATACACACAGATGAAGCTCCCCAAACACTTCCCTGTCATGCAGTCTCCATCCTCCCCCTCCATCTTCATCCCTTTCCTTCCCATTGCCTCCTTTCTTTGAGTCACAGTCACGTCAAATTTGCTGCCTGATTATCAGTTGCACCAACATTTAGAGTTCCCTCGTGGAAAGCAGCATTTTGAAAGCTTTTCCAGCTTCTCCTCCAGATGATGTCACCCTGGGTGGGTGCCAGGCTGGGTTCAGAGTGAAAATTCTTCACTTCAGGGTCAGACATTCTCCTATTTTTAGGCCTGATTTCAGTGCCAGGCAGCCAATAGTGTAGCTGAATGGTTCGTGTTATTCAACTGCAAATGCTTATTGGAGTTTAAACAAAGCTCCGTTTGTAGCAGGTTAAGGGGCTCTGCAGCCCAGGAACCCCTTTTGAAGTGTGGCTGCAGCTGCTCTGCTCCACAGTGCTCAGTCAGTCTGGACGGAGGTGCAGAATACTTCCAGCTCCCACCCTTGATAAACTGCAATTGTAAAAGCAGAACAAAGGGTTGAATTCTATCTGGGTCTTTGTAATCTTCTGGCTGCATTCTGTTCCTTGCAGTCCTCTGGAAACGCACACTGTGAAAATAATGGCTCCTCAGATGCGAGCTGGAAGCTGGTAGCATCCTGGGATGGTGGGGATGGGGAAGGGGACAGAGAAGAATGGCCCTGCAGCACACAGGGCTGAGCCACAGCAGCCACAACCTACTTAGAATCAGAGAATGACTTGGGTTGGAAGGGACCTTTAGATCTTCTAGTTTCAACTCCTCTGCCATGGACAGGGTTGCCACCCACCAGATCAGGCTGCTCCGGGCACCATCCAATCTGGACTTGAATGCTTTCAAGGATGGATTATCCACAACCAGCCTCTAAGCCATCATGCTTCTGTCATAGAAGCATGGTACCAGTGATGCGTTGCTGCAGGTAGAGGCTCACCTCCTCCACGTGTAGGCATCTGCATTCACATAAACTATCTTTACAAGGCAGAGCAATGATACTTGTGGTGTGTGATCTACCTGAGCTGCTGTAGTATGGGACGAGTGATGCTGAAAGTGCCCAGATCCCACTGCAAAGGCAATGAGGGTGATCAGCTCATACAAGGTGTTTGCTCTGTTGAAGCAGGACAGATTGCAGCATCCCTTCATTCTGCAGGAACATAACCATCTGCAACACCACAGCAGCACACATTGTGCAGCCAAGTTTCCCATGTGAGAGCAGGCTGTGTAGCTGTGCGAATGTTTCACGTGTATGCTGACAGCTGTTGAAACAGGTTGGGAGAGAGAGACTGAAAGGGCAAAACTGACACATCCTCCTCTTCAGCTTCCTCAGGTGGCACTCAGAATGCAACTGGGAATGGAAACAATAACTGTAGCTGTGAATTGAAAGCGTACACTGACACAAGAGTGGTGAGGCACTGCACAGTTTGCTTAGAGAGGTGGTGATGCTCCATCCCTGCAGACACCCAAGGTCAGGGGATGGGCTCTGAGCACTGATGGAGCTGGGGGTGTCCCTGTGCACTGCAACAGGATTGCACCAGATGGTGTTTAAAGGTCCCTTCCAATTCAATTCTATGGATTTAAAAAGAAAATGATTAAGTTTTTCAGGTGCAACAGCCATGCCCAGCCCAGCTCCCCACAAAGCAAAGCAGGACCTCATTTTTGAGGAGGGTGGATGGCTCTGGTTTAAAGCTGGCTGCCGCTGCACAGGACACAAAGCCCATTCAAAGCAGCAGCCCAGCGAGCTGCGTTAGCTCATCTTTTGGCAACCTATAAGTGAGCAGAGCTGAGGTGTAACCATATACACTGTTGACAATGACTGAAAACCACAAAGAAGTAAGAATGGTAATAGTTACAGGGCAATGTGTGAGCATGAGTCACATCCAAGCGTCAGCTGCAAGCTATCTTCATCTCCACCAAAGAGCCCTCCTTGGTGGTGGATGGGCAGAGGGGACTGCAGCTCCTCAACACCCCCCTCCCATCCCCTTGTCTCACATTACTCTGTTTCTTCTCGACGTGGGACACAAAATGAGCAGCCATGTATGGAGCCAATGTAGTTGTGCAGAAGACCTGGCAGTGCTGGTGCTTTATTTTTAACTCCAAGCAAGTCACATCATGTCTTCCAAAGGGCATGAAAAACAGCCACCAGCCCAGGCACAGCAGAGGCAGCCCGAAGGGGAGCAGTCCCCACCTCTTGTCTTTTACAGTCCCTAAGCCACACGTCTGCAGATCCCACATTCTGCCTCTGATCACCTATAGCTACATGACCACACACTGGAGCACACAGCCCTGCAAACATCTCAAGGGCACAAAACATGCTGGGCCAGCCACCCTGGGTTTGTTGGCTAAACTCACTCTTATCTACCTAGAATCAGAGGAGAAAACCAAGGTCATCAGGTAAGCCCCCAGGAAACCCCCAGGCAGGGCAGGCAGCACAGCACCGAGGCATGAATTCTTGGTTGCTGTGTGCAGGCACAAGGTACTGCCCAGCACAGCCGCTCCTCGGCGTGATTACTGGGTGAGCAAGAGCCCCAGCCAGAAGGAAGATTGAATTTCAGATACTGAATCATTTGCTTCGAGCGAGTTACATCAGCAGCTAATTTGGCTTGCTTCTCACTTGTTTGTTTGCTCCTTTCTTTGAATTGAATGCTGTGCTTTGGTTGTATCAGAGCAGTCCCCTCTCGCCATGCTCTCCGTTTGAGAGCCAGTGCAGAACTCCACCAACCCAATGAGCTGGGATGGCATTTAACTACGGCAGAAAAACACAGCGAGAAGAGGAACCTGCTTTTTAAAAAAGGAAATCTCAAACGAAACCACAATTGTGCAGCTGTCCCAGCTCTGCCATTGCTGCAGCACATTTCAACACGCTTATTAGCATTTTTACGGAAATAAAGCAGTTAGCTATTGGTATGGTATTCATCATTGCTGTCAAATGTTGAACAAGCTAATGCAGCTTGGCATTCTGCAAGCGACAAGTGTTGAGAAACACTGCTGTGCTCGACCAGCTCCCATGACTGTTCTGCTGAGGAATTTTTCTACTGCAACATTACATTGGCACTGAGAAAAGGCCGCTAAAGATAAAAATAAATGAGAGCCTGTTTCCTGTCCCATCTTGCAGACTGCGGTTTTGGGGCTGATAGCAGAAAGGGAAGCTGGGTGTCCTACAGGAGCGAGGGGTGGCCCTGCCCTCTGGGATGCTGCAGGTCCCCTTAGACAGGCAGATCCCAGACAGACCTCAGGTGCATGCAGTGGAAATGGGTGCAGAGCAGGAGAGCAGCCCTGGAAAGCCCATGAGCTGCCTCCTTTCACTCATTCCAGCCAGCAGGGCTGTTTTTCTGGGCTTGTGAGTTATGTATCTGTGGGGAAGAGAGAAACAGCATCTTTTTGGGCAAGCAGCTTGCCAGCCTGAAGTTGCCACAGGCTCTGTTGGTACCCACATATATGCTGGTAGCTGCTGCTGCCGGTAATGTCTTGTCCTCTCACTGTCCTTTATTTCATTTCAGTGTAGGAGGAATGGAAACCTGTACAGCCTGAGTGCATTATGGGAAACAGGGAAAGCAAAAGTGCAATACAAGCTGATGTGCTCACTACTAGCTTGATTTGCTACATGCAAATTGCTTCCTTTCATCAATGTTTCAGATGTAGCAGCTGATTAGAGTTGGACTACTATAGAAAATATGGCAACATTCAGGTAGAGAAACAGAAGAACTGAAGTCACACCAAGGAAGACTCCTTGGAGTCAAATGGTAAAATGTTCTACTTCCAAATTCACCACTTGCAGTTCAGTGGTAAAGTATTTCCAGTGCATTGCTTTATTTTGCATTGCAGTTAGTTATATTTTCACCCAGAGGGTGGTGAGGCACTGGAACAGGTTGCCCAAGGAAGTTGTGGATGCCCCATCCTTGGAGGCATTCAAGGCCAGGCTGGATGTGGCTCTGGGCAGCCTGGTCTGCTGTTTGGTGACCCTGCACATAGCAGGGGGTTGGAACTGGATGAGCATTGTGGGCCTTTTCAATACAGGCCATTCTGTGATTCTATGATTCTATGATATCCTACGATGACGAGCAGCAGGTTGGTCTGTAACACCCTGTTACAACATCAGGAACTTAGACCTGTTCATACGCCCTTCACTCCTACAGAACCTGAGGCTTAAACTCTAATTTCTGTACCTGGACTTTCTGAACATATGGGGAAATGTAAGGCTGTCATCAGGTGTGTGTCCATATGCTAACGCTCTGCAGTGTTAACTCTGAGTTTCCCTCACAAAACTGAACCATAGATGACAGTAACCAAAGTGTGGTCAAGAAATTGATAAACACATGCAAAGCTCCTCACACAGAGGGAACAAACTGTGATTTGGATGTGTAATGAATGGTGACTAAGACAACACCTTCTGATGCTGTGAATAAAATGAAAGCCGACTTGTTGACACTGGATTTTAATGAACATTGCTTAAGACACTAACATAAATTATAATGCATCTTTTATAGCACAAATATGGGTTGGAAGTCTTTCCATTTAACATGTGAAGTGGGCGTCA
The DNA here is from genome assembly GCA_037305975.1 of Chrysolophus pictus. Classification (NCBI taxonomy): domain Eukaryota; kingdom Metazoa; phylum Chordata; class Aves; order Galliformes; family Phasianidae; genus Chrysolophus; species Chrysolophus pictus. The sequence continues at coordinate 3,464,948 of CM074581.1, forward strand.
TCATCAGGACTGTGAGGCCATCAAAATGCCTGTGGTTCTGTTTCAGCATTAAGGGAGTGCCGCTGCGTGTTCCTTTCAGTACCCACTTCTGGTATGCTCCATCAAGCCCCATGAAGCATGAACAAGCTAATAAAATTGTTCGTCTTGGCTGTGGTTAGTAATTCAGTAAACAAGAAAGCAAGGGTGGGAGTGATGCTGCTTCTATTTCAAGCAGCAACACTGCATAGCATTAGGATGTGACTGCTGCTTTACAAAACAAGACATGATCTTTCATTGACTGTTACAGGCTGTGATAGCTGTCCATCTACCTGCAGGTGAAAATCTGCTTTTTAGAATCATTTAATAACTTTATTTAGGGAGTTATGATAAACTTTATTCTGTGATTTATTACGCTTTATGGACTTATCTCCTCCACACATTTGGCTGCTGAAGAAGAGTGCAACTCCAATGTACTGTTGGAGGATAAAGTGCCTTTGAGAAGGTAAGCACAGATACAGATATGCTCTCCTTATACACCTTCTGCTCCTCCCTGGACCCCAAATCATCACCTGCACAGCCAAACACCTCAGCCTGTAACACAGAATTTGCTTTGCATTCCGTAATCTGCTCACAGTCACTGGAGTCCCTTTGAAATACAATAAACAGTACAGTGAGCCTTGGCTCTTATGCTATATTTTGTGCTGCAGTGTGAAACCCCTGGTTGGCAGCAGGTCCACGGGTTGTTGGTATAAGTTGCAGTAGCTCCTGAATGAAGGAATGCTGCCCGAAATGCACAGCAGATAACAAGGTGTTAGGGCAGCTTTTCAATAAGAGTGGAGGAGAACAAGAGAATCCCTTGGATCTGCAGAACAATGTGCAAAATTCCTTAGGTGGGATAACCTCTGCAAGACCTATAATTTCCCCATATCCAGCAGTGTGATGTGAAATGCACTTGCAACAATTCTTCTACTTTATTATTGTCTGTTGTACTTTGGAACCAGCTTTGCATCCGTTCTGTTGAAGACTCCACCTTTGTGGTGGAGATGGAAAAAATCACTCAGCACAGAAACACAAAAGCAAACCATTTAGGGTGATGCCCCATATTCTGGGCTGCAAGGCTCTCACAACCAAAATGTCTGGAAATCCCACCATGCCAACACTCAGCATCTCCAGTAAAACCCTGAAACCGATTTGCTTTTTACTTCATTTGCACAAACAGCCTTGGCTTTCAGGGTTGCTCTCGAAGTGGTAGCTAATTCTGAAGTAAATGTACTAATGGTGCCATCCAGAGGTACTTGGGTGCAGCACACTGCTCTGTGTCAGCAGACTTGCTGGGTAGCAAGGGTCGAATTTATCTCTGTTGTCACACAGACCTCCTTCACTGATACGGGTATCTGTGTGACATTAAAATGTGGATTCACACAATGATTCCTGGTGATCTCCATCAATATCAGAGAAAACAAACTGTTCAATCCTCATTCTCCTGTAGGGAGTTAATAGGATTACACAGATCACAGATAAATAACCAGGATATTACAAGTGATGTACTTTCTTCCTCAGAAATCATCACTTACTGGTCCATCAGAATGATTTCATTTACTTATGTAAACCCAAATTAAGAGAGAAAAAACACTTGAAAACTAACGAAGTAACATTGCAGATAGTCAATGGCAAGCACCAATCCCACAGCCCACCTTACATCACATTACAGACATGGTTACCAAACCAAGCCTACTGCGAGGAGGTATGGCTAAAATGTTAAATGTAGGGACCGATGTCTGCACTGCATTTAGAGAGTCACCCTGAGCTGACTTCAACCTTGCCTGGGCAGTGCATAGTGGCTTCATTTTCCACTGGGTGCCCCTGGACTCTGCCTTATTTAACTGCACTCAAGTCTTCTGCCAGGAGTGACTATCAATAGCTCCTCTGTCAGTGAACACACATGATGATGGAGACACCTGCATGGAGAAAGGTCTGAAGGGCCATTAGAAAGGTGAGCAAGTCTGCAGAAGCTCGCTCTGGTTTAGACATGAAGTGGAAAGACAGCTTCACATTCCAGGCTTCTCTGTGCTGAAAATGTGTCTGGAGAAAAGAGGAGACGTACAGAGTCCTTCACAGGGCTATGAGAGAGAACCCACAGGGACCACCTGGTTGGTAGTTTAATTAAATATCTTGATGCTGCTAGAAGTTTCAGACGTGTCTCGTATCAAGCAGAGAACTCTCACATTAGTATAAAAATAAATAAGCAAAACTCAAGAAGCAAACAGTTCTGTACACTAAATGTGATGCAGAATTACTGCTGTAATTTTAGATGAAATATTACAGCAGTAATTTAACAGAAAATATCTCTTGAAAATCATAGAATCATAGAATGGCCAGGATTGAAAAGGACAACAATAATCATGTAATTTCAACCCCCCTGCCAAGGTCAGGGTTGCCAACCACCAGACCAGGCTGCCCAGAGCCACATCCAGCCAGGATCAAAGAAAACATGCCTCCCCTTCCTGCTGCTTTCACACAGTCTTTACTCAAGATGCATTTTGCAAAGGAAAGCACCATCATGCAGCCAAGCCTGACGGCTGCACAAAGAAGTGTTTGTTCAGGCAACAAATAGAAATACACGTGGATGGCAAATGGGTGCCACCAACAGGTAAAAATCTGGAAAAAGGCACAGAAAAGAAACAACCAGACAGGTCTCATGCATTCAATGAAGCACTATTCAGGAGGCGTACCAAGTTTGAAACCGTAACTCTCCTTTTAGAAATCAACGTGTTGAGGGAGAATTAAGAGTATGGCGTCGCTTGGCCAAAAGGCAAGTGCAAAAATCATTGAGTACAGCTATTTCCCCTCTTTCCACCATGACCTGGGTGGAGCAAAGGCTGTAGGGAGCACACTGACCTGTACTTTCCTGTCCGCACCTGCACTGCCCTCATCCCGCACTGCTGGGCGCCTCCGACATCGCTCACGATATCATCTCCAATCATGATGGCCTGTCAGAGCAGTGAAATACGGAAAAATCGGTGTCAAGAGAATTTTATTTCTGCCATCCCTCACGCTCCTTTGACATAATAAACAGCTTGATTTGATGTTTAATACTGCCATCAGACAAATTAAACAAGATAAGATTGTCATCGTATTGATTAAATGTCATTCTACCTTGAATATAATTCAGGCGATATCTCCTTGAGCAATATACTGGTGCAGTATACATCTGTACAATTTGTAATCAATCACGGAAATCAAAGTGATGTGGCACACAGTTCAAAGAAAATGTTGAATTTTATGAAGTTAGTCCCGTTCAGTTCCTAACCATGCCTTTATGTTATGCTCCAAGTGGTTTAAATTAAGCTCTTCTTTTTAAACATTTCCTTAAAATTGATATTCTAAGAGCTGGGCAAAACCTTAAGCTTGTGATCAGTGAAATGTGTAATTTACAGAGCTTGATTCCAACCCATTTTCAGGTTCATATAAAAATTTGGGGAGTCTTCCATGAGTGCAAAATCTAATTTATCAATTTGTGCACAACGTGACTAATGAACTCAACTGAGCACACTATCAAAAAAAGGTAAAGTGTAAGGAAAAGTAAGGAAAACGTTGCTTTTCATACTGAAGAAACTGCTTTTACATTTTGAAAGCAGAAGTCTTTCTAGCAGGCGTAATTTCAGTTATCACTTCAGCTAATCAGCAAGGTCGGAAAGTGATGGTTTGGTATCTTGTGCGTTCTCTCCATGAAATGAATTTCCAGAGTGTATAAAGAAATACTGTAAAACAGTGTCATAAGCTGAAACACATTTGCTCCAATTTCGTTCATCCCTCTCAGCTCACTTGCTGTTCTTCCCTATACCTTTTCAGCTGACCCATATCCAAATGGGAACACCAGAATGTGAACAGAATTTCCATGACAAAGACCTAAACTCCTCCTGGCTGCTCTCCTGTTCATACATCCATTTACCCAAACTTTCCAAGCCCTTCTTGCCACCAAATCACAATAGGAATTCATGCTGCAATTGCTTATTTCTAGTCAAGCAACCAGCCTGCTTGTCCTGCTCTGTCCTGCTCTTGCTCTCTCTGCACCAACCCATCTCATCATCACAGGCCCAATACCAAACCCCAGTGGGATCCAAGGCAGCACCTTACATAGGCACTTTTTCCCCCTGCATGCATGTATACTCTCTTCCTCCTTCTGTGTCCCCAGGGACACAAAGGAAACTCTTTAGAGCTCTCTTTAACGCTGTCAGGCAGGGAGCTGCTCTGGGACTGAGCTATGGGTGCCATGCATGAGCCAGGGCAATGGCTATGCAGCTGGAAAGATGGGATCAGTTCCTTCTGTTATCTCTATTTTAACAAAAAGTGCAGTTCCCACTCTGTAAGCTGTCTGCTGGGCAGGATTAAGTTAAATATTTAGAAGACTAAAAGTACTAAGGCTCCAGAGCTATTCTTAATCGTCATCTGATTACAACAGAACCTTCTCCTACTTACTAAATAGCACATAAAGGAAATCTCAGGATGCACCTAAAACCCATCTAAACAGATTATTTTCTGAGAGCCTTCATGTACCTAACTGAGATAGGTACATGCACATCTGGAACAGCTTCAGCTGATAAAACACAAATCCTCTTTTGAGTAATGCATCGGGTACAGCATGCAAGATTACATACAGTAGCTACCAGCCCAGTTCATCTTTCATGTTGCTTTTAAATACCATTCATGTGAAGGATTATCATCATCCCTCAGGTGATGGGATGTAATAGGCCATCCCTGCAAGTCAAGGCTCATTTGTCTGGTTCCATGCTGAAGCAGTTTGTTTTGAAGCAGTTTATATATGCACACCCTTGCTTCATTCTGCCTAAGAGCAAAACCTCTGCGATCACCCTTTGAGAGCCTCTCTAAGGAGCAAGGAGACAAAAACTGATGGGAACACAGAGCTGGGGAAACACGGCCATAGGGAAGGAGCAGCAGGAGGCTTTGGGACAGATGGCATTGCCCACAAACTGCTTCAAAGCCACCACACGTTGGAGGGCTCAATCTTTTTTCATCCTTTCATTACTGGATGATTTTCCTTATCCACTCTGCTTATGGAAACACAAGTGCTCCCAGAAAGATGTATGGTTCCCTGCAGATAGCTCACCTTTCCCTACCACTGCACTAAACAGGCGTGAAATGAGGAAGGGTTGATTTCAAGTAATGAGTAAATAAAGCATGAATACATAGGTGAAGAGAACAGAATGATGGCAGTGATTACATTTCTCAAAACAGCCTGGGGGAAAATCGGTAACAGTAGTTGGCAGAGAACAGTTTTGCCAGATTTTCTTGCTTTTTTTCTTCTTTTTTTTTTTCTTATTTGTGTGTATATCCATTGTTTTCACTCCTGGATCCTCAAAACACTGGAAATGAATGTGTTCAGAACGCAAGAAAGGGCAGAGAGGGGTGGCTCTGAGCGCCGGGGAGAAGCGCGCTCACCAGGGCTGTATTTCACTCCATCCAGGCAAGTTTTCCTGCAAGACACACAGCAGCTCTGCAAGTGCAGCTGCACATGAGCAGCGATGCCTGTCCAGGCCAGCTTGTGGCATACGCATACCAAAATGTACTCCAGCCCCGGGGGATTTCACAGATTTACTATCGGTGAAGGGCAATAATCACTAAAGGAGGAGCAATTATTCCCAAATCATTTAGGATTTAAAAAATCATTGGCAAGAAGATAGAGGTCAAAAGGTGCGCTGTCAAGGGAAATAAAAAAAACTCTACCTGTCAAACCTGGGTTTAACTTCCTCTCTGACTGCAATATGGTAAGAAGAGAAAGAAATATAAAACTGGAAGGTCACATACCCACTGAAAGAAGGAATCAAAAGATCCCCATTCGCCTTCAAATTTTACACGGGAACCACACCATTCATCCATTCAATCAGTCTGGGGAAGGTACTGTTCTACGTTAAGTAAAAAATTATTGGAAAGGACAAGAATGCAGTGAGACGTCTCTCCGGCTGTTAGAAAATCATTAAAGAATTAAGATGGGTATAATTCATATTTCCCTAAACCTTACAGCTGATGAGAGATGGTGTGTGGCTGTATGAATATGATAAATAAAGCAGACGTGTGCCAAAGCTGAGCAAAGCCATTGCTACTGAATAGCTCCAGTCTAAATAGCCCTTATTCCCCACTACCTAGCTCTGCTTGTGTTGCAATGCCCCGCTTGCTGGGAGGAGCTCACACACAGTATATTAGAGGCTGAAGTCTATGGAAGGTGCAAACATGAAGATTCAAAGAGGGAAGCATGCTTCAGCAATGTATTTAATACAATGAATGATTCTAGAGCCAAAAGTATTTAAGCCAAAGCAGATTTTTGCTATAGGCTTAATAACCAAGCTAAGTGTGCCACCAGTGTAAAAATAAAATGAAATAAAATAAAGCTGCTGCACAAAATCTTGATGTGTTAAGACCCTTTGCCCTAGAAATATGATGCATTTACCTTTCTCCCTATTCCCCATGGCCCAGCTGGTAATCTGCTAGGCTTCAAGATCCCATAATTCTGTTAATTACATTTCTATCCAGGCTGTGTAAACATCAAACATGCATAGGGCATCACCCGTGGCCTCTGACCCCACAGAATTTGTACAACAAGGCAGGTGAAACAAAAAAAGAAATACATGATTTTCAAAGGTGCTGAGACCTGCCAGGCCAGTGGATCATAGAATCACAGAATCACAGAATCACAGAATCATAGAATGGCTTGGGTTAGAAGGGACCTCAAGGATCATGAAGCTCCAACCCCCTGCTGCATGCAGGGCTACCAACCTCTATATCTAATACTAGACCAGGCTGCCCAGGGTCCCATCCAACCTGGCCTTGAACACCTTCAGGGATGGAGCATCCACAGCCTCTCTGGGCAGCTGTTCCAGCACCTCACCACTCTCATAGTAAAGAACTTTCCCCCTGAGAGTGTTTGAAACTTCATGTGGCTGCTTAACTCTTCTTCCTGAGAAGGAGAACCTGCCTGTTATCCTGGTGATTGGGGAAGGGATGGCTGCACAGCAGCAGATCTTGGGGTGACCCAGCTCTGCTCTCATGCACTGCAGACCCGCACCTGAGGTGTGCAGGTGGCAGCAATAGAACTGGTTAACTACCAGGGCTTTATGCACTCCAGTATGACCTGCCATAACTCCGGGCAAAGCAGGACAATTTGCTACAGATAGAACTTCTTTATGATTATATAAAACTAGGGGAACCTTAACATTATTTAGGTTTTATTGTAAAGCTGTAAAAATCACCCACTGTTACAGCTGCCTTAAAACATACGAATTAGGTATCTCGGTAACCTTTAAGATGTGTTATTCTTTGTCATACTACTGAATCATAAGACAAATCTGGTTACCTCTAAGAGGTTTAAATTTCCAATCTATTAAAGTAATACTGGCAATCTGTTATTTCTAGGCCATTGAGGAAAGGTTAAAATGAAAATTGGACTTCAGGGAGTTCCTCCCATTCTAACTGCAGGCTGAAAACATCTCGGCAGCAGAAGGTAAAGTCGGGGTCTCAGTAAGAAGCAGTTACCAAGGGAAATGACTGGTGATAACTTTATTGATTAAAGCAGCTTGAGAAATTTCAGGTTTGCCACTGTCTAGCATTGCTGCGGTGAGACAGCTTTATTAAAAAGATACTTCTCATTAAAAGTCAGGTAAAAGAAAATTGTAATATGTTTTCAAAAGCACAGCTCATCTAGAATAGTTTAATGGATTAAATGCATTCCACAGGTGGAATAAATTACTGGCAAACATTTTACAAAAGTAAAGGCTAGTAAAGCCAGTCCTCATCTTGCCATTACAAAGACATAAAGCTCAGTCGGGAGACAGATTAAAATGTAACACAGTGTGCTACTGATTAAGGAACCTATTGAACAACATACCCTGAGTTTTTATTATTTTGCATGTCTAATACAACCCAAAAAATCTGCCTCAAAAGAGCATTAAAGTTGCAAAGTTAAGCACTCAGAAGTTAGGAAAATCCACATGCTCTTCTGTAGTTTGTTGTAGGTTGCCCAAGGAGGCTGACAGGATGCCCCATCCCTGCAGGCATTCAGGGCCAGGCTGGATGTGGCTCTGGGCAGCCTGGTCTGCTGGTTGGTGACCCTGCACATAGCAGGGGGTTGGAACTAGATGAGCATTGTGGTCCTTTGCAACCCAGGCCATTCTATGATTCTATGATTAAATCATCCCTTCAAATCTCGTTCGCCAGGGCAACAAGAAACTCGCTGAGAAACGAGTTGTGGTGTTGCAGTCCTGTGTTGAAACATATCCCTGTAATGATGTTCCCCATAGTGGCAGGGGCTGACATGTTGGCAAAGTAGGTGAAAGAAAGCTTGAGGACCACCACATTGTCTACCTGTGGAAAAAGGCAAGCAATGGCACTACACAGAGCCTTGGAAAAACACAGAGCAGCACACCATTCACATCTCATACAAGCAGAATGAAAACAAATCTTCATGCCTCTGATTGAGAGGCATAGAATCCAAGGGCTGAGCTATGTATGTGGGCTTTTTTTTTTTTTTTTCTTTCCTTTGTTCTTTCTTTTTTTCCAGCTACTTTTTCTTCAGATGCCATTCTGTTTCTGAAATGGATTTTTTGGCTTGTTGGTTGGATGAATGGATTGAGTAATTGCTCAATATCTAGGATATTTTGTTCAGGCTGAGCTATCATGTTATTGGGAAGATATTGACAAACTGAAGGCAGTAGAGAAAAGAACCCCATGCTGGGTTAGGGGGCAGAGGGACTGAACTGCAAGGAAAGTTGCTGAGAGCTAAACACACAATTTTAGTAAGAGAAAGCCACTGTAATGATAAGGAGCCCGGAGATAATTGGAAGAAGAAAACATCCAGGAAGGAAACCAGTTATTTTTTGGTTGTTACCTAGAGTAAAATGAAAAGAAGGATATATTGTTTAAATGGAGATCATTTCATTGAATGTCAGAAAAAGCTGCCTGCCCGTGAGATCTACTAAGCTGTGAATACTGTCCCTAGGGAACTTTAAAAAGCCTGTTGTTTGCTCACTTAAAAACTCTCTGGACAAAACGTGGATAAATATGGAGCAGGGAACATTCCTGCATGGGGAAGGAGATGGATGAGATGGCCTACTAGGTCTTTTCCATCTTCTCATTCTATAATAAAGTAAAACTCAAGCACACAGTGAATTACAGGGCCATAATTTCATCTCCAGGCTCCAGGGACCTACAAGCCACCCAAACTTCACTCCAATTGTTTATGATGTCACCAGAAGCCTGTGATGGAGTTATTACCTTGTAATTCACTGCCGTCTGTTAGTCATTTCGTACTCATCCTTATGTCCTGTGTGATATAACAACAGATCAATAAAGAGGGCACAACTACAGAGAGGGAAAAAATGGGCCATACTAAGCAAGCAGGGAGCATCCCACACACTCAGTGTGTTTCTGGAAAGCCTGATGAAACCAGCAACATGAGAGGGGATTTGGGCCGGTGCTTCCTGTCTTTCCCTTAAGGAACCATACTAAAAAAAATAGCAAATGTGACAGCAAAGGAAATAACATTTTAGTTGCAAATCCCCCTCGCTGCAGCCCTCAGAGCAGCTGTTATCTTGTGAAGCACAACATCTTCCATCACTCAGAACCATTACCTGCTCTGGTGGAACTCCCATTTCTGCTAGGGCTGACTCAAAGAATGCTTTTGCTGGTTTGCCCACTACTTCAGCTTGAACATCACAGGCATACTGGAAAAAAAAAAGAGAGAGGAAGACACAGATAACAACTATTAAGATCAGAAAAGGATTTGTTCAACTTCGTAGCTTCAGTCAATTGTATAAAAAGTATGTAATTATTGATTTTCAGCCTTAAATACCACGATGGGTTAGTGGGTGAAGATTACTATCTGGTAGCTTGGATAACAGGAGTGTTCAGCGTTCTCTGTCAAAAGAGAAAGTCCTCTTGAAGCATCTCGAGCTACAAACCTGCTTGATTCTCTGTCGTGACAGCAGCCTGCCGAGTCAGTTCCACTATCCCTCCAGTTTGTGACAGAAATAACAAATAGCCTTCACATTAAAAGATGTGGAGAGTTCATTCAACCTCCCTGCATACTTCTAATGGCTAAAGTAAGCAGTCCGAGTTGAAAAGCTTTGTTCTCCAGCAACGTGCTGAAAACTTGAGTACATAAAGCATTTCTAGCTTGTTCCATGATGAAAAGTCCAAACTTTTTGGGAAGGCAGAAAATCTCTCTGAAACTCATACTTATCCAAATGAATGTGCTTCAAGCATACGTTACATCCACTATCTTCTGTGCTTGTATACTTGCCTACTTTGTTTTATTATTCACATTCACTCAATATGATTTTTTTTTTTCTGCAAGCCTCTTTCAAGAGAGTAATGATTGTTCCCTCCTCTCACCCTTAGGTCAGTTTATGTACTGGGTTCTGCACAGACTTTGGCTTAAAAACAGACTGCATAGAAGTATCTTGCTGAATAAGGACTTTATGCTGTAAATTGCTAAGGGCAAGGGGCTGTGTTAACAGTGCTGTGCCAAACATTAATGGACCTTCAGTTTTTTCTTGGATATCTTGCAGAAAATATACTGTGTTCTTGTTTTCCTGTTCCTTCTTTCAAGGGCCTCACTTCCAATAAAGATACCGTGATGTTAAAAGTTCACATTTTAAATATAGTAAAAATGAATAATATAAATCCAGCCATCTTTAGAATGCAGCAAAATGGGTTTCAGTCTGTGAAAACTTCCTCCACCAAGGAGAGTAATTACAGATGATGACCCATATTCATGCCAGTGACTCTTTAACAAGGTGCACAGAGCGAGTAAGCATAATGCAAGCTATAAAATACCTCTAATGCCTTCATATATGCTCCAACATCAAGTTTCAGACCATCAGTTTCTTTATAGTAGCGTCTGGAAATGAAAGTGATAAAGTTCCAATGAAATGAAAATGTTGGCAGTTAAATCCAAAGAAACTACATTTTATTATTTCTCTGCCTATACAGATGTCCATATGGCTGCAACAAAAAGTCAAGTCATCAGAAACTCTGAAGCCTTAAATTAGCACCAGGAATTAAGTAAAGAGCAGGCTCAGCACTGTGCAAAGATTTCAGACCAGGTGCCCATCTGGCATCTGGGATACGACTCTACTCATTCAAAGGGATTTCCTCAAGTTTATTTTAGGGATGAAGTTGCCCCATTTTCACAGGGTACCAGTTTCTCACAAAGGACAGCAGGCACATTGCTCTTGTTTTGGTCAGAGGCAGAGGTACTCCTTGGTAGATGCAAGATCTCCTTCAGTAAATCTGGAAGGAGGCCCCAGACAGGAGACCACCATTGCTTGTCATCAGCCTTTACTTGCCTTTATTTTTATCAGGACTGAGAATGTCCTCAAAACTAGATTTTACTCCTTCCAAAAATGTTGCTATTGCTATGGAGTTCGCAAAATTAATTACAGTCTTTATGGACCTTTTCTGGAATAACCATTCATGTTAACACAGGTCTTCTAAGCTGTCCTGGTCAGAGCAAAGATGGGTTTCTGTATGACAGGAAAAAAAAGTGGGATGAGCAGTCAGTGAAGATTTTATGCCTTATCCTTCTGCCATTTTCGATTATTCAGCACTGCCTCCTTTTAAAATGACCACTTGACCTTTGCTAGAACAGCCATTAACCTTCTATAGTCTAGCGTAAACAGCTTAATTTTCTGACAGTGGCATGACAGAAGAAATTACAAAGCCAATTCCCACTCTCAGCCCAAAACAGATGCTAAATGTAAATCACTCCATTTTCAGGAGGAGGGCATTCTGCTTCACTGACTCTGACGCTTTCCTTTTCCATGGAATGAACTCAAACTTCAACAGAAATCAACCTGCTTGCTCCAGGTAGAGGAGTTGTTAAGGTTCTCGCACACCGATTCTGCACATGGGCAAGAAAGCTGACTTGTGGTGTGTTGGTTTTTTTCACATGACTCTTGGCATCGATGATGCATCTTAGCTATAAACTGTCAAGCAATTCATCCAGTTTATAATCTCCATTCATCAGCTTTTACCTCACTTATTCAGCAGTTTCTGCAGAACTCTGATTCACAGTATCTAGAAGTTTGATTGTAGAAGAGCAAAAACTGAGCTCAGGAAATCCAAACATGGGTTATTTTTCATTAAAAAATAAAAATAATTAAAAAAAAAAAGATAAAACCCACACCCCACCAAACAAACAAACTGTGGGCCTGCTCTAGAGCTGTCTGCATCAATGAAGGACTAAACAAATAAATGCTTTTATATGCACAGGGCACAAGGGCTTTCTGGCATTGCTCATGTTGCAATCTTAAAGGTAGATTCTGTATTTCATTTTGAAAGATGGTATGATGCCACACAATGCTTGGTTATTTTACATACGTTAGCCACTGTGCTGTTGGCTTATAAAGGCTTTTCCTTATCCTTCCAACAGAAAAATCGCATGGACTTTTTTCCCTGGTTTATAGGATCAGAGCATGTGAGTGAAAGGATTGGCAACACAATGGATTTAAGTGCTCCTCGCTGATAAGATCTACCTTCTGGATCAATAACCCACCAACTCAGAAGGGCTTTCACGCTCATTATGGTCTATTGAACCACTGAAAAAAAGTCTCTGTGGTTTCCTCGGACTAAACATGCATATTCTTTTTTAAGCCCATACACGGGGCAACAGATAAGAATAACTCCTCAAAGGCCACTGGGATTTGGCATTATTCAGCATTGTCGTTAATAACCACCTGTTCACCATCTCAGATCACATCTAAATGAACGTTTTAACTAAAACATTCAAAATTCCCGAACTGGACTTTTTCTGCCTATGAAAATAAGCAGTCAAAATTTCACTTTAATGTTCAGAGTATAATTAAAAATATCTTTTGACACCTATACTATCAAAGCCGATTTGTCAGTTCAAAAGCAGAGGTGCTTTTGCAGGTCTTTATCATACTTATCAGCCAAGCCATTTCTCAGTATATCAGTGAGCTCTCCCCTCAGGTCTCCTCAGACACCACGCTTTGCTTGCAGCCAGACAGCCCCCATCTGCACTACAATTTTGGTGGAGTTTGGGCATTGCAGAAAAATGACCATCAACAACTGAAATTCAAGAGATGCCCCACCCAATGCACCACAGAGACCTCCTGATGGGCATTTGCTAAGTTAGCTGGAGGATTTAGCATTGCATGCTGAGTGATTGCCAATGCTCTCTGCAAATCTGCACAGTGATGATCTGGGTCTCATCCCAATGAGTGCTGCATCCATACCACCCTTTAGCTTCCCACTTCAGTTTCTCCTTGTATCTCTGGAAAGACTACAAAACAAAAGTGACTCAAGACAAGAGGCCAAGTTTGGTGACAGAATTATGATCCTCAAAGATCCACTGAGGATCTTTCATTGACAGATACCTCAACAGATCAACCTCTCCATTTAGACACATCAATGAACCACTTAGAAGCGTGAAAGCCTATGCCAATATATGGCTTCCACTAAGTACAAAGGCGTTGGGTGAAATTAAAAAATAGAAAGACCAGAGGGAGAAACAAGCAGTGCTCAACTCACCCTTTTCCAAGGGAGATCAAAACAGGCTTCTCCAATCCAATCAGAACTCTGAAAGCTTCATTGAGGTTTGCATAGGAGAAATTTTCTGCCGCATCTCCGATAACCACACAGTTTGGGTTTGTTTTATCAATGTCAGCAAATTCAGGGACAAGATCTAAAGAAAAAGAAATCCATACATTCCTTACCATTTCATATCCTACCTAAACTGATGGTTTTCTTGTAGATTTGTGTTTCTTTTCGTTCATTACTCAACACATTAACAAAAATAAATATAAGTCTGAATCAAATAAATAAATGCAAGTCTGCTCTTCAGCCTCCTTTTATTTCTGGCTAGATCCTGCTATTCATCACAAGGAGGAGAAAAATAAACCATTTCCCACTGCTGCCTGAGCTCCTGCCACCCACTTTCTAAGTGGCTCAATACATACAGCATCTGGGAATAACTTGTTTGCAGGGAAGTTTGCTCTTTACTTCCCACACTATTATTTACTGCTTCAAAAAGACATCCCTGCAAAAGGATGCCTCCTTGGCTGTTGTTTTGCCAAGTCACTCTATCAGCCTACCTTCACTGCACTACTGATGGAGATCACACTCAAGCCATTCTGTTACACTTCTCCTAGAGTCTCACGACTGAAGAAAGAATAGGAACAGAACAGCTAGGAGCTCTTCCACTACCAAGCTATAGGACTTCACTGCTTGGTCACAAATGCCTACATCCCTCTGGGTTGTCCCCACCCAAGTCCCAGCGGTGTCCCACCATCGTGCACGAGCAGGTGTGGCCTCAGCCCACGCTCCTTCAGAAGGCGGCAGGCTGCTGGTGCTGGGGCGATGACTTCAGCCACAGAGATGTCAAAGCCCAGGCCCTGCAGCTTCTTCACAAATTTCTCTCGGGTCGCTTGTGTTTCGTTAGTGCAGAACCGCAGCTTCAGGCCGGATGCTTTGATTCTGTTGAGTAAAAGCAGCGGGATTTAATTGGGTTAATTGGACATGGAAAAGGAGCTGGGAGGATCAGCTTTGCTAATCCACATAAAACATGGATAATTACAATAAGAATGCAGTGATGACAACAGGAGCAGGATCCTTTGTCATGACCATGTAGGCATCCCTACAATACACAGAATTAGAATCACAGAATCATAGAATGGCTTGGGTTGGAAGGAGCCTCCAGGATCATCAAGCTCCAACCCCTTGCTGCAGGCAGGGCCACCAACCTCCATATCTAATACTAGACCAGGCTGCCCAGGGTCCCATCCAACCTGGCTTTGAACACCTCTAGGGATGGAAGGGGCATCCACAGCCTCTCTGGGCAGCTGTTCCAGTACCTCACCACTTTCTTGGTATAGAACTTCCCCCTGATATCCAACCTCAATCTTTCCTCCTTCAACCTAAAACCATTTCCCCTTGTCCTGTTGTTATCTACCCTTTCAAAGAGTTGACTTCCCTCCTGTTTATGGGCTCCCTTTAGGTACTGAAAGGCTGCAGTGAGTCACCCAGCAGTTTTAGGGCACTACATATGCAGAGCCCCTGCATAACATGGAACTGGCATCTGGAGCAGAGCTAACATCACCATGGTGGCAGCACTGATGATGGACACGATACGCAGGATACCTCAGCCTGCCATGCTCACATTCTCTCCATGTATCAAAAACCTCCAAATCCAGTTCTGTATCATTAAAGCAATCCTGGGATGTGCACACAAACTGCACAGCCATGAGCACAGGAGCTGGTGCAATAGCACTATTAGCATTTCAACTTGGATTTACACCTTTCCACTCACTGGTCATCTGCTACAGTGATCAGCGCTTACACTGGAAGTAACAGCACAGCTTTGCACTTCTGCAGACTCCAGGCACGAGGCCTGCCAGTTACACTGTGCTACAAGAATGATGCTTTTATCAATGCAGGGATGGCTTCCGTCACATTTATCATGCAATCTCTCATAAAACACCTGTGCTGCTATTTGTTGGGTAATCCTGAAAAATAGAGCAGTTTCATTGATTTATTAATAAATGTTTACAGAAAAAAAATGTTTTTGACTTCTCAAGGGAAGAAAGAAAATACGGCCTCAAGTGCCCAGAGCCAAGGACACCATTCCTGTGGATCACTGCTCTGCATTCTCATGCAAGTCCTCTACCTCAGAGCAATCTTGCTTCCCCACCTGCAAACAAAGGTGCCAATAGTACATATTGCACAGTGCTTCAGCGTTTGCAGAAATGTAATTATCTCATCTAGTTTTCATTGTCACATGAAAATAAAATGTTTTAACCATTCTTCGTTGCACCGTGCCAGAAGCATTTCACAGTGCCAAGCTAATGGCTTGGGATTCACCAAGTTGTGGTGACCCACTGGAGATATCATGAAAAGGTCTATTCTCCAAGGATCAGCTGTCTGCCTTTTGGAAAATCAACATATTTCAATGTCATTGCAAAAGAGAGGCCTTTAAAATCTATCTCAATCTTTTTTTCGTAATTTCTACCAAAGGGACCCTCACTTAGCTCCTCAGATGCACTAAAATGTCTAAATTTTGTTAGTTTCAGTGAGAATATGTACATAAATATCTTTGAGGACCTGGACCTGGCCTAATACAGGCTCACATACCTAGGTAAGTTTGAGATTAGGCTTGTTGAATTGGTATTAAACTATTACTGTTTTTCTTTCGTGTGTGTGTGTTAGGAAGAATGATGGCTTTTCTGTCAGGAAATCACCTGTGCTGATTCTTAGCAAGATGTGTGGGTCCTTTTTCTAGGAAAGAAGATCCCAACAGGTTGGTGCAAACACCAAAGCCCAGACACCACACATCCAATGAAGAACTTTCCATCCAAGAATTCTTAGAAATCCAGTCCTGATCCAGAGAGCCCCTTCTGCTCATTAAAGCTGCATGCCAACGTCTTCCTCAATAACACAGGTGATTCATTTCTTTCTTATTATTTGTCTTTCCTAATCATAGGTATGTGAATTATCAATTACACTTAGTGTTTAATTGCCCTTCATAAAGATAGCTTTTCTATTTTAAATTAGGCAGTTAATATATTGTAACTAATAGCATCCACTTGTACATTATAAATATATCTTCATTGATTGGAGCAGTGAATGTGAGATTCGCTCGCAAGTTAATGAAGCAATTGAGTGAAGAAGTGCAGGGTGTACCCAGGGAATAATTATTGTTAATGAATTATGATGTGACCTTCTCAGAACAATGAACAATTGGTGTGACAGCGAGATGACAGTGTTCCACATCTGTTATTCGAAACACGGTTTCAGCTGTAGTTAAAAAGCAAAGCAATGTAATTTGGATGCATAAACTTTTAACAGAGTGTGCTGTTGTTAAAATATATATATATATTCTAAAGGCAAAAAATGCCATTGATTCATGATTGTCTGGAAACAGACATTTGTTGAATAAGAATATATTCTCTCTTCTCAAAGGTCAGTGAAATGAATTGAGGAACATCGCTAAGCGTTGAGTTGTGCAGTCAAATAAATGTGCCCAAACTGGTCAGCTGGCTGAAAGCAAAGACCAGCTTTTCCTGTACTACAAATTCAGCTTCTTCTCAGGATTTTAGATGAAAACCACAGTTGCACTTCGAAAATGCACGACAGAATTGGACATATCCTGGGCAGCTCCTGGCTTTGTGGCAACCAGAAATCATCATCCCAACAGAGTTCTTGGTAAGAAGTAAGACCTGGAAAGAATTCAGTCAAGTTGGTCAGAAAATAGGAGTTGTTTGGCCAAAGCACAAAGGTAGCTCTCAAAAGCATCCTGGAATGCTAAACAAAAGAAATCAACAAAAACATTTGAATCTACAATGAAGACTTATAGCTACATAAAAACTTATACAGTGAAAGATCACCTGTTCTTTCCAAGTTGATGCCCCTAAAAAAATCCCTCTGTGAGCTCTCCGCCAAATCCCTGTGTGATACAATCACACCCACTGGTAACTGTGTGATTATATGCACATCAGGACCAGTCCTTCAGTGCTCAGCATGCAGCCTGTGATGGTACAGAAGGCTCTCAGAGGAAACCTTGTGTTTCTGAGCTGATGCAGCAGCTAATGCTCACACTGTAAGGACCAGAAGCAGAGCATGTTACCTCACCTTCTAGCACTGCTGAGTGAGAGGATGCTGGGAGAAGAGAAAGAACAAAATTTGTGATGTGATGCTTTGTAAGATAAAGAGCAATGGACTAGATGCTTGCAAGTAGAGAAAAATGGGCTCCAGACCCAGAGCAGGAACAGGGGACCTTAAGTTTTGCCTGCATGCTCAAATAGCTCGCTTCTCTGGGTGTCACGAGTGGCAAACTGCTAAAACCCTCTCTGCTGCAAAAAACACCCCTCAGAGCTGTACTTGGAGGAGGACAGCCGGGTGTGGAGGGCTGCAGGGAGCAGATGAGCAGTCTGACACTCCTGATGCTGCATGAGCTCACCTGCAAGCCTGTTAAGCTCAAAGCAACAAGCCACTGCTAACAGAACTTCCGAGCTGCAAATCATACTTAGAATCAAAGAATACTTGGACAGATGAGTACAGAACTAAAACACCAACAGGTGGGTAAGGAGACCTCTTCCTATGCTTCACCACTTGGTCCCAAAACAACTATTCAGTCACACAAGCAATCCCTAAATCTGGAACTCAGCACCAAGCTGTGAGGATGCGTACATAAGAGGTAGGAAAATGAGGTTTGAATTCCAGCCCGGCACTGTCCCTCCTGCTGTACCAGCTCTTTGAACTGACCTTTACCTCATCCTGCCAGAGCAGGACAGGACGCTGAGTGACAATGTCCCACAGTGCAATTACTGTGCGTCAGATGAGCCAGTCCCTTACAAATCACCTCGAACTTTACACATCTGCTGGCTGTCAGCATCTGCCAGGTTCACTCACCCGAAAATAATGAAAAAACTCTCATTATTGTTCCATAACAGGTAAAGTGTTAGGACAATTATTAGACATCCTGACTGACCTTGTGCAGACTTAACCAGCTGCCCTTGCCAACCTTTATGGGCAGCCCTTGGGCATATAAAACACAAAAGCTGTTCTTTTAGACAATGAAGAGGCTGTGACACCAACAGGAAGAGGAATGACCCAAGGATCTGGATTGAAAGCCATCACTCCTGCAATTTGTGCTGTCCTGCAAACAGCAAAAGAAACTGAGGGCACGGTGAAGGCTAAACTTTGGCCTCCCCATCTCTGATCAACCTCTGGTTCAGTGAAAGGTTTTGCTAATGAAAGAGTTGAAATCATCCAAAAGGAAACCCATGAAGGGCCATATTATTCCATGTTGCTCACTGCATGGCTCATGCACTGCCTTCTGAATGAAGAGTGGCCACCATCAGAGGGAAGTGCCCCATTCCCCTTAATTCACCTAGCAAATCACACATTACTATACAAAGAAGGCAAATATTCTTTTCTAGCCACAATAATTAGCCAGTTACATCACAAAGAGCCAGCTCAGGTCACACTAATTAATGCCAATCTTGGGCCTGGTCTTGCAAGGTGGACAATGGTGAAATTCAGAACGGTCCCATTATAGAACTGAGGACTCTGGAAACACCACTTGGAAACACTTTGTCAGCAAGGACTTAAATTGTTTAGTTCAATGTAAAATTGAAATCCTACAGACACCTGTAGTTAGGTATCTAAATCACTCTTAGTTTTTAAAGAAGTAGAGATACTGGGTTCCCATACAGAGCACAAGGCTTATCTAGTCCTGTATTTCCCACACAGGCTGCCTTCCTCTGATGCACCAATTACAGTTAGATACTGGAATTACTGAACACATTACTTGGTACTGTAAATCACATTTCACCTGCTTGAGCAGAAGGGCAGATTACATCACACACTCACACAGCACTGAATGCTGATCAAACCTACAGGTGCATTCTGGAGCAAAATAAACTCTGGTAGACCTTAAACACTTGGCAGTTCTCCACTTTGGAGCTGTCAGTAACAAAAATCAGAGCTTTGGGTGTTCAGTTAGCAGGAACAGATCTGGAATATATTTATTTTCATTAGGCAAAGCATTTCTATGGACGATATAATTAATCATACTCCAATAGTTTTAGATCTTTGCTGAAGCAGTTGCTTTGTCCCTGAAGCCACTAATTATTCCATTAAAAGTTTAATCAAAACCAAAGTATCTTTGTCACTGTCACATTCTCCGTTTGTATACAAACAGCATCTGTTAGTAAATAATGGATTCTCTTTTAAGCAAGTCAATTGTCAAAAGGCTTCATTTAGCCTATTTTATCAATAAATAATTCACTCTCATGTGCCTTGCACTCTGCTTTAGAAGGTGCCACACGATTTCACAGCAAAACAAGCTGCATTTCAGCAAACCTAGTGTGACTTCAATGTGGAAATGATGAACTGCTAAGGATACAAATGCAGATACAAACTCCCTCAAAGCAAGCAAAACTCATCTGAGCATCCTTCAGTACCTGCAGATCCTCTCAGCTGACTTCTGCATCTTTCACTGTACTCGGAAGAAGCAGCACAGCTAAGAACTACTCCTGCATGGGCATCTCTTGCAAAGACTACGTGCAATTTTAATGAAGGCCCCTAAACCTAATGGTGATAATTAATGATGGTGGTATTGCTGAGGTTATGCAAAGGATCTGGTTTGGTTCTTAAGATTTCAGACCAAGTTCACCCAACATGAAAGATGGGAAAAAAAGTTACCCAACAGCACTAAGCTGAGACAAGTCTCAAGTTCTAAGGCACTGCAGCAGACAGCTGCTAATCCATTTCAGAGTTAATTAGTATTTAGATGGTAGAAGAACAAGTACTGTTAGTGGGTATTGTGGTAATACATTTTATTATTCTTCACTGGTAAATATTAGTACGTCCCGTAATTGTGCTGATGGATGGTAAATAGCTCAAGATCCTAAGGGTTAATGATATTTAAATTCCAAAAGTGTAAGCACTTATTCATGCAATTTACACAGACAGCATTTGCTTGAAGTACCTATACCTTCAGGCAGGCAGCTTTTTTTAAAACAATAACAAACATTGCTGATTAGTGAAGAAAACCTAGATTAGGAAGGTCCACCACTTCAAGAAACCTGGGTACATGGCTAGTGCTGCAGAAACATGGGACCACAGGCTGCTGAGGAGCTATGGCCACTTCACAGCCAGTGAGGATCAGTTCCTGGGTCTGCTCCTGGCTCAGCCAGTGAATACCTCTGTGCCTACAAGGGACTGCTTCATCTCTTTGTGACTCTGTGGCTGCCTCCAGAGCGGGCAGATGGTCACACCCAGCCTTCTTTGGGATCAGAATCTGCCAACAGAATTAAGTGTAAAGACAAACAAATGGAATGTTAACCCAAGAGTTTGTATAGTTTATTTGAAAACCTTTCTAGGACTCCTTTGCTGTCCCGTGCCCTCAGGATGCAGCAAACCAAGAAACTTTGCTTTGGTTATCATCCGCTGCAACAAAGATTTCTTGCTCCCTGCCCTACCCACGCTTTCAGCTGGCTCTTTGTAAACCCACCACCATCCCACCCGAATCCCCGCATGCCAAATTGCTTTACAGTTCCCGTTCCACTTGTTCTGCTCACAATCCTCTCCTTGTCCAGCTCCCCAGGTAGCTGACTTTAACATGACTGCCCAGCTGCTCTGCAGCCTCCCCGCGCCCCAGATTTCCGCTGCTCTTTTCAGGGTCTCTGTAGAAGGCCCGGCTCACAGATGCACTATACAGGCCAAACAACAGGATGTTGTAAAGGTCCAACTACTGTGTGCTTTTCATATGGATATGCTAATGGCCATACTATCAGCACACAGCTGTAAATGCAAATAGCAGAGCTCAGCTTGGGCATCTTTTATGGGTGTTTAACCACCTTCTGTCTTATAAGGGACCAACTCCCTATTATTTGGAAGATAAAAAGCGAATAGCTCACCTCGTGTCAATGCTGTGTAAATCAATTAAGACAATAAGAGCACAGTACAGAGGTGCTGTTAAGTCTGGCTCCAACAGAAGGCTTTAAGTCACTGATGGCTTTCTCATCTGCCCGGAATGGCAGTCAGTATCTGCCAGCTATCTGCACACACTGCAGAGAGCTGTGTTTCATTCAACTCCATTATAACTCACTCACAACAAATGCATGTGACAGTAAACTAAGCAATCAGGAAATGTTGTGGGTTAAAAGTTTCAAAGGGCCAAATTATCCTAACAAGACATTTTTGGGTTGTCTAGTCACGTATCTCTCCAATATCCTCACCTGAAATGAACAAGAGCAGTCCCTGCTGGGTTTCTGTGTGTTTTGACACCCTGGGTTCTGGGTTAAAACAGTGGTGCCAATGCCCTTTGCCACACAGGTACGTGTCTGCCATGGTTTGGCCAAGCATCTGAAGGATCCACATCCACCTTAGTGCTACTTGAGAACAGAAGGACGTGCGCTCCATACAACAAATACTTCCATGGCTCATTCCTTTGCTCCCTATTCACCCATTTCCATCCAGTGCATACTGAATCCTCAGCTATTTCATTGGTAAAAATTATCAGAGACGCAGGTACGTTAGGAATAAAACACTCTCTGTTGTCATCACAAGTAATACGGCCATAGACAGTCATTCCTTGGGTGAATCTCTAAAGTACAGACAAGTGTGTTACTGAATGCCATCCTGGTCAGCGCATTTCACAGCACATCAGCTTCTTTGGTGTTCTTTTCTACTCCATCTGACTATACTGAAAGCTAAAAACCAAAAACAAATGAGAAAACTGACCCCCTGCAGCCATCACAAACATAAAGCAGACTGAATTCTGCTGGCAAAAATTACACTGCTACTCTCTCAAATGCTAACTGAAATAACTGCAGAGCAGAATTTTGCTGAAAACAAGAAAAATCACGCAGCTAATACAGGTTTAGAGGAGCTGAAATGACTTCAGTCATATGAAAACAACAGCAAATGAAAAGATTTACTTATGTTTTTTGTTGGTGTGTAGTATATATTGTTACACGAAGTTAATTGCTGTAATGGTGTGGGAGATGATGC
The DNA here is from genome assembly GCA_037305975.1 of Chrysolophus pictus. Taxonomy (NCBI): domain Eukaryota; kingdom Metazoa; phylum Chordata; class Aves; order Galliformes; family Phasianidae; genus Chrysolophus; species Chrysolophus pictus. The sequence continues at coordinate 3,487,478 of CM074581.1, forward strand.
AGGAAGACAACAGGTCAGCCACCACTTTGTGAGAGTTCATATCCACAGTATGAATCATCAGAATGGTGTTTGAGAATCATAGTGGACTTTTAAAATATATATATATGCGCTGAGAAATTTTAGATACATCTCTTTGCAAAAGATTGTATCAAGGAGAATTAGCTATAAAGTTCCTAGCTATCTGCATTTATGACTTCTTAATCGATACAAAAATGAATTAATTAGAAAAGAGCCACTTTTTGCTTTAATCCATCTGCATGAAACCACTGAGCCGTATTGTGACACAGACACTAATATTAATGATCAACTCGTAATAGGATAATGAGTGAATAAGCATTTTAAGTGGTGTGAGCTAGAACAATTACCAACCTAATAGGCTGATAAATAAGGCTACTTGACTTTATCCACAGAAAATGATCATTCTTACCCACTTACACTGAACGACCTGAACAAAACATGCTTTTTCTTTTTGCTTCCTGATGCCTTTCAGTGTCATTTGTGTTGTCTCCAACTGCCATAGACAGAACCTCTTGTTGACACATCTAGCAGACCAAGTACATCAAAACTTGCCTCCCTGTTCCTAGCACACTCCTTAAGAAGTGAGTGAGTGTGGTGCTTGGATCCGGGTGTCTCCATGCAGGGCAGTGGGCAAAGTGCTGCACACAAAGGCACCACACTGTCCCCATCCTGAACCCCAACCCTTCTCACCACACCCTGTCCAACTCAGCTCAGCTCTCCCAGCATCTCCAAACCTTCCTCAAAGATGCCCTGAAGCCCCCTCAGCATCAGGTCAAATTAGCTGCTGAGATGCGGAAATGCCTAACGAGAAACAGAGGCCCAGATACTTCCAGCATTTCAAGAGAAAGCCATTAATATCTTGTATTTAGCCCAAGGCCAGAGCCTTCCTGTTGTTTCAGCAGCGCATTTCTGGCATTGCCGTAAGTTAAACTGCAGTGTATGTTGCCTCCATATGGGAGGTTTCAGCAAATGCAGTGACAGAGTTATTAAATAACAGTCTGCAACCTGATGGAAAATAAAGTTTAAAAACCTAGGAGAAACAAACAATATGTCAAAAACATCTGGGGAACTGTGATGCAGATATTATTAATATGTCCTGGTTTATAAGGAAATGATCTGCTTGCAGACAGTAATTATATGGTTGTTGTTATTTATGTTTACTATGGCCATGCCTGAATGCCTCAGCTACGATCAGGGCTACCCTGCACAAACTCAGCATAAGAGAGAAGCCCCTGAAGCACTTACAGTCTAAAGAAACAAAGGAATAAATCCCCCAATATACCAAAGGGGCAACAAGCCGCAGGAGAACAAAATCATTTTGTCACAGCCATGCAAAAAAATTCTGGCAGAAGGAATCAAGCAGTTTCTCTTCAAGATAAAGGAGGCTACAGATGATACAGAAAATAAAGCAAAATTAATCTGTGGCTCTGACGGCAGGCATGTGTGTCCTTCCTCTGTCTGAGCAGAACACCTGGCTTTGACCATCTCCTGCAGCCACCACAATGAGAGGTAACGGACTCAAGCTGCACTAGGGGAAGTTCAGGTTGGATGTTAGGGACAATTTCTTCTCTGAAAGAGCAGTGATGCTGTGGCACAGCTGCCCAGGGAGTATTGGGGTCACCGTCCCTGGAGGTGTTCCAAAGCCATGGGGATGTGGCACTGAGGAATGTGGGCAGTGGGCACAGTGGGGTGGGCTGGGGTTGAGCTTGGAGATCTTAGTGGTTTTTTCCAATTTTAATGATTCTATGATTCTTCCTCCTGGGGAAGGGAATTGCCAGAGCAGCTGGGAGCCCAGGCAAAGTAATCAGAAAATGCCAGTCAAGGAGATGTGACAGAGTGCTGTCGCAGGAAGGTGATAGGATGTCTTATCCTGGAAGATGGAGAGCAGGAGCTGCTCCTTCATGGGCAAACTGACTGTCAGCCACAGCTTCAGCAGGGAAATAATGTCATCAGGAGGATTTGGGTGAGATGAGAAGGGAAGCCAGGGAAGTTTAATCCTGGCAGAGGTCGCACCCAGCAGCACCTGCCTCTGCCCTCAGCAAACAGGCTGCTCTATACCTGAGGAGAAATAAAAGCTTTTATTTTACTGTAATCTTTTCCTCCTAGGGTCTATTCTGAATCCCAGATCTGCATCCCAACTACAGAAAAGCGAGACAACACACTGCAACCTTGTGTACAGAAAAACACAGAGTCAATATTTACCTTGAAATAAATAGAGCCCAGTGCCACTTGGCCCCCAGGGGCTGAGGGACACACTGACCAGTTCCCTGAGTTAATTAGCTGAATGAAGCCGCTACCTGCCCAGCAGCCCTTTGCACCACCTACATCTCATCACCCAGCAAAGGGCACGCAGCCCCCCCAGCACCCCCAGCATTCGCCTCGTTGTGACCCACAGCCCTGCTGGCCCCCAGCCCCCACCACCCCACACTGCGCAGGGTCGGGCTGGGAGCAGGGCCTCACGTACCTCCGCACGGCCTCGGCCGAGCCGACGATGGGCACCCCGCCGCCCTCCCCGCCGCTGTCGTACAGCACCCCACTGATGTCCAGCAACAGCCCCCGCACCGCCCGTGCCCAGGCCGCCATGTCGGCACCGCCTCGCTGCCCCGGGGGCTGCCGGGAAATGGAGTCTGAGCGCAGCGAGGCGGCCTGAAGGGAGCAGGGGATGGATGTTACAAACAGCAGGGACGTGTGTGGTTTTCTCCGAGTTGCGCTGCTTCTGTCAGCTCTGGGCGTCCCACGCTGTCAGGAGAACGGCCTGGGCTCTGCTATGGGTCTGCCTGCTGACCCACTCCGCGTCTTCCCCTCGTGCAATTCCTCCTCACACGCGGCTCCTAGAGCACAGAGACGCAGAACCCAATAGGTTGGGTGCAATACTGAAGGGTCGCTGTGCAGGCCACGGGTTCCCCAGACATCTCCAAACATCCATGCAAATAGGAGCGTGGGCCTGGTTCGCTGGGACCCTCTGCTATGGGGATGGCTGTGCTGGCCCAAGGGACCCTCTCCAGCCTTGTAATGGCCTCGCCTGCCCCAAACACTGCCTCTGTGTCACCTCCTCACACGTGCTCCAAGAAAAATAATTGCCTCGTCATGTAAAAAACTGGTCCCCTCTGTTGTGTCCCCTCACAGAGAAGATTTTATCAGCGGTGTTACAGATAGCTCTGGTTTCTCCCTCGATATAATCAAAAGGCTGCCTTATTGCTAATATTATAGATAGCAGACCGTGGCTCACAGAACGCATCACAAGCTGTTCTGGTACCACAGTCCACTTTGTTTTAAGAAAAGCAGAGGAGCCTTGGCAGCATTGATTTGCATCGCCGCGTCTGGAACAGCCTTTGGCTTCTCCTTAAAGATATTATCTAAACTGTGAAATTCACTAAATAGACCCAGAAATGGATCAGGTTATTTAAAACAACATCACTAATGGCGCAATATCTCAGCTGTCTACGCTGATAGCGAACATTGTCTTGGATAGTGTTATCAGCCCAGGACACCCGCTATGAATATTGATCCGCAGCTTGTTACAGCCATCACTGCCGTCAGGACAGGTCAGGGTTGAAACCCACCCAGCATCAAAGCAATTTAAAGACAGCACTCAGGCTGAATTTTAATGCTTGAGCTGGAAAGCAAACCAACTTCAAACAGACTGCTAAAACCAATCCATGAACGCGTGCTTTTTGTGTGTCCCTTCCATGGGCATGTCTGTTTGTAGGTCAGCCGCCATGCACGTGCTAACCTGATCATATTTGAAGATGTCTGCTAGCCCACAAATTAATCCCAGCACTACAATTTACCTTTTAAGCTTCTGCAGTTGCAATAACTCAGAAATATTTATATTCTCACCATAAATCAGGTCAATTTTTTCCTTCCAAAAATGAAACATTTCCAGTGCTGAAAGGCTGACAGGATGCCCCATCCCTGGAGGCATTCAAGGCCAGGCTGGATGCGGCTCTGGGCAGCCTGGTCTGCTGGTTGGTGACCCTGCACATAGCAGGGGGTTGGAACTGGATGAGCATTGTGGTCCTTTTCAACCCAGGCCATTTTATGATTCTACGATCCTTAAAATACAGTAAGTAATACATTTACCAGATCATCATACCTATGGTTTTTCTGGGTACTTTGAAAATGGTATCGTGACAAACAAGAAGAATCTTGTTCAAAACCTTACTTACAGGATATGCAAGAATATTTCATACTCATTTCCATTATTTGACCTCACTCTGGACCTACGCTATCCAGAAATGGGGAACTTTTCCCTCTCCTTTTGCACCTCAGGCAACTTTATCACTTTGACACAGGAGAAGCACTGAGCAGCGCCCAGCAGAGTGCTTTCCACCTCAACCCCAGAGTCATTTTCATGCAGGATGCACCCATGAAATTAAGCTTCACTTGTCTGCAGCTTCAGTGCATGAACTGTCCATGTCAGAGATAACTTCTCTTCTGAATATGTATGGTATCCCATGCCAGAGCCCAGTGCCAAACAGACTCTCAGGTGCTGCCACCACATAATTGACTAAAGAAATTACTTGTAATCATGTCTCCCCGCACGTCTTTATCTCATCTTCCAGCTCCTTATTATCTTAAGACTCGTGCCTTTGCAGTAACAAAAAGAAATCCCAACTCCATCTTCTTTATTCCTATTCTGCAGCACCTGTTACCATCAAGCAGCGTCTTATTTTTACCTAGTCAGATTCCCACAGACAGGCAGAGAGTGGAAGCACTGCCTTTCCTGCTGCACAGAGTCTTTGTCTACACCTCACCCTGATGTGCAGCACCAACAAAATGCAGAACCGCTAAGGGGAGGGGACAGCATCCTCCTCAAAAGCTGCAGAAGTACAGCACTATGTTGCTAGGAAGTTTTAAATAAAGGTCATAAGAGTGGAGCCGGGTGGAGAGACCTGGCCCGCTGTTGCTCATCTTACCTCTTCTATAAAGATAAGAGGTGATGGGGCATTTCCATGCCAGGTGGTAGGGCTTAGTCAAGGGCTGCTCGGTGGGGCAGGTGTCCAGCATGGGTGTACCTCAATTTCTCCACCTGTGAAATGGGACTGATGCGCACGCCAGGGCTGAACTCCAGAAGCCAGGGCCAGCCCTTGAACTACCCAGACCTTGAGCTGACCCCAAACCAACCGAAAACGCGAAGATGCTAATTTGCGAAGATGCTCATTAAGGACCAAAGCTCAATTTTACACCCAAAACAAAGGCCGCTGGGCAGAGGCAGCGCACCGAGCCCCTGCGCTCCTCACCGCAAGGCTCACCCGGGAGCAACCACGCGTGGATCCCCCTGGGCCGCACCGCGGGGCGGCGATGATGGTGGGGGGCGGCGCCGGCTGCGCCCCCGCGGAGCGGAGCGCGGGGAGGGCGCGGGGCCGCGTGCCAATGGCTGCTCTGCCCCCTCCTCTACCCCCACCCCGCCGCCCGCTCTCCTCCTCCCCGCCGCTCACTCCGCGTCTCCGGCGCCCAGGCGGAGGTTCCGCGAGGAAGCGGCGGCGGCGGAGGCTCCGCGGTAGCGCTGCCCTCCGCCCGGCCCCGGCCCAGCGCTGGCACCCGCGGCTCTCCGGCAGCGCGGAGCGGGGGATGCTGGAATGCCCGGACGGTGGGGCCAAGGCGGCCCCCGTCCAGCAGCATAAGATCTCCTTCTCCATCCTAGACATCCTGGATCCTCAGAAATTCACCCGGAGAAGCGAAACGGCCGCGGGGAGCGGGGGCAACGCCTGCCGCTCGGGAGAGCAGGAAAAAAGTTTGGCGAGAGTTGAAGTAGGAAAAGGCGCTGCTCAGCACGAGAGCGAGAGGAATAAACTAGAGGCGGATGGTAGGAACGCGTTCGAGTTTCTCTGTTCAGCGCTGGCGGGGCGAGCAGGTGCCGGCAGCCGGGGAACATCCCCCGAGTCCGGACAACTGCAGGGGGGGTCGGGCTGCGGGCCGCCGTCCGTCGGGAGGGAGGCGAGGCGGGGGGCGAGGGGGATGCAGCCCCTTTCGAGTCTCGAAGATAGAGAAGTCCCCACCCGGGCAATCCTCCGGCTGCGCCCCGAGCGCACCACGACGTCGCCCGGCCCCAAATGGAAGCGTCCCTGGGCCACCCTTCCCCGGGCAGGGAGGGGGTCCCGGTCCCGATGCCGATCCCTGCCCGCTGCCCGCCCCCCCGCAACGGGGACAGCCGGCTGGATAATTGCTCAGCCCGTCCCCACCGGAGGATGCCTTAGCTCCCATTGATCGATATCCTATTACTGACTCCCGCCTATCTCCTGCCCACAGCTTGCAGGTACCCACTTCAAACCTCCTTCCCCCGGCCTGATCCTAATATTGTTCGATTAAAACTTACCTTTAATAGATGACATCTATCGATCCGGCCCTCGCAAATCTGAAACTCCATTAGCACGGAGATAGGGAGGGGGGGGGAGGGGATTTATTTCGCTTCAGAAGGGGACTTTAATAACTTCTTTTTTAATTGGTAAGAAATCCATATCCACACCTCCCCGTAAATGAGCCGCCGTGGCGGGGGCTTGCCGGGCGCATTTCTTTCTCCTTTTATTTAACGACCGTTAAATCTCGGCCTGGGGAGGGACGCGGAGGGAACGGCTCCTTGCAGCGTAGGGTCCGGGGGGACTCGGAGCTGCTCCGCAGTGCCCCCTAACCCCGCCGCCCTCTCCCATAGATGCGCGCACCCCGGCGGAGAGCTGCGCGGAGGCAGCGGTCGAGGAGGGGCAGCCAGCGGCCGGCGCCGGCTCCTCTTCGTGCTCCGCAGCCCCGGGGCCGGAGGAGCCGGGCTCGCCGCGAGGCGGCCGGCGGCGTCGGGCCGAGGCGAGCTGCGCCAAACCGCGGCGAGCGCGGACGGCTTTCACCTACGAGCAGCTGGTGGCTTTGGAGAACAAATTCCGCGCCACCCGGTACCTGTCGGTGTGCGAACGCCTCAACCTGGCGCTCTCCCTCAGCCTCACCGAGACGCAGGTGAAAATCTGGTTCCAGAACCGCCGCACCAAGTGGAAGAAGCAGCATCCCGGAGCCGACGGAGCGGCCGCCTCCGCTCCCCCCGCCGCCGCCCGCTGTTCCCCCAGCCCGCCGCGCCCCGCAGCGCTGCCCGGGCAGACTTTCCCCCCGTACGCCGCCGCCAGCGCTCTCTTCCCGGCCGCTTCTCCCTTCCCACTGGGCGGCCCCGGCGGCGGACCCTTCGCTCCCTTCTTGGGGCCCGCGTACCTGGGGCCCTTCTACGCCCCGCACCTCTGAAAGCCCGCCCCGGGTCTGTCCCAGCGCTCCCGAGGGTGAGGAATCGGGTTTTTCTTCTCCGGCTCGCTTCGACAAAGAGAAAAAATACCCACATGCTGTAACCACTGGATTTTATTAGCACGTTTGATATGTAATTATAGGCGTTGGAGATGGAGAGAATAACCCTCTTTACACATGCCTGACTCTAATTCTTCTCCAAGTTTCTCTTTCCAACGTTCTTCGTTGCCGTCTGGCTTGCCAGCACACGCCTCAGACGCGGGGAGCTCGGAGCTGTGACACTTTGTTCCCACTGCTGCTGTCCCGGTGCTGCTGACCACACACGGCCGGTCCGATCTCCAGGGATGCTCACACACAGAGATGTCCACAACTTTTGCTGCTGCTCCGGGGACTGGTGCATGACTCATTTATATCAGATTTCAGATATAAGCTCGGTTACCTGCTAAGAGTTATCTCTTCTGTGCCATCAGGTGATGTGCACGGGGTCCGCTCTGGCAGTGGGAAAGTATTTGATTGCTGCTAATATGCACTGCCCCTCTGCCTTGCATTTCACTTCATCCCCATTGACTTCAAAGGTTTTAGATGAGTCATCCAAAGATCATTCCTTTTGCAGAGAACTGTATTTCTTGGAACAACAGTGTTGGTGCCAAATGAGGCAGAATCGAAAGCGTAGATCAGAGAAAATGATTGCAGTATTCATTTCTTTAAGAATGGGGCATTTGTGGTAGAAAACAAGGAAAACACAGAATTTCCCGCATGCAGAGACCTATTTTCTGTAACAGAAAAAATGCGTTTTGGTGTTTTTTTGTTTTTTTGTTTTTGCCTTTTGAAGCATTTCTTAGAAGGGAAAATCGTATTTCATCTTCATTGTTATGAGCATCGGAATGAAAAGGGACTTTAGCTGGGGGCTGCTCCCTCCCTGAATGCTGGGAAGTCATTGGTTTAAAATAAATCCGCCTCGTGCGGCTTCACAAATTATTACAACCCATGTGCATCCCCTCAGTCACATCACGATGCTTTCAAGTACGCGTTGGCTCTCCAACCAAAAATCTGAGCTCATAAATCCTATCTATCTCTTGTGTTTGTCTAAATAAAAAGGTTGTGCTGTTTTTCTTTTTCTTTTTTTTTTTTTTTTTTAAGTTACCTTGTGTTTAATTGTTTCTAATTGTGCTCGGACAGAGTGGTGTTTGCATTCCTCTGTGGGATTTTTAGGTTTCTTGAGCCGAGGTGCCCTGCAAGGCTCAGTGCAGGCGAGGTCCTGCTGTTACCTTCTCACGCCCAGAAGGAGGCAATCAGTGTCTTCCCAATTATTGTAATGCTGTTAACAAAGCACAGGGTTTGCCTCAGGTCATGATTTTGGAAGTCATAACTCTGGTATATGAGTATGTTTACTTGTCGGTTAATTACAGTAACATTTTCACTCTGATTGGATATGAATTACAGTTGCAGCGACTCATCTCATCCGTGCTCCTGTCTGGGGGAAACCAGACTGAAATCCTCTTGGCCTCCTGGCAGCCTGCTCCTTGGGGTGTGCAGACACCCCTCTGGGTTTCCTTTGGCTATCACTGAGATGTTCCCAGAGCATGGGCCCGTTGCTCACCTGCACTGCTCTGAGGTCCTGTGGGAAAGTTATTCTCCCCTTGCACTTGTGATATGGTCAGCTCTCCTCCTTTGTGAGTGTAAATTGTAGAAAAACCAGAGAAAGTTACAAATTAAAAATGCAGCAGTATAACTTGGTATGCAGTCTTGATGTTTGCAAGCCTTTTAAAGGCTTTTGCCTTTAGCTTTGTGAGAAATCTGAACACTTGATTCCTGTGCAAGAAAAGCCAGCCTTTGCCCCGACCCCATTTATCTATTGCTCTGGGTTGATGAAAAAGTTTTACATTTAATTTCAGAGAACACATCCCAGTTCCTATGGTGTATCACTTGCACCTTTTCCTTGTGCATGGCAGTGGCACTGCAGACCTCAGAGCACCGGCCCCAGGTGCTAAAACACCTGGCTCAGCTCTGGCCAAGCACTCACTGATGTGTCCCTCCTCTTGTCCCATGTCCCTTGGCTGGTGACCCCTTTGGCTTCTCTTTGTGACTGGCCACTACTGTGGCTGTGATTCAAACCTCAGCCCTAGGAAACAGCAATTGCTGCTGAGCTCCGAACTGCCCAGATTGTGCTATTCACACCAGTAACACTTTTAGAAGTGCCCCACTGAGTATCCATTATCTCTAGCAGTTCTGAGTATGGAGTTGTGCAATATTATCAACCGTAGACAAAAATTGACTTTACTCACAGCTGAATATAGATGTTAAATGGAATCACAAGTGAGATTCATGTGTAAACTGCAAAAATTGCATCTATGTGTTAATTTAGAAGTTTTGAATTAAAATGCTCCAGAGAAAGCAGGAAAGTTAGTGGCTAATCTCATTCCCCTCGTATTGACTGTAACAACAGCATGGGCAGTGAGCAAGCCCAGCTGCTGGGCACATTTGGGTCATGCATTCCCGTGTAAGGCTTTGCTCACAATCTTGATTTCTATTCCAGAACACAGCATAGCAGCTAGGGCACCAGCCTGAAATCCTCCTCCTGCCGTGGCAAACATGTTGTGCTTCATAGGGAAGCAAGAGAGCATCTGCTGTGCTTCAGCAGTGCAAGTTGTGTGTGGATAAAGGAAAACTTTTGACTCATACCATGTTCATCTTTGGACCAAAAAAAAGTAAGTCTTGGTTTTTTTATGTTCTCTGCACAGGGAACAAAAATATCAGTGGGCCAAGCACCACAAAAGCACTCTGGTAATCAACTTCATCATTTAACTTGTTAATGAACAAAGTACCTGGGGGACAACCATGATCAAAGCTAGGGAAATGTTGGAAATGTTTGTTTAACTGGACTTTTAGGAAACAAACAAACAAACAAACAAACCATTTCATAAAGTTGGGTTGAAACAGTGATTGAGCACCTGGTGGGAAGGCAGGACCAACCCAGGGCAGCTCAGGTGCATGCAGTGCAGCTGAGTGACTGGAAGGGCTGGAGCCAGGATCCACCCCTTCCCAGACCTCATTTAAGGACTGGCAGTGGAAGTGAAGGTCTTTCTTGCTGGAGATTCCTGCCTATCTGAGGCCTTCTGGAGGTAAGCAGCTTTTTTTCTTCATTTTTGCATCTGCAGCTGTTGTATTTAGGTTTGTTGTCATTTGCTGTAGCTGAAGACTTTGCCACCCTGTTATTATTGTGGTACTTTCTGTCCCATTGCATCATTACAGTAGTTAAACCTACTGAAAATGAAAAGATAAAATATATCTATTGAAATATCAGTGTCCAGACATTTTTAGTGAAGAAAATCAGTATTTATTGTGCAGTACATAGCTTTAGGAAACTTAGCTGAAGTATAGTTGTTCCTTAGCAGCCTCTTCCTTCTTTCTCTTTTGTTTTATCCTCCTCTATCCTTTTCTCATTTGCTTTCTCTTAAGTTATTACATACTGGAACACGTACAGTGAGTGCTTAGCTCTCCACCTGCAGGTCTTGGAGCTGAGGATGGATTTCAAACCCCTGCTCTCCACATGTGGACTCTTCCTCCTCAGCTCAAGCAGACCAATGGATCCTGGCAGGCCCCATAGAACCCCTCTGTGCGGTGTGGGGCAGGTGATACACAGGGAGGTGGCTCTGGTTGTTCCTTTTATCAGCTGCCAGATGTGTTACCATCAGTCTCTTCAGGCTCGACTCCTGCCAGGAGTTTTTCTGCCTGTTTTGAGTGAAGAAGGCTGAGCCTCTTTCACACATGTGGGGAATCTCATTCTATGGTATTCTCCAAGATACATGGTTCAGCAGTGTGGTATGTGCAAACTCAGCCTTGGTCCTCCTGATCCAACAGCTAAACACTTTTTGTTACTTACCTCCTTTCCTAAACCATTGTTTTGTTTAGTTGTTCTATATGTAAAACCATGGGTACCATAACTGGCAACCTGCCTGTCCCACAGCATGTTCAGGAAAGCAGTGAAAACTGAGGCAGACTGTGTTTATTGCAGACCTCACAAAACCCATAGCTGATCTATCATCAGCCTGCAAAGTGTCCAGATGGGTCAGGAGAGGTCAAGCAGCATTGCTTTGGCCTCATATACTGGGCAGGAACACAATTAAAGACTGATTCCAGAAGCTTTATAGCTTGCAAGCAAACCAGACGTCTAGCAAAATATTTGGTGGGTGAAATCCTTCTGAAGAGCAGTTGATAACAGGACTCTTGCATAAGTAGACCTGAACACGTTTTTGTTTTCTGTGATGATCCCATATCAGCTAAAGTCACCTTGAGCAGACTTTTATGGCAGTTTTTTGGCACGGAGAGCTCACGTTGTGGGACTGATAGCTGGTCATGTGTTGAGTAAAAGTTTCTGGGAAATAACATGTGCGTCCCAAAATTACAAGCTGTGTGTGATAGATTTCCCTTTGCCTCCCATGTATCATCTTGCAGCTTGGCTCCTGGGGCTGTTCTATGGTTCTGTGATTCCCGCAGCCCATGGCACCACAGCCTTTGCTATTTGCTTACTACTGTAGCACAGATATTAACCTTAATTTCTCCTGTATTTTCCTCTTTAAATACTGAGGAGCTCCAAAGCCAGCTTCTTTCCCAAGTTAATCATCATATTTACTTCACCTTATAAAACCACATGATGAATTGTAATTAAAAAACGTGGTATTTCATGTGGCTTAGGCATGTCCTAACACTACAGAGGGCTTCAGTGGCATTCAGACTTTTTCACCTCTCTGATACACTGAAATACTTTCAAAGACATCGTATCTGTGTACAAATCCAATACAAATAAAATACTTTACTCCTTTGAAAGTCACACTACTGATCTATCGTGGTAGCTCTTATCAGAGAACTTGTTCTAGTGCTATTATTTAAAGAAGTAGTGATTTTTATTTCTCTTTCTTTTTTCAAAATGAGAGTATGTACAAAGATGCATAGACTTGGTGAAATAGGAACCTTACAGGACATTGGGTTCTGCATCAGGTTCCTCAAGCATGTTGCCCAGCACGCTATGAGTCAGAAAAGGTGAACTCTTGTCCTCTCAGGTAAGGTCACCCCTGTGTCCCAGCACCACGTTGACACCTCTTGGTCCATATTTGTGCACAGTCACTGGCTGACAGCTCTTGTCAGTCCGTCCCACTCAAATACACTGAAAAGCACAATAAGCTCAAGAGGTGCTGCATTTCGCTGAAACTGGTAGAGAAGAGCAGTGGTGTGGAGAAAAAATGAGCTGCAGAGAGAAAAGAATGGGCTAAATGCTCTGCTTTCCAGGTTGCTTTGCCCCTTCTTTGTAACAGGAAAACCTTCAGGTTTTCTGAATTATCTGGCACTCTAGAAGGTTTTCAGGGTGGTTTAAGGTCCTGAAAGGAGGAGCTTGGGAGCAAGTGAACCAGAGGTTGGGACAAGTGGCAGTGATGCAGTGTGATACTTCACTAATCTCTCCCTGTAAGGCAAAGAGACTGAGTTAAAGCCTGCTGGCACGAGGCATTATGTGCACTGCCCAGTCCCAACACTGAGCAGCTCACTGCTCAGAGAGACTGGCAATCACTGCTGTGGCAATGTCAAGCACACGAGTGGCAGGGCCCTGTGGGGTTGTGCTGGGGTAGAATTTTGAGGAGAGCTTCCAAGCTCCTGAGATAAAGTGCAACCAGTTGTTCAGGACTCAGTTCTGAAATAAGCCTAAATGACAAGGTGTTCATTCTTTTTACACAGCTACGTGGATGTGCGTTCCTATGACAGTTACAGTTGCCAGCTTGGTTAGGTTTTTGAATGTCTTAAGAGCAGGTTAAGCAATTTTCAGAATGTCTTTTCCAGAAGTCTCTGTCACGATACAATCCAGGAGTGAAGTTGGTAGAAGTTCAGAAGGTTTGTGGGATCAGGATCAAAATACTTTGGTACAAGAAGGAAGCAAGCTCATGTGAGGCACTTGGAAGCCTGAAATTCCAAGTAGCTTAGTCTTGCTTTGATATTCTTTGGATTGTTTTATTTTTTCTCCTTTTTTTGTGCCAGGAAATGCCATTTGTCAGGGTCTTGTGGGCTCTCAGATTCCTGCCCACTTGCTGTACTCACAGATCTTACATTTGGGTCATACATGTGATTACCTACAAATTCTAGAAATAGCCGAGTTTATCATTCACCCTTAAGTCTAGGTTTCACATACAAATAACATCACATCTCCTTTGTGGAAGGCTCTGGACGTAAGCATCAAGAAGTTGCAAGGGAAAATAACTGAATATAAGTTCAAGCATATGAAAAAATGCCTAATAGAAGACAATGACTATATTGATTCTATAATTCAGTTATCCATGTTGTCATCTAAGAAATTATCATTGGAATCTTTTTAAAATACAACAAATGGGAAAGCTCTGTATTAACTGTAGCTCAGGGTTCATCTTGCAGTGGGACTATCATCTCCAAGGTTCACTCATGGTGCTTTAAGCTGAATTAGGGGACGTCCACCCGATGAAACAGCACCGGTTTTGATGGGGTAATGCTATGTTTTTCTGAATTACCTTGGAAGACATGAACTGAAAAAGAAAACCTCTAACTGAACTTGAAAGGCAAATGTGTTTTGCATGAGTTGCGATCTGTTGTTTCTGTGTTCTGACATGCTACAACATATAATCTATTAGTGGTGCTGCGGGAAAGACTGAACTTTCTGGTCCCGCAAGAAATGTCTTAGTGTAGAATCCTGCTGTCAGTAAACAACCAGGACAACACAACCATGGGCTGTAGGAAGTAATTTCGTATACCAGATTCTCTCAAATTAATATGAATTTCAAATCTTACTGATGAAAGTGAAAGATTTAAGTGTACATGTAGAAAAATTCTTGAAATCACTCATGTATTCATTGCTATCTTACAGTAAATGAGAAAAAGTGTGAAGCCTACCCTTGTGGCTTCCTAGAGTTAAGAAGATGGGTGGGACTGTGCCTGTTAGCACTGTAGACATCTATTAGTTTTAGCTAATTATGAACTTACTCCTTGAGCCTCATGACTTGATAGGACTCCGAGCCCAGCCTGCTGACTGGTCTAGGTTGTGCTCTATGGCTACACTTCCTCTGAGCCAAGTGATGCACTATCGTGGCCACCACCAAGGGATGGAGTAGAAAGCTATCATTCCACTAGTGCTTCCCATGGGCAGCACCTTCCACCTGGAGAGCTTGTGCAGCCTCACCCGTGTGGGAGCCAGAAGTAGTTCAAGGGTACAAGAATATTGGCCCTGCCTCAGTGGAAGACAATAATGGTAATAAGTGGGATGCAATTCCTCAGTCTCTTCACATGCCTAATTCCCAATGACTTCAATGAGCAATTCTGCCGGAGAGAGAGCTGCAGAATTACTCCTAATGACTGGCATGACTTGACTTGTTTCTTCATATAACTTTGTGGTTTACATATATGTCAAACAGTATTTTCTGGATAAGCAGAATGAATATAATAACCTCCTTCCTCAAGTAGGTCAAGATTTTCATCTTTTCTGTAGGGCAAATTATTGAAAAATGTGAAAACTTCATGTCTTCTATTTTTTGAGGGTTTTGGTTATATCGTGTGGAGTCTTTTAGGTACCTGAAGGTACTCAGTAAGCTTCTGTTGCTTTTTTATTTATTTTTAATTACATGAAATACTACATCTAGCAGACAGCAACTGTTTCAAGACCTACGGGAACAGCTGCTGCTGTGAAAAATATCAACATGATAAAATTTATAGAAGAAAAATCGGTATTTTTCAGTGTCTCAATTATGAGTGCCTAAAATAAAGGAGGAAAGAAAGATTCACAGCAGAACTGCAGTGCTCCAACACAAACTGCCATCAAGCCTATGCACTGTAGGGGTTTGAAGTCACCCTCCTGGATGTTAAACACCTATGATCCAGTTGAGGGTTACTTTATACTTGTATGGTTTTTATCTCAAGAACAACCCATGCCAGCGTAAAAAAACAAAGAACATTTGCATTTAGCATGTAAGCATTCTGTGTTATGTGTGTATTTATGCACATAAGCCTTTTTTTCCCCCCTTCTATCTGGCTTTGTAAAATCCATAAGGAAGCAAGGCCTTTCTTGCTTCAGGGTTATTTGTTTGTGAGTCTCTGCATTTCAGACAGGAATGTGTAGTGTTTGCTGAATGTGATCGCTGCTATCTGGGGAGTGAGGCTGGATTCATGCCCTTTTTTTTCTTTACACCAGAGATGAACAAAATATAATAATTGCTGCACTGCTTTTCTTTTCAACCTCAGAGCTGTAGGTGTCCTACATAAAAATCATCATACGTTGTGTTAGAATAGCTAGACTGTTCCTAGGCTTAAGGAGCAGCTTGGCAGGGCGTAGTGATGTGTTCCTTCAGCAGCTGTGATTGTGAAATGCGTTTTGCGATCTGGCACCAGAGGCACAACCTTTTTGCATCAGTGATTTTTGGCAGGGAGCTGTTGGAGAGGGTCCAGAGGAGGGCCACAAAGATGATCGGGGGACTGGAGCACCTCCCCTGTGAGGACAGGCTAAAGGAGCTGGGCTTGTTCAGTCTGGAGAAGAGAAGGCTGCGGGGTGAATCATTGCAGCATTTCAACACCTAAAGGGAGCCTATGAACAGGAGGGGAATCGACTCTTTGAAAGGGTAGATAACAGCAGGACGAGGGGAAATGGTTTTAAGTTGAGGGAGGGGAGATTTAGGTTGGACGTCAGGGGGAAATTCTTTACAGAGAGATTGGTGAGGTGCTGGAACAGCTGCCCAGAGAGGCTGTGGATGCTCCGTCCATGCCTGGAGGTGTTCAAGGCTGGGTTGGATGGGGCCCTGGGCAGCCTGGGCTGGCATTAGGTGGGAAGGTTGGTGGCCCTGCATGTGGCAGGGGGGTTGGAGATTCATGATCCTTGAGGTCCCTTCCAACCCTGGCCATTCTGTGATTCTGTGACTTATGCATTCGGCTGTGGCAGCAGGCAGAGACACTCTTACTGAGCCTGGCTGTAGCTGTCGATGCTTATGGGGAGCACGGGATCGCCTGCCCCGCTGTGGGAAAACTTTCTCCGAGGGCATTGCTCTATATCTGCGTGAGTTCTGCCTGTTTGGTGAGCAGATGTGACGAGATCCCACGATACTGGGCTGTTTCCGTGTACTGTCGATCCTGCTATATCGTGATTTCTCCGTGGGGGAAAAAAAAATCAACAAACTCCTTCCCAGCACCAGCGGGCTCGTCGGGACAACGCGTGTGTATTAAGCGTATCTCCGGGCCATTGCGAAAGCCCAGACGTTCTGGCTGCGCCCTGGGGTGACGTGGGGCGGGACGGCACGCGGTGCGGGCAGGATCAGCGATCCCCGCACCGCCGCCGGGACAACAGAACGGAGCTCCGGGCGGAGCGACGCCGCCCCGAGAGGAGCTGGCAGTGGGCGGGGCTTGCTGAAGGGTTGTGCCGGCGTCGCGCTCTGATTGGTTGAACGAAGGGAGTTCTCGCCGCTCGACCAATAGAAGGCGAGAGAGTAGGGTGCGGCGGAGAGCGAGAGCCAATCAGCGGCGGGCAGGTAGGGTGTGACGCTGGGCGGTGAGGCGCGGTGACAGCTGCCGCGGGCGGCCTCCGCCTCTTCGCCGCGGGCTCCGGGCCGAGCAGCAGCGGCGGCAGCAGCAGCAGCAGCAGGTATCGCGCGGCTCGTATCGCGCAGCCCGCCGCTCATCCTCAGGCATCGCCTCACTCTGGGCACCGGCGGGGCGGCGAGGGGCTGTTGGGTGAGGCGGGGAGCGGGGCCGCGGCCTGCCCGGCGTGCTGAGGGCCGCCCTCGGTGCCCGCTATGGCGGTGCCTTCCTTCATCCTGGCCGTTTCTCTTCCGTGTGTGTGCGGCTGCGAGCAGGCGTTGTTCCCATGCAACGCCTTGTTCCCCTCGGTGCGGCGTGTGATGCAGGGCGTGCTGGTGTTTCTGTCTTCCTCACAATTGAACGCAACCGTGCCCTGCCCTTCCCGACGTTTCCTTCAATCTTACCTCGCTGATCAGCACTAACGGCTTTATTTTATTATTATTATTATTATTTTGCTCCAGCTGCAAGCTGTGATCTCGGTTTTGCTCTGCCTTATGTTCCGGTTTGTAAACAGGAGGGGAATCAACTCTTTGAAAGGGTTAATAACTGCAGGACGAGGGGAAATGGTTTGAAGTTGAAGATAATTGAAGATTTAGGCTGGATGTCAGGGGGAAGTTTTTTCCTATGAGAGTGGTGAGGTGCTGGAACAGCTGCCCAGAGAGGCTGTGGATGCTCCATCCATCCCTGGAGGTGTTCAAGGCCAGGTTGGATGGGGCCCTGGGCAGCCTGGTTTAGTATTAAATGTGGAGGTTGGTGGCCCTGCATGCAGCAGGGGGGTTGGAGGCTTATGATCCTTGAGGTCCCTTCCAACCCTGGCCATTCTGTGATTCTGTGAAATGATTTGTGCCGTAGTTTGAAGGCTGCTTCTCCAAACAGCTCTGTGAGAAATTTCTGATGAAGGTTTTCTGCCTGGAAAGAAGTAGAAGAAGAACCTCCAACTGGCAGTCTGCATGCAGCAAGGCAAATCTCTGTTACGAGGCAGATGAGAGCTTCGTTTCCTTACAGCTTTCATTTTAGCTGTAAAACATCTGGAAAACATCCCAAACTAGAGCGGCTTATCAAGGGAATTAGCTGCTGTGCCATGGAGGTGTGTCAGGGGCAGGGTGGTGCAGACCAATGGCCTTGAGGGAACTCGGCTGGTTGTAGTCCTGAGTGGTGCTGCTGAGCTAAGCTTCTCACCAAAATCTTGGATGCGGAAGTATTTTTTTTTTTTCTTCTCAATTTGTGATTATGGTCTTGACGTATTAACACCAATAGCTAATACTTAACAGGACTGGGGGTAGCTGGTAAAATGCCCTGGGCTGAGGAGCAGCTGATCCCTGCTGGAACAGAGACTGCTGATTTTTCCCAGAGACTCGAATGGTCCAGAAAAACTAGAAAATGTTCTGGCTTTGCTGGGAAGTGAGAAGCAGCAGTGTAATATTAGAGGATACTGCTGGAAAAACAGTGCATGTTTAAGTTGACACATCCAGGGTGAATTCTTTTACCAAAGTAAACTTTGAATAAATCTGTGACATAATATTTCTGTCTCTGCAGGCAACCTGAAACAACGGTCTGCTTGTGGAGAACATGGAGATAGTTTACTTTTTAATATTTAATATATCTCTTTTGGTTAGGTTTTGCTGTGTGCTTTCATTGTTAGGGAGTGCACCAGTATTGATGTTACTTAGAAATCTGATTAGTTTGTAATGGAGTCTGTTACAAAGGAGGCTGTGTTGGATAATCAGGGTGCTTGTTGTTATGATCTTCACTGTGGGCTATCCTACCCCTGCCAGTTTGAAAGTGTGATGTGCACAACTGCCTTCCTCAGCTCTGACAGGCTGTGGTCTTGCTGAAGTGATCACCTTTGCTTTGATGGTTTTCTGCTGTCCCCAGGGTCTGCTGCCACTCTTCAACTGCTTCTGCTTCCCTTCTCTGAGCCCATTACATATCTTTGCATTGGCTGGGGTGAAGCCATGGAGGAAACACGAGTGCTCACTTAATGGTTTTTATGCTTTCAACCAAGTATGATATAGGAATTTTTGCTGAGATCTAGACTAAAAATTTGGCATCTTGTAGGCTGTGATTAGTCATGTGAAACCTCTTCTTTCTTATGCAAGAACATGACATACGTGGAATAATCCTTTGCTCCTTCCAGCCCTTCACAGACATCTTTGGTCTTTTATGTGTTCAAGCTGCTCCTTGAATGAAGTGATACAGAACCTTCCTGCAAAGTATTCTTTTTGTGCTGTCTCAGTGGTTGTTAGGTGCTTCTTAGCACTTCACCACAATTTGGAGGTGCTGTCATAGAACTGTGGAAACAATTTACATTTCATTGGAAAACATGAATCTGAGGAGGTTTACTTCTGCCCTCAGTTTAGGTAAAACTGCTGTGTTTGTTTCCAAAGATACATCAGTCATATCAATCTAAGTTTCTGGTCATTTCCCTGCTCTACAAATTGTAGCTTATACTAGTAAATTTAGTCGCAGGTTAAGACACAAAGGAAAAGAGTGCTGCTATAGGTAAAATTGTGCAGCTAGCTCGTACACTTCCAGAGTTGCAAGGTTTTCTTACTGTTACTGTATTAAAATAGACACTGAGTGTGTATTAAAATAGGAAAAAAAAAAACAAACAAACCCCAAACCTGAGCTGAAGTCAGTGCTGTGATAGGAGATTTCTTGGTTGAAATGCAGAAGAGTTGAGAAACCTGTATTCCTGGCAGTAAAACCACTTTAATCACGTCATATGTTTATTCTGAAGTACTGTCAGTGCTAATTATTAACTTAATTTTTTTTCCCTCCAGATCAATTACGACATACCTGCAGTCAACAATGTTTTCCAAGCTAATCCGCTCCCAGAGCCTTGCTGCTCTCTGCAGAGGTGTTCATACTTCACTGAACTCTGCTACCTCAGTTGCTACCAAAAAAACTATTCAAGGACCTCCATCTTCTGATTACATCTTCGAGCGGGAGGCGAAATATGGTGCCCACAATTATCACCCACTGCCTGTTGCTCTGGAGAGGGGAAAAGGTATTCTAATTTGATTTCCTTGGGCAGTGTAGATGGGATGTGTGTGTGCAATGACTTTGGCCTAAGCAATTTCAGAACTTTCAGTCTGGTTTTTGATTGTTGCTTGGGTTTTTGGCAGGGTGAGTGAGGGGTGCATTGAGTAATTGACCTGAGAAAGACAGCTAATTTTTAATCATGGTGCTTGATGAGGCCTTATGATGACTTTTGATATCATGGTAAAATGATATCTAAAATGATTTATTGAAATAGACATCTGATGATTTTCTTATATCAACATAACTCAGCAAGAAAGTTTCGAGCATCTGTGTTTCTTCTGTTACCTTGTGTGAAGGTCGTCAATGTGAGCATGGAAAGCTGTATTGGATCTCATTGAGTCCCTGCTTACTGCTCCAGCATTACGGCTTCATTTAAATGTACTCTGACTTTTCACTTTATTTAAAGGGCTTATCTTCCTCTATGGGTTCAATTCTGAATCACTATGGACTTGGAGGGGAGGCATGCTATTTAATAACTTATTTCTCATGCTATTTAATAACTCAGTGGAATAGTAGCTTTATATGGGGAAACTTTTTTTCTTGATTCCTCATTGGCTCTTTATTCTGTACCACCTTTTTGCTCAGTCTCTTCATCCATCGTTTGTTTTCCAGTTAGAGTGCCTCTTGTGGTCATACCTGAGTTCTCCAGGGAATAGCAAGAGTACCATTTGTGCCTGACCGGGTTGCATTGCAACTCCTAGCTTAATTCATTTATTATCTCTTATTTATTTACAATAACTTTGTTTTTCTAGGTGTTTATGTGTGGGATGTCGAAGGCAGAAAGTATTTTGACTTTTTAAGTGCTTACAGTGCTGTTAATCAAGGCCACTGTCACCCAAAGATTGTGAACGCTCTGAAAGCTCAATCTGAAAAACTGACCCTTACATCTAGAGCATTCTATAATGATGTGCTTGGTGAATATGAGGAGTTTGTCACCAAAATGTTCAACTACAACAAAGTTCTTCCAATGAATACAGGTAAAAAAAAAAAAAAGGGAATATTTCTACTTTATTTCTTGCCCATGAGTTTGGGCCTGCACTGATGCATTTGGTACTGCATCAATGACCTGTCTCCTGTACAAGTATGACACTGGTACCACTTTATGTTTTAGGAGTGGAAGCTGGAGAAACTGCCTGTAAGTTGGCTCGCAAGTGGGCATACACTGTGAAAGGAGTTCCAAAATACAAAGCAAAGATTATTTTCGCAGGTATGTTAAATGCATGGCCTGAGCTGAGGTATTGATTCAGGAAGCAGACAGTTCTAGACACTGGCTGTAGCACTCTCTCCTACAACTACAGTTATACTGCAGTGATTACAGCATGGTATTCTTAATGTTCCTTTCTTTTTCCTCTCAGTTAGCTAATCTGAAGGTCTGTAAAATCTGACCTTTGATGTTTTCCTAGTTTGAGCTAAAATCTCAACAGGTTACATTGCACTCATGTATCTGCAGGTGATGATTTTGATTAAAAACTACTGTTGTGGCTACAGTAGTGTTTGCAGAACATTTAGATTCTCCAAGTGCCTCCTTTTGAGTTGTGAAGTTCAGCCTTAAATATGTTCTGTTAGCACAATATTGTTTTTTTTTTTCTGGCTTTTTGATTTTAGACTTAAATAGTTAACAGTGAATTATAAACTGTTTCTTAAGTCTCCTTTAAGAGACACATGATCTGAACAGGAACGATTGCAAAAGCAGGAGATATAAATATAATTCCTGGGACAAATTGATTTCAGATCTTCTCCCTTGAGGTGGGCATAGCAGGAAGCCATGAGGGTAGATGTGCTCTGCCAGGAGCTGCTGGTAGTGTCAGCCCTTGCAAGGAGGGATGCAACACTGAACTTAAGTCCAGGAAGGAAACCATAGTTAATGAAGTGGTTTATAACACTTTATAAACAGCAGTTGAATATATAAAGCAGAGATTATTTGTACTACTTAGCCTCTTTAGTTGTCAGAAATTGCCTAATGGCAGCCTGAAGCCAACTGGAAGCTGCATTCATCCTTCGTGCTCTTTTAACTGCTCTTTGGTTGTAAAGATGCAGAGTTTCATTGGTTTTATTTTTTGACTGTTTCTGTTTAATTAAAATAACTCACATTTGCTATTTTTTGGTTGTAGATGAATTATCTGTCAGCTGTCTTAAGTGAAAGTGCATTGTAATTTTGTCAACTAAATGCATATGTATATTTTCTTCTCTTCTTATTTAGCTGGCAACTTCTGGGGCAGAACAATGTCTGCTATCTCAAGTTCTACAGACCCCTCCAGTTATGATGGATTTGGACCCTTTATGCCAGGTTTTGAATTAATCCCATACAATGACCTCCCAGCTCTCGAGGTATGTGAAAACATTTTATAGTGTCTCTTAAGTAAACAGCAAGGTAGGAAAATTAGGTTTGCAATTTGAAATGCACGCATTAAGAAGTATATATTTAGACACACATAAGAAACATAAATGCTATAATTACCTGTAGGAAACATGTATGAATTCTACTTTGGTTTTGATTTTCAGTTTTGATTTAAGAGTAGAAGGGAAACCACAAGATCTGTTTCGTTTTCTTCTTGCTTAGATGTTCAAGGTATAAATAAAGAACAGCAAATAAACTGTAAGGGAATTTATGTTAGATGTTCACAAGGCAAATTATATTCCAAAGTTGGACTTGGATTCAGAAATTGTGATCTTGAATTACTTTTCTCAAAAATGTTATCGATTCTTCAGTGACTGGAGGACTAGAATTCACTGCAGTTGTTTGTGAGTTTTGCCAGTTTTACAGCATCCTTAAAACCATACTAGGCTGGTGATTCACTCAAATTACTGCAAGTTCTAAACCTTGTTGAGCTTGATAGTGCAAGAATGTAGCTGTGGACTTTGCTTTAAGATGACAGATTTGCTCTGGAGAGGCTCTGTTCATTTTTGCTTGAGGTGAACTGGGAAAGCATTGAGTAATTGTTTGTCTTGCATGGGCTAATGCAAAACTGAGTGTGTTTCTGATGTAATTCATGAACTGATCCCATAATCTGCTTGTCTGGCTCTGCAATTTCTGAGGTTTCTAATTCCCTGAGCAAACACACCAGCTGATGCTTTGAATCAAATAGTGACATAGGCTTCTGTTTTGGAACTTGGGTGACAGCCTGACATGATTGCTGTTGTCATCATTTAGGATTAAAACCCGGAGTTTCAGCTAGGCTTTTCTACACGTGTTTATCTTCACATTTGTAAATTTGACCTCTTTCCTATACACACCATTTTTACAGCGGGCACTTCAGGATCCCAACGTAGCAGCTTTCATGGTTGAACCAATTCAAGGTGAAGCAGGTGTGATTGTTCCTGACAAAGGTTACCTTACAGGAGTACGGGACCTCTGCACACAGCACAACGTAAGGAATTCATTATAACAGAGTCTTTGTTCTGATAGAATTCAAAGAATTCTTCCTGTAGAAGAGGATTTTTATGCTAAAGCTGTCAGTGAGAAATAGCACTTCTGAGTTGTGTGATATCTCAGAGGGTATGTGCCTCTCCAGGAGGCTCAGGGAAGCTGCAGGAAGGGTGTACATTGTAACACAACTGGAAAGTCTTTCACTGGCTCTGTGCAGCTTTGCTAGATTGTTTCAAGTAAGAATGGGTGTGAAAAGTCATTCTCTGTTACTGTGGATTTTCTTTTTCCTTTTTATCTCTGTGAAGGTTCTGTTTATTGCTGATGAAATACAGACTGGATTAGCCAGAACAGGAAAAATGCTAGCTGTTGACCATGAAAATGTGAGACCTGATATAATTCTTCTTGGAAAGGCACTTTCTGGTGGCTTATATCCTGTGAGTAACAAAAAATATCCGTTCCTTGAATAAGCATTTGTAACTTCCCTCCTGTTTATACTCTCCCTTCAAGTATTGGAAGGCCACTGTGAGATCTCCCTGGAGCCTTCTCTTCTCCAAGCTAAACAAACCCAGTTCCCTCAACCTTTCTTCTTAGGAGAGGTGTTCCAGCCCTCTGATCATCTTAGTGGTCCTCCTCTGAACCCTCTCCAAGAGCTCAGCATCTTTCTTGTGCTGGAGGCCCCAGGCCTGGATGAAATACTCCAGATGGGGCCTCACAAGAGCTGAGTAGAGGGGGACAATCAGCTCCCTCTCCCTGCTGGCCACGCCTCAGTCCAGACATCTTTGTAGGTGTTTTGGTCCTTGCTGATTATCTGAATCAGTTTAATCTAGATCTGTTTTCTTCAGTTTGATAAAATCAGGAAAATAAGTGTCCAGTAGCCAGCACTTCATTCTGACATTACCAGTTAGTCTCTTTATATGTTCCCTGGAGAGCAGTTGATCTCAGTCTTGCTATAATGAATTTCTTAAGTAATTTCCTAAAAGGGGGGGAAAAAAACTAATTAATGTTAATAACATATCTATAAAGAAAAACAAAACATTTTGCTGAACAAGTGACATGGTTCACTTGTCTGCCATGCACACATGACCGAGTTTGTCCTCCTGGAGTGACTTCATTTCTTGCTGATTAGGCTGGAAGCTTCAACCTTCCTTGAGTTGTTTTGCTGATTTCTGAGCTGTTAAACAGTGTTTTGAAACTTAAACTCTAGAAACAATACTCGTTTTGGAAAAATGCCTCTCAGCTGTAGTTAGATGTTACCATTACATCTAAGCATATTTAAAAGGATTGAGCTGTTATGTGATAGTCAGATATACCCTCCTTTGCACAGAGCTGGAATGTGAATGTAATATTGCTATAGGATGAAAATGATCCTTTCCTGAGCCCTGAGGAAAAGTTGGCTTCAGAGAGGTTTAAGTTTACTGTTCTAAATATATATATAAATGAATTAGCTGACCTTTCTATTCTAGGTCTCAGCAGTATTATGCGATGATGAAGTTATGCTGACTATTAAGCCTGGTGAACATGGATCTACGTATGGAGGAAATCCCCTAGCTTGTCGTGTTGCACTGGCAGCATTGGAGGTTTGTGTGTTTCAGTAAAGACTGGGATTACAAAGGAGAAAGGGTGTCATGTTGATATAATCTTCACTTAAGTAACATTATTGGCTGTGCTCAGGTAGAAATCTATCTATAAGTAGAGGTGAATGATTGGCAGTGATTAATTGCACTGTATCACAAAACAAAATCTGAAGTCTTAGCTGTGAATGTACTCTAATTTCTGTGTCTATGTACCCTAATTTTGTTGTCTTAACGATTTAAATGACAAAATAATATTGATCTAGGGCATGTTTCTAGGTGCTTATGTACATTCATGAATGGTTTCACTAATTTCACTGAGATATTTTTAAAATGGTGCATTTGCTACAATAGTGCTTCTCTGTGAGCTTGCTAACATGCAGATGTCACTGGAACTTGAACAGAAGCTGGTGAGATATCTTGTTCATATTCCACATTTTAAACACTTGCTGACTGCATGATGACCACATTTAATGCAAGTCACTCAAAAAGCCTCATCATTGCCCAGACTTGGGCAAACTCACAAGTTGGCTCTGTGGAGATTTCCCTTTAACTTGTTTTTTTTTTTCCTTTAAAAAAAAATGAAAAATTATGAGGCTGTTTCTTGTAAACAGGAAAGAGTGAAGACTTAACATTAATTGGCTTGGATGTGCTGCCTTTGCATTGACACTTTAGATTAATCAGCTTTTGTGTCTCAGCAATTGTAACATCATTATGTGCCATGCTGGGATAGGCAACTAAAACAAATGCAATGCCTTTTAGTTGATTGTAGATCTGACT
The DNA here is from genome assembly GCA_037305975.1 of Chrysolophus pictus. NCBI lineage: Eukaryota > Metazoa > Chordata > Aves > Galliformes > Phasianidae > Chrysolophus > Chrysolophus pictus. Next base: position 3,513,047 of record CM074581.1, read on the forward strand.
TTCCTTTAGGTAATTGAAGAGGAAGGCCTGGTTAAAAATGCAGAAATAATGGGTAACATACTAAGAAATGAGCTCATGAAGACACCATCTGACATTGTAACATGTGTCAGAGGAAGAGGACTTTTAAATGCAATTGTAATTCGGGAAACTAAAGGTAAGGAAATTGAATTCAATGACTCGAATAATGCTCAGGCCTGATGGTGAACCTAGCACCCCACAGACACCCTGCTGACCCTTCACCTGAAGAAAACTGGCCGTATCTGGAAAGCTCTTTCTGTCAGAATATGGAAGATTAGTTGAGGTTGTTTGTTCCAGAGTGGTTAGGTGATCACAATGAGTACAGGAAGGCATAAGAAAGGAAAAGATTTGGTGGTTGAGAGCAAGTTTCTAGAGATAAACACCTTGAAGTACATGAGAAAATGGCTTAAAAGCCAGAGCTGACAATTATTATTTTTGGTCATCAATAGAAGTGACAAACTACTGCAAAGGAGGAACACCTGCTATTTCATCTTCTCACTGCTAGATGGCAAACAATTCACAGTCTGTCCCTCTGTACTGCAAGCTACAATTGTGCCCCTTTTTCTGCCTCAGTGTAAATGCCTTTCCTTTAACTGCAGACTATGATGCCTGGAAGGTGTGTCTGCGGCTGCGTGATAACGGGCTCCTGGCCAAACCCACACATGGTGATATCATCCGGCTGGCCCCACCACTGGTCATTAAGGAGGACGAAATCAGAGAGTGCATCGAAATCATTCATAAGACCATTCTGTCTTTCTGAACGTGTGGATTTTAAAGTATGTTTGTTGGCTGAGCCGAGGTGATCTGTTGAAATGTGTGTGACGGAGGCCTGCTCGTCAAGCAAACACCTTTAATTCATTTCATCTAAGAGGACTTGACTCTTAAAAATAAACAATAAAAAGGGTGGAAAAAAAAAATCAATGTCTTTAAATAAAAATGGCTCTGAAGAACACAAATAATGATTTTAAAGAGCTTCCAATGTTGGAATACTTGGAAATGAGATTGCAAGGTTCTGTTTGTAAGTTGGTGCTTACTGAACTGCTAAATCAGAATATCTGAGGAGGGATGTTCACAGAAATCAGTTTAATTCTTGAAAATCTTGGCCAAAGTTCAACATATAAATTGATATATATTTTAGTAAGGGTGGTCTTGAGCTCTCATAGAATAGAGTCTGAGACATCAGTCTGATTTAGTCTCTCTCTCTCACACATCTGAAATTTTTCTCTCCTGGTGTAATGTCTGATGTGTGGAAGCATTTGCAGTTATGGCTGAATTTCTGTTTCTCATTTATAGCTTAAAAAAATCCTAAAATTCTGTAGATATGACAGACCAGTTTTTATACTGGTGTTCAAGCATCAGGCTGTATTCTGTGTGTAAAGTATTTTGATTGTATAACAAGAGTTGCTATTTTCTAGGCTGGTCTCAGTGTTTAGCTTTGCAGCCTTGTAAAATAGATCTGAGTATACAGATCTGTTTTCACTGTTATAAAAGTTTCTATAATCTGAATGTTTATATTAAAACATGCCTTGCATTAAAAAGAATGTGCAATTTATATCTGCAAAGTATTAAAAACAGCAAGCCTCACAGAAACTTGTGGTTGCCTCTGTCCAGTGCCACATCAAGCTCTACCTTTTGCAGCCTGCATTTCTCTCTGTTGTGATATGGAAGTTTTTGCTGTGCTTTTTATCCAGGATGAGTACTTCTGTGTTTCTGTGCCTCTTGGGTCCCCAGCTATTTGTGCAGCTGCAGAGCTGGCTACTATTTTTACACTAGGCTGTTTTTTGTGTTTATTACCTCACTGAGTTGGTTTTAGCTGAGGCTAAAGCCTGATTAATAACTGTTAAAGCAAAATGGTGCTTCTGCCAAGCATAGGGGTTAAATATAGTCACATGTTGATAATTGGATGTGGTAAACAATTCTATTTTAATTTCAATAATATTTTAAAGACTACAAAGTATTTAGGAGTGAACTAATCTGCTGTTTAACATCACAGTGTAGATGAGTGTGTACCTTACTTTGTACATGGACGGAGTAAGACTTGCTCAATTTGGAAAGACCTCATTTTTGCAAGGGATAGTGTGTCATTGTGGTTGTTACTCTTAGGAATAAGAATAAAAGTGCAGAAAGGTGCTGCCTAGGAAAGCACTTCTGCCAGCTGTGCTTATGCAATGTAATTGGAAGGGGATGAAATAACTGAAAGAAACTGTTACGTAAACATCATTACTAGCATGCTTTCAGAGATCAAAAGGTAAATCCCAGAAAGTCTTCATGTTTACTACTTCATAGAGTAGCAGGGCTGATAAGAACCAGAGACATCATCGGGTCTGTTCTCCTGCCCCAGTTATAGCTATGTCACTGTTGGCATAAAAAATACTGCCTGAAAGAGCTGTGGGGCAGGAGACTCCACAGTTTGTGTTTCAGTGCTTCCCTGTCCTTGCTGTCAGCAAATCCCCTACCATATTCTCCATGCATTTCTCTTGCAGCCCATTGATACTATCCACCAGGTCCATAGAGAAGATGTTACTTCCCTCCCGCACAACAGTCTTCTACATATGTAAAGACTGCTGTTAATTCTATTTCAGCCACTGCTCTTTCTCTAGTCTAGTCTTATATTTCTTTTCTGAGATAGGTTTTTCTGGAGCCCTTGAACATTCCTGCTGCTTTCCTTCTGTGATTCACCACTCCAGCTGTTGCCCTCACTGATCCTGAGCTGGTTTGTATGGCTTGTTTGCTGTACTGCAGTACACACCCAAGTATTGTGGTTTGGTTTTTCTTGCAGTGGCATAATATTTTAATTTCTCAGCCTGTGCTCCCAGGCTCCCTTTTGTGCAAATTGTTTTGAAAAAAATCTTTGAAGCTGCTCTTTACCCTTTTAAAAAACTTCTGTAATAAGCAATAATAACCTGCATGTGAAGTTTTGTGGTCTGGTTTGCTGTATTTCACCTCGTATTGCTGAGAAGGTTTCTCTGCCTTTTGGTGATAATTTGAACTCTAATTTTGTCCAGTCCACTTCCTGGTTGCAGATTAACTAGGCCAAGTCTGCTTGGGACTTGAGAATCATTCTATTTCTACAGCAGACCATTGTTGACTGATTTCTGGGCACTTCATTCATCCCTTGGTTATTTCCTTGACAAGTTTATGAAATTCAAGGTATGTAAAAATCTTTGACAAATCAAAAACTGTCATCCTAAAATGCAATTATTCGTGACTAAGCAATTGTGGAATCGTCTGTTTTGACCTGAAAGTTCTCTGCATTGCCCTCAATTCTGCATTGTTCCCAATGCCACCGCTACTGCGTGAGGAAGGAAGGTATGCAGTACTTCCCCAAGCAGCTCAGAAATTCGGGAGCAGTGTTGAGGATGGTGAAGTCTGCAGAGCCAGAAGATATGTTTGGAGCCCAAAAACATGCTTTGGGGTGCCAGCCTTGCAGTTCAATGTCAGAACAAGAACGGAATTGCATATATTGTTTAGGGAGTAGAGATGGGACCCAGGACTTCTCTTCGACACATTAACCCTGCGTCAGCCAGCTTCTGCTTAAATAACAATAAGCAACATCTCAGAGGCCATCAGTGAGATAACAGGAAGAGCTGAAATGGCCAAAGGAAACGTTTGAGCTCCTCCTCTTCTAGTGTGTAAAGGGGTAAGATTGTAGGCTGTTAGATCGTCTGCCTTTGATATGTAGCATGTGTTTTGTGGAGGAGAGGGCAGGGAAAGGGCTTACTTTATCATGTAAAGTCCTTTTTTCTTTTTTTTCCCCCATTTTCTAGCAAGCATAAACTGAGATTTGGCCTGGTTTCAGTGACACAGCTTCAACCTCTGAAATTCAGGTAGGGCTGCTCATACTGATAATGTGCTTGTAAATCAGCCCCTGGTTTTGTTGTCTGAGATTTTAATTAGCGTTAGAAATTTTTCTTCAGGGCTTTTATTACAAAACAAAACGTAGACAACTAAAATGCATTTAACTGCTCAGTGCCAGGAGTTGGGTGCTTTCGGCTTTGTGCTTTTTCTACATGTTGCTCAGTTGTACCATAGCTCTGCCAAATGCTGGTCCTAGCGAAGTTTAATTTGAAGGATGCCAAACTGAAAATCATTTACAAATTAGTGTGATATATATAATGTGAAATGTGCAAAGAAAGCGTGTAAGATGTTTCATAACATATTAGTTTGCTTTTTGCATCGTAACTTCAAAGGAAGTGAGAAAAGCAAACTCAGAGAATATCGTTTCTGTGCATCCCCAATGCCTTCACAGTACTTCTCAAGTACTTTTCTTACCTTGTCTTCGTGATGAGAGCATGGAAATGACATTTCTCTGGCGAAGCTTTTTGCTGTAGTAAGTTGGAATTTATATTTAAAGCGGTGTTTGGAAGAGATGTGCATGTTTAACACAAACTGCTTCTCCAAATCCCTTCTGTTTCTGTAACGAGAGCTATGCAGCAATAAAGTTTTCTTAAGGTCTGTTCATACTTACAAAGCATTGCTTTAAGCATTTGGCTGTAAGGGCTTAATCTGTCTCTATTATATTTCCTATGCAGAGTTTGTGAAGTAGCTTCTGCCATTTCTTTGTCAGGTCTGGTGTATGAAGTGCTTCTCTAAATGAATAGTGACTCTGCATTGAGTGCTGTGCAAACACAGAGGGGAGGTGATCTAAGCAACCAAGAGCCAAACCAGAATTCCTCATGTACCCAAGGCAGCCATTGACATCACTGGAAGCTTTGTTTGCAAAAATAATGCTGGATTGCACTATATGCCTATGCTCTTTGCCAAACAATACACACATTTCTCTTGGCATGAAATCATGTAATATATACACTGGCAGGGAAAAAATAATTCTTTGTTTGTGGATAAGCACAAGCTGAGTTATAAAAACACCACGTGCAACAGTGAAAGGTAAAGGCAACATAGTGAGCAGTGGGGAGACTGGAAAACATAATGCAGGTTTCCTTTTTGTTTTATTCCCTCTTGCTGGCGCTCTTATGAACCATGTTTATGGCATTGTCCTTTCCAACTGCAAAAACATGAATTAGCTATCAAACAGTATTTCTTAAAAACTACCAAAATTACTTCCTTAAAAGGATCCAAATACCTACTGGTTATGACCTGGGAAAGAACTGCACATCTTAAGCCTGCTACAAGTTCTGATGATGAAGCAGTTTCTATTTTGTTGGTCTTTCAGCAGCAGCTGTTGGTGATTAGTTAATCAGAAGTACCTGTCTTAGTTGAATTTTTTTGTTGTTTTTTTTAATGGCCGATGCCTGTTCATGTTCCTGTTTTTTCCATCTTTCTGGCAGCAGATGGAGCCAGAAGTTCAGCTTTACACTAAGAGCTTACTGCTTTTGGAGTTCCTGACTCCTGAGGGCTTGCTTTTGGTCTTTACCAATACAAAAACGTGACCCAGGTTTGTCTCGTCTCTGGGTGCTTTGGCAAAGTGTAGCTTATGCTGTGCACTCGGGGCCAGTCGTGGGTAAAGGGAACTGCCTCTATCTGTAGCATGATCAGTTCTTGGCAGTTCATAGCAGTTAGTGTTAGATTGATAGGGATGTAGGAACATCTGAGAAAGAGGATGAGGGGGAGAAAAGAGGCTTTCTTTCCCAAAGAACTGAAGAAAGACAAATCAGAAGGTGGTGGGGGGGTTGTGACAGAACTTGAAATATTCCTTTACATTAGGAAATTGCCTTCTGTGGGCATCCCAGCGGTGCTTTGGTCCAGAGTGAGAGACATGACAAGTTGGGGTTCCTGTGTTTGTGCAGCAAGAAGTGAGCTTTATACATCTACTTTTCCCCTTGGGAAAACAGACATGAAAAATGTGGTGCCAGCAATATCAATCAATCAAACAGATCTAGAGCTAAACCTCACCATACCACTGCAACGACCGCTGCTTGGCTGGGGGCTTGGTGTCTGCTCATGAGGTATTGCTTTGTCTGTGAGGAGCTGGAAGGGGGTTCTCTGGTCCCACTCAGACACTGTGCAGTCAGAGAGCTCATGGGGTCAAGGCAGCCCTGCTTACAGCACTGCTTTGTTTTTCTTTCAAATGCGAGTGCAGATGCTTTTATTTTCATATTTGGGGCAGCCTGTATTCATCCTGCAGCCTCGTGTGCTAACATGGCACAGATAAGAGGTGACCATAACGAATCTTGCCCTGTTGTTTCCCTCCTCGGTGCTGTCTGTCTGTCTGCATGGGTTTGTTTGCAGAAATCTGAGCAGGGACTGTGCTGTCTGGAAAATCCCCAAGCTGTTATCGGCTCTAGTCCAAATAAATAAGAGTGGAAAGCAACTCCTACTCATTCCTGTATGAAATCCTATTATTTTTCCATGATTTAGGCTATGTATAAAGACCTGCAGGAGTATTGACCCTTTGCACAATGTGCAAACCAAACAAAGGCCTGGACCTTGGATGAACTCCCAGTCCTTCCCTGGGGTCTGACACATGGAGACCTAATCCTCAATGTAATACGCTCATTCGGAATAGATGTGAAGTGAGAACAGGGAAAAGCTGTCTGCGTTGCACAACTCCTCTTGAAATAACAGAAGGAACAGTGTGTAAGGGTGTAATTCACACTGAGCACCTGACTGAGCTGTAGTTGGCTGTCCAACTCCCCGGCTTGACCTTTAGTGGTGGGGCTGGGGGGTGAACCCCCCTGCTTCCCCTGGGGGAGACGAGCAATGGCAAAGACTGAAAATCTCCTTTCTTCTCAGCAGATACTGTGGCTGCCCTGCTGTAGATGAGTACTGATGGAGCGTGGTTCAGCAGGAGAATCAAAACTCAAGTGGACTGTCTGGGTAGGACTGGCAGTGACACACGTTCCCTCTGGCACTGCTCAGTTGATGGTGGTACAACCTTATCAAGGTGAGTTGAGGTAGTTGGCAATTAGGAAGGTGTTAAAGGAACTATAGATTTCACCAAGGAGCTGTAGAAGTTTCCTCAACATTCAGGAAGAGAGATGGCACAGGAAGGCTTCCCTTCCTGTTGCTACTGAATGCTCCTTCTCTTGAATGGCTGTAACACCAATAGGGTGATCCTTGCAGAGATCCAACAGCTCCATCATCACGGGTGAGTGCAGGAGGAATGCATTCCTATGAGGTGCTGCGTGGATCTCATTATAGAAGCTGAGTGAAGCCTTGTTGGAGGGGATGGGAGTGAGATGCATCCTTAATTTGAGCCCCAAGGAGATGATGTAAATGAGATGGGAACAGTGCTTTATGTTCAGTAGACAGCCACTCAACTCCAGTACCATTTTTCTCTTCAGGAACACCCTGAGAAGACTGAAATTTGGCTGCAGCTCTCTTTGATGGTCAGCTCTTCTTAGGGCACCCATAGCAATCAATGCTCATTAGCTGGTGAGCTCTGAGCCATCAATAAGTTCCTGACAGCCCTGCATCTGGCACCAGGAATGGGATTTCTCTGGCACCTAAGCACTGCACTGGTTGTTTTGTGGGTGGTGCTATAGTAGAAAGCAGAATGTTATGAATTGAAAAGGACAAAGAAAACTAATCAGTGGTACTGAGAGCAGTGCAGCAGGCTGGCTCTGTCCCTGGGCTGGCTGTGTGCACATGGACCAGAGCTGTGTCATGGAGACAGTTTGTGTTGTCTAGACTGCAATAAGTGCAAGGCAGCTGAAGTATGAACTGTGGCCTTGCTGATACTCGCCTCCCTCTCTTGCTCCTTCACAACAAGGTTAAGGACAGCAGGAGGAATGTGTGAGAAAGGGAGCGATGTCTGCACGCAGTGTGGGCTCTGAGCAAATGAGCTCCAGCTTTGGTTCCTAGCACTGAAGTTAACCTTTGAGAGCACAACAATGGAAACAAGATGTAAGCCATCTCGGCTAGGCATTCCTGGGCAGCTGCTGCCTTTGTAACCGATCATAGCAATGTCATTACAGGCATGAGGTGGGTATGGAGTGCCTTCTCCAAGCAGTGCTCTTGCTACAGAAGGACCTAATGCAAAACCCATCATGTTGAGCAGGGATTTTCAGAGGTGAACTGGGTTCTGCAATGGGGCTTTTTCAGCTATAGGGTCCAGCTCTGATGCAGATATGAACTGCATGGATATCCAGCTCCTGGGAGAGCTTCATCCTGGGAGGAGATTTGGGTGCCTTTGTCCTGGTGGCTTTTTTTGTTCTGGGAGCAGAGGAACCCAGCCAGGCTTCTCCAGCCTTTTCATGTTCCTGTCCACCCTCAGCAGAGATGCTTGCTTGGATACCACATGGGGAACTGGGGAGCATGGGATGCTCTGAGCTCCTGCAATGTCCCCACAGCTGCTCTGAGACAGACGGGAATGCTTTTTTTTTTTTTTTCCCCATGCAGAAAGTCACCAGTTTGCAATTCACATGACAGGAATCAGAGCAGGAACATTTTGGTTTAATCTAGTCCTCTGCCCGCACTATTCTTCTGCAGGCTGGTGGGTGGTCACATGCTAAGCCAATATCAAGTAAATTAAAACCAAAAAGATGGGCTGAGACCCACAGTGGTGTCTGGGACCTGCATCCCCATGCTATGCAGCTTTCCTTTCTTGGTGAAGTCTGGGCCAAATATGCCCACGTGGCTGTGCTAGCGTTTCTCTCCAGGTCTCCTTTCTCTTAGCAAAGCTGAAATTGGGGAGCTTTGGAGAATGTGCTTTCAGAGATGAAGAAAAACTTGTAAAGTGATCAAGAGATGTCTAAAAAACACCACCAAGAAAAAGCATGTGAAAATATTAAATGTGAACTCGCTGAGATTGCTCAAGAACAGGAAGTCCAGCCATGCATCCCAGCTGAATGCTCTCCTCTCATCAGGGAAACCTCAAAACAAACTTCTCCTCCTCTGTCTACCATCATGTCCTACCTCATCCCATTATTACCTCCATTCCTTGCTCTTATCACCCAGGCCTTGGAGATCACTTTTTTTTTCCTCTTAGGGTGTCTCCTCTCTGCGCACTTTAAGGTAAAGCTGTCCAGATGTTGTTTCTACCATCACCAGACTGATGAGGGCTTCTGGTATTCTCAGCAGTGCCCTCTCTCATTGTCCTGCACCCAGAACTAGTTGCAGACTCTAGCCAAAGCTCTTCTAGACCTTACATGGAGCAGCAGCACGCCTTCAAGAAAACTCTCCTTTAGATATCTAAATAAGATGTTTTCTCCCTTATTTTTTTCACAATAGTGTGACTGACATCTCACTTGTATCCCATTTCCTGTTCCCATCAGTAGTTTTCCATCATGTGCTAGTGCAGTAGTTTACTCCTGCCCAAGCATCATACTTGGCACTTGTCCTCACCCACTCCTCCTCAATTTTCTCCAGATTTTGGTGAACATTTTCCCCAAGTCTCCCTGCCCAGGAACAACTTAGTGGGGCCATGGATGCCTGGACTCAGAGTGGTCCTGGTCCCCTGCTCAATGCTGGTCCCACTTGCACTGGTCCCATGTGGCCCTCAGCAGTTCAATCCAGCTTGTGGATGGGAATCCTGGAAACACAAAGGGAGATCAGACATGGAGAAAGAATGAATTCTATTAACAGATGATGAGGTCTATTCTCATGTGCTAACTACCGAACTCCAGGCAGACAATTAGCATTAAGAAGGCAGCATTCCACCACTGGCCCATAGTTTTGTACCCACCATCTGCGATTTGCATTACTGCTGCCAGGCAATGATTCCCACAGCAGTTAGTGAAGGTATATCCCAGAACATGGGAGCATTTCTCTCTGCTGCAAACCTGCAGAGGGGTTTGTGAGGGGTTTTTGAGGGGGAAAGTCCTTCTGCATCTTAACTGTGTGCTAAATTTGTGTATGCACTGCAGTATTCCAAGCTGCGTGGTCAGAGCCCAGCTCAGATTCTTTAGGCGAAAAACACTGTGCAAACACACTTTCCTTTGATGTGATCACCTAAAATGCACATTTGGGTAATTGTATTTCTTGGACGCTGCATCTTGCCTGGACCTAAGTGGGGTCCAACCTAAAATTCCTTATGTCCTTATTGATTTATTGGATTCTCAAGCTGATGGGCCCTAATTCCTGCCTATTTTTGGAGCCTGCTCTTTGTGTCCAACCCCCTGAAATATGGTTTGCTGCCTCTGTACCCATTTCTCAGATTAATGTTCCTCAGTCACTCCTATGCACTTTCGCATACACACAGAGAGGAAACCCCAACGGGAAGGTAATTGCTGAGAGAAGATAAGATTCACAGACAATTACCAAGCCTGGCACAGAGAACACAGGTGTCTGTTGCTTGATGCAGCTTGTATCTTCCAGTAGAGCCCTTGCAGTGCTCTCAGTGTGACCAGGATGTCAATATCCAAGCCTGGTAGCATCTGGGCTTCCTTGCCATGGGCACGTGGAGTGGGCTGCAGGAGCCCTGCCAGGTCCCTGCTGCATCCCTGCAGGTGCTGGAGCTCTTGCATCTACACAGCTTTATTACAGTATTACAGTAAGGATTTTTTCTTTTTTTCTGATGGAGCTATTCTGGCTGATTATCTATATCAGCTGACAACTTCCTTAAGGTGGATTTGGCAATTTTTCAGATGAGGCCACCTCTGAAGTGCTGCGGGATAAGTTGATCTACAGGCAGCTTGCAACCAGGTTACTACAGCTGCAGCAGCACACGCTCAGATTTGGATGTGACCAGAATTTTCTGCCACAAACTGCATGAGTAAATGTCTGACACAGCCTCGCTGCTGGACAAAACAAACACTGAGGGTGAGCAAGCAGTGGGCAGGGATAGTTTTAAAGCTGCATTCCTCAGAGAGCCCAGCATCAATGCAGGAGGGCATGATGAAATAGGTCACATGAGGAGGCAGTGGGAGCAGAGATTTGCAATGGCTTGTCTGATGTCATCCTTCCTCCCACTGAGATACAGGACAGCCCCTGGTGCTGTTCTTTGGGAAGTACAGATCGCTAATGGCTGTGATGTACGTTCTGCTGCATAGCATCACATCAACAGCAAATTTGGTCATGAGATTTGAGCAGCAGGAATGGAGCTCTGCTGCTCAGTTGTATCTGTCCCCAGGACAGGAGGAATCTCCTGGGTGTCTTCTCTTCCCGTGGCCCTCCCTTGCTTCAGTGATGATTTTCTTTAAGCCTCACTTCAATGAAAGTTTCATTCATCGTAACCTCGTCGCCTTTAATCTCTGAAAGGTCTGTCTAATTACACCCATAAATACTTCAGCAGAAGAATTATAATCAAGCATCGTCCACTTAGCATCCACATATCTTGAAAGTCACTCTGCAACAATGACTCATCTCATACCACATGCCAAACCCATGCCTTGCATTTTTAATATCTGAAGTATTGATGTACTTAGAAAAGCTTGGCCACCGCACTAAGAAGTGTCATCAGATAACACTGGTGTTCAAGGGCTGTGCTCGGGGCACACTCATCAGCACACACCAACTCACCCACCAGCTCGGTGGCTTCCAGCTCCCTGTCTCACTCTCATTCTCTGCTTCCATTTCTGCATCTGAATTAAGAAATGCTCTCGCTGCTGGCCCACTTCACCACCCTTTTTTTTTTTTACTGATCTCGTTTATTATTTCATATGCTGGGCACCCCAGACGTCCTTGGACGACATCTGGTTGTGGTGCCTGCCAATGGCTGGTGGCTGGCTGCCAGGGGATTGCTCTAAAAAGAACTTCAAAGGCAATTCTGCCTGGGAAATCCCACGGCACTGAGTTAACCTGCACAGTGTTACCTTCCCACCTTTGGGTCCAGCCTCGCAGGCAATGGGGACATGTTTCTGTGTTTCTGTTCCAGCTGCACACTTTGTATCCAAATTTGTGCAAGAAGTGGCTGGATGAGTATCCCAGGCTCGTTCATTAGCTTAGGAAGTTAATCTGTTTGATGCTGCCTGATGACATTTCATTAAGCATTCAATCCTGGACCCGCTCTTGCCTAGACAAATAAAGGAAATAAGAAGCAGTGCATTAGGCTGAGTCTTATCCTGCTGTCTGATGCTCTCCCTAACTCGAAGCTCTGCTCTTTTAAATCAAATTTATTTCAAATACGATTAAAATTATTGGCCTTACATAAAGCTCAACCCAGCACAAGGCTGAGGGCTTTGAAATGAAGCCTTTTACTGTAGCTAAGACATGGCCTTCAATGCAGATGGATGGCTAAGAGCCTATGGCTGTTTTCTTCTGAACTGGGGGGGGGGGGGAGCTGGATGCCAAGGAGAGGTTGTGGGTTCTTAGGGCTGCACAGAAAGTTCTGCTTTTTTGCTCAGATTCAGCTGGCAAGCCCCAGCTGGCTTGCATCACCTCCAGTGGTTTACAAGGAGAGCTTAGTTCCACTATTTGTAAACCATCTTTATTTCCCAAGGAAATCCTCCCTCACCATGACCTTTCTCCATATATATACAGATTACTCAGGCTCAGGATGAGCTACAACTCTGCACACTGTTGGGGTTTCCCCAGTCTCCCAGAGGTCCCATTGGTTTCCTTTGCTGGAAGAAGCTACCGATACAAACAGATCATTTTTGAGCACTGACTGAAAAGTCTATTAAGAAATGCCTAAATGGGGGGCAAACCCCACAGCTACCTGACACTGAATGCTATTTTTCTTGGTTATCATGACATACTTTTTCTGTGTATTTCTTTTCCCCCAGTGCTTTGCAGTTTGTCATTCCCCACTGTGGGGACGTGGGATGTGCTTTATGTGGTGGACTTAGTTGGATTAGGTTGATGGGTGGACTTGGTGATCTTAAGGGTCTTTTCCAACCTAAATATTTCTGTGATTCCTGCCATTGCCTTGGCCAAAGTCTGGCTCCAGGCTCTTCCTTGGGCTGCCCTTCCCAGTCCTAGCTCACCACTCAATTAGCACACGTAACTCAATGACTGGTACTCATGAATAACATTTCTGATGAATGCCTGGGCTTGCAGGGCTCAGCTCAGCTAACCTCACGCAGCTGCTTTCTCACGAGGGGCAAAGGAGCAGATGCTGTTATGTATAGGCAAATAAAAACAGCACAATGTGGTCATGTCAACCCCTTCACAAAGACAGGAAGCAAATTATAGCAACAGCGAAGCAATCTCAAGATAATATGACTAGCTACCAATTAATTGCAATTTCAAGTCAGTTGGCTTTCCTTTGCAAATGCCAAAGAAAGCAAGAGATGCTCTGGAAAGCAAATGATACCTTGTCAGTTATGGAAGCAGAATGAGCAAAGCTTTCTGGGGCTCAAAGCTGTGTGAAAGGATGGATACTGAGACAGCCATTACAAACTGGCCATCTCTTTAATGCTGGTTATGCCTGTATCTTTGTCCTCAGGGTCCTGCGTTTTTCCAGAAGCCATGAAGGCTTTTTTTGGGGGTTGGGCTAGAATTTTCTCATCCAGTTTCAGTTAATAAATGAGTGCTTATAATTTCATGCTCACTCTCTCTAAGTATCATCCAGTTTGCATATTGCCTGAGAGCCCAGCTCTAGCTTTAGCATCTTAGAATCATTCTGTTGTTTCTTTTTCTTTTAAATAGGTCCTAAGTACCCAAGCATTGCAGCCCACGTGTTGGTGCTTGTGTGCAGCGTACAAAACCTGCTGTCTGGCTGTGCTATTTCTCCTGGCTGAGGAAGAGGAGAGGCTTGTCCCAACAGATCCATCATCTGCTTCCTGAATTGCTCTGCAAGGAACTGCCTTTCCTTCCGAGCTCAAAGCAATGATTCACGGTCAGCACACGGTCCAGCAGCTGCTGGCATGCATGTAACTGAGGCTCTCTTACTACCAGGATGCACATTCTCCCTCTTGTCTTAGGAAGACCTCAATTGAACCGACTCCTCATCTAAAGCTGCAGCAATGCCTAATGTGGCAGTGACTAGGCACACCCAGTTGCTGCCCCCATTTCAAACAGCTGGCTTGCAGGGCATCTAAGAATTAGTTTTCATTTCACATTAGGTGCCTTCAGCCTGTTGAAGCAGAACCTTAACTTACTGCATTCGACAGCTTTTGGACGATCCTCTTTTTGCTTTCTGCAGAAAATTAAAAAGAAGGACGAAATTTAGTTTTAAGGTCCCTGATTTTGTTTTTCTGCCAAATCAAATGAAGGATCTTTGTTAAAATTGGTTTTCAGCTGCTTTCAGAGAATACCCAAGCTATTGAGGAGGATTGTACAGCTGAAATTATCTGTGACTTTTAGGTTGTATATGGATATTTTGGCTTGGGAAAGTCCACTATGAAATAACAGCGTGCTTTGATAGGGTTATTTTTTCTAGAGCTGCACTGCAGAGGTGCCCTGTTTCTGCTATGAAGTGGTCAGATGAGTGAGAAGCAAACATCCTAAAGCCATATAAGGGTGAATCTCCAATGAATCTGAATCTCCCTGCTCAGCATTTCTGTGTGATGGTCAGGCAGCTTTCCCATAGGCTGCCATGAGGTCTCCCTAGAGCCTTCCCTCCTCCAGGCAGAACACCCCCAGCTCCTTCAGCCTTTAGAGCAGAGTTACTCCAACTCTGCTCATCCCCATGTCCTCCTCTTGACCTGCACCTACAATCTGACAGGCAGTGATGGGAGAGCAGGGGGATGCTCTGCTCCTGGAATTGTTGGGTTGGCCATGGGGTGACCACCTCACCTGCTTTGGTGGGGAAGCTGCCCTTCTGGGTGCCCCTGGGTGCCCCTGCCCTGGCAAATCTGGCTCCAAGGGCTCCTGGGAACACCCACCAACAAATCCCAGGCTCTGTGGTAGCACTGTGGGCTGAGGGCTGATGATGTCATGGCCAATCTCACTTCCAGGGCTGGGTCTACATAGGACACGCTGCTCTGCTCCATTTCTGCCTTGGGTCCCATAGCATCATCCTGCGGGTGGATAGCAGACTCTGTAGCAGGAAGGCAGGCCTCCAGGCTGCTCCTTAACAGAGGCAATCACATTTTCACTCTTGGATGACAGTGTTTCATCGTGCAGCTCCAGTGCTGTCATTACATTTTGCTGAGTGCTCTCTTTATGCTGCTCTCCCGAGTTACTGCCCAAACAGCCCTCGGCCATATACATCATCTCCCCATGTTATTTCATGGTTATTATCTTGTTGGATATAAATATGCTACTCCAGAGCCTGCTATGTTTCCACCAGAAATGAATGCATTTACAGAGTAAAATACTTTGCAAACTGGTATGGCTGGCAGTACTTTTCCACACTCCTATAATTAGATGGGTCCTAACCAAACTACGTGTAGGAGTCTGGCTAGGACTGCAAATAATAGATTTAGTCTCTAGATACCCTCCTGCTAACTGGGCACAGAGTATTTTTGCTGCTTAGAACGATTAGTGGTTCTTGGTGCACGCCCAGAGCTCTTCCAAGCCAGCCCACCTCCTGCTCAGTGTTTGCCCTCTGCTTTGCCTTTATTAATTGTCTGACCTCAGAGTAAGTTTCTGGAGAAACAGTAGAAGTCTGAGTATAATCAGCCTGAAGCTGCCTAGCGGGGCATCTCACTGCTAATATTTGACTGTCTGGGCAGTAATGTGCTCTGAATCTCTCAGCAGAAGGATGCTGCTGCTCCTTTGTTTCTACCGCCTTTGTGGCTGATGGAAATGTCCAAATCCAAGGCTGAAAAGCATCTTTCATAGTCTTGACCCAGGTAACTGCAGTGAAACTCTGTCCCACGAAGCAGCCTGGCCAAAGGCTTTTCAAAAGAGTGCAAACATTCTGATTTTCCTGGAGAAGTGAGGTCAACCCTTGCAGTTGTTCCATGGGATATACCCAGCAGACCAACACCACTCTGACCTTGGCACTTCTCCCCAAAACACTTATTTTCCACGTTGAAGATTCTTTGAAATGCCACTTGTGTCCTGGGCACCACCAACTACTCTTGCCTTTAATGCATTTCTCTTGGATGCGTGTTTTGGGCCAGCAGACTGTACTGCAAGGAAGGAGGCTGGAGGTGGCATCAATGCTATGAGTCCTTGGTCCTGAGGGGCTGATGGCTCAGAATGCTGGATTGGTGATATATCTGATAAAAAGCCCCATCTGCTCCATTTCTATTACTGGCCACAATGAGCTGTTGGATTATTGCACGTTACAGCCTCCCAGTAGCTGGAGGTTTTACAGCCTGCATTTTACTCTTGGTAGTTCAGCTTATGATGGAGGACTAGATGTGAGCAGCAGCCCTGGTTTTATGGTTGAAGACAGTGAAGTCACACTGAGCACCTGACAGCAGGGCAGGAGACTGCAGTTACAGACAGCACTGTTATCAGGGGCAGCAAAGTTGGCCAACTCAATGGAGAAACATGTTTGACCTTCAAAATACTGAGTGTTAATACAGAAATCCAAAAACTTTACTGCTTTGATTTGGAAATGACTGCACTGAATGTCCAGTTCAACCAGTCCTTGTGGAGCTTGTGTTTTATAGCATGATGGTGATAAAAGACTGTCACTGTTATTCTGTTAAATACTTACAGGAATTTCTTAATGCAGTGCTTTGCAGTCCTCTCTTCTAAACACTGTCCTGAAGAGGAGGAATATTTGCTGTCTCAAAATAGGTAATGAGGGAAGGGAGATGCTGAGTTGCCTAATGTAAGACATGAAGTCTGCTCTGCAGTGAGAAGCCTTGGCTTTGGTTTCTAGCCCTGGGCCTCTGCATAGTGTTTCCTTGTTCTCCTGGTGCCTGAAAGAGGCTGTATGTCTCAGTACATGGAAAAAAAAGAAAGAAGGAACACTTTGGCCTGTCAAGTGCTATTTGCTATGGCCCAGCACTGGGTCGTGAATCTCCTTGTTCATAGGCTGTCTGTGCTGCGTGTCTGTCTGCTGTCTAACATAGTGGGTAATTAGACACAGTCAGAATATTTTGGATGTGAAAATTATGCAAATATATTTGCTGCTACTTCTAATCAAGACGGTTTAAAAAATAGGCAAAGACCTCCTGCTGTCTAAAGAAGCTGAGGATTTTCAGGAAAAAGTCCAACAATTCACTCAGTACAGCAGCCTTTGCTTTCAGGTTCCTTAACCATCTCCTCTGGGAAAGCAATAAAAACATTCTGCAATCATTTTCATTTTAGTTTTTCTAGATAAAAGAGGGCTTATTCCCAAGCAAGATCTGTCAGTTGTTCTTGATCTCTGCAAAACCCACTCTTGCTGCTCGGGGTTGGCGTGCAGTTGGGCTGGGAGCAGAGTGATGCTGGTGGGTCATGGAGCAGCTTGGGGGGAACAGTGGGACCCTATGGGTGATGGGAACAGTTTTAGACCAGTGACATGCTGCTTTTGAAATCCCAGACAAAAATAGCTATAAAAATAGTTGGATTGGAAAAATGTTGACCGTTTAGACATTGGAAGATGAAAGATTGAGGTGTCCAGAATGTAAACTGGGATTCATCACAGATATGCTGGCCCAGCAGCTCAGTGTCATGCAGCTTCTTTTTTTAATATATATATTTTGGCTCTAAACTAGTGGCAACATCAGCTCGTGCTTGCATGTCCCCTACAATCTCTTAAGGTATTAAAGAGTAAATCAATAGCTTTTAATTCCTGGAGATCTGTCCCCGTCAGTAGTAGAGTTTCACCATGGAGTAACCTGTATTCCAGAGGAAAACAGAACTGTGATTTGCAGATAGCTGTTAATGGAACTCTGCCCAAGTGTTCCTGCTTTGCAGGGAGTCACATACAGATGAGACCTCTTAACCCCCAGGAGCTGAAGAGACGAGCAAATCCAGCCAGTTCCCAGACATTCATCGTGGCATATCCCACACTGAACCCTTCTCATAATTTTATTTACAATTTCCCATCAGTGTTTTCTCCAGGGCCTTGTATTTTCCCTTTTTGTCAGGATAGATCATGATTGCAGTCACTTCCAAACTTTTAGCATCAAAATGACATAGATGTAAATAAGACTCATAAATCTCGTGACCCTTCATCTCCAAGGGCAAAAGTACTGTAGAGCTGTTCTTTAAAAACAGGATGGATACTACTGATCTGCATGATTTTTGGAGTCCCTTGTGTCACTCACTCACTGTGGGACGTGTCTGTAGTACATGATGAGAGAGATGGTGCATGTGCATGGGACTGCAGAATCATGGAATTGTAGAATCATCGGGATGGAAAGGACCTTCAAGATCACCAACTCCAACCATCAACCTGACCTTCCAAGTGCCATCAATAAACCATAACCCTTCGTGCCACGTCCACTCATCAGTCAAACACCCCCAGAGATGGGGACTCCACAGCTCCCCAGGGCAGCCGGTTGCATTGCTTGAACTACTTCCAGGGATGAAGAAACCAAGGTTTGGTTTCCCTGCCAAGCTCAGCACGTGGGTTTGGTTCTTTCGTGGGTATACCCCCGTGGCAGGGGGTTGGAACTGGTTAGACTTTGAAATCCCTTCCAACCCAATCCGTGATTAGATTCTAAGTATCTCTGACAGCTCCTGTGGAAGCAAATGCAAATCACAGTCATGGCAGTGAGGGAGGGATGCCTCCAAGACTGCAGAACACGACATACCAAAGCCCAGACATCGTCATTCCATCATGCCACAAATCTTCCTCTGTATAACTACCAGCAGGAGCCATAAGTATCCCGCTGCCATGTGTTATTTGTTAGGAACATCTACTAAATTGCAGAATAATTAAAGGATACGTTACATGATATTTGTGCCCAGCCACTCAATAAAATCACTTTCACAGCTGTTTTTACATAACGCTCACTTTATTTACAAAGAAACTGAAACAGCTGTGAAACTGCTTTTCATGTTGTCTGGCTTCACCTTTATTCATAACTAGGACACTGATAAAAATCCATTTTCCTGCATTTTCCCTTGTGTTGAGTTAGTTATGGAAGGTGACACGTTAGCAGCGCGCTCACAGGGCTCTGTGCAGGAGAAGCACTTGCTGCCCGAACCTCTGCAGCTCTCTCCTTCATACTTTTGTCCAGGAAAATGACCAGCTTGTAAAATTTGCATGGTGGTTTACTGGTTGGCAGGAATTCGCCCACAAGTTTCTGCTGGATGCCTCTTGCTAACATTTTTTCTACTGGAACTTTTCATTTTTTTTTTCCAAGAGATGCTAGATGTTCCAGTACGTTTAGAACACATATGGCTTTCCTGGTAGCAGCCTGAACTCACTGCTCACACCTCCACACCTTGACAGGGTGGGTTGCCCTCTCCAGTGGGGTTCTCACATGCCCACTTCACTTTCCTAATGGTCCCCCCTCGTGTTGCTGGGGTCAGGACACTGAACCTTGGCACATGAGCTGGTGGAGATGTTTTGGAGGCTGTTGTGGTTCCTGTCCTAAAGCACAGCAGGGTCACGGATGGGCTCTGGGCAGCCTGAGCTTGTGGGGAGCACCCAGCCCACATCAGGGGGTGAAACTGGATGACCTTTAAGATCCCTTCTAACCTAAGCCATTTGTATGATTCCATGATTCTATGACTTGATAGGTCATTTTGCTGGTTGGATCTGGTGACCTTGAAGATCTTTTTCAACCTAGATGATTCTGTGATTTCATTTAGTAGCTTTAATTCATATTTGATATGAATTAAAGGCTATCATCAGTACTGCACAAGCAGCTGTGTGAAGGAGTGGTGCCAGCACTCTTTGTTACCAGCCAGTCATGGTCTGGAGCAGCCGCACAAGGGCAGGGAAGATCCCAGGGAATGCATTGAAATAAATGTACTGAAAAGATCATTTCATTTGGTTAGTTTATTGGGAAGTTCATAGGAAAACCTTGCTTGGCCTCCCTTTAGGGGATGGCCAACCTCCAGAAATACGCATGACTTTTTTGCATACGTACACAACACTTTTACAGATTTATGCAACGGTGCTCAGCAAGTGGAATCAATAATAACAATATCAATAAAACAATGAGCCTATGCTGAGGATACGTTAGACTTCCAGTCTGACTGACTGTAAGAAGCAGTCGGGCAGATCGTTAATTGCTCCTGCTCACCACCATGCTGAGGGGATGTGGGGACGTATCCCTGCTGAGATTCACTGAGCATCACAGCCACATCCAGCTCTTCCCACTGACATGGGGATGAATTTTAAAGTGCTGTACATGCAGATGACAGTGACCCTGAGTGCTAAATTGCACGGGGAAGGAATGCAGTGTTTAGGGAGCGGTGCTTCTCTACAAGCGGATCCAATGTATTTGTTTTCTTTTGTGCTATCCAATTTGCATTCTCCAGACTCAGCCACAGTTTAGAATTTAGAAAATAATCTACATGTAGTGGAGGGAATCAAACTTTCTTTTTCATCTCATTGTCTCCCTCGCTGTCAAAATCTTATTTTATGCCTTCCTCTTGCAATCCATCTTAATAGTCGCAGTGGCACAGGTAATATATCTCTGTGCCTGAAGAATTGAGGGGCACTTCGATGCTCATATCTATGTCTTTGTGAGGGATCTAAGAGCAGAACAGGGAGATATTGTCCCCAGGCAGTGTCTCACTTATTGTCACACATGCAAGCTAACTCTATAAACCAAAGCCAACGTTCACTGTTAACATCAAACAAACGAATGCCCCCAACGCACTGGCCAGCCCAATTTGCCTCATCTGGGTTTATCATCCCTCTAGGTGAGTTTGTGCAAGATTTTCTTTATTCCAGTTAGGAAAGAGGAAAAATGAGTATTTGCTTGTGTGAGATTTGGTCTGGCAGCCCCTGGCTGTGACTCCTGAGCTGTCATGGCACACATTCACATCTGTGCCGCAAGCAATCGCTCTAGCTGATAAAACACAATTTGAACAGAATTGTATCTGAAGATCACTAAACTGAGCAACAGAAATAGCACGTCCTAAATACATTTTCCATTATTTCCATACACAATGATGTTTAGTATCAGAAATTGAGTTTTTGCTATCGTTATAATCTTGACTACCAATTCTCTGACTTCAGACACTTCAGCTCACAAAGGCCAACATAAATTCCTGCACTGAAACAAGCCATTGTTCTGAGGAAGCTGAAGAGAAAAGATATGCACAAGCAGCCTGTTTTTGTCACTATTCACTGCACTTTGGTGAGAGCGTGAGAAGGGAGAGAGATGTCTGAAACGCTCTTGTGCACTGAAATTACAGGCTGCTCCTTGTTAAGTTAGGTGGCCTGGCTGTGGTGAACGAGCACTGATTGTTGTTCCCCCTAACCATTATATTTTAGAAGACAGATATTGCAGATGAATAATGTATAAGCTTGAAATCACTTCTCAAGGTGCTTGAAGCTCTCAGCTGAGATGCAAAGCGCAGCACAGCATATTGCTTAGATTGCCTTCAAAGTGTTCTGCTTTATTGTTCTGAAACTCTGCATAACCATTTCCCTTCCAACATCACTTTGTTGAAATCACTCCTTCCAAAAGCGACAGTGATTTGTATGTATGAAGCTGCTGCAGAACCTCTGCCTTACCACCACCTTGAGCCCAGGCTGTGCCACCCAGGAATTTTCTTAGACTGAAGTCATGTTACCACAAAGGCTGACACCTCCCTGTGCTAACTTGTCGACCCCCAAAAACTAATCAGACAAATGTGACAGATACAGAGACATACAAGCTTGAGTGTCCTGGGCACCACAGAGCTTGCTATCCGAATGGATTTTTCACCCATGTTTTCTTTTAATGCTTCCAAGAGAATATTCCAGGGGAATATTGGTGAAATTCTCAAGCTCAATTGCCACACCATCAAACATCAAACTCTGACGTCTTGGGCCAACATCATAACATAGAAGGCATTACTTTCAGAGCAGCCCTCATGCATTTTTGGTACCCTTTGCTGACTGTCTTAAGGTATTTGAGGCAGACATGCACATTTCATGAGAGCTGTAGAGAGCAGACAGCAGCTCTGGGCACACAATGCCTGACTTCCAAGTCCAATCTCATTTAGGTCTGTATCAATTTTTGAGTTTCTTGCTCAGGTTTTTACATGGGTTAACGTGGTACAGGGTAGATATGGTCAGGTGCATTCCTAACCTTAACAAAATCAATGACCACGTGCCCACCTACTTACATGAGCTCAGTCCATGCAGGACAGAATCACAGAATCACAGAATCACTAAGGTTGGAAAAGACCTATAAGATCATCCAGTCCAACCATCCACCTATCACCCATGGTTCTCGCTAAACTATATCCCTCAACACAAAATCCAAACGTTCCTTGAACACCTCCAGGGTCGGTGACTCCACCACCTCCCTGGGCAGCCCACTCCAGTGCCTGATCACTCTTTCAGAGAAGTAGTATTTCCTAATATCCAGTTTGAATCTTCCCTGGCGCAGCTTGAAACCATTCCCCCTAGTCCTATCACCAGTTACACGAGAGAAGAGGCCGACCCCCAGCTCGCTACAACCTCCCTTCAGGTAGTTATAGAGAGCAATAAGGACCTTTTTTCTGTCTTTAGAATGATAAAAAATATGGTAGCTTGGCAAAATGGAAATGCTGTCATGGCCCGAAGCAGTGATTGAGCACCTGGTGGAAGGCAGGGCCAACCCAAGGAATCTCAGGTGCATGCAATGAAGCTGAATGATCAGAAGGGCTGGAGCCAGGATCCACCCCTTCCCAGACCTCATTTAAGGGTTGGCAGTGCAAGTAAGAGCATCTTTCTGGGAGATCCCTGCCTGCTTGAGACCTTTGGAAGGTAGGCAGCTTCTTTTTTTTGTTTCTTAGCACGTGGTTGTTGCATTTGAGCAAGCCTTCACTTGTTGCAGCCTAGGACTTTGTTGCTCTGCTGTCACTGCTTTCCATCATGTAATGCAACTTTAGTAAAATGCCTTGACGGAAGTACTACCAGGGAAAAAGCAAGTGATGGAATGCTATGTGCTGGTGGAAAGCTTGTTTTCTACATTACCAAGGGACAGATTTCCTGTGATATACTATTGGACTTGGCTCTGGAATGTTTTAGGCTGCTGGCAAGAAAAGGGGATTCAGTAGGTCAAGGAAAGATTAATGTAGTACTGTGGGAATCAAATGTTGTTTTTGTATTAGAAATGCCATGCCATGCCATGCCATGCCATGCCATGCCATGCCATGCCATGCCATGCCATGCCATGCCATGCCATGCCATGCCATGCCATGCCATGCCATGCCATGCCATGCCATGCCATGCCATGCCATGCCATGCCATGCCATGCCATGCCATGCCATGCCATGCCATGCCATGCCATCCAAGGCTGTTATGGAGGAAAGGGGGTCTAAAGTGCAACTGAGAAGACCCCCTGGGTTGTATTTTGGCTCCCTGGAGAAACATTGCTGCTGAGCCAGGGGGAATATTGAATCAGAAATCAGGAACATGAATGAGAAGTCAGGAAGATGAATCAAATAATGGAACCTGTTTTATAATTGAGTACCCTAATCATAAGTCCAAGTGCTGGGTGTTTGTGGAAGTTGAAGAACTGTATTGTTTGATTTGTGGATTTGGAAGGCAATGGGAGAAACTGTCTTGATGATATATGGAAGTGCAATTGTTAATGGTATATGGAAATGTAATTGAGGGTGTACAAATAGCAGAATTGTGAAAAAGCAAACAAACAAAAATAAACAAGCAAAGAACAACGACAACAACAAAAAACAATGGCAAAAAGGTTAAGGAAAACAGTGAGTTCGGGATATTAGAGTTTGGGTCGGCACGAGAACACATCCCCCCCTGCGGCTTGTAGGAACAACTCGGAGTGAGAGAAAGAGCTGGGGCCGGAGCCTCCCGCTGTAACTGTGCAGGGTGTATGACTTCCACTCAGAAGGCTGAAATAACTGCCTTGACAAGAACCTTAAATATATGGACAGGTGCTAAATATGCTTTTGGGGTGGTACCCGCTCATGGTACCATCTGGAAAGAGCGAGGTTTTCTTACACACATCGAAAACAAATTCAGCATGATGTAAATCTACCAAAGAGCAGCATGGCTGTTATACATTGTGGAGGACATCAGAATAGTGGCACTGTACAGGAAACTGGGAATATGATGGTGGATCAGGTGGCAAAACAGGCAGCTGAAGGAAAAGAAATGGGTGAACTGGCTTTAATTCCAGACGGTAAACTTAAAATATCTGAACCTTAATCAGAATCTATAAGGTATTGTAGAGAGGATAGGAATTTATTGATTTAAAAGGGAAGAGAGCAAGCTGACAGGTGGGTGCATACCCAGATGGACACATTGTTGTGCCCTGTATTATTTTATAGAAATTGGTTCTAAGGGAGCATAATAAAACATATGGGGGTACAGACATCAGAAAGTAACTGTACAATCCTAGTACCAGGAACAGGGTACAAGTGGGGCTTGTTGGGAAAGGGAATCTTTTAGGACAATTGATTTTTTTCAGAACTGCCAGGAAAAAAGAGGGTTTTGGTATATGCTAGTTCTAACCAATACCCTTTTCAGGGTGGCCAGAAGCATTCCCTTGCAGGACCAATAAAGCCAAAGAAATAACCAAGGTATTGCTGCAGGACATTATACCAAGGTTTGGGTGTCCTGCAACAATACCCTTCAACCAGGGAACTCACTTCATTGCAGAGATTGTCAGTAAGCATTGGGAATAAATTGGCAATTGCACATATCACACAGACCACAGGTGAGTGGTCAGGTGGAAAAGATGAGCTATCTAATAAAATCACAGGTTGTAAAACTGGGCCAGGAAGCTGGACTATCCTAGCCAAAGTTGTTGCCTTTGGCTCTCCTTAGGAGCAGAATGAAACCTAGAGCCAAAGAGGGGTTAAGTCTTTGAAAATACTGTACAAAGGGCCTTATGTTGTACAAACAAGATCTCTACCCATGTAGGGAGTGAAATACTGAGCATGTGGTAAGTCTACAAGAACAGCTTCAGGAAATAGAGAAACTGGTTCTAGGAATTAGAGCCCAAGTCCTTGACGGCTTGATACATAATATTTTAACAAGAGATTATATGTATATAGCAGATGTCTTTCACATTCACCCCTGGAATCAAGGTGGATAAGTCTGTTCCAGGTGCTGCTAACATCCTGCACAGCAGTAAAAATTAAAGAACAAGCATTGTGGATACATCATACTAGAGTTAAGAAGGTCCCTCAAATACAATGGGAACCGCAGTCAGCTGGACCCTTAAAATTGTGAATCCAAAGGCAGTAATATGGGCTCTTATAATTGTTAGAAATGTTAATTTGATTAAGTGCAGCATTTGATGTAAATGCTTATATATCTCTTGTGAAAAACATCATTGCAAAGTATACTTATCTCAGTAATTGTTTGGTATGTGGGCAAGCTAGGGATTTAAACTTTTCACTTCTTGTTGTCCCTGATGATTTTAAGGCGAGAAATCAAATTGTTGCAGGGTTTGAGTCACTGTCCTGGTGGGTGATGATCAACAAGAATGTAGATTGGATTAACTACATTTGTTATAATCAGTGGAGATTTACCAATTATACAAAAGAGTGCAATAAAGGGAACTGCAGAACAGTTAGATGCCACGAGTAGGATGGCCTGGGAAAATAGGATCTCCTAAGATATGATACAAGCTGGAAAAAAAAAAAAAGGGTGTATGTGTAATGCTGGGTACCCATTGTTGCACCTTCATCCCAATAACACAGCTCCAGGTGACACAATAACTAAGGCATTGCAAGAGCTTACCACCCTTGCCAATGAACTGGCAGAAAAATCGGGAATAGATGCTTCTATCACTGGGTGGTTGGAGTCCTGGTTTGGTGAATGGAAAGGGGTGATTGTATCCACGTTTACTTCTTTCATAGTAGTAGCAGGAGCCCTGATGGCCGTTGGTTGCTGTGTTATTCCCTGTGTGAGGGGACTGGTACAGTGCTTGATTGAGACAGCACTATTGAAGCAAACACCAATGGAGCCACCACATTTGGATAACATGATGGTATTAGAGGAGATGGGAAATAAAGAAAGTGGAGAAGAGGGAGATGTCTATAAAAGGGAAACTTAAAAAAAATTGCAGAAATCAACAGTGTATGAAAAAAGAAAAAGGGGGGAATTGTGGGAATCAAATGTTGTTTCTGCATTAGAATTGGACAATATCTTTTATTTCATGATCTCCGTTGTCACAGTTCTTTTTGGGAGTCCTTCTACTTAACTTGGGGAAGATCTCTGATAGTTTACATCGCTTATCCTCTAGACAAACCTTCCCAGGAATGCATGCTCTGTATACAGGTGTACCCAGCCAATGGGGAAACAGGGCAGGGGGATGGCTAAAGGGAAAAACTGGGTATAAAGACTGTCATCTTGTGAACATAGGTGCGCTCCTGCTTGCGGGACGCCCGCCATTGCAATCGCGAGTAAAATCTGCTTTTATCAGAGATGTCCTGACAAAAATGATTTGGGTGTTTCCAACAGTAGTAAATAGGCAGGGGCAGAGGAATGCTTAGAGCTGCTGTTCTCTGATCTTGGCTCTCTCATCAATACTTTTCAATCTACAGTGCTGGGGGGGATATTGCTGCTAATGCCCTGAGGTGGCTGAAACCACACATCAAATCTGTAATCCCTGTGCTGGCAGCTTGTCAAATGATTTCTCTACTGGTCTTTATAACTGTAATTGTCACAGAACAGAATCTTTATCTATTTCTCACTCTAAATTACGTGACTGATGACGGGGCTGGTCTCTGCACAAAGATGAAGCTGATGGCTTTGATGGTGTGAGGATGATGAATAGTGCTATCTGTTGGCTTTTATGTGTTTCAAAAACAATTTTTCTCCAGATGATCTTTTGAGACTGCATAATCTCCTCCTGTATAGTTGAAGTAACATTGACATTGTACCACAAAGCTTCATTTCCAAGGTGTGGTAACTCTTAGCCATACAGTGTGAAGAAAAAAAAATATTTGGCTTCTGTCTCATTGTGGAGAGTGAACAAAAAAAGATTGCAATGTGGAACAGCTGGGTGGGTTTGTAAAACTGTGCTGCTTTGCAGAACGTAGATGGCTTAGGGTACTAGCAACAAATACTGAGGTTTTTAAGTAACTAAGGCCCTCCATTCACACATGCTCTGGATTGTGACCAAAACTGTGCTTGTAGAGCCTCAGAGGAGAGAAGTGGTCACAGCTCATCCACAGTCTGCTGAACACTGGGCTCAACTCTCACCCCTACATCAGTGAAAGCATATTCACTTTGGGATGATGTGATTTGGGGGAAACGCAACCACAGCCTGCACCCTGCCTGCTCTGGAGCTAATCTGATTTTCTTAGCCTGGCTTTGGGTGCTTTATTCAGTGTATTCTGCATGAGCTCTGGTGTGAATCAGTGTTTTTGTTGCCATCAGTAGAAATACCAATTACACAGCTGTCAGGCTTTAAGCTGGAGGTGGGAGCGGAGTGTTTAGCAACACAACTCGAGGCTGGAGCAGATGCTTTGAGTCTCCTTCCCCTCTGAGGCTGTCTGAACGCTGTGTGCCCTCAGCGTTCCTTTTTCCCTAGGGAAGACTGGGTTTTGTGCTCTCATCCTCAGAGGGTTTGGGCCAAATTTGAGAATAATTGGGCATTTCTTTTTCCCTGTGACCTCATATCCTCCCAGTGAGGATCAGAGTTCCTTGGATGCTTCGTAGCTCTGCACCTTGCAGCAAGGATGGTGAGACCATAGAATCATAGAATAGCCTGAGTTGAAAAGGACCACAATGATCATCTAGTTTCAACCCCCTGCTATGTGCAGGGTCACCAACCACCAGACCAGGCTGCCCAGAGCCATCAGTGCATCAAATCCAGAACAGCCCATCTGCTGGTTTCCACAGAAGCACTCAGCTGGGGATATTTTCCCTTACTGACTGCAGATTTTTGTCTTGGCAGCACTGTGTTGGACTCCCATGTTGCTGGTGTCACAAATCCAGCTACTTTCTGGCTGCTGGTGCCCATTCCAATCAGGATTGAGGGGGAATTGGCTTTCCCTGGTGGCCTCTGCAGTGCTCAGCAGCAGGACAGCTTTCCTTCAGTGCCAGCCCTTGAACTGTGGGGCAGGTAGCAGGGTTTCAATGTGATTGAAGCACTTTTCTTCCTTTTCTCTCTTTCCAGCATTGTCTACAGCAATTTCTCAAATGGATGTGAGGGCTATTCTCATCTGTCAGAGCTGACTCTGTAACCATACGTTGATTTACAGCAGCCTGGAGTCTGCTTTTACACCAAATTTATTAAAAAACACTAAAAAAAAAAATCCAACAAAACAAAATCGCTGTGTCTGATCCTACTAGTCCTTAATTGTTTCAGTGAACTATCGTAGGGATTTTTGCAAGTGGTTTTATTGTCTGTCCTGTCTGAGATGTGTTGCACAGGGTTGTGAGTAACTTTGCATTTAAGTAATCTTTCACTGCAGACCAGGCTATCTCAACACTGTATAATTAGTACCAATCAAATTAATACATATCCTGTGATATCTCACTCTAAATTTTTTTTACAGCAAAAGTGCTTTAGGATGGAAGGCACAGGCTTTATCCAAAGAAGAGCAGTATGGAACAATACCAAAGCAACCAAAAACAGTTGCTCTTAGAGCAAACACTGTTCATCAGGGAGATACATGGTGTGTATATGGGAAACACTCAGCTGTGTCCCTGTCACTGGATGAACTGGCAGCTTTAATCCAGAACCTTCCTCACATAAGAAGAAACATCTGGGGAAATCTTGCATCTTGAACACACATGGCCATTATGCAAGGAAGTATTTATTCTTGGGAAAGTGTTCAAGGATGTTGAAAGGTGAGGAAGGAAAAGAATGCATGGGGCTGAAGCAACTTCGTGGCTTTAGATGTAGAAGTGGAGTAGAATAGTCAACAGCACAACTGATGGAGAGACAACTGAGGGATGGATGTCTGGCTGGGAAGCCAGATGCTGTGGCAAGAGGAAATATCTTGGCATGTGCCAAGGACAATGGGAAAAAATCACATGTGGGAAGTAGCACTGCAAAAAGCAATTGCACGTGTTGAACTTCTGGTTAAAGAAACTCCTTCTGTTTGTTTTTAGAGAGGAGTGCACTGAAGAAGAGAGGTGAAGACGCAGTGATGGGGAGGTCAAGTTGGAGGGCAGAAAAGGGTTCTGCTTCAGAGGGTGATGGGCATGGAATAGCTCCCCAGGGCAGGGGGCACAGCCTGGGCTGCCAGAGCTCAGGGACTGTTGGGGCACCACTCCCACACATAGGGTATGGGTAGCCCTGTGTGGAGCTGGGAATTGGATTCAATGGTCCTTGCTGCTCCCTGCCAACTTGGGATATTCTGTGATTTTTGTGGAGGGGGAAATTGCATTCAAGTATTTGCTCCTGTTTGTTCCTGTCCAGGGTGATGTGCTGAGTGCCCGTGTGACATCCTGAGAGGCATCACAAGAGCTGGGGACATCGGGCAGGAAGTGTCTGTCATTGAGGGCTCAGCAGAATTTGTGCATCAGGTTGGGCTGCACCTGTTCACTTGTAGTGATCTGCAGAGATTAACTTGTGTATCTTTGCTGCCCAGAGAAGGTCAGGCACAAATCCCTTGTTTTCTCAGGTAAGATTATAATTAGCTTGGGTGTTGGTGATCACAATGGAAGAGAGGTGGTCAGGGCTCTCTGATTGGTGCCCCCAGTCAGAGGATGGGGGAAGGGAGGACAGGGACCTGGCTTGGTCCTGTGCAGCTCGGCAGCCTTTGCTGCAGACCCAGAACTGCAAAGGCACCAGTAAGAAAAAAGAAAGGAGGTCCATTATCAGTGCTTTTCCACTTGCTTGATTTATGTCCACAGAAACGGTCGGAAACCAGCTGGGGATGTAAATTGGAGATGTTTGGCCTCTGTTTGTGCTGGATATTTCCTGTCTTTTGCTGTGTTTTCCTACTGTGAAAGATTGCTTTTGGCAGAGGCAAGCTACAACATGTACTGAAGCATTAACATTAGGTACACTGCCTGCTGCTGGCTTCCCTCTTCCTTTTTTTCCCCTTTGGGGATCCATAGACCTGCATTTAGCAAAATAACATCATCCCTCATCTATTTTATAACATTTGTACCTGGCTCTAAACAGTGTTGGCACAATTCAAACATGCTTCTCTGTGGGCCCTGATGTCAGCTCACCCGTTCTGAGATCCAAAGCACTATTTGATGATTTTCCTCAAAAATTCCTTATTTTCTCCCCTAAGAATAACGCAATGTTCTGTAAATTGCTACCCACAGGGGACTTCTGTGACCACTTCAAAGCACTTCAGCCAACACAACATGACACAGTCGCTAGGTGCCCTCCTTGTGGATAAGCTACTGCCAAGACAACCCGACAGACTTATCCAGTGCAATTAAAACTCAACGTTTGCTGTGACAGATCTAATAAAAATTGGGTTTGCTCCTCACCACTTGAAAGCAGCAGCCAATTGATGTATATGTGGGCTGCTTTTGGATTCTGTTGCTGGAGGAGGTTCTGATGACCTCTACAAACATCAGTGCAAATCAGACCTGTGTTCTCCTGGAAAACTACCCACCCACCTGCAGGAAAATACCTGATGTGGATGATGTGGGCACCGGGGGGGAAGTAGGATGGAGGTAGATCTGAAAATAAGGGATAGAGAGTGTGTGATGGGATGCTTCCCAATGTGGAATCACAGCCAGGCTGTTGCAAAGTCTCCAGAGGAGTGAAAGAGAAGGTGGTTGTGTCCTCGTAGAGTTGCAAATGGATTGGCTGAGCTGGAGGATGGGAAAACCAACCTGTGTCCCTACAAGGAAGAGTCTAAAGGACAAAGACCTGGAGCTACAGTGATAAGGCTGTGTGCATGAAGGCAAGCACTTTGATGAATGTCACTGCTGGCTTCCTCTGCTACATGCACAGGTGGGCATGGGGCAGCACAGGAGTTGTGAACTGCTTCATGTGGTACATCAAGGGAGAAAAACAGGACCTATGGTCCCTCAGGACCAGAAAGTGATGGCTTAAGTCACTTCGCTTCTTTTTCCCTTACATCAGTGATAATATGTAGTGTTTGGAAGTGTTAAACTCTGCTGTAATTGGTCAGCCTCTGGAGATGTGCACTGTAGGACTTGTCTTAGCAATTCAAGGTTATGCCAGAAGGATGGATATAAGCTCATTTCACGTAGTGTGGTGTGCTGCTGGGGAGGAAAACATGGAAAGAGAAATGAATAAGGAGAGGTTTATTAGCTCTGCCTGTTCCTCACACAAGAAGAAAACCTTTAATTTCATCCCTATGAGGCTCTGGTAACAATAGATGCATGCAATATATAATGAGTTAATGCTTATAGGAATACTTTTAAGATTTATGGGGTGTACCAAATTCATCAGTACAGAGATTATGTTAATGTGGTTCTCTCCTGCATTTAGCTCAGAGGTTGGGGTTGGGAGCAATTGAGTGTGCAGCCTGTTATGCTGGATAGATGTTGTAGGAAAACACAGACATGCAGAGTAAGCCTGGCAATAAAAGGGGGCAGAGCACTTTTTTAGGCACCAGAGGAATATGAATTTAACAGAAATACGACTCCACTTTGAGAGGCGTTTGGAATCGCTCACAAAAAGGAAAGAGTGGAGAAGAGGAGGAAATAAAATAAGGAGAAGCTATTTTCCCCCAGCTCAGCAGCGTGTGCTCCAGTGCTGTGCAGGAAACCCATCTTTGGAGCTTGCAGACATCTGCAAATAAATCACCTGTGTTTCCTGCCCAGGTTCTGGCCAGCTGTGCAGGGACATAAATAAGTTGCTCTCCACCAGCATCCTTTGGAACAAATTAGTCATTTCCACTTGAAAGGACATGAACAAAATGGGAAAACAAATGAGAACAAGGCTGTGGAGTGGAGATGGTGGCCTGCTGGACTGTGAGATGTCTTCCGAGCTATGTAGAGGGCTCTCCCATGTATCTATTTGCTAAAGTGAATGCAGCGTAAGTTTTGTTCTTGGGATGGTGCTCCTACCCCAGTGCTTGGCTGTTGTAAACAGCATTTGGCATTTATGGGAAAAGGCAAATGGCCTCATAGTCACATGGGTCACTGACCCACTGAAGATTGAGGTTGGGTGTCAGGGGGAAGTTCTTTACAGAGGGAGTGGTGATGTGTTGGCACAGGCTGCCCAGAGAGGCTGTGGATGCCCCGTCCCTGGAGGTGTTCAAGGGCAGGTTGGATGGGGCCCTGGGCAGCCTGGTCTGGTATTAAATGGAGAGGTTGGTGGCCCTGCCTGTGGCAGGGGGTTGGAGATTCATGATCTTTGATGTTCCTTCCAACCCAGGCCATTCTGTGATTCTGTGACTGCAGTGGGAACTTGTGATGCTGAACTTCAGGTGTGAGATGTAGGTCACACTAGTGTTTAATGTGTAGAAACACGTCCTCAGATACTGAATTTGCAGCTGCAGCCAGTGTAGAAATATACAATCGTTTATCAAGCTCCAGGTGTTCCTAGGGTGGATTTAAAAATTGAGTAGAATTTTCATTTTTCTGGATCAGCCACGAAGACTTTCCCTGTTGGGAAGAGAAGACCAGGAGAAATTTGCAAGAGATTTTATCATCTGACTTACAAGTAACAAGCCTGAATTCAAAAGAACCAGAGAAAGCTATTAAAAGAAAGCACATTCAGGAACTTCCACTGGGGTGATGGAATAGAGACTATCATGACCATCTGCAAGGACACACTTGAACAAGACTTAGTGCAACAGGTGGCAAAGCAGGGCTAATGAGAAGCAAAGACATTGCATATTTTGGATATATGTTTGCACAAATGATACTGACTGGTTTGTTTTTGCTTTTTTGAGGGAGATTTCACATTGAGTTAGACAAAATTCATGAACTATAACTAAATCTAAGCCATAAAATATAACCAAAGCACTTGTTTCACATATGCCTTTGTCAGATTATTTCCTCTTTATGAGATTTCTGCAAAAGCAAGGTAGAGCCTTAGCTCAAGCTACTTGTGGAGAAGGGACTCGTTGAGCAAACCCAAGAATCTATGATGATGGCAAATATGGTAACCAGACTGAACACTAATGTCAGTGAAATGTACTTAATTAAATGGATATGGGGAACAGTGAGGGCCCAGTGGCTCTATATACAGATATACTGGAGTTGAAACTATTGCAAAAGGGCAGTAATAATTTTGGACTCAGGAAGTAAATAATGCTGCAATTGGAGAATCTAATTAGCGAGGATCTTTACATAATTAAATTATTGTAGTCATTCTGGTAAAATGTCACGTTAACATTTCATTGACATTCATATTTACTAATAAAACAACAAGGTTAAGCAGTGATGCCTTATGTTTTCAGGATACAACACTGTACAGGAATTCTCTTTTTGGTCATCACTGCTCTCCACGGATAGGGCACAGTGTTTCACATCTGAATTCCCACATCATCCTTCTTCTGAGAGCAATTTGGATTAGATTTTTGACAGGGAATGAGGCCCTAAGCATTTTGGGTATAGTTGAGTATTTTGGGTATAGTTGAGTATCTCAAGTGCATTGCAATGCCCAGCTGGCATATCTTCATATAGTCATGAAGGTCGGAGAAGACCTCTAAGGTCTTCAAGTCCAACCGCCAGCCAAGCCCCACCATGCCCACTAAACCTTAGCATGACTGTGGTTTCCTGTGCACTTATTTCAACATTTGAATAAGTAATAGGGATACTTGGAGGCTTCTCTTTGTGTCTATCTTCTTTTCTTTCTGGGACAGAAAACCACCCTCCATCTCATCTAATCCTGCAGTCTATGACGGATAACTGGGATCCAGCTGCAGTGCCAGAGGGTAAAGATGCAGTTGCATCTCTCTAACCTGCCTTTCAGCAACAGGAAGAAAGGCAGGAGGTTATGCAGAGTCCCAGTGAGTCCAAGTCTGATTTCATCTCAATGAACGTGGCTGTGGGCAGCCTGGTCTGGTTGTTGGCAACCCTGCCAACGTTGAAACTAGATGATCCTCGTGG
Organism: Chrysolophus pictus; assembly: GCA_037305975.1. Classification (NCBI taxonomy): domain Eukaryota; kingdom Metazoa; phylum Chordata; class Aves; order Galliformes; family Phasianidae; genus Chrysolophus; species Chrysolophus pictus. Next base: position 3,546,720 of record CM074581.1, read on the forward strand.
TCCTTTTCAAATCAGGCCATTCTGTGATTCTATGAAAAAAAAGTTCTAATTCATTAACCTTTTAATGATAGGCATACGCCTTACCCTGTCCACAGAAGAGGATTGGAACCAGATGTCTTTAATGTCACTTCCAACCAAAACCATTCTATGATTCTACCCCATCAACCTGAGTCTAGGTTTAATATAGGACTTGTTTTATGCTGAATCTTATATATTATCAATTTCACTGATTTTATTTGTTTTCTTAACATCAGTGTTCTGAAATGTGATTAAGAATAGTAAAAATCTCTCAGCTGGGTAAGACCACTGCTTTCTGCCTTCAGAGCCTAAATATTGCTTGAAAAAATGTTATGCAAACTGTGACTTTATTGCTGGGCCTAAGCAAAAGAGATGGCTTCTATGTAAAATGGAAATTGCTAACTAGAGGCTGAAAATACTGATATGAATGAAATCTCTAAGGAAGTAACCCTACAGTTCAGGAACTTCTGGTGAACTGAGTTTAGCAAAAGCCTTGGTGTCTGCACGCACTCCCAGCGCTTCGTCCCGTGTGAGATGGCATTTCTGTAATGGCATGTAGTCCGGTTTGCTTCTTACAGATGGACCTTCCAAAGCTCATCTGGGAGGATCTCGTGGCAAAGGGAAGGCTTCATCCAAATGGCAGCTGGCTTTGGTGGCTGAATAAAGAAGTCATCTGGATTTTTGTTGTTTGAATGTCCTTTTCTGGGTTGGACTTGATGATCTCTGGAGGGCCATTCTAACCCCTATGATTCTGTGACTCTCTTTTAGAAGTGAATTCTTGATTGCTCTCAAAGGACCTGGATACCACAGAGGCATCCAAGTGCCTGATTGCCACCAACTCCAAAGGGAGCTGCCCTAAATGTCTACTGGAGGACCTATGCCAAAACCAGGCACATTTAGGAGGGGATTACTCTCTCTGTGAGCTGATAATCTCTGTGCTGCTTGAGCAGAAAATCAAAAGTCTTTCATTTTCCTGCCTGCTTGAGCAGCTGAGGCACAGGGAGGGGGACTGCAAGCTGCCAAAAGGTGGCTGCAGTGTCTTCTGAATCCTGGAAAGGACAGGGCCTGTGCAAGGGGCAGTTATGTCAGCCCCCAATTTAGAAAGGCCCTGCATGTCTAACACATTCTCAGCCTGCTCAGCTTCCTCGGAAAGAATTTGCTCTTGGCCCTTGCTTTCAGCCTACATTGTCTCAGAGTTCACAAAACAATGGCTGGATCATCAAAGTGTCCTGATTTAGCTTCTCCTGTCACAGTGGTGTGAAAACAGCAGTGAACTGAAGTGATCTCCTTGCAGCTTTTAGCAAGCTGTGTCACTATGGCTCATTTCTTGAATTTCCTACACCAGATGCCAGGTGTTTTTTTTTTTTTGAGCCCATATGTTATGACTGTGACATAGGAGCTCATGACCTAGAGTAGTTCTCTTCCAGGTAGAGTGAAAACAGCAGATGAGAGAGAATATCAGGATAAGTGTAGGATGGGTTGCAGGAGCAGGACATGGAAATATCATCCAAATTGCTCTGATGACAACACTGATCCCTCAGGATGCACAGGGAAATGTTGATATCCCTGTTCATTGCAGTTGGACCAGATGACCTTTAGTGGTCCCTTCCAATGAGTCTGTGTTTGCATGACCACTCCTTTCCACATTGCAATTGGAGAGTTGTTGCTCCAAGAAACAGGTTATTGAACAAAACTCTCCAATATGGACCAGTTATGGCAAGTACTGGCTCTCAGGGCGTATATCTGGAATTACAGAGCAGTGGTCCTCTTAGATTGCTAACAGAAAATGTTTTCCACTGCTGATAGTGCACCTGCAGTTCACACAGCCCAGAAGAACAGCACATGGAGAAACTGGTGCTTGCTGCCTGCCTTTAAGCTATTCCTTCTTCAGATTCAGAGCCAAGGTGTCCATTTGGAAGCATATGGAAGAGTGGGGATGTTTTCAAATATCTAACATCCACCTGGTAAATACCTGGCTGATATCCACCTGCTGCTGAAAACGCTGAAAAATGGAAAACGCAGTTACCTAATCTGGCTTGGGCTAGCATGTAATTAATTTGCCCAATAAAGTCAGGCAGTCTGCATCCACTTCTAACACGGAATAAAAATTATTTCCCATCCCACTTGCGCTCGGTGAGCCTTGAGTAATGTTAGGGTTGGCTGACTTTTTGAATTGATATTCCATCTTGCGTTTTGGTAAACACTTGACAAAAATAACAATCTCCCACTTGAAAACAGTCTCCCTCTTCTTTCTATTTCAGCGATCTCTCCAATTTGCTGAAGTGTCTCCTTGTTCCCAATTTGCAGAGACTGGGGTCCTCGGGACTGCTCGGTGGGATTTGTTGCAGTGTTTTGCAGCTGTCCTGCTTGGATGTAGAGAGATTTCTGCATGTCCCTGCGTCTGCCCAGCATAGAGGAGGTCCTGCCCTTTCCCAGCCCTGATGCAAAGCTGCCTGAGCTCGTGCTGCCCTGAGAATTCATGCCTTTGCATATTTCATTAAGGCTACTGGTGTCACAAAAAAAAGCTGAAATAAAATGCAGCAAAAGGAGAAAGCTGAGTGGAGGGGGCAGATGTGTAACAAGGCAAAAGGAGAAGCAAGAAAGGAGAAATCACGTTATTTTTGGAGTCGCTTGTTAATACAGATTCCATCCAGTGATCAACAGAATCACGAATGTTTGAAAAAAACCAGTAAGATCCCCAGCTTACCCCCACCATGCCCACTGCCCATTTCCTTCAGTGCCACATCCCCATGGGTCTGGAACATCTTTAGGATGGTGACCACTCTCTGGGCAGCTGTGCCAATGCATCTCCTCTCTTTCAGAGAAGCAATTTTTCCTAATATCTGACCTAAACCTCCGCTGGCTCAACTTGATGCCATCATCTCTCTCACTATTACTAGGGAGTAGAGGGTGACCCCTGCCTCAACACCCTCTTTTCAGATACCTGAGCCCAGCAGAGCAATTTGCTGTCTGAAGCCTCTCCTTGCAACCTATTAGGACCAGCACACCTGCTTTCTCATGGCATAGCTGCCAGTGCAGAACCAGGGACATTGACCCCAGCACACATGGCCAGTGCTCACCCCACCAGTTTCCAAATCTTGGGTCCTTTAGGGGCTAAAGTGCATCTGGAGAAGGAAACATCACAAGCTAAGTGATAAACTCCTCTTGTGGCAAATAGCATGAGGATAGGAAGAGGTTTATGCAGCATAGAAGGGGTAAAAAGAAAAATAAAGTCATTTTCAATCAGTGGCAGAAGAGTCCCTTTCCATCTTGTGTTTTTCCAATAGTTACATGCAATTTCTTAGATGTCAGCCAAGGGAAAGAGGCAGCATCAGCTCCTCAAATAAATACCTTCACCTTGCTCACCATTAAAACTCAGAAAAATACGTGGAGCTGAAATAAATGCATGCGCTGATTAGCTTGACATTATTTTCACCTCCATTTCCTGGGCAAGGTGCAGTTTTACCTTGTTTTTGTTGCTGCAGTTTAGTCAGAATTCTGGTTTTGATGAGAAAGGGAAGAAAAATGATTTTGATAGTTTGTTTTATACAGAGCAGGTCCAGAAAAAAAAAATATGGAAGAGCTGCCACCCTTTAGTAAGTGCAAAATATTTTCCCAGCTTCAGTTCCTTGCATTTTTGTCAGTTTTGAAGAGCAAAAAGTGCTGTTTTTATGTGCATGAACTAGAAAGAGTTTTCCTAGGAATTGGTGGCTCCCTCCCACATCCCCTTTGTTATTGTGATGATTTTAACTTTTTGTATGTGCTAAGTTTGTCGTAATGTGTTTGAATATATCCATGCTTCCAAGAGAGGAGCGGAAGGAGAAGGGCCGTACTTGGCTGCTGGTACTCGGCTCCATCCAGAGCTGCTACTGAGAGACTTCCAGGCTCCTGTTCTTGGGAACAGGATTGCTCAGATGGGATGAAATATCGTTAGTGCCTGGCTGAAGTTCTTACTGAAGGATTTTTGCCTTAAAACAGTAAGGCAAACAACAGAACAAAGGATTTCATTTTCTGGCTGATAACAGTCTGGCTTGGAGCAAGGATGGGAGCCAGTCCCATGATACCTGCCCTGGTTGCGTGGAGCAGGATGTTCCAGTGGGCTCTTTGAGCAAAAGCTTCCCAGCAAAGCACCATTACCCACCCTTATGATACAGAGATCAAAAATCAGCCCTCTTGCTAGCTGGGAAATAACAAGAGGGAATGAAAAGAGAACTAGTTTGTGGGACATTTATAGCAGAAATGCTATCACAGCTGGAAGCAGTGATTGAGCACCTGGTGGAAGGCAGGGCCAGCCCAGGGGAGCTCAGGTGCATGCAATGCACCTGAATGATCAGAGGGGCTGAAGCCAGGGATCCACCCCTTCCCAGACCTCATTTAAGGGTTGGCAGCAAAGGTGAGGTCATCTTCTAGGAGATCCCTGCCTGCTTGAGGCCTTCTGAAGGTAGGCAGCTTCTTTCCTTTGTTTCTGTGCATGTGGTTATTGCATTTGAGTAAGCCTTCACTTGTTGCAACCTAGGACTTTGTTGCTCTGCTATCACTGCTTTCCATCATGTAATGCAGCTTTAGTAAATGTCATGTCATGTCATGTCATGTCATGTCATGTCATGTCATGTCATGTCATGTCATGTCATGTCATGTCATGTCATGTCATGTCATGTCATGTCATGTCATGTCATGTCATGTCATGTCATGTCATGTCATGTCATGTCATGTCATGTCATGTCATGTCATGTCATGTCATGTCATGTCATGTCATGTCATGTCATGTCATGTCATGTCATGTCATGTCATGTCATGTCATGTCATGTCATGTCATGTCATGTCATGTCATGTCATGTCATGTCATGTCATGTCATGTCATGTCATGTCATGTCATGTCATGTCATGTCATGTCATGTCATGTCATGTCATGTCATGTCATGTCATGTCATGTCATGTCATGTCATGTCATGTCATGTCATGTCATGTCATGTCATGTCATGTCATGTCATGTCATGTCATGTCATGTCATGTCATGTCATGTCATGTCATGTCATGTCATGTCATGTCATGTCATGTCATGTCATGTCATGTCATGTCATGTCATGTCATGTCATGTCATGTCATGTCATGTCATGTCATGTCATGTCATGTCATGTCATGTCATGTCATGTCATGTCATGTCATGTCATGTCATGTCATGTCATGTCATGTCATGTCATGTCATGTCATGTCATGTCATGTCATGTCATGTCATGTCATGTCATGTCATGTCATGTCATGTCATGTCATGTCATGTCATGTCATGTCATGTCATGTCATGTCATGTCATGTCATGTCATGTCATGTCATGTCATGTCATGTCATGTCATGTCATGTCATGTCATGTCATGTCATGTCATGTCATGTCATGTCATGTCATGTCATGTCATGTCATGTCATGTCATGTCATGTCATGTCATGTCATGTCATGTCATGTCATGTCATGTCATGTCATGTCATGTCATGTCATGTCATGTCATGTCATGTCATGTCATGTCATGTCATGTCATGTCATGTCATGTCATGTCATGTCATGTCATGTCATGTCATGTCATGTCATGTCATGTCATGTCATGTCATGTCATGTCATGTCATGTCATGTCATGTCATGTCATGTCATGTCATGTCATGTCATGTCATGTCATGTCATGTCATGTCATGTCATGTCATGTCATGTCATGTCATGTCATGTCATGTCATGTCATGTCATGTCATGTCATGTCATGTCATGTCATGTCATGTCATGTCATGTCATGTCATGTCATGTCATGTCATGTCATGTCATGTCATGTCATGTCATGTCATGTCATGTCATGTCATGTCATGTCATGTCATGTCATGTCATGTCATGTCATGTCATGTCATGTCATGTCATGTCATGTCATGTCATGTCATGTCATGTCATGTCATGTCATGTCATGTCATGTCATGTCATGTCATGTCATGTCATGTCATGTCATGTCATGTCATGTCATGTCATGTCATGTCATGTCATGTCATGTCATGTCATGTCATGTCATGTCATGTCATGTCATGTCATGTCATGTCATGTCATGTCATGTCATGTCATGTCATGTCATGTCATGTCATGTCATGTCATGTCATGTCATGTCATGTCATGTCATGTCATGTCATGTCATGTCATGTCATGTCATGTCATGTCATGTCATGTCATGTCATGTCATGTCATGTCATGTCATGTCATGTCATGTCATGTCATGTCATGTCATGTCATGTCATGTCATGTCATGTCATGTCATGTCATGTCATGTCATGTCATGTCATGTCATGTCATGTCATGTCATGTCATGTCATGTCATGTCATGTCATGTCATGTCATGTCATGTCATGTCATGTCATGTCATGTCATGTCATGTCATGTCATGTCATGTCATGTCATGTCATGTCATGTCATGTCATGTCATGTCATGTCATGTCATGTCATGTCATGTCATGTCATGTCATGTCATGTCATGTCATGTCATGTCATGTCATGTCATGTCATGTCATGTCATGTCATGTCATGTCATGTCATGTCATGTCATGTCATGTCATGTCATGTCATGTCATGTCATGTCATGTCATGTCATGTCATGTCATGTCATGTCATGTCATGTCATGTCATGTCATCCAAGGCTGTTATGGAGCAAAGGGGGGCTAAAGTGCTACTGAGAAGACCCCCTGGGTTGTATTTTGGCTCCCTGGAGAAACATTGCTGCTGAGCCATGTCATTCTAGTTATGAAAATGTATAGTTTTGTCTTTTGTAGATTTTGTAAGATTAAGAGAATGCAACAACTTCTTTTCCCATCAGGAGAAAAAAACCTCTCTGTTTTGGAGAGTTTTCAGCTCGTCTTTTCAAAGTAGTTGAGTGTTCCTGGCAAGAAAAAAGCCCTTTGGTTCCTCACCTCTCTGGGCAGCCAGCTGATGGGGATTTTCCATGCACAGACTGTTCCCTCTTCCTTGACCCGGACTTATTCCTTGTTTAGAGAAATATATTCTTATCTTGGAAAAAGAATACTAGGGGCTCTCATTCATCTCTTGTCAGGGTTAAATGAAAGACAACAGCAAGGCATGAGGGTTTCTGGGGAATCACAAGTATTTCTGATGTGTTACTGCTATTAAAAATTCTGGGTCTGGAGTTGAGGCAGATTGGTTGGCATTATTCCCTTTCAGCCTTTTTAGGATGGCATAGGGACAACTCAGAAAAATAGAAAAGGGCCAGTTTTCCCAATCTGCTCCAATCATTTTGCTTTGAAGCTCTGAAATCGGGATTATTTTCCCCATTGTTTGTTTCAATGCATGCCTCCAGGCTTCCCTTATAGCATCATGTGGCACCACGTTTCCCCTGTAGAGGGGTTGGCCAGCATTCCTGCATGGGGATGTTTTGCATGGAAAATCCATGGAAAACACTGGGAAGTAGAGGCCAGAAAGTCAGTCTAGACTCATATAGAAGACTGAGCAGGAGCTGCAGCTATCTGTATGGAGGTCAGAAAGCCTATGCTCCAAATGTGGGGTAATGCCCAAAAATATGAGGAACGTGCCAACTACTGTGAAAAATGGACAAGAGCGATGCTAATAGAAAAAGGTGAAGTACTCAAGAGAGGAAGCACTAATTGCAGGCTCAGCAGTGCATATATTAACCTTTGGCTATGTTGAAAAATATTCCAGCAACAAGTGCGAATTCCTGCACAGACTGTTAGAAGCACCTTGCTCTTATTGCTCTGGCTACAGATGGACATGGTGAAAATGTGAGCATCTGGAGGCTGTCCCCTGTCTGATGGGACAGATTGTCATCGCTTTTATCCACTGCTGTCACAGAATGGTGGGTCAGTATTCCCCACAAAGCTGCCCCCGAGCAGAATATGCCATCAGCAGTACCACAGTATGATGAATTAACCATGGGCTACTGTTAATAATGCATTTGCCACATTACCTTATCACCACAGTAACTTGTATCGTAATAAATTAGTCAAATCCTGACCTGCTTGTGTGCAGCAGGAGCAAGGCAGTTCTCCTGCATGAACACCTGGGGGTTTGCTCTCCATTCCTTTATGCCCAGAAGGTTGGAAAAGACCTCTCAGATCCCCAGCTCACCCCTACTATGCTCACATCCCTCAGTGTCACGTCTCCGTGGATCTGGAACACCTCCAGGGCAGCTGTGCCAGAGCCTGATGAGTCTTCCTGAACTTATATCCAACTTGAACTTCCTGTGGTGCAACTTGAGGCCGTTACCTCTCATCCTATCGTTGGTTACAAAAAATCAGTGGTGGTTTTGACACATCCAGAAAGCTACGTTTAATGGATGAGCGGAGTGATGGAGCTCTTTGCTGGAGAAGCCCAGCACTGTACCTGCACCAACACAAAGCCCACTGGCAGGATGCATCGTGCAGCGCTCCTCATCTGAGCCGTTCTGCTTGTAGTAACATGATTACGTGGCTTAAATGAAATTAAGCTGTTATCACAATATCCAGCTCCCTTCTGAAACCCTTGTAAAGCAGCCTGCCAATTTCTGCTCATCTCTTTAAAAGCACACGGGGCCTGTGACACAGTACAAATGGATTTAGCTTCTGCTGCGGTTGACTAGCAAACTCACCATTAATTATTGATCTGGCCTGTCAAGCTCTAACATCAATTATTGCAACCAAGGCGCACAGGTCTTTGGAGTTAAAACCATCCATAACCTTTGCAGGGAAAGGGCTTGCTTTTTTTTTTTTTTTTTTTAGCTCTGGAATACTGTTTTTCTTGTACAACACAGCATGATTCCTGTATGTATGAGCTCCACTCACACGTGGCTGTCTCCCGGCTCAGGTAAGCCTCTGGGCTGATTAAATAATGGCAGTAGATGGCCCACAGCCAGATCCTTTGATAAGCAAATGGCTGTTCACTTCTGGAACTGATGCTTGGATCCCCGGGTGTCACTATTTTTTCCCTTCAGTATGAATATCTTTCTGTTTCAGGCTTGTAAGGATATCTTTGCTTTTCATCTGTATTTCAGCTTTGAGATAGGTAGAAATGGAAGTTAGGGCCATCAGCGGTGGGAGGTGAATCAGATGACATTTCCCTGGTGTAATCAGATTCAGATTTACTTCTGGAAGATGGGAAAATGACTCTGACAGAGCCCCGAAGTCCTGAGCTGAGGAAATATGTTTTTGTAATTGCATTTGTTGATGAAGAAAGGATAAGCAGAGGATAGAGCAGTATTTCCTTTCTGACTGATTCAAGAAATATTAGCTTGCCAATTTTAGAAAATATGAAAAATCACCTTGTAGTTATTAGCTGGGAGTTACAATGAATTACAGAGTCCACAGAGCAATATCTTTGAGAGCTTTTACATAGGCACATTTCTTAGCACTGAAAAACAGAGAAATAATTCTTCACATGGGGTTTGTGGGTTTGGAAATGAAAGCAACGTTTGCTCTTTGCAACACGAATGTGTAGAAGACCCGAGTCTTCACTCTAACCTCAGTGTGGATGTTGCAATCCACAAAGTAATGCTTGCTCTCTACCTGTCTGTGGGTCCAAACATGTTCCAGAAGTGCTGCTGGATCCCAGGTGTGGGCAGGGAGCTGCCAAGCTGTTTGGTCTCCATTTCACTTCAGGTTGTATGGTTGGATCGGGAATTCTTCTGCCTTCAATATTTTTACAGCACCTATTTTGAGACAGCCTTCATCCTCTGGTGGCACCATGTGTTCAAGTGGATGTGTTGACAAAGAATTAAGAAGAAACTGCAAGGTTTGAGACTGGAGAGGAGCTACTGAGTGTAACTCACAGTAACTCACTCAATTTTTTCCCTTCAGGATCTTCCATCAAACATAAACCAGCAAAGTCCCACTGTTCAGTGTCTCACTAAAGCTCCTGTCCCTTGACACAAAGGGAATGGAGCAGGTCGAGGACAACGCACTTGTACATCCAATGGGGAGGAACAGCTGACAAAATCTTATTCAGCAAGGGCTGAGCCATGGCAGTGACCTGCCATCCCTCCATGGCTTCAGCTCTGCATCAGCCAAAAGGAAATGCTCAGATAAATACTGAGGTCAGGGGAGCTGATCTGACTGCAGCCCAGCCTGATGGAAATTCATAACGAATGACTTCACTACGGCCTGTGAGTAAGCATCTGACCTTAGTGATGGGGCAATTGAGTCAATGGTTAGCAGACCAGCCCTTGCAGTCTTACAAACACAAAGCTGCAGAAACAGAGAACTCACAGAAGCTGGCAGGCTACGCTTGGATTCCATGCTTTGAAAACCAGCAGCAGCTTTCAGTGACTGATTCAACCTTCTGCCAAAAGCAGCTGTCAGAGGCTACCAGGGCTGGAGGTGCATGGTGCTATGCCAATGCACAGGGCTGCCTTTGTAAGCACACTCCCACGAGCTGATACCTCCCTCCTGCCTCTCCCCATGGGCTAAAACTCCTTTTGCAGGTCTGTTTTCTATAGGAGAAATGACAACAAATTATGCCCAGCTTTTCCCTTCACCCTACGCAGCAGATAGGGGAAGCTGAAGAGGTCAGTGGGCAGCAGCTTCCCTTTGTAAGAGAAACAGAGGAATTGCTTCTTCTGTTCTTCAATCCAGACATCAGTAGAAATAAATTTAGCAGCAATCATTGTGCCTTTCTGGAATACTTAGAGCAGCTGGGAGCATCCCCATACATCTCCTGCTGCAGTGATGCACACAACTTTCTTGCAGGTGCAGGTACGTGTGCGGTGCATCTCCTCTTCAGCAGTGTGAAGAAGCTGCTCCTGGGTTTGGTATGTCTCCTGGAAGTGAAACACAAAGGATTGAAAATTACAGACCATGCTTGGAAAAGCAGGCGTGCCAAAGGTGGATTAGTGTGAGTGCTCATGCCCTTAACAAGCTGGATTAAAAATAATATGTCTCATCAGAAGGTTTGCTTCTGTCACAGGGGCGAAGCCAGCAGTGAAAATATAAGGGAAGGAAAGCTCATAGGAGATGTGTCCAGAAGAAACACGTTTCCCTGACTTCCCTCTCAAACTGGGGGAAAAAAACTGGCCTGGGATTCATTTTTGCCTCTGATTCAATGTAATAACTGACTCTTGCAAAGCTATTTGCCATTATGGCCACTTGTGCTAGCAGCTCTATCTCAGTACTTTTAAAAGTCATTATCTGTTAAGACTTCTGCAAATATGCAGTGAGGCTGGCAATGCCTCATTAAAGCACTGAAAAAGAGTATTATAAATTTTATTGCCTCCGCATTACAAGTTAATGCCATAATGATACAGATCCGTTCAGAATGTATAAATTTCCTTATCATTTCAGCAAGATCTCATGTTTTTCTGGACAAGCTCTTGAGGAAGGCATGAAAATGAAAACGCCATTAGAATTCAAGCACAGATGTCAGACCTGCTCCATTTTTTTCACTTAAGGAAGACGCTTGCTCTAACCATGCAGAGAATGTATTTTAAAATGTAACTGCACTGAGATGTCAGGACAAATACTATTCCAGCAGCACTTTTAGGCAATGCACTTATCTCTGATACTTCACTGCCAGCCCACTATTTCTCTGGAGGCACCTTAACTTTTAGATGAGAGTCTCTATCCAAACACACTAAGGTCAAGGGAAAGATTATCACTGGCTTCCCTCAAAACTTTGGTTAGGACAGCTAGATTTTTGTTATGAGAGGATACGTTTGTTAGTGGCTTAGAAAAATGGGTTATTATTAAATGGTGCTGAAACACAGAGATTCACGTGATATAATTCTTTATTCTAGGGACAGGCCTCCAGCCTATCTCTGAGAACATGCTGTTTGCTGCTTAAGCTTGTAAAGCTGTACATACAAAAATAGATGCATTAGAAAGAGTTTAATGCTGTGAATTTTTCAAAGTTAACAGTGTTTGAGAGACAAATCTCATCAATACTCATCACCTGTGCCTTATTCCATGTAAACCTGGAACTGGGCTCTAGATAAACGAACATAGATAAATTATTAGCCTATAGAAAACCCCATGGGCTGGGATTTGTTCCCCACTGTCACCCTGTTGTTCCTCTCTGCAGGTCTTTGGTTGTGGTGAGGGATTTCCAGGACGTGTATTCTCCTTGGTGTGCATGTCAGTCACCTTTGTGTGTGACTGTGCATTTGTGTGCGCATCCAGGGGAAAATAAATCGCCTTTCTATAGCTTCTCAGAAGGAGTTAATCTGTTTAGCATTGAGCAACCCATCCTATAAAATGGGAGGAGGTTGTATTAAATGATAGGGATGCTGGAACATCCGTGTGTTGGAGTTTCATGGCCACGCCATCGTGGCGAGGGAGATACAGAGCAGGGACACTAACATGACATTATCACTAGAAAGACAGATTTACCATTATCATTCCCAGTGATTTAATTCAGGGCTATGATATCATTCACTTTGAGTTAATGCAGAACTGCAGTCTGTATTTCAAAGTCTACATTTCCATATAGATAAAAATACCACTTGCTCACAAACTGTTCATAACCTCTCCATTCTTTTTGGAGCTAGATTTCTAACCAGCACCATGGGAGGCTCTCCTAACCCTGCAGGAGAAGAACGTTCCTACTTCAAGCTGTCCCCTTGAGCTGGGACAACATACATCGGGATGGAGGGAGCAGGTCCATATCTCTCAGCATCCAGGAACGTCTCACTGGGATGATGGATCCAAACTCCAGCTGCAGGTTGGTTCCTGGCCATCACACACCCAAATTCTGCACAGCTTCTTTCATCCTTGTGACCCCAGTGGAGAAATGTTTTAAAAACAGAGAAATAAAGCAAACACATTTAGGAGTTGTCATTTTAAAGGCTGGGTGAAATCTAAAAAAAAGAAAACCAAACAAGGAATCATAGGAAAATCTTACGAAAATGCAAGAGGCCCCTGAGTGTTTTGATCACTAAAGCTGCCCGGAGGTGTCACCAGACGTTTTTCTCATCATGCTGGAAAATCCCTGCCCTGGGATAGGTTTGCTCTGTTTTGCTCCAGGAGGGTTGGTTTGGCCTTGCTGGAGCTGAGGGTGGAGCTGGGAGTGAAGCCTGCTTCATGGTTGAACTGTGGCTTTGATCTCAACTATGGAGAGACTATCACCTCTCACCATAATTTGGGATCTGCCACAAATATTTCAACTTCAGGCTTTTTTTTTCCCCCCCTTTCCTTTCCCGTGCTTTAGGTATTTTCCTTCTCTGCCTGGGCTCTCTCTCATAATTTTGGGAGCTTGACCTCTGAGCAATGTTGGCAGCTGTGTATGCCAATGTTGACATCCCAACCGTGTACAGCTACGTCCAGCTGCACAGCCCACAAACCTCTGCAGTCAGAAGGTCAAACCACTCCAGGAAAAATAAAAGAACTTTCAATTTGCCTACTCCCAACACCTTTCATTTTAAAACCTTAATGCTTTTAAGAACACAGCTGGCTCCTTTCTAGGGGCGGCTCAGCCTTTTGCCAGGCCTGGCACTGCTGCCTCTCATCCCCAGTGAGCAGGTCAGCGGGGACAAAGCCTTGGCTCAGGACACCAGTACTGATCAGATTCACAAGATGCATCGAGGCCAGGGAGTTGGCTCTGAATAATTCCTCTTTGGGCCAGGAACTACGTGAAATCAGCAGTCTGAGCCTAATTCTTGCCCTGTCCTGGATTCTACACAGCTATGTGTACTTGGTAAGGGGTCAACTTGGCCCCAGGGAGCCTCAGAGATAAAGTCAAATATGTTCTTGCCGTTGAATTACTGAAACACCAAGCCCTTGAAAGCAGCAAATGCATTATACAGAACCTACAGAACATAAGATTAAAATCAGGGAAGAACTGTTTCAATTTAGACTTGTAAATTAATGTCTTGTCCTTAGATACATAATTAAGAGATTTTTTTGGGGGACAGACTGATGTTTATTGAATCATAAGCATCACTCATGCAGTGCTTCCATTTCTTTAAAGCTATTCTGCCCAGAACAGGGGCTTACAGGACACCAGAGATACCAACAGCATGATACTGAAATGATTTCACCAGCACCCAGAGATAATATTATAATTTTCATTAAAACCCTCTTACAGCAGCATGTTTCAATGCCTATTTCTCTCATCCACTGCTGATTTTCAAATCCAGGTCTCCCCAAGAGACTTCTGCAATGCTTACTGTGCGTTCTCTTGCAGCCTCAATGCACCGTGAGGATAAGAGGCTGCCACAGGTTAAACCATGGGAGTTAAGGCACTTGACACGACTTGCATACACAATGATGGACAGATGAACGATGCTGGGATCTCTGATACTGCTGTGAGTTGACATTCTCTGAACTTTATATCGGTGGGAACCGAGTAGCCCTGAATGTTTTGTAAATTGACCCTCTGGTTCATAAAAGCCAAAGGCAAATTTAATGTGAGGTTAAGCAAAGAGGTCAAAATGATCTGGCTATAACGTGAAGGGGTGAAAAACAGCCTGGGCTTCTCAAGGTTCGTTCTCAGGCTTGGAATGATGAGGCTGGCTTGCTTCAGATCACAGCTCTTTGGATCCACGCCAAGGAAGGCTCTTCTTGTTTATGTTGGTGTAAGCAAGAGCAGCATCTGACCAAGGACAAGACGCTCATCCACACGAGGTCTTTAACAATATCAGGCAGAGCACTTATCACTTTTCATTAACATACAAAATGGAGCCAAAAAAGGCAGAGCACAGTTTGTTCCATTTCCACTCTAATGAGATGCGTTTCATTATTTTCCAGATCATTCACCCTTGGTTCAATTTAAGTTTATTTTAAGACAGGATAATCAGCCTTTTAACTAGAGAATCCCTGGTCTCCCACTGCTCACTTGCAGTTGTGCCTAATCAGGTAGAAGGAGCATTTCTGCTCTGTGTAAAGACAGGACTGATGCTGACTTTAAGAAAACCAGAGCGGGCTGCCATGATGTGTTCAGAGACATGGCACAGGTTGCATTGTGCCATAATAAATGCTAAACTGTGTGTCCAAGAAAGAGGCAAAGAACCCTTGGGTACGTAAATATGAAAGTGAAGAATGAACTCCATCCACATCCTCATTACATTTTCTACATTTAATTATTTTCAAATAAGGAGCTGCAGCACTACCAGAAGAACAAGGAACTGCATCCAGCAATTCCTGCATCACGGTTTCAGCACCTGTTATCACCACCAGCCTGTTTGCTTCATTTGTGTACCTGTACAGCACAGAGGGAAAGCACTCAACCCAGATTCAGGAAAAGAATATGAAATGGGACATGAATACTGGTAATAATAATTAGTAATTTGTCCAAGACTGAAACATAAAAAAAAAATTTCTCTTAAGAAATCATCTTAAAGATGGGTAGAGAATAGACTCTATTTCACTGTACTTTACCAGAGAACATTTTGCACCACGAACACAGGAGCTCTCCAGGTAGCTGAAGAAGCCTTTGATTTTGATCTTTGTTTCCCAGTCCTTATGAAGTGGTGATAGAAATGGAGATGAGACAGAGATGATAGTTGTTGGCATTCTGTACTGGCGCCTGAGAAAGAGAAAAAGCAAATTTTTTGCATGTTTAACTCTGCTCACTTCACTAGGGATGCTGCTGGCCTCGTAAGGCTATTGTCTTGGTACAATATGTTTTTGTACTTTTATGAATGGGCTATTTATGTAGATTCTATGGAAGATCTTCCTCTGCTGAAAAACAATGGAGAGAGATGAGGATCTCTTCCACAGGGTTACAGATGTGAAACTGGAAGGTCCCATGAGTACTTCAGAGATAAAGTCCATTGTCCTTAGATTCAAATAGAAGGAATGTTCAAGTTTTAAACAACAACAAAACACAACTCCACTGTTTGTTGTCTTGAATAAACTTCTGTGTTGCGTTTTCTTTCTGTAGGTGAGAAAAGAGCTTCAGTTTCTTTCTTCCTGGGATCTAATCAAATAACTAAATTCTTCAGGAATCTTCTTACAGAGTCATGCATGAGCTTGGGTCACATTGATCCCAGTGGGGCTGTAGCTTCCCGGCAGGAGGACCTTGGTTCTCACCACCATAAGGAACGGGACTTCATTTCCACCTATCTACATAACAAAAGGTTACTATGGCTTCTGAGTGGGTACGTTAACAGCGTGTATTTGCACACTCACCAGGAGATCTGTCATGAATTAAACTGTGGCTGGTATTCTCGTGTAAATTTCACACTTGTAAAGCAGTCATTTTTCTCCCATCGTTTCCCTTTTTATTGTGTGTCATTTTTTGTGCCTTCTTGGGTGGTAAATAATGGTTGAATTTGTGACATAGGCATCGGTCAGGTTCCTAGAAGACAATTATGAACACCTTCTTTGATCTGCTGCACAGCACAGTCCAAAGAAACCAAGTCATTATTTCTGTCTTCAGCTCATAAAACGCACTTGAAGTATAGACTATTTCTCAGGGAGTTATTGTCTTGGTGCACTGAAATAAAGACCTCAAAAATCGACACTCCCACACATTTTTCCTTTCTCGTAGACTTCAAACAATAAAACTGTTGAGCCATCATCCTCTATGTTCAGTTTGCTCTACTTAAAGCATGGGTATTGGCCCAGGCAACAAATAACATCAGTGTAGATGTTACTATACAAAGAAGGGTTGCATTTAAAATTAAAATACTGCTGTCTCATGTAGCATGATAAATGGAACCTTTTACAGCTACCTAGCCTCTCTGCCTGATACCCAGCTGTTAGAAGAGTGTCCTTGCACCACCTTTTCGCCTCGATGACATTTCTGGTTTCAATTGGGCTTGACTGAAAGACCTCACAGTAGGAGAAAATCTGGCAGTCTTACGCCATCGTCTGTGGTAAGAACAAGTGCCAAAACAGCTTTGCATCACTTTCTGCAGTGGGGCATGGGATAATGAGGAGAACAGAAATAAAAGGATTAAGGATTGTGGGAAGACATGATTTTCCATCACTGGGAAGTGCCATTTGTAACCAGCTCCCCCATCCAGCTATAGGCTTTTGGCTCAGGGCAGGAGGATTGAGCACTCTCCTTCCCCTGGCAGGGGGAGGATGAAGCAGCAAAGCCTGCTCCCTATCTTTCTTTCCCTCAAAAGAGGTAAAAACATCTGCACTACAATCAACCGAGGCTGAAAAAAATACATTGTGGATATGGCTCTTCTCCAGCCACGTGTGGGCCTCCATCTACCTCGTGCACGCTCCCAGCGCTGTGGGCTCCAATCATGTTGCCATCTCCTTGTGTTGGTCCCACATCATTCTCCTGCTCATATGCAGGAAACAGTGTTTTCTCCCATTTTTTGGTCTTACAGTTAACCCTTCATCCAGCTGGCAGGGACCCAGGCAGAAGCACTGAGTTAGTCAGAGCTTGGAGCTCCTGTTCCCTTGCTTGGCTTTTTCTTATTGTCTGTAGTGATGCCTGCATATCCTACCCACCAACATGCTGGAAAAAGCATAAATTCTCCCTAAGATTATTATTCTTGAATGCTGAGAGTAATAACAGGCCAAACAGTGCAATTCCTGGGTTGTGAACTACAACCACATCTCCATGAGGTGCTGCAAGAACAGTATTGCTTCTAATACATTAATTTATCTTCTATCAGCTATGAGTATGGCATTGTTTCTGGATTCCTTTTCATAACTGTAGATGTTTAGCTGCCTCTTAAAATTCATGGGAACAGTTTTCTGGTGGATCTGGGAGAATTGCTTTAGCATCATTTTTTCTCTCTGGGGACATTGTTCTGGTGGCTGAGACTGGAAGACATCTCTAACAACAACAACAAAAAAGGAGCTAATGAGTCATCCTCAACTATGAAAAGGATTAAAATATTTTTAAACAGAAAAGTAGTTATTAATAAAGTAAAGGAAATGATAGGGAGTTATTGCACTTTGAGCAAATAGACCAACACGATTTCCTCCCACATAGTACTTACTTTGATGATAGTCTCCCTCCCCCTTAAATCTTATTTTTATTCCTTCCTAGCTTTCTTTCAAAACCTGTTTCCAAAGTGTTTCAGCACAAAGCTCTGGCTAACCCAGCACCCGCCTTAGAACTGAAAGTGCCAGCATCTCCATCCTTCCGTGCTCATAGCCAAAGGTTGTCTGCCCCAAGGAGCTCTCTTTGAATAAATAATGGTGTCACTGACACTTTCCGTCGTTAAATCATTTCAGGAGGCATTTTACACACAACTGACTTATTTTTTTTCCTAGCAAATATCATGACGCGCTGTATTTTTCTCCTGATAAGTTATGAATGCACTTTAACTACTCGAAGTATTTTGGTTGCTTTCCAAAGAAATTCAAAGCAATCCATCAGAGTTAAGGCAGGTACTGCTGAAGTGCACACTCCATAGAGCTTGAGTGCTTTCTGACAGAAAAGCATTTTTACAGAAACTTTGCAACAGTGCTCTTTTTTCTCTCAACAGCGCTCCAAATCAAAACGTTAAACCTGTCCCCAGCTAATCTATAAGATTTCGTATAGCCTTGGCTCTCTAGCTGTTTGGATCACATTTTTCTGGTGTACTCTGCTTCCTTTGCCAGTAATAGGATCCTACCACTGGAAACGAGCCCAAACCTCAGGTTTAATTTTAGTTCATGATGTTCTGTTGTTGTGATGGTCACTTTGCAAATCAGAATTCCCCTCAGCTACCAGTTCATAGTTATTGTTACAAATCCTATGAAAAGCAAGAACGCAAGGGAAAAACATCCTTCTTAATCTTGAAAACATAATGCTGAATGGCTGGAATGCACTTAAATGGAAAAAAAAAAAAAACACAAAACATTTTAGGATGCATTTAATCTGCATGTAGTGCTGTACAGGGAAGATGCGATCCAGAAAGTCACAAAATGGAGGTTTCAGAAGAAATCAAGTTCCTATTCTTTTTGGTCTTTAAATGGGTGCTTGTGTTATCAGAACATCTCAAGACCTTCATAAGAAAGCCACAAAATCTATCTCCACAGTATTGCTTTCTTTCTGATTTCAATTATGAGGATTTGAAGGCATAACATTTATTATTCCTATTTAATATCCCTCAAGTCTATCCCTGCTTTTCTATTCCAACATTTGCGACCCAAGCTCATATTTCCTCCTTGGATTTCTTCTAAACAGTAAGATGTATCTTAGTTTGATTTTGGCTTTTTCCTCACTGCTGAGATTGTTTTATTTCTTAATTTGCTGTTACAGCAATGGTCTTCTGCATATTTCTTTCTTCTATTCAAAATTGTACATCTGCTCTTGGCATCTGTTCCGTATCCTTTGCGAACATTATTTTTTTCTTGCAGAGGCTAAATCTATTGTCTTTAAATTATTGTATTTGCTTTTGAAAGCCTACAGACTCCTCTCCTGCCTTCTTACTCTTTGTATATTGGAAACGTTTTCTATTGCTCATCATCTGGTGAAATCATATTTTATTCTATATCATTACTTTCCTTGTTATTTCTTTGGAATCATTAATTGCATTTACAAACCATTCCAACTCTTCTCTGCTATCTACCTCTTATTATCCGTCGTTACTTTCACTATTTCATCCATATATATGTATATTTCATTTCAATGCTACTATTGTATGTTTAATAACATCTACAGTCTTCGGGCCTACTGTAATTAGGCTCTGAAGACACCACTTTCCCCCACCTTGTTATTTCTCCTTTTCTTCGACAGAATTTCACTGCATTGCCTTTACATCAGTGCAAACACCTTGCTTTTGTCACTTGTACTTTCCCACCAGTATGGAACAAAACACTTCAGCTGAGGAGTTGTCACCTCCTTTGAAACATTTCACTCTTGGTAGCTCCAAACTGAGCAGAGTCCCTCTCACACTTTGTAGCTTTCACCTTAGATTTTTGCATAAAGGAAACTTTTTGCACCTCAGCAAAGTGCTTGACTAATGCCTTTAGTGCTCCAGCCTTTGCGTATCCGTGAAGTCAAATTCTTTCATCTTGAAGCATTAATACACACTGTTGGCCAGTAAGGTGAAAATGGACAAACACGCAGTCTGTCTCATAACAGATCTTTAAACAGGCATTTTTAAGCTTCACTGAAGAATTACCAGCAGAGCCTTTACTCTCTGGAGAGTGCCAAGGAATTGCAGAGCTCAACATGCAATACACGTGCAAAGGGAATGCTGGCACAAAGCAGAACAAGCCTTTACTAAACCTGTGAGGGTTGTTGGATGCACTGCTCCCCCACTGCAGCTCAACATGACCATACAAAGCTCAGGTCAGGGCAGGAGCTCCCAGTGATGGATGTGCAATGCTACGAGCTATTCTACCCTGAGCACAGCACCAGCCAGCAACATGGAGACTCAGACATCAGGAGGAGCACCAGCACATCCTGTGTCTCCTGCAAAGCCTCCGTCCTCAGAGAGTTTCACCCTCTCAAAATAAGTGGGAGTAAAATTTCCTCTGCTTCCCACGAGTGACCCAGACGAGCCCTAAAGCAGGAGATCAGTAAGAGACATACATTAGCAACAAGCAAATGAGGCATTTATTAACAGTTCTGACACACACGGACTTTTCACAGGAAGAAGCATTAAACTCCAAGATTACTCCTCCCCTATCACTTCTTTTGTCTACATACTTAACCAAACTCTGTCTAAACACTTCAGTTTCGATACATCTAGAGACTGCCCCACCATTTTCCTCTTGGAAAGAGGAAAATCTCTCATACAGACCCCAGACTTGAAGTAATATTTGACTTGCACAGAAAAGACACCAACAGTAAAAAAAAATTGTAATCAGGAAAAGAAGCCGAATCCAGCACAAACCTTACGAGCTTTATGAACTAAATGAAAGCAGAACTTGGTTATCTTTTTAAAAATTTTCACACAAAGAATTCTGTGGCCATTAAGAAATGCTTTTTCCTTAGCTCGCCCTGAAACTCAAGAACTCAGCCTACTTTACAAGCTCACTCCGCAGGCTATTGTGTGAGACCAAAATCAGAAGGATGTAGCCATATGCAAATGCCTGTAGAGCTGTATGGATCCAAGTTTTCCTGATTTGTCCCAAAAGTGATTCACTTATTGCTTATTTTTTGGTAGATCATAATCCATATCCATCATTGGGGATGTACTGAAAAACTGAAATGGCTTCAGAGAACTCGCGTTACAGAGAAACCTTTGCAAAATTGTCTACCAGTGTTAGTTCTCTCGAATCTCACATTCCCTGTTGGGATAATGGAACAGATCCAGCTAAATTGTCACACTGACACTAAAACGGTTCGTTGTAATGTATGGAAAGAGTTGGAACTCCTCGTCCTACTGGCGTTTATGTCTGTCGGTGAAAAAGAAACACCTCCTTTGGGGGAAAGGCAAGGAGAGGACTGTGCACGCCAGAAGGCTTATGTTGGGAATTCAGCCATATGTTGGGAAATCATATATGCAAAAGGGTTTCCACTGATATTTTAAATGCAAAAATTGTGAGAAGAACGTTTAAACATTCATTCGGATAGCACAAATAATCAAAGAAAATCAAAGACAGTTTGTTGGCAGATGGAAAAAGACTGGAAAACTGACACTTTTGTAATGGCTGTCCTGTGCAGTAGTACAACACATCTGGTTGGATCCCTTCATAAAATGAACAATGTAATGCTTGTGAACTGAGCTGGCTCTAGACTCTGTTCCTGAAACGTCTTCAAATAAAAGCTATCCTCTAGATGAGATTAATCCATTTGATTTCCTAGGGGTAATGAAATCCACATCACAGGCCTGAAAGATCAAATTATATTTTATAAGCCACAGAAGAAAGTTGGTTCATAATCTCCAGAAATCAGTAGAAAAAATGTTTTCTGTTGCATAAAAGGCCATTCAAAGACCACAACTCAGATCATATCCCCTACCGAATTTTTTCACCTTTCACTTTGTGCAAATATAGGTATTTCACCCATTTACCAGTTTAGACTTTCACACTAGAATGAAACTTTATATATTCACAAATAAGTTTGGGATATATTTCTTCTACTGGTACGTGCAGTAGAATTTGATCAAATATTCTGGTTAAAAATTGGTATTCAGAGCCTGGCTACCAAAGAGAAAGCTGCTGTTTACAATATGCATGATGTTGTTAACTTGTTGAGACAGCTCCTAGTGAAAATTAACGATTAACTTCAGGACACGATAAGGAAGGCAAGAAGAAATTGCGTGCATAGAGAAATTATTGCAACAGCTATTGGAGGCCATGTATTACCCATCCTAATTAACACGTTGTGACATGAGAGAGAAAAAGTCTCAGACTGCACAGAGGTTGGAGAAGCAGCCAAACGCTGCAGTCAGAGGCTACAACAGAGGTTTTCAGGAGCTGGCTTTTCACTGCATCACCCAGAGGAGCACGATGCATGGGCAGGTGGCCCAGCTGCCCCATTAACAACTGGCACCTGCAGGCTGCAAAAGCCACCTCTGATATGGAGAGATTTGTTGCTCTCTAGACATCCAAACAGCATAAAGGCCTTAATTATTATTATTTAGAAGAACTTCATAAGCATTCTACATTCAGTAAAGCAAGATGTTATCAAAGCTATGCTGTTTTGCTACTGATCGTACAGTTGATCTGGTGCAAACATAACCACCAGAAAAAATGCTAAATATACCTCTTTCCAGCTGCCCCCCTTCAGCTGTGTTCTTAAATTTTTCATGAACACAAAAATTCTCTCGGAGAAGCAACATCATGCAGTAGAAAACAAGATCTTATGAAAGCAATAGATGTTACATATAGGTATACAGACATTTTTAAAGCAGAATGTTTCATAGATGCCTCCAGAGAAGCAACAGGATGAAAAGGGGGGACTGACTCACTGCCTGATATTCTGATCATGTCTGCACTGAAGCTAAGGGTATGGCTGTGAGCAGCACTGAAAGACTGCATTTATTTACGTTGTGCTGTCTTACTGAGTTCCTTTCAATATCAACACGATGAACGTAGCTCTGTTGATATTTAACATCATCACTTGGTATTGTTAATTAGGATCAGTAAGCACTTTGTTTGCAGAGAATGAGAAAACATGGTAAAAACAAAGGCAAGGACTCAGTAAAATAAAGATTCCACAACAGTCCTAGGGGCAGAACCACATGTGCTTGAGGAAAGCTGCTGGAAGTATTCATTGCCTCTGAGTGGGGATTTTTGGAGCAGGCATTTTTCCATGATGCTGATCTCTTCTCCATCTTCTAAATATTGTCTGTGCTTCATGCTGTAATGGAAATGCTAAGTCACAGCTTGAAGCAGTGATTGAGCACCTGGTGGAAGGCAGGGCCAACCCAGGTGCATGCAATGCAGCTGAGTGACCAGAAGGGCTGGAGCCAGGATCCACCACCTTATTTAAGGGCTGCAGTGGAGATAAAGGTGTTTTGCTGGAGATCCCTGTATGCCTGAGGCCTTCAGAAGGTAAGAAGTTTTCTTCCTTTGCTTCTTTGCCTGTGGCTGTTGCGTTTGAGCATCTTCTCTCTTGTTGTAGCCTAGAACTTTGCTGTTCCACTGTTGTTGCTGTGCTTTCCATTGTTTTACAGTATTATACATGCATAAACTTGTTTTTGATGTTCTGTATTAAACCGTGAAAATTTTTAGCATTGAAATTATCAGCCCATCTCTACTTATAGGTAGTCAAGAAGAGTAGAGCAATCTGCAGACTGAGTCCAAATCAGCCACAACTTAATATTCTGGTGCACTCAGGGCACTTGCAGAGCCATGAAAATCACACAACACTGACTCTGCAATGTTATATCTCTGGGGCCTTTTACATTTTAGTTGGTATTGAAGCTAGATGCCTTAGTCATTGCTAACAGCAACAGGCCAGAGCCAGGCTGACTGATGAGACTTCCAAAAGTGAGTCCCTATGTTAGAAACATTTTTTCCTTAAAAAGAAAACAAAGCAGAAAGAAAAAGCAACAAGTGGCAAGAGCCTCCTCTCAGATTCAGCACTGCACATCTCTGCAGTGAGGACCATACATGAACTAAAACCTTGCAGTGTTTGTAAGGTGGGAAGCTCACAAGGAAACAATACACCAGATGAGGTGGGATTAGATTTCACTGAAAGATGTGACACCCTTTTGTTTCAATTAATAATGCTGTATGCTGTTTCTCTAATCTGCCTTCAGCAATGTCAGTATCCATTCATTGCACAACAGAATGATCAGTAAAGCTCACCAAATATTTGTCCTTATCAGACCGAGTTACCTGGAATTCTATTAACCCTCACTTTATGAGTCATCTACCAGCTCCTCATTTTCTCTCCCACCTAGCTTAGTGTTCTTGGTAAGCGTGGACACCTTCTTACTTTTGGAATTAGCATGAAGTCTGGGCTAGCTCCACCAGTTTTCAGGAGCAGAAACCATATTAACATTTCTCATTCTATTCCTACATCTCCTGGGCAATGACAGCCTATGACTTTGCATCCTGTGCTTCCTCAATTTCACAGTTTTTCATAAAGGAGTTTGTCAATAGCACTTCAGAGACCCCAGTAAGCACCACCTGATCCCACTTCGTAGTGCACAGCTGATACAGAAGGAACAGAAGCAAGTAGGCACAAACCTTAATTAGTCTAAACAAAAATCCAGCTACAGATAAGAACTCTCAATAAGGCCCTTCCCTAGGACAAAAATTACAACGTAGGAAATTGTGACAGGGTGAGGGGGAATGGCCTCAAGCTGTCCCAGGGTAAGTTTAGGTTGGATATCAGGAAAAACTTCTTTACAGGAAGGGCTGTTAAGGCACTGCAATGGGCTCCCCAGGGAGGTGGTTGAGTCACCATCCCTGAATGTGTTTAAAAACTGTTTGGATGTGGTGCTCAGAGACGTGATTTAGTGGAGGTTGTTAGAATTAGGGTGGTATGGTTAGGTTGTGGTTGGACTTGATAAACTTTAAGGTCTTGTCCAACCTGAGCTATTCTATGACCACATTTTAGAATTATGTGTATGTATATAGGTGATCCATCTCAGAGCAGGGACAAACTATTAGAGTCAAACAAGGCAGAAAAGCATACAGCAGCCATTTCATTCTTTGATAAAGAGGGGAAAAAAGGAAAAGAGATATATATTCTAACAAATAAAAAGGAAAACAGCTACTAGTTTTCTTCCTTGGCACAGTGACAACAAAAATAAAGAATGAGAGAGCAACCAATACTACTGTAGTTATTTATAACCTCATGTAAGCTGCTACTTCCCCCGCAACCCCCCCCCCCCCCCCCCATCCTTTTCTAAGAAATATAAGAAAAAAGAGCTAGGAGGGAAGGCCCTACAACATCTAGCCCTAGTGCAACCTATGCAGCTCTATCACCTTCTTACAAAGTGTGCACAGCTGTGAACCATGAGCTATTTTCTAAGAAAGTATTCACCGCCTTAACCTTACATATATATATACATATCTATAAGCTCCAAAACGTATGTATGTGATGATGTGGTTGATGCTGTTAACTGAGTATCAATGTCTCAAACCAGTTAGGACTAGAGCATGTGCTGGAGCTTTGCACAGGTACTTTGTCCAAGTTTGCTTCTTGTTTCCAGAATTTCAAGTGCCAGACAATATGTGAAGTTGTGGGTTAAAGTACTCAGCTCACATATTCTGTAATATTGCTTCACTTAGTTTGAATAATATTCCATATTACTCAATAATCTGTTATTTGAGTAAGGAGCAGCTTTCTCTCAGTATTGCATCTGATTAAAAGAATTCTTATGAAAACAGCAGAAATACTCTTTATGCTGTTAAAACTTTCCTGTTTACATGGAAAATTGCTATGGGGCCAATGCTGAAAGAAGATGAGGACCTTAAAGGGTAGAACCTTGACTTTCAAGTTCTGTTAAGGAATGTGAGTCATCTTTGGGAATGGGATTAAAGTAAATGCCTGCTCCTGCAGTAGGCTTAACAGTGGTGCTCCTTTTTCCTGTTCTCTGACTGCCTGATGTCAATGCTCATAGCTGAGCTAAGGAGTAAGCTGCTACCACCAGGGCATTCCTGCAGTATTTTTTTGTAGTTAAAGATGTGAGGCTTCCACTGTGAAACAGCCCTGTTAGAAAATTAGTTTCTCTTGAACAAAACAGTCCTGACTTGAGCAAGTGCTGCCAAGCTCTCTGGACTGAGTAGACATCAATGAGAGCTTCGCTTGAAGTTGAGTAGCTGTGATTCCAAGACCAGTCGTCTTTTGAGACTGTATGTTCTTGTTCCAACTTGTTGGAGTGGGGAGAGAAGAGCAATTTCATGAGAACTCTTGACAGTGGGAGCTAATTCCTGTTTTGTGGTGATTTAATGAAAGTTTTGCTTATTTTTCTTGTACTGTGTTTCAATTAGTTATGGTTTTGCTCGTGGTACTTGAGCCATTTATTCTTCTACAATCTGTAGGCAATACAATATTTACTACCAGCAGCTTACTATGTAGAGTAAGATACCTTCAATGACAAAGTTGCAATAGAAAGGAAATCTGAGGCATTTTATTGATCCCTTAGCAAAGAGCAAAGTCAAACTGAAAAAAAAATCTGCAGGCTATGAACTCTATGGTGTGTGTAGCTATAGAACAGGGACCTGAACATGCATCTGCAGATGAGCTTCTGCAATTCACACCTCATTTAATGCTTTAAAAATGACAGCTGACTCTTTAGCCTTTTAAAACAGGCTGACCTTTGCTGTTAGGCAGTGTATGTAGAGTTTCCATCATAACTGAAGGTGGAGGAAGAAACTCGCTCCACCAGTAGGGATTTGTTGGCACTCTCCTTTCTTGGCTTGATAAAGTGAAAGAAAGACATCTGAGAGCAAGCTCAGGATTCTAAGTGTGACTGTGCTTTCTTCTTGGAGGTGCTTGTGCTGAAGCCAGAAAGCCCTGACCTGTGAAAAAGCAGGGGAAAATTCCAAGGGAAGAGGTAAAGCTATTCCAGAACCCCTTGGGAAAGGGATAGGAGTGAAAAGGGATGGGAAATAGATGGTTAGTTCTTACAAGATCTGAACTCTTAGGTCCTGAACTATTTCATTGCCATTAGTGGAATTTCAGATCCAGACTCCCTTGTTTCTTGATCAAGACTGTAAGAGGTTTAAGTTGTGGAGCATTTCTAAGAAGTCACTAGAGCAGTCTGCTTCTATTTCTAGTGATTTCTATCTGTCTGAAAGTAGCTTTGTCACCATGAACTCACTGCTAATTCAATGCACTGAAGCATTCTGTGGGTAGCACACAAGGAAGGCTTGCATAACCTATTCCTGCACTAAGTCTGTTTTGCCATTTGTGTTAAATCACTTGTTAGTATTCCATCAGGGCACATGGGTGTTAGGGGGTTTGGAGGGCGTAATCTGAGGAAACAAAGGAGGTAAGAACAGGAGAAAAGCAGCTCTGTGTACTGTGTCCATGCTGTATGACCTTTCAGAGAATACAGTGAATGAAATTAACCTAATGTTAAATTGTTCTGATGATCCTCGCTTTCACAATAAATGTTAAAACTTAAAAACAGGAGTTCTTAAAGTGTGAATAAGTGGAAAATAGGGATACGTAGTGGTGAAATTCAAGCACTTGGCTGAGAATACCTTCCAGCAGAATTCACCCTGGGTGATACCACCTGAACTTTGAGATGGTCTTACAGAAAGTGTTTTGTGTTTAAAGGGGCTTTTTGAGGAATCATTCCAATTCTTCTGCAAAGTTGTCTTTCCACTGGCACTTTGCTGGTAGTTTTGGAACTCATATTCTGGTAGAATAAATTAATTTCTGCTTCAGGTTGAGAATAGTGATGTTTTTTTGAAGCCATATAAAGTTTAAAATGAGTTATTTGGAAGTGTCAGAAGACTTTTCCATTCTTTCAGAGACCTGTAGCAGATATCTTTGTTTTGGAGCATCTAAAGCTGTTTTTCTTTTTGTCCAGACCACATTTTTCAGCCAAGCACCAACTGTGTGTACAGACTTACTGATGCTGAAGTTCATACAAACTTTGAAGTCAGCAGGACTCCTGGTAGCACAGGAAGACCTGAGATGTCCACAGTATCCTGCCTGATGGAGGTCTCAGATGCTGTGTCTAACAGATGGCTGTGTTGGAGTGAGGGTCCAATGCTGTGAAGCAGGCCATCCAGGCATGCCTCATTAGTAAAGTTGAACAGCAGTTGTTAATTAGGCTAAAATCCTTCCAAACAGCATGGAAGTATAAGATAAGCAATGCTGGTATAGGTTTGGTTCCATCTGCTCCATGGCAGTGCTATAGCTGCTCTGCCCTGTTTCCACAGCAGGCTTCCTTCAACCTTGTGGCTTACCACCCAGATCCTGCTCTGCCCTGAGTGACATGGAGACTGAAATCCCAGCCCCTGGACCTCCATGGAAAAAAGTCATCTCTACCTCAGGCTCAGCCACCAAATCTCTGTTGTCTCAGTACTGGACTGATAGCTGTAGCCAGTGTGCAGCTGGGTGTCTGCTGACCTGCTGTAGGCAGTGGGTTTTTATTCATCCCAACCAGGTGCAGCATTGCCCAGGGAGGGGATATTTCTGCTTCTTGGTTCTGCTGCACTGGCTTCTAGCTCAAGCAATTTCTGGTGAAAACAAAACCAAGCTTACAGTGAGAGAAGAGGGCAAGGAATTAGTAAAGCTATGTTGTTGGAATAGGAACTGGGAGAGCTTCGTTGCTGGAACTAGGCAATGTTTGTGGTCAGAAAACAAGTAGGGTTGTTGTGGATCATGAAAAAGATGTCACCATTTTCTTAGAGGCTTCATCACTATGTAGGGATGCTTGGTTTGTTATTCAGAGACCAATGCCAACAAAAGATGAGTTATGTTGTACTCAGCTCTGAAGCTACTCTAGAATGAATCAATTCTGAACTACAAAGTGAAAGAAAGGCATATAATATTTATACGGTGTCAAGTTGATGCCCTTGAAAAGTGCAGATCCCAGCACTGAATTTGTGGGCTTCCCCAGCCTTCAGTGAAGATGTATTGATGTGGTCTTAAGGAGAGTAGGCAGCTTCATTGGTTACCAAGGAAAATTCTTGTTCTGCTGATGAAATAAGTGCTATTTGTCATTCTCAGGCTACGATCAAGTATAAAAGCAACTGCCAAGGGGAAATAAGTGGACTTCATTTTTTTTTTTCAGGAATGCCAGCCTATCTTAGATCTTGCTAATAAAATAGTTTATGTACAGTCTGGTGTGTTAGGTAAGGAGTTTATTTTTCTGAGGAATGGTTTCATACTTCTTAATGAGACTGAATTGTGCTGTAAGTCTGTGTTCCCCTTCCCAGTGTGTGTGCCCACCAGTATGACTGTAGTGACACACTTGAGGATAGTGCTCCTGAAAAGGTCTCCATTTTCTTTGAGTTTTCTTCTCACTATTTGCAAACTATATTGGATCTATTGAATCAAGCCTTCCCATCACTTTCAAAAGTTGAGTAATCTTCTGTGGCTCTATCACAATTGAAATAAAAATAATTCTGTTAATGAAATGCAATGTGTATGCAAGCCTGAATGACTGGGGTTCTTAAATTTTTAAGGTTTATCTGACAGCTGGGGTCAGTTGTCTACAAAGATATAGCAGTAAGACCTGTCAGCCTTAATTCCTGACAACCTGACCTATGGGTGCTGTCATTTCTGTGGCTAAGCTCTACTTTGCACTGAAGTTTCTATAGCTATAGGTCTGCTGAACAGGCAGGTGGATGGGTGAAATTCTGCTGGGTTTCAGTGTCAAGGTGTTTGTTTCACCTGGAGAGCTCATCTGGGAAGATAGGCTTAAAGAATCCTCTTGGCTTAGTGGTTTTGGGGCTTTCTAGGGGGGTGGGAAATGAGAGATTTATGCCATGTCTCAAGTAGAAGGGGGTTTAAAAAGTGGATCATCCATGTGCCAATTAACAGATCCAGAAGACTAATCTACTGCCTCCTTTTTCAGAAGCCCCACTTAGGGTTCACAGCTGTGAACCCTGAGGCAGGAATCTCAGCTGCTTGAAGGGTGTTTAATCCATGCTCCTTGGCATGCAGTTTAGACAGCAAAGTGAAATCTGTGTCAGCACTCCAGTTTGAGCTGTGTTTTTAGGCATTTAATTATTCCCATCTATTCTAGGAGTCATCAGTGCACTCTTGCATGTCTAGCCCCTGAAGCCTATGCGTAACTACCTCTTTGGTAAATTTAAAAAGATGCATTATCTGATGAAGTGCTTTTTGTGATTTAGAAGCAGCTGCGGGACTAAATGCAGAGATCAATCAATATTGATTATCACAGTTTTTCCTGGGCTTAAGAAGTGCTCTGTGATGAGGGACTGCAGGGCTTCACTGGTTCTGAAGCATTCCCTGTGAGATATCAAAGTGAGGGTAATTAATGCTGTGGGCACGGGCATTAATTCTGGACCAGTGATGACACTGTACTTAAAAGGGCGATAAAAGGAGAATGTAGCCTTTCCCATAATGTACTGCAGTTAGAGTGTATGTATTTTTGGCTGTAGCTGAGTTTGAATTATCTGCCTGGCTCCTGCCACTACTATTTTTCTAAAGCTTCTGAAATACAAGGCAGTGGCAAACATACTGGCATGGTGTTCAGGGTTCTGACCGCTTTCAGGCCTTTCACAACGTGTGTTTGTGCCCCAGTTTCTCCAGCTGTGCAATAGGAGCAACGGAGGCTCCAAAGTACTGTGGACAATAAAGAGCCACATTAAAAAGGAAGGAAATACTGATGCCTCAGTCTTCCAGGGAAAACAGCACTTGCTGGTTCCTGCAGTGCTAGGAGGGGAGAGTTAGGGAGTCTCTGTATGTGTCTGTGCTTTGCTTTTGCTTGAGCTTGGAGTTGGTAACAGCTCAGCCTGTCAGCAGTGAGCTGGGCGAATAGTTGTGCCTTTTGTCCCTGCTGGCCTGGGATGAACTCAGCCTTTCTGCTTTGCTTTGGGCAGAGGCTGGCTGCAGGGGCAGGTATAGATTTATTGCTGACAATCCTCCAAGCCCTGTACCTTCTACATAAAGCTAAGAGCAGGGTGACTTGTCACACTGGTGACAGCCTCCCTCCTCTCTGTGTCTTTACTATGAGAGTGGTGAGGTGCTGGAACAGCTGCCCAGAGAGGCTGTGGATGCTCCATCCATCCCTGGAGGTGTTCAAGGCCAGGTTGGATGGGGCCCTGAGCAGCCTGATTTAGTATTAAAAGTGGAGGTGGGTGGCCCTGCGTGTGGCAGGGGGTTGGAGCTTCTTGATCCCTGAGGTCCTTCCAACCCAGGCTATTCTGTGATTGTGTCTCTTCTGAAACAATAAGAATTCATCTATGTCTTTCAAAAGCCACTCTGTATATTGCAGCCTCAACTGCATGGCAGCTTGTGTGGCTGCAGTAGTCCAAACACTTTTTTCAGAGACTTACATAAAACACCTCTGATTCCTTGTGGAAGAAAGCCTTCTTGGGGCTGGACATAGGGAACCACCATTGCCCCTCTAAACTGTGGGGTTTTGTAAATGTCTTCAATTCACTGATAGAGAAACTGAGGCATAGATTTTTTTTTCTCCTTACAACACTGTATACATTGATCAGCGGTAACATTTATTTAATATAATACCTCATGGAGTTTTTGGTATCTAGGTCATCTGAGTGTGGCATTCTGGTGGCCCCTTCCAAAAGAATAATAGCTTAGAAAAAAAAAGCCAAGCAAATACATGGCATCTAGAATGCTTCAAAAGCTTAAATGTTCACTTTTTAAAATGAAGATGATGGAGATGAGTGTTTTCCAACCCCAAATCTTAATAGCTCTACAACTACAAAACTTGTTGCTGGTATGACAAATGATCTCATTAGCTCCACGTGTTCCCATGTTTTTTCCTACAGAAAGGTGTCAGGAGACAAAATACTGAAACAGAATTGCTGGGCCTTTCTGATTTGTTTGAAATAAATCCTGACTTAAGGCTTTGGAATCATTTTTTTTAATGCTGTTTTAGCAAAATGCTTGTCTCAAGCTACCTCAAGGTTGCTTGGCTTGTGTTTGAAGGCTCTTACTAGCTTGATGTTATCAAATTTACGTAATGATTCTTTCTTTGCATATCAAAGACAAACACTTCCTTGCATGCTTGCAAAGCCAGATCTAATCTTGACTCTTGTGTTAATTCTTTGATCTTGGTACTTCCAGCAGTGTAAAACAACAAACCACAGCATTTTCATTATGATACGTAAGTGATACAATTTCCTGAGAAAATAGAACCTTATTTCTAGATCTTCTGAAGAGATTAGTGAATATGAGATCTATTAGTGTAGTACATAAAAAGGTCAGCAACCCTACAGGGCTGTTGAAGAAGGAACACATTCACCACTTGAGAAAACAAACAGAGAAGCTGATCTACCTCTGTGCAATGTGAGCATTTGGTCCAATGGAGTTGATGAGAGTGAAATGGGGCTGTGGCCACCCATAGCAGCACCTTGCAGAGAGTCTGGGTACAAGGGATGGATGAAGGGAGCATGAGTCAGGGTCTTAGCTGCTGAGCACCCAGCCAAGGTATCCACCTCCTTGGCACAGGTATGCCTTTCTCAATGGGAGCCTGATAGGGGA
Source organism: Chrysolophus pictus (assembly GCA_037305975.1). NCBI lineage: Eukaryota > Metazoa > Chordata > Aves > Galliformes > Phasianidae > Chrysolophus > Chrysolophus pictus. Next base: position 3,579,100 of record CM074581.1, read on the forward strand.
AGCTCTTCTAATTGGGGCTATTTGGTTGCGGAATAATGAGAGCTGAGAGCACAACTAGGAAAGCAATGAACAAATGTTTCTTATCCCACAGGCCATAAATACAAATGGTTGAACATGAAGAGCTTCAAATCTGATTCACTGCAGTACAATGTTTCTTAAGCGTTAGGGTATAAATAAATAATCTTGTTTTGATCTTCCTGATGAGAAAAATATACACAGAGGGAAAGGAGAGAGTACAGACAGTACGTGTGGAATCCAACTCGTGTCTCACAGCATAAAGCTTGTAAATGAGACCTTGTTTTCTTCATCCTTAACTCAGGATATTAGTGGGTATTGGTCTTTTATCAACCATTAGTCTAACTGTGCACTGTCATTCACGATGCAGTTTTGAGGGAAGAAGTCTATAAATGCTCTCAAGGTCTAGAAAAAAGCCTGTGATTATCCTGGAGGTGCCTTTATTCCCTCTGCAGTGTTTGCAACTCTGAGCCACAAATGTGATCCATACAGTTGTGCTAGTCCAGTGCCTCACAGCACCTATACTGGTGATTAATGGTGTCCTGGTGATGGGCAATAGACTACAAAGGAAGCAAGCCTTCAATTGCTGTTATCCTGCACCTCCCCGGGAGAGCAGCAGCAGGGTAGGATGATCAGGAGGAGCTTTTAAGAGGGATTTCTTTCAAGTTTTCTGTGAATAGCTGTAGACAATGGGCAGGATGTGGCAGTGCTATGAGCTGGGGCCCGGGATGAGACCGGGAGGGGCCTGACGACTGTGACTGAAAATGGAGTATTTTTTTTACTGATGGTTGGAAATGTGATTACATGGTGTAGTGTTGCAATAATGGTAAGTGGGTGGAGCCTGGAGGGTTATACATGTCTTATCACTGGGAGCCAGGCAAAGGTGGGGTCAGCTGTGATGCATCTTGCTAATTACAGTCCACGTGGGCTTCCCCAGCATCTTCCTGAGGACTTGGTGTTTCCCTTGCTCCTGTTGCTTTTGATCCTTCTTCTGACTTCTTAGGGAATGATGGATCATACAGGAAACGGGAGCTCACTGAGTATGCAGCCCAGGCTCCACGTTCAGACCTCAAAGAGTGATTAGGGAATCAAACCATTCTCTCTGCTGACTTGGAAATGCCAGTGAGGGGTTTGGATCCTGAAACCTTAACTTCTGGGAGCCAGATTTGAGGATTCTGAATTCCATGATCTAGTCTTTCACTGTGCAGTGGCTTTGCCAAAATTCTCCTCCCAAAACCCATAAAAAGAGGGATTAGGTCTGAATTCTCAGGCTCAAGTGCATCTTTTCTAGGTATGCTGCACATCTGATATTTTTATCAGACCACGAAGTTTTCTTACTGCAAAGATCCTATTTTTACCAGAGCTAGTATCTCATAAGCTCAAAGTGGATCTGGCAAGAGAAGGATGCTGCACTCATTGTTATTCTAAAGAGTGCACATGAGAGAAGATGCCTGCATTAACAAACCATCGGACAGCTTGCCATTTGTAGCTTGCTTAAACTAATCAATGATATGAAATTAGGAACAAGGCTTGCTGCAAGGCTGAGGGTTTTATTGGAACATTTGCAAATGATATTAAAGTGAGACTTATAACAACCCCCTTGATGAAACTGAGCTTTTTAACTACAGAGCTGGGTTGCAGTTCATCACAAAAGTCCCCTTTGGGATACTTAGGAGGTGATTTCTGTAACCTGGGTGGGTGCTGGAGTTCCTGATGAATGCCAGCATGGCTCTGCCAATGGGCTTTAGTTGCATGAACTGTGAACTTCCTTGTGTGCTGTTCTGATATGATTCTGCTCTGTGTCTGTTGCTCTGGATGCTGAAAACATCTGCACGGTTACTTGTCTCCATCATCTTGTGCTAGATTTACTTTCCATCATCCCTGCTAAGTGCTTGTTCCAGGAACAGGGGAATTGTATCTTGACTTCTCAAAGAGGAAAGATGAACATATAGGCTGAGATTGCTTCTTAGTAAGCTGAGTTGCTGCCTGATGCTGATGGAGATATCCAAGATCTCTGATGGGTCCCCAGAGGTGGCAATGCAGATACTTGTGTGCTGCTAATCTGATCTGGTCAAAGACAGCAAGTGTGTGTCTGTGTCTCCCTGTACTGCTCAGGATGACACACCATAGTGTTGTGTGGCATTGGAGAGTTTTTCAGATTTCAGATTCCAGATTCTGATTTCAGAAATAAATTTTTGGCCCTTTGCTGATTTTGGTTATTTTTTAGCAGAAATTTCTTGTGAATGAGTCCATTCCCAACAGAGAGGAGACTGGATCTTTACCATTGTTTAAAGCTGAGATTGCCTCTGAAATTTCTTCTTCCTAAAGGGTTTAAAATTGTTTGAGCATACTAAAAAGGAACATTTTTCTCTTTTTAGAGAAGAAAGCTTTTTTCCTGTCATCTTTTTTTTTTTTTTGCACAGAAATCCTACAGAAATGAGTGAAATGCCTCCCTCAGAGTGCTATTTCATCCTTGCTTTGCTTTTGTGCCTCTTGCTTATTTATGGAAGTAGCTTTGTTTTCTCAATAAACACAGGCCACATTTTTTCTTGATTTCATCAGCCTAACAGCATGAGCTGCTCAGATCCACCTCTGCTTTGCTGTAGATGCTAAGAGAAACAGTGATGGTGTCAAAGGGATGAGGTGTAGCTATAACTACAATGTGGGCACAGGCATCTGTGAAGTGAGCTGATACCAAATATAAACAGTTGTTGAAATATGATAAACTGCCTGGGGTTGTAAAGGAATGACTGGAAAGGTCTTTGACAGGAATGGAGGTGTTCCTTTTTTTTTTCCTTCTGACTCTGACATAAATGTAATAATTCTGGTCCTGTTTGCAAGGGCAGTATCAGCCTTCTCATTCTCACATCTGGCTAGAAATAAGAGGAAGGGCCCACTTTCATGCATTTGTGCAGACTCTGTTTCTCCTCGTGCTTTCAGGGATCATGGTTGCAAGGCAGGGAGAGCTGGTGGATGTTGCTGGTGTTCATCTCCTCTGGTCCTGGCTGAGATTTCCTCCAGGGGTGGACCTGGAGGTCACTTGTCACAGAGACGTGAGCAGTGATTTTCTTTGAATTACCCAATGAATCATACAAGAAACCCCAAATCCTTTATTTTTTTCCTCTACAATCGAACAGAATTATTTTTCCCATCCTTCTTAGAGGTGGTATTTCACACTGGCTTGGTTGTTGGCAATCCCTCCAGATATGGGGCCAAAGCAGCACTCCATTTATAGGCAGTGCAGTTGAGGACCTGGCTCTTCTATCTGAGCTGCAGTTACAACACTTATCTAAGCTGATCTGTAGATTTTGCCTGGAGACTTTGAGAACCAGTTTTCTCACATGATTCAGATATTTCTTGTGTCAGGAAGGGCTGGAAATACCCTGTAGCAGATGTTCTGGTGGCACAAGTTATGCTTGCATTCCTGATGTGGCCTGACCCTGAGATAGCTAAACATATATAGAGAAGAAGAGGAGCAGGGGAGCTTGATGGGAAATTCACCCTTCTCTATGGCTTGGTTCAGCATCAGCATAGAAAATTTAGGTTTTGCCATTGCTGAAGGAAAAGAGCTTGAATCTCTATCTCAGCTCCTTGGCTCTCTTATGTGATATTAACTCAAACTCTGCTGCTCTGATTCATTTCCAGCTGCCACCAGGGATGCTTATGCTGTCTTGAGTTTAGAGCTCCCCTTTCCTTGTTTCCACTACATGGTAATGCTCGCCTGCACTTAGCAATATCCTACCTGGAAATCTTCATTAGCCTTGCTAATTACTATTGTAGTATTTCAAATTATTTTATTTTTTTGACTAGCCAGAGCGGACCTTTATTATTAGGACTGACTAATTTACAGCAAGTGGGCTTTGGGGTTGCATGCCTGAGGCTCTGCTTGTCTGTGTCTGCTAATGCTCCAAGGAGGTTTGTAATCACAAGGAAAAAGAAACAGCAACGTTTAACTCCAGACTCCAACATAATTCCTATAACACATGCATGAAAAATGCTGTTAGCCATTGCTCTTTAGGGCAGGCAGTGGTGATGACAGGGAAAGCTGTGCTTGCTGTGGAAAGACTTTCCTTGTACAGGTGTAATGTAATGCGTGTGTACATTTGGGTCTGCTGATGTTTTAGCAATGTATTACCCAGTAATTGAAAACACAGGCAGGCAACATGTGATATGAATGCTAAACCTGCTGCTGAAACCTACAGCCATGCAAATGGGGATGGCCTGATGTGCCCTCTATGAACACAGCTCATTTTTAAAAGATGTAAGTTTCAAACTGCATGAGCTCAAAGCTTGGCTATTCCAGGGAAGTTTGATCTTTACTGCTCACTTGTCCTGTAGTGCTCTACCTATGGGTCACTGCGTCAGTGTTTTATATGGGTAGTTACTTCTTATGATGTATGCAGTAAGTAAATGGGGCAGATTCTGCCACTGGAATATGATGACAAACTATCTACTTCTATAGTGTGTTCATTTTTAGATTTGAAAGCATTTTATAAAAGAAAAGCCAATTACTCCTACATTCTACATAGGGAAAAGAGCCAGTAAGCGTTTAAATTATTTATGCAAAATCCATTACCAGGTCAGTGGCAACATCAGAACCTGGCTTGAACCTCTGTGCTGCAGTCCTGGTCTGTTTGCCAACCCTGTGCAATGTCCAGGCTATGGCACATGACGAAACAGAACAATGCTTTATTAGTCAGCCCTTAATTAATCAGGGTGTTGCAGAGAACTTGCTATGGCAGCTGCTTCAGAAAGATTTCAATGCTTTCAATGAACACCTTGCTGAAGTTCGATCTCCTGTCCTAATCACTGAAGCACAATTGATACAACAAATCATCAGATGCTATTTTCAAGCAGTCCCTCAAGCAGTTTGACTCCTCATTATTGCATTTGCTTGTACTTTTCTTGCTGTACTCATTACTGCACTTGCTTGTACTGTCCTCCAGTTCTCTGGCTGGACTTGCATGTGATAAATAACTGAGATGGCACAGGATCCTGCCTTCAGCAGCAGTGCAAATGTACATCTGGCATGGAAGGGGCAGATCACGCAGAGGCATGCACTCAAAGGAAAGCTTTCTTTACATTGTATGCAGCTACTCTTTGCTCATAATTACAGGCAAAGAGCTATTTGAGGCATTTCAGCCCATTTCTTGTTACCTAAAATAACTTCAAAGTACCCATTTATACCCTCAAAATGGGTGTGTGTTGCAAGTGTAGCTCTGAATAACTCCACAGACAAATACATCCTAGCAGTGCTAGGGCCCTATAATTGAAGAACATCCTCCCCTGTGTAACCCTCCCATAGAGGGTGCTGCACAAGTTCAAGCCTGCTCTTTGCTCCTAAGCTCAGTAGAAAAGGAGAAAATATGTTGTGTCAATTTCAAGCAACTACTGTTATGAAAAGGCAGCCGCTTTTGTATCTTGGTTGCTGTTACTGCAACAAAGAACTGTTTTCTAGCACACCCATGTTGCTGATTTTTTGTGCAGCTCCAGGAAATTCCAACCACATGTGAATTACTCCCTAGAAAAATCCCTGCAAACATCCCTTGCAACACCCTCAAGAAGATTCTTGCTTCTGAACGGGACACTTAAAGCTTATGGAATGCCATTTTCTATTGCTTAAGGGCCTGGAATTTGATTTGTGGCTAAAACATGAATCTTGCATGTTTTGTCTGAAAATCAGGCCATGTTTTTGTTTTCTTTTTTCTTGAGCTAATATAAGGGAGAAAAGCCTTCCAGAGACTGACATGGGAGGGAAGAAAGGAGACATATCTGTGCTGGTTGTTTGCTCTTCCCTGGGATTCCCCATTGCAGCAATGTGGAGGCTGGCTGCTCTGCATGTCCTTATCTTTCACAAATCCACACGAATTCCCTTTGTGGGCTGTGAAATCTTCCCACAGAGGATGAATTGCAAATGCAGAGAAAATGAACCTGGATGGAAGATGGAAGGAAGAAATCCACAGCTGTGGCAGGATCAGTATTGGCTCTGTGGGGTTGGGAGAAGACCTCTATGCTGTTGTGCTTTGTGTCAGTTGTGCTGAACTTTGAGGTTGTACATCTTTTTTCCCTGAGCTGCATCTTGCTCCATCTCAGGCTTTCCCAGTGTGGATTTCATAGCATTCTGCTGCCTTGCTACCAGCTCCCAAAGGCTTTCCTCCTCTACGGTTTTACACCTTGCTGCAACATAGACAAAGACAAATTGGCCATTTCACGCTGCTTGCACTACAACAGCTGCTCAGCTGGGCATTCAGGTGTGCCAAAGTGAGGTGGCACAGTGCTGTCAGCAGAGCAGTGTGTGTCCTGTTCCTGCTGCAGGAGTAGGGTTGGGAACAGAGGTTAGGCAGAGAAATAGTGAGGTCTCAGAGGCATCCTAGGAGTGCTGGAGGACAATATTAAAGCAAATCCACTTTTTTTTTAACCTCTAGTTGTGCAGTAACTTGAGGCTACATCTTATGGGTAAGGTCTTAATTACATTTCTTGGTGTGAACACAGATGAAAAGGAAACTTCAGTTTCCATTATTTTGGTGTAATCATTGCAAGCCACTAGGATGGCAAGGATTTTCAAGATGTCTCTGTAAATCTCACTACACTTGCACTTCAGTTGAAATGTTCTCTTTTGTGCTAAAGCTTCTCCTCATGCTTGGGGCGTTACTTTAGCCTTTTCAGTTGCAAAGAAGGGCTTTAAAAAAAAGTGTTACTGTCACCACTTTACTGGTTTATGGAGGTAATATGAAATTCGGGAAGGAATTAAGGAAGCAATCGCTTGTAAAACCTTTTGCAATGACACTTGTAATTCTGCGGAGTTAAATAGGCTGGGGCTTGCTGCTTTTCTTTCTTAGCTAGCAGAATAGCACAGGAAAGGAAAACCACATTCTTAGAGACCCTAGTTTCGTAACAGGGCATTCTAACTACTGTATGAACTCTGTTGCTAAAATCGGGTTTTTGAATGACACAAGCTAGTGAAGCACTGGGTCTGGTTTTAAGAGTACACAGTCTTTGAAATAAGATTTATAACCCAAGACAGTGTGTTCCCACACAAACTAAAGGCCTCATCTTGCTACATCACAACTCTGCTTGGTTTCTGCATCACCTACTTGGCCACAGAAGATAGCATCATCCAGTTGAGCAATATTTTGAAGACCTAATCTTATAGGCAGTAAGTTCTTAAGATAGAATGTAGGGACATGAAGAAAGGGAACTCGCATGGCGTTTTCATCCGTGTGAGTAAGTTTCCAAATGAGTAGTCCCAGTGAGCAGTTTAGAAGAGGTGATTTACAGGAATGAGAATGGAATTTAGGTTTGGACCCTCCTCTGTCCACTCCTGGACCCTATAAGCTGTTGAATGAATTTATGGGGTGGTGGAGTGTCCTGTTTGTCTACTTAATTTCAGCACTATAGCTGTCATAGCACTGGTCTTGACAAACAACATCTCAGATTGATATAATTTTACAGTTTTAAATAGTTGGAGATTGTGCAGCCAGATGATTGATGATCTGTGTAAACGCCAATACTAAAATTAAATGGTTAATTAAGTTTATTTTCCCTGGGCTGCTCCATCTGCATTCTTCCAGTGTGCTGTTGTAGAGCAGACAACTCTTCTTCCAGGAATGAATGGAGTTTTCTAGGTATAAAATGAGGCCAAGGGACAGCAAACTAGCGTGAAACCCATTAAAATGGCTGGGAGGCTTTCCATACTATTTAATGGGCTTTAGCTCATCCCTTTTATGAGCTATATGAGAGCTGTTAGCCATTTCTGAAGAGGCCCCTCTCTGGGGTCAGCATTGGCCAACTGCGTTGGCAGAGCCGGCAGCTGGTGGGCAGCCACATCTCATCCCACGTGTCAGAACCAACCTCAGAAAGAATTACAGCATCCACACACAGCCCAGTGATGTTGCACCTCCTGAGAGGGATGTGCTGGGTAAGCCTGATTTCTTGCAAAAGAAGTTGGCATCACATCCAAAATACCTAACATGGTGTTAATTCAATTCTCTGAAGTCTCTCCAAATGGTGTCTCTATTTGTTGTCAGCTTGGGGTTATTCAGATGAAAAAATGTCATGAATTCTACGTGCTGAAATCTCCCTGTGCTCTGGTACAACCAAGGAATACCTAAGCAATATTAAAGTGGCTCTCAAGCAGAAACAGCTTTGTTGAGAGCAGGAATTTATCACAGATCATTGTACCTCTGTACCAGTGTAAAGATGGAGAAAACTACAATTATGAGACTTCAGTATAGGGATTCTGAGCATGTGAGGCTTGTACCCTGTGCTTGCCCAGAGGTGTTTGGTGTTGAGGCTTACCCAGAGGCTAAAACTTGTGTCCTCAGGGATGGAGGTGGCCCTGACGAGGTGCTGGAGGGGAGGCCACAGCCATGGAGACCTTGGCTTAGGTGCTGCTTGTTCCTTTGGGCTTTTACTCATTTTCTTTCCTTATTGGACTTCACATTTTGGATAGCAGAGATTCCTATCTGGTTGGCGGTAATCTAAGTGTTACCTTTACCTCCCCTTTCTTCCTCTGTGGCACTTTGCCTGTTTGATGGGTTTGGGGAGGAAGAGCATCTCATTGTAAGGGCGGCAAACCACGTCCAGACCCTTCTTGTGCTTCCATCTCCTGAGTTGCTTGTCCCCCCTGCTGTTCCCAATCGCTTCAGTGATTTATATGCCCACACTTTGTCTCCCTCTCATTCCCGTGCTGACTCTAACTTCATTTTTTGGGTTCAGAACTATTCTGAATGTCTGAGCTTCAGAGTGGGTAAAGCTGAACCCAACTTCAGTCTCCTCACAGCCCTGGGATTTCTCTGCAGTGCTCATCTCCCAGCAGCACAGACCAATTAATAATGTCTTCGGGTCCTTTTCTAGACCTGTGCGCGTTCTTGTTGCTCTCTGAAAAGGCACATCTCCATCCCCACAGCTGCTCCTTCCAATTGATTTTCAGGTGCTCTCACTGCAGGTTGCGTCCACCAGTTCCCTTTCCAGAAGAGTTGAGTGTAATTGCTTCAGTTTCTTCTGAGAGTCTGTATCTTAAAAGGTGAGCCACAGCTTCTGCAGCTGGAGCTCCCCATGGCTCTCACGTATGCAAAGTGCATTTCCTCTTGCCAGAGGCTTGAAAATTTCTGTGCATGTGATGGAATATGATGCCAGCACTTTGTGGTGTTTCATGCTGGATCAGAGCTTTTCTATTCTAATTCTGCCTGAATTAGGAGGCTTAGTTCTCAGCTGCTGTTAGACAATATCTAAGTCGATGACATTTCATGCTTTGAAAAGCTTCTCTGAACATGCTAAGATGAAGCCTATTATTTAGGTGGTGTTGGAAAAATATTTAAACTGTCTCAGCTCTATTTTCTACCAGACCATTTGGATGAGAATATCTGGCATCAGTCTTCTGTGCTGAAATCTGAAAGGCCCAAAGTCTTGCTTGGAGAAGTGTTGAGCAGTGGTGGACCGAGTAGATTTTGTCTGGGGGAAGCAGACTGTTCTAAGCTTGTTTTGAGGTGGAATTGTGGAAAAATGCTCAATTGTGGAGAGTTTTGTTCTTAGGGAAGTGTTTTAATGATGCACTTGCTTTGGTGTAGCAGTATCTACATCAGTGTGTCTGGATTCATCAATATGGTTCTTCTCTCACCTGCATCCTTTAGGGAATTTCAGGTGTTTCACCAGTTACTTTCTATTTGCATGTTCATTTGATGGCTAGGTGTGTCCTGGCCCTTCATTCAGCTTTTCTATTCCTGTGTAAGTCACAGATCTTGAGGAGTTCCATATTTCTATACTTGTTAACTCTTTTCCCTTAAAAAATCAATTTAGGTTGTAACTTAAAGTCTATTTTACATGCATCATTTCTCAGTATAATATCTCTTGTTGGAAGTTATGGCTGGCTCTTCAGTCTGCAGTGAGAGTGTATCTTCTTGCTGAAACAGAGGACAGTGAATAGGAAAGCCAACTATCTATTAATCAAGTAGTTAATTAAAAGCTTTCCTGTCTCCCGTTGGTTCTGGATGAGCTCTGCCATCATGGTCCCTTCCTTAATACTTTAAGGCAGGCAACAAAAAACTGTTGGAGTCCATAAATCATCCACAGGCCAACAATTGTTCAAGGAGAATTCTCCTGTTATGTTCAAAGGGTACAAATCACACATCCTAGCTAGTCTCAAACTGGGCACTCATGGCACTCTGCTGAAGTTGCAGGATGTTGCCAAAAAAATCAGGCTGAGCTGACTGCCTATTGCAAAACCTGAGCTGTTACCTCTTTGAGTGGCCCAACAGAAGATCTGATAACCCATTTTCTATGGCTTAGCTTGTATTTCATTTCGTACCTTACAAAGAAATCTCTCTGTACGCTTTGTTTAATAAAGAGCACTTTTCATGCTAAATATTCTATTGGAGCCAGCTGGAAGTTGTTGTTCATTTCTTTGCTAAAATTAATTGAACTGTTTTCCTGGAAAAAGCTGCGGTGTGCAGGAGCCATTGCTCCATGGCACGTGGCATTGGTTTGAGAAATAGTTATGTAAAGCCACGGGAGTAATGAACAGTGCATCGTGCAGCTATATCTGCAGTTCCAAGGAGCGACCTGCTCAGTACAGAAATGCTTATATTCACATACTGCTCTTGTTTGTAGTTTGTATTCTAATTTCTAACGAGGAAGCTGCATCCGTCCACTGGGAGATGGATACAACTGGAGTCCTGCAGTGTGTTAATGGAGTGAAGGCAATCTTCTTGCCTTTCTGTTGATTCATACTGCAAATCTTTTCCACTTTGAAGGATTACTATTAGTTTGGTTTTCCAGCTTTGCTAGGAGACGTCTTGTATCCTCTCAAAATAGGAACATTTGAGTTGCAGTTGGCATAGACTGAGAAATCCTTTGTTAATGCACCATTCTGGGGGTTCAGCAGCAACTTTTGTGCCCTCAGAGAAAGAGCACTCATGGGGATCGCCCAGTCCACGCAGGGCTGAGATGGAGCTCAGCTCCTTTAACGCAGCTACCTTAATCCAAACCATCTGGCCCCAAGTGATGTGAGCATTGTGCCTGCCTGTGACAAAACTGGGAGCCTGGAGCTTCAGCTAGTTAGTTTATTGATAGGAGAATTGCTGTAAATTTGCTTCAGGGATATATTTTTTTTAATAAAGACGCATTTGTTCTAATAAGACACACTTCTCTTCATGCAGCTGAAGCCGTAAGTGAAAAGGAATGGCGGAATTTGGTGCATGATGTTATTTATACAAATGTCTTTCACATTACTGTGGTTTCTCTAACCTGGAAAAGCAAATTTGCCTGTGTTTTCATTTCCTAAGAGGAGATAAGAACTCCCTGGAAAAAGCCCACTGAGCTGCTGAGCCTTGATGTGTGCTACCTTATAAAGCATGGCTATATGTAAACCACATAAATGGAATGTAATTGCAAGCTTCTGCTCCATCCTATATATATACAGTGACCAGACAGTCTGGTCAGCAGCATCCTGAGGGATGTCTGGTCACCTCTCTTTGCCCCTGCTCTGCCTGTTCTCTGCCTCTTTCCTCATCCTTGCCCTATGCTTAGAAGAGACCTGACTGATGCTGTGGAAGGAAGCAGAGGATTTACATCTTGCAAAACTGCACCAGTACTTCTGCTGCAGCCCTCCTCACTCCAAGGCTGAGGGTTCCTCCAGTCGGCAGAGCATGGGATGTCTGTGCCCTGCTCTGTAAGAGTGCAGAATAACCAGCCCTGCGTCCTACACCAGCTCCATCTTTCCTGGTGTTTCTCTACTCTGAATCCAGGTCTGCTTCTACCATTAATGGTCAGAAGGTTTGAGGTTTGACCTGATGTCTCACCATAGATCCTAGCTCTTCTATTTCTGTTCCTGAGCAGTTTGAAGATAAATTGTAATGCTCACCTGGTTGCACCTTGCTCCAAGCCCTCTCATTACTTTGCCTTGCGATTATTTGGCTTGCGACTACCAGGAGCTCAACTTTTTCTTCTGTTTCTTTTTTTTCCTAGCCAAGTACAGATTTAGCTTTCTAGTGTCTCTGCTTGCAGTTTGTAGCAGTGATTTGGATTGCTCAGGTTGCAGCTGCCCTGTGCACGGGGCTGTGGCCTTGCCAGATAGACTAGAGGATAGAGCTGCAGCTGCCCTGTTCCTGTGCTAAACCACATCCTCAGCTCAGTGTCTATTTCAACTTTGCACCCTTGAGCTCAAACCTCAGCGAGGTCTAGCCTGGTCAGGGTTTCACACTCTCACCCCTGCTCTCTGGGGTGGCATCCGTGGGCCTGGGGCTTGTGGCAGGCTGAGTTTGTATGGGCTGCAGCCAGAAAGCTACCATGTGGCTCCTGACAGCCTGAACTGGGGGTGAGCTATAAATAAGACCCTCTGCAATCCAAGCCTGCCAGCCTTTCTGTGTTTATGGGATAGGCACTTAATCAAACCCTGTGTTTTATGGACACATACACTTATACTTTGACATCAACCATTTAGGGCTATGTGAGCCTTTAAAAGTTCTCACAGCCTTTTGCTGCCCCAACTGATTACACACAAATCTAGTTTGGGTGCTGGCTCCCAATTCTGCATGTTGCCTTGCCCCCAGTCTCTTCCAGGTCAGGGAAACCAGGTTTAAAAGGCTTCACCAGGACACCCAGGTGAACATGGTTTTGCTGAAGCTATCAGCTGTCTCAATATGAAACCAGATTTGCAACAGTAATTAATCTTTCCAGCAGAGCTGCTTGTGTGGAAGTTTTGCTTTCACTTCATCCAACTGTCAACGTACATCTCTATCATTTTGTTCCTTTCCTGTTCTATGTGTTTCTTGTAACATTGACAATGGCATCTGCTTTTATATGGGAACAACTGTATTTTATAGTACAGGAGCACACAAGGTGTATTTCAGTAAAAGAGACAAATAGAAGTTAATTCACACTTGGCAAGCACTGAGACAATGAAAGCACAAATCCGTGCAGGGATGTGAAAATCAAGTACTGAATTTTATGCTGTCATGTAATGAATGTTTAACAGCAGAGGTTTTTTTAATAGGAGAAAATTTGCATATATTCTTTACATACACTATACACCAGGTAGAGTTGTTAAAGCCTGGAAAAAAGTGCTGGGTAAGCATTTTTTCCTCTGATTGAGAAAAGATTTCTTGCTCTTCCATTTTGCTTTAACTTCAAAATCCACTGCAATCCTCACTCCTCCTCTGCCATTAAGATGATGTCTGAGTGGAGTTTTTCCTGTCTTTTGCTTGCTAACAGCTCCCCTTGCTCCTGTTGTGGGGCCACAGATGGGGGTGTTGGAGGGGCTGATGTGGTTCCCCAGATACAAAGGCAGAAGAGCCGCAGCCAGGGCTCCACATAGGCTGTCTTATGAAGGGCAGAATGTAAAGGAGCAGTAAAGGATAGAAATTTTTTTTTCCCCTCTATAAACCTAGGGAGATTTTAAAGTCATTGGGAAAAAGTCCAGAAAAGAAATGAAGTGTTTAATAGTGCTATTTGTGTGCTGAGTGCTCTGCAGTTCTCATGCCTTTCCCCTCCTCCCTTCTGTTCCCCTGATCTGTGCTTTAGGATTTATAAACCGATTCAAGTGCAGATTTTGAACCCAAAAGATTTCTTCTCTCTCCTCCTGAAGTTATGTTCCCCTCTCTGCCAAGTTGCAGCATGGCCTTGATTTCCAGCCTTGCAGCACCAAGAGAAGTCAAGGGAGTGATGCTGGAGGCACCAGAGACCATGCAGCTCCTACAACAGCCCAGACACCGTGCAGATGTCTTTCTGCAGGCAGATGAGGAGCTCTACTCCTGACCCAGCAGCCTGCAGCCCTGCTGGTGGGAACCTCAGCAGGGCTGGGACCAGGGCCAGTCTCCCTGCTTCCTTCTCTCCCTCTTGCTGAATGACCACGGCTGTCCCCACGGGCCTCCTAACAGCCTTGTCATGGTTGATGGAGAAAGATCTTTCCTTCCTTTATCTCTTCTCATCCAGAACATCTTTTTATTGTTTTCCTGCTTCACTGGCTCTTACATTTCAGTTTTCAGTTGCACGCATGTTTTATCCCTTGTGCTCTCTTAAAGCTGAAACTAGGAATTATGATAACCTCACAAAGATCGTGTTTTTCTTTGCAATTAGTTGCACAATCTCCTTTTTGAGAAGGAGCAAATCTGTGTTTTGACACTGAGAGTTGCCCTGCCTGCTTTGCATTCGGGTAAATCCAACCTGAGGCTTTAAAAAAAAATCCCTGACTGGCAGAGGGGTGCATTCAACCCCTGGTTTGCAATGATGAGATGTTTCCTGCCACTCAGTTCTTCTTGCTCTCCCAAGAGAGCCCAGCCCTGCCTGTGGTCAGGTCCATGCTTGTTTCATGCATAGTTCAAATTTTTCAGCAAGTTTCTACCATGGAAAACAGCACAGTCACAAACAGGTTACGTGGCTGCCATGGGCACGACTGAAATGTCTCCTCTAACTTGGCTTGGGAGAAAATAAAACTGCTTTGTGTCTAGATGCTGGCAAAGGTACCTGAAGCATCTTGGTGTACAAATTGATTTGCCAAGTTGGTTTTCACAGCAGGATTGCATTCTATGGGTGTATTACTAACGTGTTGTTAGAATAAGAAAGGGTGCTGTAGTCTGGGAAGAGAAGATTTATCTTATTTAAATGAATCTCAGTGAATTCAGTGAGAACATCTCAGGGGATGTTCTTTTCCTGAGGTTCCAGGAGCATAACATCACCAGCTGCAAACCAACAGTAAATGAGACGCAGTGCCCAGTGGGTGTTGCTTATGGGGTACTCAGTTTGCTGTCAGTATTCTTCCCGTGGTGCTGTCTGAGAGTTGGTCTTCTGAAATAAAAAGAAAAAAGAAGTAAATTCAGCAACGTTTCTGCTTGTGACATGAAGTAAGGAGCTTATTTTCCCCTCTAAGCTTCCCATTTTTTTTTAAAGGACGTTTCAGAAGAAATGCTTACAAATCCTACTACTTCTTGTTGAGAGGTTGGTGTGGGGTAATACAAAGCTAATTTGGAATTTGCTGCCTGGTTGTGCCGTAAGTTACGCTGTAGCTGACATCAATTTAGAAGTCTTGTTGTAGCATTACAGCTTTTACAGGACCTAAGTAGACATCAGATATATTTATAGCTTAGCACACTTTGTAAATCTGAAATTTTGTCCTTTGCTCTTTCTGGACTAGGCAAGAAATCAATACAATAATTCCTTCGGGCCATTTTTCAGCAAAGATGACAGTATATAAACTGATGTAAATCAGCAGTTTGTGTACTTCATATTCTGCTTAGAGCTAATTTGGATTAGACTAAGGTTTAAGATTAATCTTAATGCAGTGTAAGGAGTTGCTCATTGCTGTTTCCTCAAACAGTATCCTGTGAATATATTGTGATCTACAGTACACTTAAGGTGGTGTAATGGAAATATTTTTTTTAACTGATGGATTTTCCAGCACTTATATTCAGAGATAATTTTCTAGTCTGGCTTTGTGATTACCAGGATAGTTAAGTGTTTGGAAGAAAATGAAAGTATGTTAGTTTCAGGTAAAAAATATCATCCTTAAGTAATGCAGATGTTTTTAGCCAAACTTGCTGTAAATTGCCTCAGGCATTGAAACTTTCTCACTGAATTTTGCTAGGTATGTAATTAACCCTCTAAGATGCATGTAGAGGTAAAAAAATATACACGAAAAATCACATTGCAAGCCAGAGTTTTAACAAGAGTTGCACATCGTGTCACCGTTCCAGTCCATCATTGTCCCAGAGGACATATTTTCTTCAATTAAACTGATAAATTGCTCCAATGAATCTAATAAAACATGATTCCTCTGAAATATGGCCTGTGTTGCATAAAGCAGGGTGAAGACACCTTAGTGACAGTGATAGAACAAGGGGGAATGGTTTTAACCTGAGACAGGGGAGGTTTAGGTTAGATATGAGGAGGAAGTTTTTCACACAGAGGGTGGTGAGGCACTGGAACAGGTTGCCCAAGGAGGCTGTGGATGCCCCATCCCTGCAGGCATTCAAGGCCAGGCTGGATGTGGCTCTGGGCAGCCTGGTCTGCTGGTTGGTGACCTGCACATAGCAGGGGATTGGAACTGGATGAGCATTGTGCTCCTTTGCAACCCAGGCCATTCTATGATATGATTCTATGATTCAGTGACACCCTATGAGCTGCTTTCTTCTACTCTTACAGCAACATCTGTTCACAGAATGGCCAGGGTTGGAAGGGACCTCAAGGATCACGAATCTCCAACCCCCTTGCCACATGCAGGGCCACCAGCCTTCCCATTTAATGCTAGACCAGGCTGCCCAAGGCCCCATCCAACCTGGCCTTGAACACCTCCAGGGATGGGGCATCCACAGCCTGTCCTTATTTGCAGCCTGTTCCAGCACCTCACCACTCTTTCTGTAAAGAATTTCCCCCTGACGTCCAACCTAAATCTCCCCTCTCTCAACTTAAAACCATTTCCCCTCGTCCTGCAGTTATCAACCCTTTCCAAGAGTTGATTCCCCTCCCCTCTGTAGGCTCCCTTTGGGTATTGAAATGCTGCAATGAGGTCACCCCACAGTCTTCTTTTCTTTATGGTGAACAAGCCCAGCTCCCTCAGCCTGTCTTCATAGGGGAGGTGCTCCAGTCCCCTGATCATCTTTGTGGCCCTCCTCTGGACCCTCTCCAACAGCTCCCTGTCTTTCTTGTGCTGGGGGCTCCAGACTTGGACGCAGTACTCCAGATGGGGCCTCACAAGAGCAGAGTAGAGGGGAACAATCACCTCCCTGTCCCTGCTGGCCACCCCTCTTGATGGAGCCCAGGATACCATTTGCCTTCCAAGCTGCAAGGGCACACTGCTGGCTCATATTAAGTTTTTCATCTATCAAGACCCCCAGGTCCTTCTCCACAGGGCTGCCCTCCTTCCAGTCTGTATGGATGCCTGGGATTCCTCCTGCCCAAGTGCAAAACTCTGCACTTCGCTGTGTTGAACCTCAACAGGTTCACCCGGGCCCACCTTTCTAGCCTCTCGAGGTCCCTCTGAATGGCATCCTTTCCTTCAACCGTGTCGACCGCACCACTCAGCTTGGTGTCATCAGTAAACTTGCTGAGGGTGCACTCGATTCCGTCATCGATGTCATTGATAAAGATGTTAAAGAGCTCTGTCCTCACAGCGGGGGTGATTTACCATTCCGGTCCCCACCCAGAGGTTTAGGGATGCAGGGCTCAGGGATGTGAGAAGTACTGGAATCCTGGCTGCCAGTGAAGACCGAGGCAAAGAACTTGTTCAGTACCTTAGCCTTCTCTTCATCCACTGAAGCCAGTTCTCCTTTTACATTTACCAAAGGAGGTACACTCGCTTTGGCCTGTCTCTTCTGGCCAATGTACCTATAGAAAGTCTTCCTATTGTTTTTCACATCCCTCACCAAGTTCAGTTCCATCTGTGCCTTGGCTTTCCTGATCCCATATCTGCAAGTCCAGACAGCATTCCTGTATTCTTCCCAGGTGACAGGGCCTTGTTTCCAGAGCTTGAAATCTGTTCTCCCAGGATCATGGAGGGAAGTAACTGAGGTTTCCTCTATAGCTTGTGGTCAAAGTCATAGGTGTTCTCCAGCTGTATGCACTGTCCTCTGATGCAAAGCAGCCCCAAACTTGGCTTAGCTTTGAGATGTTAGGTGTGCATGTTACTTTGCATCACTGGCCAGAGCTTACCATGAATCTGGCCCACACAGTGGGCTCATGTTTATGAAGAGAGCTGCCAAAACCATGAGAAGGCTTTCCACTGCTCTGAGCAAAATTCAACGCAAAGTAAATAACGATCATCATGATATGGTGCTTCTTGGGCTTTTTGAAGCACAACGTGGGATACAAACAGCAGCCTGGGGCTTGGAAGCTCCTGTAGTTGGAGCGAAGTATTGAAAACTCACCGAAATCTAGGCATGTGCACTGCACCTGAAGGGTGACTCCAGTATGCATCCCAGCTCACTTTTCTTTAGGCGTCTATGTGAATTACATATTGCATATACATTCAGGTGATCGTTTAATTGGTCAGCGTACACTTTAAATAGCAATTGTAATCATACATTTTTTTCTTTTCGTATTAAATCGTAAACCTCAATCTATTTACTTCCTCTTTTTGCACGCCAAATTTCTCAGGAAATTGAAGGCAGGAATTTGTTACATTTCACAGCAAAAGATTTATGAGCAAAGTGGTTTCCAGTGAAACATGAATCAGTTATTTTCTGTCTCTATCAAGAGTTAGCAAAAGCTTTACTTAGATAAGCGAGATGAAGAGAGAAGACTACATACGTGTTTCCAGTGCTTAAGCAATATTTTCTGTGTCCAGTGTAGATGTGGGAATGGAGCCTCATGCACTGTCCTGTTGTGTATTTGCAACAGTGCGTGTTTGCGTGAGTCTCAAGAAAACAGTTACAGAATTTTTATTTATTGAGTTTTCTTATAAAGAGCAGTTTTCCTTCCTGAGGAATAGCTTTTCATTATAGAAGGTCTAAGTAAGTAGATGCAATCGTGTTTTCAGAATGTATTACATCTCAGGGAAAACATTTTATTAGGACTTTTAGTCTGTGACAAATGTTGAATGGGAATTCTAAAAGAGTTGTGTTTGTTTGCTGAAGCGTGCTTAATTTAAGCTTAACCATTGGCCACGACTTCTTCATTACCATTCCCAGTAATGGACTTGAATATGTTAACATTCATTTCTACATTCCAAAGAAGATTTTCAGAAAAAAAAATGAGCGTTGCATTAAATACCCTATTTTCCACAAGAAGAAAAAGTTATAGTCAATTTAACATGCAAGCTCCTTGTTCCCAGTCATTGCAGAGACTGAGGCAAGAAGAAAACACGTTATTTGACATTCCTCTCAAATAACTTGCCATTTCTGCTTTGTTTCTTTCTATGAATAACCTGAAATCACCTTAATTTTTTAATTCAATTAGTAGTCAGCTAATTGCTTCTGCAAGCAGCTAATGAATGTAAAGGAGAAGGTTTTGAAGCCTCTTGTGGGAAAGTTCAAGTATTTCTGATGAGCTCTGAAGTGTGGAACTCAGCTCTGTGCTGGAGTGAGCACAGTTCTTGCCCCCCTTCCTCCAGAAACCTTGGAGACCAAATTGTAGTCATTGCCAAACCAGTCTGCACGTATACAGAGCACACGGGACCACTGCAAGGGATCTTAGAGAGTTTCTGTGCTAAACGTGTGCTGATGCCCACAGCACGTGTCAGGGGTTGAGATTTAAGGGATGGCGTTGGAGGGTGGAGCTGCCTCATGCAGGGGGTTGGAGGACTGGTGCCTGCTGCCTTGTAGCTTGGTGTTAGCTGCCTGCAGGTCCTGGGCTATGGAGAAGAGTTGGTCGTTCCTTGTGCCAAGGGCTGCTTTCCTTGGAAATGTGAACAGGGCTTTTCCTATGCAGAAATGAAGGTCTGTAGCTCGTGTGAATCGACATAGCTTCTATGGATTGTAACGGCAGTCCTGATTTATCCCTTCTGGATGAGCTTGGACACGGAGGTAGTCCTTGAGCCATGGGCAAGGTGAGCTGGGGAAGGAAGCCATAAAACACAGCAGCACGTGGAGCTTGGGTTCACCAGGTCCCAGTGGTACCAGCATCACAGAATTTCAGTGTTTCCAACACTAATTCCTGGGGTGTATATGAACCCAGCTAAAACATGCCCCTGTTTGCAGAGTGTGCTTAATTAGGGATAATGACACCGTAATGTACTTCATAGGAGTTATGCTCTTGGTATTCTCTACTTGGAAATCATTCATTTTTGCCACATGTGAGACTTTGTCTTCCAGTTCAGCAGTCTTTTCTAACAAGATGTAGAGAATATTTAAGCATAGATAAGGTGGGACTTTTGGGTAGGCTTACTAGGGCTCTGGTCAATGTGATTGGGATAGAAGAGTGATGTTTTATTTCTACTTCTGTTATTGATTTAATCTCACCATGAGCTCTCAGCATCTCATTTTCTTAACTTGTAAGATATAGACCTGCTACATTTCAGGGTGCTTTGAGTTATGGTAGGGAAAATTGAGGTTTCTGTTTGAAGCTGCATGGAGGAGCAGACACACACATCCATAAAGAGATGTACCTCCTGTGTGAAGCCATCCATATGCACATAAAGTTATACCAAAGCCAGCAGGGAGGGCTGGGGAGGTGGGTTTGCTTCAGAATGATGTTATTCACGCACATTTCACAGTGTGTTTAATTGTCTTTGTTTATTTTCTTACCTGGGGTTACTGATCCCCCAGAAAACTGAGTCAAATACTCTCACTTGCAAGGGGTGAAATTCTGTTAGGGTTCAATAAAAGAAGCTTGAAAAGTCATCAGCCTTTGGAAGAAAGCTTCAGCCCTCTGAGTAACCTACAGAGGAGAGTTTGGGGGTTCAGACAAGGGAATCCAGTGCTGAGAGACAAACACATTATTCAGCACAGAAGGCTCTGAAAAGAAGAGCTGCGACTTCTTTAATTGCCATTTTTCGTATGTTTGGGTTTTGCTTTTGTGCCTGTAAGAGGAGCTGGGTCAGACAGCTGCTGGTGCAGGTTCTCACCATCACACCATCACACAGGCAGCGTGAGCCTGAGCCAGGTCAGTTCATGCAACCCACCTAATGCAAGTAAATTTCTAAGCCATGCTGTAATATCTGTGGTGCACATCTGGTAATGACAAACAGTTCTAGCTCACTAGACAAGCAAAATAACTGTCAGCTCTGTTTTCCTCTGAGGCAGCTTTTATGGACGAGGCATCATTTTTCTGTAATTAATGTTTTACAGGATTTTAGAGCAGCATGCTTGCAACTCGCTGAGGACGCAGCCTTGCCCAGGCACAGGGATGGCTCATGCCTGCTGTCTTGCAAAGTAACAAAGAATCATGGTTCGTGTTAATTTTTATACATCTGAAAAAGAACTGTTCTAAGCATGGCTTAGAGTCCATTCTCTGTAAAGACAGCATGCAGCAACCTATAGATGTTTAAGTTTTATCTAAATCATACAGAAGCTGCAATGTGACTTAGACATGAGTCTACAAGTAATAAATTAAAGGTATTAATATCAGACAGAATAGAAAGGCTTCCAGCTTCCCTTCACTGACGTGAATTTATTGGAAGAGGAAGGCTTTCCATCTCGGTTGAAAGACAAGATTCTATAAAAATCCCCAGATGGAATGAGGAAGGTATTTGGAAATTAGCCTTGCTCCTTCATCACCAGTCTCTCACCCATGCAGGTGCTGGGAGCCATCCAAATCTTCTCTTTGTCCCAGCAACATCAATCATCAGCTGTTCCTAGCCTGGTCCTTCACGTTATGATGCCAACACTGCTGGTAAATCTGCATCAGCAGATGCTACCCCATTCACAAATGAATTACAAGAGCTGTTCACAATGCAGTCTTGCCCAAATATGGTTCCACCAACAGTTTTGTAGTGCTTGAAATCAAATGCCAAAAGGTTTGGGGACTCAGTTTATGAAGATACCCAAGTGAGTAGCAGTTCCATGTTCTGTGTATCAGGAGTTAATTCCAGCAAAAAGACACTCGCAGGAATAAATATCAGGAGAAAATCTGTAGCTCTGTGATATAAAACTTGGCAAAAAAAGCAGTGTATCTGATGCATGAAGGGAAACAGGAAGCTATCTGAATTCAAGCATGACTCCAGGCTTCAGACAAAGGCTAGAGTTTCTCATCTTCTTTGTGCTGCTTCTTGGGGGTGCAAAACATTGCTTTTTAAGTAAATGGTTTCAAACTAAAAGAGGGGAGATTTAGATTGGATATAAGAAAAAAGCTGTTTTAGATAAGAGTAGTGAAGCACTGCGCAGGCTGTCCAGAGGGGTGATGGTGGCCATCCCTGCAGACACCCAAGGTCAGGGGATGGACTCTGAGCACTGATGGAGCTGTGGGTGTCCCTGTGCATTGCAGGGGCCTTTAGAGATCCCTTCCATCTCAAATGATGCTTTGACGCTATGAAATATTGATGCATTCAAGACTTTAACCTAACTAAGAGCAGACTTGAGGCCGTTGCCTTTCTCTGCAGATTGCTTGCCCACGCAAAACTATTTCTTATCAAAAAGGTACGCTCATTTCTGGCTAATTTTAAGCCACGTTTACCCGACTGCTTGTGTGGAAACAAAACTCAGTTGGTTTCAAATACAAGAGAAATTTGTCACTGTTTCAGAAAAAAAAAACGTTCAGAAAGAATGTCCCATTAAAAGAAGCAGCCTGCGTTGTTATTGAAAGTGAACAAGAGAAGTGTTTACATGATGTTGAAGTCCATATGTGGTTTTGGTTTGGACAGGAGGTTTCCTTTCCACCTATCACGCAACTACAAAATCCATTATTATTTCACCCCTCTATTTTACTGGCATTAGAGCCAATTATTAAAGTCTAAGCTGATAATGACAAAATAATGCACATAATGAAAATACGTCCTTAAATATTTGCACATCACAGTACTCAACTCCATCAGCATCTTGGGGTGTACACAGAAATGAGAACGCATTGATTTAATATTCACAGATGTCTGAGGACAAGATTTTACAGACAGTAGGAGAAGAGGAGAAGCATTTCACATATTTCTCATAATTCATTTAACTTACAGGAATGACGTATTTAGGGAAGCCAGGTCAGTGTCCCCACTGCTGCCAGCCCTCTTCAATGCCAATCAGGCTGCTGTGTTTCTTCTCAATGAGGAAAGCACACTTATGGGAAAATGACAGCATGGCTATTGAATGGTTTGACCCTGTGGTCTCTGCTGGCCAGGCCCATGTGGTATTTAAAGGATGCTTTCCCCGGATGATGCACTTCAGATGATCTCGGACTCACCAGATGAGGCACACACATCTGCAGTTTAACCCACGTGGCTTCGTGAAGCGAAGCCTCTGTACTGGATTCACATTGCCTGGAGCTGAGGGAAAAATGGAAGAGAAGGGATGAGAGGGGAAATCCTTCCATCTGCATCCATCCGGCTGAATGGTGTGATGGGAGGCTCTGTTATCTTCCACACATCTCCACTGTTTTGCTGCAGGCTGAGAGACATTTATTTTTATTATCTGAGGTAAACATACTGGAAAGAAAAAGGGAAATGTTGCCAATGTTTATTTAGCCTTACTGACTGATATCCTACTACTATTGCACAGGGATTTGCACGATGTGCCAAGACTTGATGAGGATGATGTTTCAAGATCGACTCAGAGAGTGGGTGGATCCTGCCCCAAGACATATTTGATTCTTCCTTGAACTAGAATTTACTTTTTGGCGAGTCTCCTTACATCACTAGTAAATTCTGTGCTCGGAGGACAAGGTTAAAATCAGTGTTGTGAGGGCCAGAGATGTGCCTGGGCAATCACTTTAGCAGCAGTGACATTGCTGGGCCAACTTGGGAGTCGATCGCACCAGAGCAATGATGAGCTTCCTATGACTTATGGTAAAGTATTTAATGTCAGTGCAACATGTAAGGCAGTTATGAGAGACAGCTCTCTGTTATCACAAGCTGCAAAAGTATGTGTTGTCAAACTTGAGACAGCCGTTGTGCTGGATTTGTCAAGCAGATGTCACCAGATACCAGTGGTGCAAAAAAAATCCCCATCCTTCCATCACATCTGTGATGAGTTAATGCCATGGGGTATTTGCCTCACATGTCCAGTCACAGCACAGCTCTGCTGAGCTCAACCCACGACGCAGCAGTTCGTTTTTGAGGATCATTCAATCATCCTAAATATTTGCTGAGAAGCCACTGCAACCCCACCTACGTGGGTGAGCTCTGCAGCTGCACAGCTTTCACGTGGCAATGGAAGGAAGCAATGCCTTGTGGTATTAGGGAGCCCAGCTCTCAAACAGACACAGGACTTTGTTTTTGGGTGCAGGAAAGCTTTTCTGCACTTGACATGTATGGAAAAGTGATGGGAAAGTGGGAACACACCCTGATAGAAACAATAGTTCTAGGGTGATTGTAAATGATTGCTTTAAAAGCTGTGTACAATTAGTCTTTCCTTCTCTGGCAATTCCCCTGAGGTTAATTAGTGCAATACTTTTGGTTAATCTTGTGACAGGGAGGAAATTTGGAAGAGATAGCCAATAGCGACCTCGAATTCGTGGGTTCTTAGAAACAAATAAAGAAAATAAGCATTTTAAAAACAAAGCGTGCTTTCCTTGTTCTGTTGTTTTCCTGAATTGAAAAGTAACCTTTGAAAAGTGCTGAACAAGACGACAAATCTTGGAAATGGTTTGTCAAAAAATACCGTGTTGAAACACTAAAAAAGGCTGCCTTAGGATACCTATGCTAAAGCATTTCCATGGGAGGAGTACATAGGCTGACTCAAGTGATATTTTTCACTATTCCAGGGCTGATATATAAGAAAAACGCAGCACTGTGATGTATTTCCCAGCTGGCATCTGAGGAAATCTGTACAAAAATAAATGGTATGCAGATAAATATGGAGATGCTAACTACAGGAGTCTGTTATTGGGCCTCAGTAGCTGTTGGTTGCAACAGAGAAAATCACAGTGTAGACCCAATGTTTTAGCACCGTGTTGTTTCATCCCAAGTACTGAAATTGCCAAGTATTTTTAGAAGGTATTTTGCACCACAAGTGGCCCATTAGAAGTAAGGTGTTTGCAATAATGCCAGCTAAAGGAGCCTGACCTGAGCCCCTCCTTAAAGGGGCAAGTTATCAGGTTTGTATCCAGGGGTTGTTTATGGGGAATGCCTTGGCCAATATATGAGCAACGAGTTGTGAGTTGTGAGCGCATGATGTCCTTGTCACCGTGCACTGTGTTCATTCCATTTCCAAAATGGACTGTAGCAATTTCTGAGGCCTAAAACTATTAGGAAGGAATGCTTTCGATCACTTCTGATTCTGGGGCCATATGCTTTGTTTGCCATCATTCTCTCTGTACAAGGCTCAGAAAAAAACCCTACAAAATATATAGAAACGACCCTCAAAGCTTTTCAGAATGTTAGAGTTAATACTGAAATTTAACATCTTGGACTTAACCAGAAGTGGATCTTTTGTCCCCAAAGAATCTTGATCCCTATCCCTATACGCAGTTGGCAGGGAGTTGCTTTGGTTCAGTCCATGGTCGTGGCAGAATTCAACCAAGAGATGCCCAGTGTCTCCTTTAGCATGATTTTCATACCACTGGGAGCTCAGGTTCCTTTCATTTTCAGAAAACAAAACAAAACAGGCTTTTGCAGTGTTCCATTTCTTGTTCTTCTAATGTCTGCAGTTTGGTATCTCACTAGGGGTTGGTTCATGCACACTCACAATATCAGGGTCTGCAGAGCCTACTCGGATGGCAATTAAAGGACACAGCTTTGGAGACTAGCCACTCTTCAGCCTCTGAGTTTTCCTCTCCAGTTTCACAGCCTCACAGGTCATTTAGAGACAAACACCAAATTCACCCTCTTTTTTATAATGAATTACAAACATAGTTATGACTAGACCACTGCAAATATAAGATTGTGTGTTTATAATTTTTAGATACAACTTGCTTTAATGAAATCTATTAGCTTGCTGAGATCCAACCGTAGACAGCTAGGGATGGTTACAGGGGATGTTGTGAATTAAAATCAGCAATTGTCTTGAAAATATCCTGTAGGAAACATTCTTTTGGGTTCCAGAGAAGCCAGGAAACTGATTACTTCCAGCAGTTACAAAAGATTTTCTGGTAGTCACCAGAGAAGCAAGAAGTTTTAAACAGTTCAGCATGATTCCTCTCTGAAGCTGGACTTGATGATCTTTATGGGTCCTTTCCAACATGGGATATTCTATGATTCTATGGTTCTGTGGCTCACAGACACAATGCCAACTGACAGAGACACATCATCAGCCTGAAGATTACAGCTGGAAGCTCTTCCCCTACTGTTCCAAAAACTATAGAGGAGCACCAGAGTGCTTTAATCAATGAGTCAGACAAGGGGGAATATTGGAAGAATTTGTTTACCTCCATTGGTGATTGCTGCCCTTAGAGTTTCCTTCAGAGGAGGCAATTTCAGACTGGAGGACTATGAATAGCACGTGGAACCATAACACTGGCTAATATTATTTAATTACAGAGCTTTAACAATAGCCAATGTTTCAGCAACCTTCAATCGTTTTAGTTCAGTAACCTTTAAGATCTGTTATTCTTTGCCTTATCATTGAGTTGTAACATCATCAGGGTGGTTATCTCTAAAAGGTTTAAATTTCCAATCTATTAAAGTAATTTTAGCAATCTATTATTTCTAGGCCATTGAGAAAAGGTTAAAATGAAAATTATACTGGAGGGAATAAGTTCTGTTCCAAGTGCAGGTTGAAAACATTTCAGTTGCAGAAAGAAGTAAGGTTTCAGGGGAAGAAGCACTTATCAAGGGAAATGAAATGGCTGATAACTATTGATTAAAGCAGCTTGAGTAAGGCAATGTGAAAGGATTTTTTCACCACTAATGTAACAGAGAATTTGCAATGCATGATTTAGAAGGCTTGTACGTCAGAGGTCTTTTGAACAACTGAGTTAGACTTTAGCAGTGTATTACAGGAATGAAAAATTTCATTTTCAGAAGTAGACAGAAAGACCAGCATCCATCTCTGCACAGCCACTCATCCATTTTAAATAAAGCTGTGTGGTGCAGGAGAAGCTATAAATAATGATGTCTGAGAGCAGGAAGCAGGAGTGAACCCAGAGACTCTGACACGAAGACCTCGTGTGTCCCAGCTGGACAAATAGTCTTCACCACTTAAACCTATGATGGACAGAAGTGGCAATGCTGTACCTTAGCCAAGTAGAATGCCATTAGGTCATGGCTTAATGCCTGCTCAGTGTATGTCTATGGCAAGCACTGGCCTTTTGGTCATTGCTTGTAGCTTTGGTGTCTCCTCTTGCCCCACAGCCCAGCTTTGCTGCTGGGTCGAAGGGAGCCAAGTGCATCCAGCACTCAGCCGTGCTTTGCGAATGAGACTGAGATGAGGGAACAAAAACCATTTGTTCCCATGTGCAGAAACAGCAGCGGCAGCAAAACCTTGGAGAGAACCTGGTTCTTAATGCTAACTATGTTTATTTTTTAGTACAATAGCAGCAGTTGATTTTATTAATTTTTTACTGCACTGTTGGGAAATTTAATAGTCCTATAAAATCTAGTTTTAAACTCCTGTAATTGTCTTATCTCTTCAAATAAATGCATACTCTGGGAATTTTAAAAATAGAGGCTATCAACTGGATAGGCCCATTACTATGAATAATTTCCCTCTTAAACAAATACTGAGTCCTGACACAATAGACAATAGCCCTTCAATAACACCACTAAAAGGGGTGTTTTGTTCATTGACCCCCGTCTGCTGAGGGCTCCTTTTGAGCTGCCATGTGTGCAGAGTAAATTACAGAGCACCAAGGATTCTTGTTCAATGTGCGATTGCACAGCCCGTTGTTTGAAAACAAATAATTCAGTCATTTAATGTATTTTTACATAGTAAAACTGTGTAGCCTCTGGTACGGATGAATGGCACGTTCAGAAAAAGGAACGACCCACTTGGGGCCACGGGAGGTAAGTCTCCAGGAGGTGCTGGTATGGCAGGCTTCACAGGAGGACACAGATTTTTAAGATGCAGAGTCACATTTTAAGCAGAGGAAAGGGGAAAGTGGATGCTTTCCAACAAACACTCAAACCCATGTTTTTCCTGTTGACTCCAGAAGGTGGATGTAGGATTGCTTTTCCTTTTTCACCAATCAGATTAATGTGTCTTTACATAGTTGTTGCGTGGCTGCGAATACAAGAAGAACCTGGAAGACATGGACAGTCAATTCCTATTTATTTCCTCACTTACAAAAGTCATTTCTCCAGCCGTGCACACATGCAAACACAAATGTATGCTCTGCGTATTGTCTAACTCCACTCACTCTTGTGGAGCGTGTAGTAAGGAGCTCTTACTTTTATGGCTCTGATGGTTTCAGGAGATGACCGAGCCCTTCTAGCTTGTGCTGTCCCATTTCTCACACCATCAGCCTGGTCCAGCTTTATCCTGATGTGTAGCCCACTGCCCAGCATGCCCCCTGCCCATCACCATAGCTTGGGGCTTACCCTGAGCATCCTACAGATGGGACTTGTCCTGCAGATCACCAGGGTTTTTCTTGAAGGTCACGTTCCCACTAAATTATTCCTGCTTCTGATATTGCTTTCCACAGCTGCGTTTTTTGTTTTTGTTTTTCTGAGACGAGAAGACTTTTGAGGCAGTGACTATAATGGGGTTTTGCCTTCAGGAACCATCTTTTCCACTGACAGAAGCTGTAAAATGTTTTATGCTCTCCTGCAAAAGGAAGAATGTTAAAAGAACGAGAGCAGCAGATCTGGAGGGATGTTTCTGTCTTTCTTCACCTGATCTCATTGCTTCCCCTGCTGTGCTTGCAGGCAGGGACTGCAAGGGTGCAGAGCATACAGGTGACATGCTGTGCTTTGAAAGAGGATATCCCAGGCTCTCCCAAAGCCCCCAGGTGCTCTTCTGAAGCCCTTGCAAAATATCTTCTCTACATATATCCCAAATTTGTACCAGATGGGAATGCAGTTTTTAATTGTTACCTAATTGTGAGAATAGCAGGGATGCTACACACTGTCCTCCTTCCCCTCTGCGTGCTGAAAACCCAATAGCAGACGCACGCCACACATTTTATTTTCAGAATGAAAGCTGCCATCTGCAGCATCTCCCCCTGTTTATGTCTGCTGCATCTCCCCAGACTGAAAGCTGTTGTGTGTGTCAAAGTGGAGTCTCTCCAGTTGATGAACTTTTTTTTTTCAGGGATGACTCACACCATAGCAAATTGAGAAAGCCATTTCCAACCACAAGGCTATTTCTGAAAGAGTGCTTGGCACCGGTGTGGGAATCTTGGCTACAAGTGGTTGGTTGTAGTGGCACATGCAATACCCTAAGGCAGACATCCTGATGAATTTTTGACAGAGCAGGGTGGGAGATAATTCATCCGGCAGCTCGAGGAGGACTCCGTACCTCTCTTCCAGATAACTGAACTTTAATTTATTTAAATTTAATGGAAAACCATATGGAGAGGAACAGAAAGCTAATTTAAAGCAGCGCTCAAAGCAATCAATATGTTAACAGATTCCTTCAACTTTTCACACTTGGTTGCTGAAAAATGTTTAAAATGTGTGTTCTTTTTTTTTTTTTAGTGGTATTATGAAAACACCAGGGTTTCTGGCGGGTTGTATTCAAAACTCAAGAGCCAAAATGAGCCTATGTTGTGGAAATGAAAATGTGCTTTGAAAGGACAAGTCTTACTAGAACTGAAAATGACAACTAAGCCACCTTGTATCAAAAAATACACATCTCTGAAGTCTTCTAGGAAGACGGATATAAATCCTAAAATGTTCAAATCACTGGTCTTCACAGGGCCCAGAATAAAAGCAATGATGTTGTTGTATGGATTACATTAATACAATGAAATTGGCTGCAGAGTACGGTAAGGAATGCTTGATTATTAATGGAGTACATACAGATTGTTGCAGGAGACTGTAAAATCACCAAGTATGCACATCAAGGACAAGAGACAAATTTTACTAATTTTCATGCTTTCCATTTACATTTGGTCCACCTCAAGGTCAATTCTTTCCATGCTGACTTTTGAAAACAGACTTTCAACAGATATTCAATAGCAGGATATCTGCTAGTGTGTATCTGCTCTAAGATGTTGATCTTCTAAGATGTCGACTCTTAGATGTTGACTCTTCCATCCGTGGTCAAATGCTAATGCTGTTTTGCTCGCAGCAAGTTACAAATTGATTTGATTTTATTATATATTAAAGAAAATATAGGCAATATCGTAGAAAATGATAGATATTCCAATTATGCTTTCATAAAGATGTAATGGCTTAGTAATGTCAATGAGCTTTATAGACACTGTTTGCCATTTACATCATGGTTTCAGGCTTGAAGATTACAGGGTGAAGAAGAGTTGAAGCTTACGCTTTCCTCAAGTTTATTAGCTTGAGATTGTTAACGAGGCTGGAAGCTGAAAAGGGCAGATACTCCTTGCAATGAACTTTCAGCAACCCCTGCAAAGTCTTCTGGAAACTCTATAAATAGTCTTCAGTCGAACCTCACTGAGGGCAGGTCCAACTTCTCTGTGGCTTTTTAAAAACAAATTATTCTAAACAGCATTTTGGACACTATTTTTTTGCAAGCAAATGATCCTTGCAACTTTTTTCATTATCTCAGGCCTGGAATTCATTTCAGATTTGGCAAGTCCTCTCCTCAAATTCATGAGCGTGGTGGTAGAGCTCCAGACATAGCTCCGAAGGAAAATGAGTAAATAATGCCTACAGTGGCTTTTTATTTTTATGTTAGTTCTTATTTATTTATTTATTGTTAATATAAGATTATGTTTCTTCTATTCCTTTGCATCTTTTCCTTCTGGATTTGTTCTGTGCTGGGATTGTCTCAACTATAGGTAAAGCAACAGACAATTAAAATTCAGAGGTCCTGCAAATGCTGTATGTTTCTTGTAAAATCAAGATAATGGTAAATCCCCTGGATACCAAATGAAAATTCGAGTCTTTTGATAAAAAGCATCATAAAATTGCTATAATTAAAATATTTGTCTTCCAGTGGGTAGTCTGCTGAAAGCAATTTCATCTACAGTGGAGTACAGAGGAGCTGGAAATTATCCTTTCTATGACTCCTTAAGGCCTTATGAGAAAATCCATTGTGGTCAGTACAAAAAGACTTAAAGATTCACCCACAGAGGACGAAGCCCATGTCAGTGTTCTGGGATGCCCACAACAGCTGAGCAGTTGTGGTTTGATGCCCATTTGATAAACAGCACTCAAAGTGTTGTTCAGTCTCTGCTGATCTGGCCAAAAATGTGCAAAACCCCTTCCCAACAAAAAGTTCTGGTGGTCTTTCAGACTGGTAGGTCAGCAAAATGGAATTAATTAATAGCATAAATATGATGTGATCAAAATTCATTTAGACCTACTCAGCAGATCTCCTTTCAGTCCCTCACAAGGGAAACTACCATTCAAAGCCTTTACTTTCTAACTTAAGGATTCCTTCTGGTTCTGGTACCAACTCCCATCTGTTCATCTGCTGAGATCCATCCTAAATTCCTCCTTCCTTTATGGAGTTTTGATGGAGGGTTTCAGAATTTCAATGCAGTGAATAGAAACATTCCAATTCCACCCTTAAAGGTATTCAAGGCCTGTATACATCCACTTGATCTTGAACTACCCTTTCACTCAAATAATTCTGATAGTTTCCCCCAGCTGATTTTTACAGGAAAGTATCCTATCCTTCTTAGTCTTTAATCTCCTGGCTTTCTCTATGATACCTGAGCAGCTCAGCTGGTTAAGCCACTGTCTGCAAGGCGTAAGCCTGCTGATTTTATTTTACACTCTTCCTTACAGAAAGCAGCTTTGCTTGACCACTGCCCACTTACACCACTTCCTCAACTAGCTGAGATTGTGTTTTTGGGGGGAAACAAAGGGAAGTGATAATAGACAATCAGTGGGAGGACACTATTTTATTTGCTAAGCAGAAACTCCGTGACAGCAATGATGATGGTTTTATGAAATTAATGTTGCAATCAGCTTAAATTATGAAACTGAGAAGTACAGAAAAGGGTGGGCAACAAGGAGATCTTGAACAACAGGCATGGAATGTCAAGGCCTTGCTCATGGGGTAAATTGTTATTTGTATTGTCAACTGGTGAGGAGTGCAGTGGTTTCTTTTCCTCAACCCTCAATTAGAGGCCTATACTCTAACAGTGACATGTCTGGTAATCTAAGAAACCCATGTTTAGAAATTATTTCACAGCAGGAACGCCATTTGGGATTGTCACTCAGTGTTCTGAAATACTGTAGGTTTCCTGTCCATTACTTTTAAGCCTTCTCTCAGCTTGGCTGTACAAGTGTGCCATTGGCAGTGGTACTTGACATGGAGGAAGTACCAGGGGAGAGAAGATGTGGAACCCTCACGTTTTCCTAACCTCCCCTGGAAGCTTCCCTCTTCCTGTAAAACGTTTCTCATTCAGGCTCTTTAAAACAAATGGTGAATATTATTAAAGGGGTGAAGATATAATTCTTTCTCCATAAGTGGGCATCCATTCTGTAGCAACTGACTACATTTACATAATTAAAACAAACAACTCATTAATGACTCCCTTCATCCTTTACAACCAGGCACCACCTGTCATTTATAAAGGAAGTTCGCTTTCCAACTGATTTCACCCTTTATCAGAATCTATTATTTTTTATTTCCATGGCAGAAAGTATTTTCTGGTTCCCAAGATAATTTGTGATCTACAAATCAAGTAGTACAGAAAAATGTTAGATATCTGTTGACTAGAATAATGACTGTCTCTTCCATGTTCCTGGAAAAAGGTGCAGAAGTTTTGCAGAGCACAACACCTGGAAATCCCAGCCCTATTTGATGCTCCATTTACCACCTCACTTGGATTGCCTGCAAGGAGCCAATCCTTTCCTTCCTTCTCATGTTCTGAACCTCCACTCACACCTGGAATTCACCTCAACTCCTACATTCCTTATGAAGCTGTTTGGAAATAATTCCTATTTCCAAACAATTATTTCCTATTTCTGCTGTTATTTTAACAGCAGTCCCTCCAGACTTTTCCAATCTGTGTGGAAAGACTGATTGGTTCCCTGTGACTCACTGTTGTTGTTTTTGTGCATTTCTTCCTCAGCGTGGGTGTGTGTTGGACTTCACCTGGCACACAGGCGGGGAAGGAATGGGAAGGGGTTGGGCAGTGGGTCCAAACTGGGAGCAGAATGAGACTCTGTACATGGTATAGGAATCATTTCTGGAGCTCACTCTTCACCACTTCTGGCCCTCTGTGGGGAAAGGAAAGGGGGGGAAATGTCTGTTCTCTCTGAGGATGGCATATTTTCAATCCTTTCTCTTTGAATTTTCTGGGAACAACCCAGCAAAAAAAAAGCATTCGTCCTCAAAACAGACAGCCAACATGAAGAAAGCTCTCCTAACAAAGATGATAGAGTGACTTTAACAAAGAAAACTACTCTAATAATTCCTTTTGTCCTTCACTCTATCCATAGCTCTTTTAACTGTGCTCCCTCAGTGCCACAGACTCCTAATATATTTCTTGTCACATCGCTGCTTGTGCTCGTTTTGTGGACGAGGAGCAAACCGCAGAGACACTGAGATCTGACCTGAGAGACCTGTGGGGATCACTTTGCAGGGCTGGATGTAGGTGACATAGAGGACAGAGGGCAGGGAATCAGAGCTGCTCTTTCAAAGTCTCTATGACCATGGCCATGGATGTGGCAGATCAGCCACATCATTCCCACACCCTTTTGATCTGAAGAGTGTGCGAATACGGGTTGACATGAGTACTCCTCCATCACTTGGTGCAGAGTGGTTGCTTCCAAAGCTCTGCCCTTGAATGCAGCTTTTCCATTCCTCCTTGAAATACCGGAGTCCTTTGCAGCCCTCAGTCTCTGCACAAAGAGACCAGTTCTTGTAACACACAGCAAGAAATTCCTGTGGTGGTGTTTCAAAGTGCCAGCACATGTGGACTGCTCTTTGGGCACATATTTTTACTGTTTCCATTTCAACATGATTTAAGGCTTTGGGAAAATAGCTACAAAGGGGCTAAAAACAAAACCCCAAACTCTCCGTCTCGGCTGAGGTTGGGAAGCTTAATTTCATACTTAGCAATCATGATCTGCAGCAAGATAATTAGACTCAAACATGGAAAGAAAAGAGCCAGATGTTTTACGACCTGTTCAGCAGAGATTCTGCCTTTGATTGTGACAATTTACCATATGAAATAAAACTGTCTATAGCTGGAACTGGAGTTTAAATTCTAAGGAAAAAATCCTGCTTTCTCATAGGAAGCTATCTCAGAAAGGAATAAATAGCTTGTGAACTCTAGCAAGATAAAAGGCACAGTTAAGTCAGAAATTAATGAGTTTTGCCCTTTGTAGAGCTTAAGCCCAGGCTACAACAGAGAGGCCATTGGAGTATGTGATAAACGATGACTGCACGCATAGATAAGAATTTTTAAAACTCTCCTTTTGATCTGCTTCCATTATAACAATAATTTTGAAAAACAAAAGATGCGCATAGGACATCCACGCCACGCCAGAAGAATAAAAAGAATATGCATGGAAAAGTCATAATACTTTCAGTTTTTCAGTTTAATTTTCCAAATTTTTATTTTAATACTGGGCTAGAATGAAGTCAGCAGTTGCACTTTGAATGAAAATCTCCACTCATTTAATATTTTTTTTATGGTCCTCAGTGCAACCGAAGAGTTTGTTGGAGGATTGAGGAAGAAAAAAAGACAATTATGACAGCAGAAGCTAATTAGGATTCTGGAGCGTTGGAAAGACCCCATGTACACAGACTGTGAAAGGTCAGGAAACTAAGAGACAGTCCAATTAAATTTACTTTCCCCTTCAGCTTTCCAAGAAAACCTCCACAGCCACAGAACATTTCAGACTCAAAGGAAAATTGCATGGAAATATTAGATGCACTGTAGAGAAAGGGCTTATTTAAGAGCTTTCTCAAGAGCACTGGAATATTGCTGTAAGCCAGACAGATCTTTGAATTGCAAGAATAGAAATCGGTAGGAAACCAGCACATGTAGTAATTATCTGGTTACCCATCCTTACACAGGCATGTAACAAAAGCAGAGTTGCTCAGAGTCCACTCCGTGGCTGACCCTTCACACTGCAGAGCTGTAATCCAATAACTTCCAATACCTAATGTGCAACATGTGGTCATGAATGAAATCTCTCTGGACTGACCAGGAAGAGGAATGACTGTACTTTTGCCAAGAGGGATCTATGGCCTCAAGTTGTGCCAGGGGAGATTCAGATGGGAAGAGAGGAAAAACAACTTCTCCAAAAGAGTGCTCAGGAGCTGGGGTGGGCTGCTCAGGGAGTGGTGGAGTCACCAACTCTGGAGGTGTTCAAGGAATGTTTAGATGCTGTACTGAAGGACATGTTTTAGTGGGTGCAGCAGAATTGCCAGGTCACAGCCTGAACCTATCATTGAGCACCAGGCTAACACAGGGGGCTCAGGTGCAAGCAATGCACCTAAGTGACTGCAAGAGGTGGAGCAAAGATCCATCCCTCCTCACCCTCATTTAAGGGTCAGCAGCTGAGTGCAGTGTCTTTTTGGATAGAGATGTACTCTGCTTGAACTATTGCTGCTTGTTGGAAGGGGTGAGTCAATTTTCCTTCTTTTTTACCTGCTGTTGGTCTGTGGGGGTTTGCATCCTGCTGAAAGGCTTAGTTATTGCTTTCTTTTGCCATACAATAGGAAGCATTGGTGATAGGTGGATCATCTTGGAGGTCCTTTCCAACCTTGGTGATCCTATGATTCCCTATACTGGCAGTACTTTTGGTGCTGGAGTTCATCCTTCAGCCATCAGGCACTGAGACTGGTGACCATGTGTGTGAGCCGTGATGATTGCTTCCCAGTGGGATAATTGACTGAGGAAACACAATCCATTGCTTCATAGTAGAATCACATACAATAATGTGATTTCCTTTCTAATAACATCTGCAATTCAGAGGCAATTTGTATTCAGTATTACTGTTTCCTGATACAATATCCTACTGAGCAGTTTCTACATAAGGTCAAAGTTACAGAGAAGGATTTTTGTAATAAGCTATTGCCAAATAGCATAAATATTTCTTGCAGCTACAATTAACCTGGATAGGTCAGAGTCCTCAAGCAATTCTTCCCAAGCTGTTCCTATTCTCCAGCTTCCTTTTATAAAGCATGCATAACTGATTTCAATGCACATACTAGCGAAGTCCATCTAAGGTCAGCTCTTTTCCTAAGCAAAATGGAGCACTGCTCCTACTGCAGCAGCATGTAGGTGGCACACCTTATGGATCACTGCAGTTTCTGGATCAAAGGCAGCTAAGACAGACTGATAGATGAGAATTCTTTTTTCATATGTAGCTGAATGAAGCCATGCAAGTAGCCCAAATTTGCTTTTCAAGGCTTATGAATAAGCCTTTTAAAATGTGAATCATGGAACACAAAGTATCTGCGGAGGATATTCTCTTCAGATCCTTGAAAAATAATCAGCATTTTATGAGCCTATATCATCTGCTGACATGTGTGCAGTTCTCTGCTTTTGCAAAGAGAAATTTCCTTTCTGTGTTTCTTAGATATTGAGGTCAATACTGAGTTTTCCCTGAGTCTGAGGAATGGAATTTGTTCTTTTATGGTACCTCTTTGTTGTTCAAAGTGATATCTTTTCACTCTATTTGGTTAGAGATCATAACTTCCTGTGAGCTAGGAGGGAACTATCTTCATTTTTCAATTAGGTTGTCTGACTTTTGGAGATTGACTTATGTATGGTCACACAGTGTGGCAGCAGCAGTGCAGAGGCAGACTCAGACCACTTAATGTTCAGACCTATGCTGAAACTGTCAGGTGGGGACTGGATTCTCACCTGCAGGATATCCTGTTTTATTGTGGGTCAACTGACACAGAAAAATACCGTCAGAGAAAATTAATATTTAATAAAATAGTAAGAAGAAAAGTTAATTTTAAAAATATTTTTAGTTCCATTTATAGTAGGAGAGAAAGATGTAGGCTTATTTAAAAAAAAAAAAAAAAAGTTGTTTTTCCTGTGGCTTGAACCACAACAGAACTCAGGTCTGATAGGAATCCAGCCAGAGATTAGGCACGTCTTATTTATGTTATTTATTTTAATACAGACTTTCAAATTGCTTGGGAACTTGTCTTCCTAACCATATGTTTTCAAAAAGAATCCATGTAAAAATGCATACATTCATCTGTATAACTCTGGTAGCATGTGCTCTCTAGTTTTCACTGGTCTTACAGGCAAAAAATAATTGGATGAATAACCTTCCCAGTTCAATAGGTATGAAAATGCAGTCTCTGTATAATTCTTCTATTTGGAAGAATGCGTTTAAAAATGTTTCACTGTTGGAAGGAGGAGAGTGTCATTTCTGATAGTCCAGATCTTTTGGTGAAATTCAATAAATATGTATTTACTTCACGCATGGCTGTACAGGAATCTTCTTAGTGAGACTACTGGGATGCAAGTTCTGACATTCAAAATTCTAGGGAACAAAGTCATCCTGAATGTACACCCTCAGGCTTTCATGGGTGAGGATGAAGGAAATGGTTTTAAGATGAAGGAGGAAAGATTTTGGTTGGATATCAAGGGGAAGTTCTTCAAAGAGAGAGTGGTGAGGTGCTGGAACAGCTGCCCAGAGAGGCTGTGGATGCCCCTTCCATCCCTGGAGGTGTTCAAGGCCAGGTTGGATGGGGCCCTGAGCAGCCTGGTCTAGTATTAGATATGGAGGTTGGCGGCCCTGCATGTGGCAGGGGGTTGGAGCTTGATGATCTTTGAGGTCCCTTCCAACCCAAGCCATTCTATGATTCTATTTCATGCTTCTATACCTATGGGACAGTCACCACGTTGTAACCTGAATGAGACCTAAAGGATGGCTCCAGATGTCATTCTGTGGTCAGGTCAGAAGCAGCTTTTCTGGCAGCTGGCTTACACAATTGCACAATCTCATGGTGATGAGTGTTTTTTTCTGATGAAGGAAAGTAGATGCAAGAGAGGACTCGTCACAGGAAGCTTGCACAGTCACCCAGGGGACCAGCAGCTACCGAGGGTTGTTATCATGAGAGATGGGGGGGAAAAAACCCCACAAATCCAAACCAAAGCTCCTATGCTGCCTGAGTGCAGTGTGCTGCGATGTGCCCATCTGCTTGGGGAACAGCAATGCTCATGTTTGCTCCTCTAGCAGTCACCACTTGGCAGGCAAACAGGAGAGCAGAAGCCGCACAGAGCAGCCTAGCTCCTCTGCTCATTTGTTATCTCCCTCTCTCTCTCTCTCTCTCTGCAAGTTTTCATTTTGCTCTTGCAATTGCTTTTTGCAATTGCTTTCTGTAATATTTCATTTTAATTTTACAAGCGTTGATTTCTTCATTTCTCTTTCTCCACTCTCAAGCACATTAGCATCTTGGAACTTAATTCTCTCTGAATCCTCTCCCCCAGCCTAGATCTGACCTCTTCCTGCATGACTGAAGTTTATTCACAAAATTTGCTATTCCTGGCCAGTTTCTCATTCAGACAGCTGCTCTTCTCTTTCTGTCTGTTTCCCATGCAAAAAAAAGCAACAAAACAAACAAAAACAAAAAAACCCTCAGACTTTGTGAAGACTGAAACTCACAGTTCTGCTTTTTTACTTTCATGCTGATCAGCACCTTCTCCAGCAAAGGAAGAAACTCCAGATCCTCCCACCTTTATGGGATCACCCAGTTTATCCCATATATCTCGTGATGAGGAGCTAGAACAGAGAAGCTGTGGGTGCCTTAACTCTGGAGGTACCCAAGGCTGTGGATGGGCCTTGGGTAAAATGAGCTGGTAGGGAGCAACCAGCCCACAGCAGGGCATGGATCTGGTTGGGCTTGAAGCTCCCTTCCAATCCAAGTCTATGATCTTTCTAATCTTTCAATTTGAGATTAAAAACAGTCTCTTATCTTGAGAAACATTGGTTCCCTCACTTCAGGAGAGGCATGGCTGAGATGCAGAAGGCTGTAGAATTGTGAGCTGAGCTCTGGCCATGAACTGCACTCATTCTCCTTCCCAGTACCCTTTACTACACTACAGATATCATGATCTGTGGAAGCAGTGTGTTTTTCAGTAAAAATCTGCTACACAGATATTAAACATCCTTCTCAGCTAACAAAGAGTGCCATCAGCACCGTTCAAAGTAATGAGGTGGGAATGTGTAAGGACAAGGCACCAGGCTCCCTCATGTTATTTGCAGTTAATTGGCTAGTGGGAGCCCTGGCTCGGGTCTTTATCCCTACTTTTTAAATTGGTGCATGGAGAATTAAGCATTAATAGGGAATAGGAGTCATCATGAGGCAGAACAAAAAGCCCCACGTGTTGCTATGAAAATGTAAGTTTAAGTATAGCAGCTGCCAGCAGAGAGATAATAAGGTGCACTTCTGGCCTTATCTGTAAATCCAACTGTACAACAGGCTGTTAAAAGCCATCTCTCAGCAAAGAAGAGCGCCTGCCTCGTATTAAGCTGTTTAAATGGTGCACTATAATTATGCTTACAGATGTTTTAAGTGTAGGAAAGTAGAAAATGGCAGGTCTTTAATTATAGGCTGGCTTGCTGTTGGAGGGCCCAGCTCTGCTCAAAGCCAGATCCTACTGCCCAGGGTGGCCTTGGGAGGTGCTTGGGTAGGAGCAGGAGATTGGCCCCTCCTGGCTTCTGGTTTTCCATAGCAAGCACAGTTTCCCATAGGCACATTCAGCTCTTGGGGCTTCCCATGGCAAACAAAGGACTCGATGCCCCTGGCACCAAAAGAAGCTGAGTGCTGGAGCTGCCCAAAGTGGGTACCCTTCATTTTCTTCCTTTGGGATTCAGCTGCCTCGTGCAGGCACTGCCAATGGGCAGCTGAGCAGCATCTGAGCGGGTTCTCCTGTCCTTCAGTTTGGATATCAGGAACAATTTCTTCTCAGAGTGGTAATGCTTAGAACAGGCCACACAGGGAGGTGGCAGGGTCCCCCCCTCCCTGGAGGTGTTCAGGAACTGTGGAGATGTGGTCAGTGGGCATGGTGGGGTGGGTTGGAATTGGTGATCTTAATAGTCTTTTCCAACCTCAATGATTCTATAATTCCTGTTGTGAGCTTTTACTTTCCCAGCTGCTGGATGAATCCAGCCTGCAGAAACAACAAGCACACCCCAGCGCTGCTAATTACAGGGTATATGACATGATCACTTTTTGCTTGGTTTCCTAGGGAAAAACTTTCTCCTTCTGCCTGTCACCATTTTGGCTTCCTGTGCCCTTCTCCTGTGAAGAGTGCTTCAGGGCAGTGTCCCTGTCTGTGCATAAATGTGCAGAAAATGTTGTGAGTGGAATTGAAATGCATTGACAGTAATAATGCCAGTTTGCTTATAAGCTGCTTAACCAGGAGCAGCGGCTCTATAAAAGTTGGTATCTCAAAATGCAG
Source organism: Chrysolophus pictus (assembly GCA_037305975.1). Classification (NCBI taxonomy): domain Eukaryota; kingdom Metazoa; phylum Chordata; class Aves; order Galliformes; family Phasianidae; genus Chrysolophus; species Chrysolophus pictus. The sequence goes on from CM074581.1 coordinate 3,619,036, forward strand.
AGTGATGCACCTCTTACACATCCAGTTACAGCTCAGCAATCAAATAAGCTGTCATCCTTTAATTAAATTTTACTTCTGCTAGCCTGGTGGAGAGATGCTACCTGAGGATGGATTCTCTTTGGTGTGTTGTGTGGGAGTCTGGCCAGCTGTGGTGATGGGATGGAGCTGCAGAACCAGCTCAGCACTGGGTCCTACCCTGCTCAGGTACTTTCCATAAAGTGAGGTCTTCTCTTCACTGTCTTCCTGTTTTCCAGTCATAAACCTATGGACTTAGCAATTAATGGCTTTATTAAGATTAAGCACCTTTTCATTAAAATGTTTGAAGACAGCAGATACCAGAGAAGAGAAGCAAGTGAAGTGAGGATCCTGCTCACAGGGCAGCAGGTATAGGTAGTAAAGGTGACATCAGAGGATTTCACATCTATTGAGAAATTGTGAAGCAAGTTGAAGATCAGAGCAATGTACTCCTGCTCGTAGCAACTCCATTAGAGGCTGAGGGAAGCATCTCAGCGATTCTCATCTCTTAATACAAGAAAGCAAACTAATAAACAGGAAGGAGTCGCATGTGGAGAGACCACAGCAATGGAATGAAAAAGGAGAAAAGGTTAGAGCATACTTAGCAAGCTTAAGTGTGAGTGTTTCCAGACTTTCTTGGAAGTGGATGAAAGACACTGATCTCCTCCAGGCTACTCTCAGAGTTCTTGGTTCACAGCTGAGAGGAGCATTATATAAAACATGCTTTCCTGCAACAGTTTCACTGTTTCACCATTTCCTGACCTTGAAGAACAGAATAATTAGACTAGATCCAGTGGTTGGATGTAGTGATGCCTATCAATAACTTGGAGCTCGTCCACACTTAAAGCTCACTGGCTCATTTGCTAGCTTTTACCAGCAAATGCTTTAATGGCAGAGATGTCAGACGTATAGTAGTGGGCTCATTTGTGGAACAAAGCTGCTGTCTCAGTACTTGAGGTTTTGCTAAGGTAGGCACGCTCATACAGGACAGAGGAAAATCCTATACCTCTCTCTAGTGTAGACAGTCTTAGCAGGGTCCATGCCTCTGTTCCTCACACACTCAGAAATAAAATATCAGTGTCCAAGCACCTGAAGTTCAGGCCCTGTTTCCATTTTTTTTTCCCCCATTTGTGTTGCCAATAATTTCAGTTCTTTCCAAAATATTTTGTTCAGAATTGTTCAGAAAGCAACAAATGACTGAGAGGAAGACCTTGGGGTGGTAAACATGGTTAAATCTTGGAAGGGTAGAACACTGACCATTTGCAATGTGAACTTTTGAAATGGATCCTGAAGTAATCAGGCTGTGTCTTTCATTAATCATACCATCTTTCTGCCTGGCTCCAGTGCTAGAATAAGGACAAGCTTCAATTTCACAACTTCTGTTATGAAACTTCTGCATTTTCTGTCACCTCATTCCTCCATGAGTGCTAATTTTAAGTGGTCAGTGGTGATGCATCTGCCCACAGGGGATGGTGAGGAGCAAAGCTAAATAGAAAAGCCACTGGTGAGACACAGAACTGCTTAGATAGATACAGGATTCAGACTCATGCTGGTTTTTATCCTCTTGCCCTAGTCTATTGTATATGGATAAGAGCCTTTTAATTCATACAGCGACATTACTTGCAGCTTGCTTTAACCTGAGAAAAGTTAACTCCTTTAACCAGACAATTTCAATTTTCTTATTTTCTTGAACTATAGTTGACATCAGAAAATTATACGCATGAATCATGGAAGCAATTGTGCAATGGAGACCTGTGTTCGCTCTCCGGCTCCTGCAGAAAACAGAGACTACAATAGGAAGGCAGTTCAAGAATAGCAGCTATGAAATCCTCCTCCTTGGCTTTTGGGAAGCGATTCTTTGGAATGACATAGCACACACCAGTGAGGCTGGGTTGCACGTGAAATCAAAGAAGTAGGTGGGCATTTTAACTACCATGTCTTTTAAGATTAAATCTTCTCTTGCAAGCACATGTTTCCGGTGGGTTATGGCTATGAATAGCTCTCTCTCTCCCTTTCCCTTCATCTATCTCTCTCTGATGTAGGTTTGATTACCAGAATTTCTAAATAAGTCAGGAGTTGTATACCTGGCATTATAGTGAGCTGTAAGTATGTGAATTTTTTCTTCCTATAGCTGGACAACGGGGATTTGAAAAATAAGTGTTATACGCCTGCAGATTTTTCTATGCAGGAAGATGCAGTAATGTCAACTTTGCTCATTAAAATATTAATTTATTTCTCAGACATATTAACAGTATTGGCTATAGCAGAACTTCTACACATCCCTCAGCAGATAGTGCTCCCAGCATTTTCCTTGGTATCAAGCAGGCATGTTCAGAAGCTTCCTATATTCAAGAGTTTACGAGCACAAAACCATCTGCAGATATCTATAGGTATGATGAACAGCCTGCATGCATCTGCTGCACCAAGCACCCTTCTACAGCAGAAACAAGCTGGAGAACTGTTCAAGTTATGCAGCGCATGCTCAAGAATCTCAGCTACAAGATATCTGTGCTTTATTGGAGGTTTTCCTCTTAGTCTGCGGGTGTGTAGAAGGAAGAAGCTCCACTTGGGAAGTTAGGTAGCTCTTTGGCAGCTCTTCCTGTGGATGACTTCCCAAACTTTAGATTAGAGTTAACCCTGTAACTAAGCACTGGCTTGAAATGAAAAGTCTAGTCTGGGTCCACACTCCATCAAAATCAAAGAGCCAGTGCAAAGAGATTTTTAATTTTAACTCCATCTCTAATTTTATCTGCTAATCTGAAACTCTTGGGTTATGAAATGGCACAATCATTAAATGCCTGCAGGTTTTCAAGCTTCAACCTGTGTTTTCCAGCACCATGTGGGTTTTACTTAGTTTTGCATCAATTTTCACAAGTGCTGCTTGAACCCTTACTTAAAGTGTTTCTAGAACCATCATAGAAAGGCTTGAGCCTAGCAGTGAGAGATCATATCGAGTGAGACACAGAAATCAAAGCTCCAATGGAAACTTCAAAGCTGAGGCACCTCCTTATGGATACCACTTCTTATTGGACATCTCCTGGAGTTTCCCTCCATCAGAGAATCATCAAGATTGGAAAGACTGCTAAGAACCATTGACCCATCACCACCACACCACTAAACCATGTCACTCAATGGGACATCTGCCCTTTTCTTGGACACCTTCTGGGATGGTGACCCAACCACCTCCCTGGGCGCCCTGTTCCAACACCCCACCATCACTTGCATGCAGGCTGGAGAATCTGAAGTGAAGACTACAGCCAGGTGATGCAGTAGAGCCATTGTATTTCCCATAATTTCGTATAAAGTTAGTCTCTTTGTTTAAACAGATTCCCTTCTTTTTGTCTCAGCCGTGGTATTTCAAGCATGATCATCTAGGGTTCAAGTGAGGCAATAGGAGCAGAAAATTTATCTTATGTGGGATCAGCGTAAGACAACAGATAAGCATCCAGGCACGCAAGGCCAAACACACTGAAAGGAATGGCTTATTTGAAAAATTTGCCCTCTCTCTCCAGCTTTGTTAGTTTGTGTGCAGAGAGTACTTCTCCCTGCAAAAAAGCCTTGGCTACTCTTGAAATGCTACAGAGGAGTTAGGGACATGGCAGTTTGGATTCCCTGTCAGGAAGTGCTGCTGGACAGTTTTCCAAGAGCTGGAATGCCAGCCATAAACACGAGTTATACAGAGGTCTCATGGACTTGGATGGGAGCAGATCTGTGTTTTACGCTGCGGACGCTCAAGGCCATTCCTTGGCCATGTTACAGGAGCAATATTTATGCAAGGATGAAACGCGGCGTTGTCAAAGCATTTGGACAAATTGAATACTTTGTTTTTCTTTGCTATTATTTATAATAGCTCTCTTTAAAAAAAAAAAAAAAATTAGTTTTTCAATGAAGGAATTTTAATTGGTTTTCATAGCAGGACTGAGTGACACTGTGGCCCTTTCTCAAGAACATAGGGTCTGGGTTTCTTCATCCCCAGTGAGAAGGGAAGTAGACTGTTACAAGTTTTATCAGAGGAAAAACAGCACAAAAGAGAGGTCAGTCCTGAGACCTAGCATGCTTCACTGCCTCGCTCTAGCTACTTGGACAGTGTCCTTCCCATCTCTGTGGTACCACAGTCCCTCATATGCTTCTTCAGACCCAGTGATGAAGATACTCTTTTGATGACAGGGTTGATAAGATTTATGGCATCACCCTCTCAATGGGAGGCAACTGGTTCATCAACTGCAGAACCAAGAAATAATGATTAAGACTCTTCAGTAGTCCTGTATGACCAGTCCAAGGGAGAGTGGAGGCTGTCAGTGGACTGTTGTGGTCTGAATGAAGTCATGGCACTGCTAAGTGCTGTGGTATCAGATGTACTAGAAGTTCAATACAAACTGAAGCTGAAGGCAGCCAAGCGCTATGCTACATCTGATAGTGCCAGCTTGCCTTCTTTGAGAGGGGGTACATCTGGAACTGACTGCTCCAGGGGTGGAAACAGAGCCCTGCCTGGCATTCTTTTGTGAACTGAGGTAGCACACCAATGTTCATAAGGTGTTTATGGTAACCTGCAGATCACTTCTTTTTGAGTTGTTAGGGAGTAAAAGGTATGTGTATGATGCTAAGGTGTGATCCTGTCACTGAATTCTTCCCCCCCTTTTGACTCTGTTCCATCTTTGATAAATCCTCTGTGCTTGAAACAAAACTGCTCAGACCGTTTCCCTGCCTGCAGCTTCACTTTGTAGGCAAATACTGGAATTTCTTCATTTCTTTTTTATTCCAAAATAAAACAGAAAGTTAGCATTTGCTGATGCAATTATAATCAAGAAACCCTATTGTGGTGCTGTTGAAAAACGAAAAGAAGAAACAACAAAAACTAGCAGCTTATCAAATCAAAATAGTGTCAGTTTCATTAGGAACTTAGCAGATGTAGTAAGAATTGATGTGTTATCTCAGATTGTTGCTATAAAACTGCACTTAGTCCTGTTCTACACATTTACTAGTAAAAGCTATGGAAGCCACACAATATAGGGCTGTGTCCTGCAGCTCACTTTTTTCATGTGTTAACAGTAGAGTGAGAATTTTCCAAGAATACTGTTGTATCTGCTGATGTCAGATGCTCTTGTGTTATGGTATCCTATGTATGGACAGTCTGAGCAGGCAGAAGCTCTTTCTGCCCCAACACTGTCTACCACAGAATACACTACACTGTCACCTTTGTGCTGACGTGTTCTATCAGTGAAAAAGACTATTTCTTGGAGTCTGAGCTGTTTATGTATCTTTCTAATCCTATCCTCACTGCCTTGTGCAAAAGGCAGCTCTCAGATTTGCAAACTTCTGATCTCAGCTCAAGTTATACCTTCTGTTGCAATTGAAGCAGTAGTAGGAATGGGGGGAAATGTTAGGGAATAAAGTCTGGTATAGACAAGGGTGAGCCGGGTCCCAGAAAGTCTATTTTGCTCCAGAGCTCTTTTAAGTGAAAAGCTTCATGCATTTGTTCTTGCTGACGGAGTTAAAAATGTATGAGGCTGTCAGAAACAAACTCAGAAGCAATGTTATGTCTGTCACCATGTTGGTGGAGTTTAGATATGACTGAGAAAAAGAATTTGTTTCCTTGGTAGCAGAAAATTGCTTATTTTACAAGGTGCCATGGAGAGTGTTATCTACTTGGGATTTATGGCATAGAGGCTTTAATAATGCATTTCAGCAGGAAAGGAATATTTGTTTTATGACATGCTTCCCAGTGTGGTGGTTGGCTTTTAGACACAGTGTGTCTTGGAAATTAATAATGCACATTTCAGAGAGTTGGGAAATCACTTGCCTCGGGGGCAGGAAGGATTTGTGAAGGGATTGGGGGCTCCCAAGTGAAGGTCTCCAAGGCTCAGGGCACCACGGCCACTGGGCACCCTGGTGGGACACAGCCAGGAGCAAAGCATGAGTGCTAGCAGAAAGTACTGCTTGTTATTTTGGCCAGCACCTTCTGGTGTGGAAATGCCATTAGCAAAGGTGGTGGTGTTGGAGCCGTAAAACTATTTCTTCATGGTAGTACTGGGAACTGTGGTATACAGCTCAGTAACATCTGAAAATACTGGTGAGATAGCACCAGAAGATTTCGATCTAAATTCACTGAGGATAAAAATGCTGCTGTTTTTTCCATACTGAAGTCAGAGGATCAGAAGGCATAATGTAATTTACAGTTATTAGGCATGCATTGGTTCTGTCAGCCGAGTGGAACTGCCACACCAGGCTGGGAAAGGAGGAAGGCAGGCAGGCATGTTGTGTGATAAACACCAAGTAGGGGCTGAGAGTTATTTGTTGCTTAATGAAGAGCTTCCTGAGGTTAAAAATGGATGGTTCTTGCACAGTTCCGTTCTGTCAGAGTGCGCAATAAAAATAACCATTGACTAGACTGTGGGGATGGCTCAATGCACAGGGGAAGTACAGCAGACCTTGAAGACCTATGGCACAAAGTTATACCGATGAGAGGAGGCGGACTTGGAAGATAAGCGTTACTGATTTCCCTCAGACCAATCTGCCTCATGATTTCTACCACCTTCTCCACCTTCCTTGAGGGAAAGGACCTGGTTGAATAATAGGAATCAAAACTGGATTTTGGAATGTGTGCAAGGCAAGAATTGGCCCTTGCAAGCCAGAATGCAGCACCATTCTTTCAATTCTTTGAAAGTGTAGATAACAGCAGGATGAGGGGAAATGGTTTTAAGTTGAAAGAGGGAAGATTTAGGTTGGACGTCAGGGGGAAGTTCTTCACAGAGAGAGTGGTGAGGTGCTGCAACAGCTGCCCAGAGAGGCTATGGATGCCCCATCCCTGGAGGTGTTCAAGGACAGATTGGATGGGGCCCTGGGCAGCCTGATCTAGTATTAAATGTGGAGGTTGGTGGCCCTGCATGTGGCATGGAGAGTTGGAGCTTTGAGATTCTTGAGGTCCCTTCCAACCCAAGCCATCCTGTGATTCTGTGACCACCTCTCTATACCATGTATGTAACCCCAGAGAGGTAAATTACAAAGAAAACCTGGTCCCCTGTGGTTCCAGAAGCAAAACTTATGTCCTACTGACAGCTGAACTTGATTTTCTGAGGTGGCTGGAGTTGCAGCAGAATCATATTATTGGCCTGTGTTTGGCTTCATCCCGACCCCCTCTCCAGGCCAAATTTATAAATAACGCTCATTTCATTATACTTTTCATTTCCTGGACTAGCAGATCAATAGTCCAGGCACACAGAAATATAATCCAAATCTTCTCTTCATTCCGTTTCAGTTCTTATCACAAAAATGGCTTACCCTGAAAAGAACTTATACAAAAGATTGTTGATTCTACCAGGATGGATGAAAGCTAAATCCGAAGAGATGAGAAAATTCGAAAAGTCAGGAAAAGGTAAAGGCATCTGGGGTACAAAATAATTGTGCAATTTTAGCTCTTTCACCTCTGTTTTCTTGTGTTCATATTATTATTATTATTATTATTATTCTCAGTAACATCTCAGATACAAAATGAGCATAGTACCTGAAATAGGAAAAAGATCAGAAAGCTACTCAGAATCCTAAAAGAAACATTAGTATAATTTAGAAACTATTTACTGGATCACTGTTTTTAAGATACATGTGAAAATAGTATGAATTGAAGTGCTGAAAATGAAGTCGTGATTGAAATGTTGGCTTGGTGCTGTGTCCCATTTCAATTGCAGCCTTAGGACAAATCTTTCAACCCCCTTGGAAAGAGTTCCCTACAGAGAAATTGCACTCCAAAAAAAGAGACTGGTCAGTGGGGCTTCTCTGGTTGCATCTTCCAAAGAATTCAGCCACTTTTGTCAGAGAATCATAGAATTATTAAGGTCTGAAGGACCACTAAGGTCATCTAGTCCAACTATCAGCCCATCCCCAACATACTGCTAAACCATGTCACTCAGTGTGACATCTGCCTTTGTCTTGAAAACCTCCAGGGATGGTGACCCCATCACCAATAATAAGATTGCATCTAAATCTGCTAACACCATATTAAGACCAAATAAGGCCAGTTATTGTTGTCCTTAATGCTTTTTGTGGAGACTTTGAAGAAGAGAAGGGTCATCTGGAGCAGCTGATAACCAAGCTGCACTCCTCAGTTCCAGCCCAAAGTTGCAGCAGGAGCAAAATGGTGTTTGCCTGAAAAATTGGCTAGAAGTCACTTTTTCATCTGTCCCACAGCAGAAAGTGCCAGGAGCCCCAGCTGAGCTGTGACCAGTAGGAAAGGAAACCAGAACAGGCAGTAGGAAGTCTCCAACCATGTGGTGGGGACACAGTGTGACTGTTTGTGTCCCTTTGTGTTGGGAACGTCAAACCTTTCTGTTGCTGTGAGCTGTAGGGGAAACAGCTGAGTACATGGCTGGCTACTGCAGAAATAGAGAAGTGCAGGGATCAAAACGAGCACTGGGTGCAGAACCAATGGGGAGAGGTTGCAGGAAGGGGAATGAGGAAGGGGTGGCTGCAAGGCTGTGCCTGGGCCCCTCACCAGCAGTGGGAGGGAGTCCCCATTGCTGGCAGCATCCTGCTACAGGAAGCACTTGCTGAGTCAACAGGAAATGACAGACAAACAAAAAGCATTGGAGAGGAAAGCAAATGTTGCAGCTTGGGATGCAAACAGCGATGTTTTTGTCAATGCCGTCTTGGCTGCATATTGCTTTTATTTCCTTGAAAGAAGTTGGAAGATGGAGAGTCGATCCTGCTTCACACCTCCCGCCTCCAAGAGATGTGCACAGAGTGAGTTTGCAATGCCCTGGTGACTGCACGGTGCCCCATGAAGTTCAGCATCAGTACTTCTCTGTTGCTTGCAGGTCATAATTGACAGCAGCGGTTTAATTAAATAAAAACAGCACGGCCGTTTCTTGCTAAAGCAGCAGACCCTAATCATCTGCTAGAAATGGATGCCTCCCGCTCTCACTGAGGATAAACACTTGGAGCACTTGCAAATTCTGATAAGTGAGTTCAAGCCTTCATTGTTATCTTGCTTTTTTTTATACTGCAGAGTTGTTGGGAGGAATAAAAAGAGCCAGAAATCTTTATTATTCTTCCTTAGGGATTCATTGCATTCTACTTTACAGTGCATTGTTATACTACCAATTTTAACTGTACATGCTCTTAATAAATACGTAGCGTTAAAAGGATAATAACACTCTTATCTCATTAATGACTTTGCACTAGTGTAAATGAAAATGATTATTAAGTTAACCTTGATATAGCAAAAAAAGATTCGACGGTTATTTCCTTTCACAGATCAGTGTCGTTTCTCTTACTAAAAATATCTTCTCAGCCCCAATTCTTTCCCGAGACAGTTCTGCTGCCTATCAGCACTGCAATGAATGAAGACACCATATGTGCATTTCTTCCAGCACGTATACAGGTCTTTAGGGGTTCGGCGTGAATACTAGCATATGGGTCAGACTGACATTTCTCTTTTTTGATCCAGAATCAAAAAAGCAATGGTGTTACAGCAGACTTCCGAGACAGTTCTGCGTTGTCTCATCCAAAGAGCTTTTCCTCTCTGATTGCTCATCATCATGTGCCAGCAGTGCATGCAGCCACCTTTGCTGCTGCCTGGACGTGTCAGACCACCTTCATTACCCCAGTTTTGGTCCTGCTCTGTAAAATAGAGCTGTGGTCATGTCCTAGGGAAGTGCAAGCTTCCAGGGAGGCTCAGACATTGTGTCAGAGTGGGATCTGAGAGCAAACAGCCAGCTCAGGTGGTGTGGGGTATGTCCAACTGGCTGCATCGCTCCATCCCATCTGTGCAAGGCACAAGCACTTGGCCTGGCACAGCCTGGAGGCACTGGGATGGCTGCAATGTTCTTTTGATCTCCATGACTGCAGGAACCATGTCTGTGAGTTCCAGAGGTCACATTGCTTGGCATGAGTCACTGGGAGCTGTGCTCAAGGGGACAACACCCTGCAATTGCAACCCATCAGAACAGAAAATTTTGTGGAAGCAAATGCATCGTGGCACTATTTAAGTGAGTCAAACAGATCGTTAGGTCATCCCATACCCTTTAAAAATAGTCACCTCCAAGTAAATAATCAAGTGCAGAGATTTTTGCATCCCTGTACACTTCTCAAACATTTTTTTCTGCTCAGGAGACAGCTGAATTTGGCATTGAGAGCACGTCAAGCTGAGCACCAAAGCTTTTTGCATGACTTTACTCCACTATAGACTGCGCTGACCTAAAAACCTCCTATAGGAGCAATTAATACCAAGCAGTAGTATGTTCTACAGCAGAGAGAATAATCTATTCTCAACAAATTGCTCTCAAACATATGGTACCTCCTTAGTCTGAAATGAGAGTTAAGCCAAAGTGCTGAATGTGCAGTCAGGAGGAAAAAAGATATTGCAAGATTTCAAACGCTGAGCATGGATATCTTAAACTTAAAAACCAAGAGCTTATGTAAGCTTAAACCTTGAGATTTTTAAGTCTGCAAAATCTGATAATTTTAAAGTTATTGTCCTTCCTACGCTGGACCCTGTCACATTGCTCATTTGCTTTTATAGTTGGTGGACATTTTTATACACTAAGGCATAAATTTAACAGAATAAACAGTGGTGTGATATACTACAGATGGCAATTGCAGAACAAGCAAGCATTGGTTCTCGCAATGAATTTAACTTCAGAGTTTCCTGGTTTAACAGATGGCAAATGTCAAGCCTGATGTTGCATTAATGTAGACTTGTTCGGTGTAAACTTTTGAGGGAGGGAACTTGTGGTCAAATTCACAGAAAATCTGCATTAAGTGGTGTCACTATGTTACCCAAAATATTCACTTGTGGTAACAGCATCTCAACCAAGAGTATATTTGTATGGATATGCAACTCATCTCAGATATTTGGGCTTGTCTTTCCAGTTTGGTGGTTTCTGGGGTTTATAGTGGGATGGAGGCTATCTACAAGCACCTGGTGGCAGAAGCTAGGAGAGATTCAAAATGGAGAATAATTGATTGAACCTGACAGTCTGGAATAGTGTGTTTCTCTATTTCTGATTTGTAAACGTAAAGAAGATGGTAAGATGAGGCTGTATCACTATGGGATCCTGCAGTAATTCAATCAATGATCCCTGGAGAGCTTCATGAACTACGTAAGAGCTTAACTGAGCTATCAGCACAGCCCTGCTCTTTGCACCATTATGACAATGTTACTAGCCTTGGGTATAAATGGAATGTAACTGAGTTTTACAGAAAAACATGGATTCCAGCTTGTTTGTTCACCTTTCCACAATGGCATTGCTGATCTGTCTTTTTTCACCACTCTGATTTACAGCACTCCATAAAATGTCTACTAAGGCTTCCCACGATTGTTATGTCAGTCATTTTTTTAATTTATTTTGTCTTGCTTTCAAGCCATCAGAAGCTGACAGTTTTAAGTATAAAAATGGATTGAATAAATTAATAATGGCCAGAGGGTATCGTGACACCCAGAGGTGTGGAGGAAAGTGGCCAGGTTCCCAAACACTGTGAGTAAATATGACAATATAACCTTGGCAAGTTAATGCAGCATCAGTTGCACATATCCAACATGATAATTTTACAATTCAGAAATGCTCCAGGGAAATAAACATACCTCATGATTGCCAGGAAAGCCAAATCATTCTGAAACAGAATGATGATGAAATGCAGAAAGTTTTGGTTCTTGAGCAAAGCACATCAGTATCTGGGACGTAAAACTAATTTGTAATATGATTTTAATTCATATAATCAACAGAAAGACTCTGAAGACCAAAGTGAAGATTTTCTGAAGTGAAGATTGATTTCTGTGGTAGTCCTTCTGTGTGAAACCAACAGAAACTGTAATTATTGTGGTCGAGTGAATATTTTGATGCCTTAATGTCCAGTAGTGTTTAACAATGGACAGTTTGCCAATGCAACAAGAAATAAGCAGTAGAGATGCAGATTTTCCAAATCTGATCTCTCCAGTGATGCTCCTCTGCTCTCACTTTGAGGAGTGCTGGCTCAGTGTGCACTTCTGTCCTCAGAACTTCTGGGTAAGAGTCAGAAAATCATTAAGGCTGGAAAAGACCTTTCAGATCCGCCATCCAACCCCTCACCATGCTCACTAACCATATCCCCTCAGTGCCACATCTCCACGGTTCCTGAACACCTCCCAGGATGGGCACTGCATCACCTCCCTGGGCTTCCACGTGTTTCATACAACCTGCATAGTTAAGCTTGATTTTAGTATTTCATTTTTTCACCAGAAGTTCTCAAAGCTCTTTTCAAAGCTAATTAAGATTCACATTACCTTTAAGAATGGGGCAGATATCCTCATGACAAGAAGAATAAGGATGGGAGAGGCAAAGTGACCTACTCAATGTCACACAGTTTCAGTCTTGAGCCTGAAACACAAAGAGCTCAATTCTTGGTAGTTTGCTGTAACCACTAATGAATAGTAATGACTGACCATATTGATAATTAATAGCACTTTCACCGTGCTTAGCACAGTTAAAGTGCTGCTGAAATACTAATTCATTCACCCTCTCTGATCAGTGAGGATATGTAAGAGCTTCATCCTTCAACTCGCTCAGCTTTGCACACATGGGAGACCACTGAGTTAATCAGTGGAAAGCAGAGCGTGGAAGTGATTGAAGGATGAGAAATGAGAGAGGATGCTCACATTGTTTGGCACCGACTGAAGAGTCTGATGTTGGAGTGCTTGAGTTAAGAACTTCCCATCAGCAGAGAGAAGCAGGTCCCATCAGATGGCCATTCAAATCATCTAAACGAGGAGCTATTTCTCTCCACAGAGCCACTGGAGAGTCCAGCATTAGGAGTCTCGAGCAAGATGTGTGAAAACTCTCCCTTAAGTGCTGATTATTGTTCCCAATTTGCAGGTGGGTGAACTGGAAAGGACGGGACTGTGCCAGATGAGGTGAACTGCCTGCAGTGGGGAGGCTCCCTCCTGCCCCTGGATATGCGGATGAGAAAAAAGAACACAGAGATGAACAAACCTCAAGGGAACACGTTCAGGCTGTAAAAATACCGAGGCAGTATCAAGATATCTGGAAGCTCTCTTGGAATACCCCGTGAGTCATGGGCGCTGTATATTACATGGTCAACGCTTATTCAACAGAAGTAATTTCTCATGCGAGACCACGGGAGTCAGAGAAATTGGCTTTGCACCAAGGTGCCTGATTCAGCAAGATGTTACCAGCACAGAGGCTCTGCTGCTTTCAAACACCGGGAGAGGGGAAGCAATCATCACAAAGAGAAAACAGGAGATCCCTAACGGCTCTGTGCATGGCAGTGTTTTAACTGTGTGAGTATAAACTCATCAGTGAGAAATATGCAGTAAGAATAGGTAATATACACACGGGATTCATCTCTCCCATGCTGTTTCTTTGTATGATGCAGACTGAATGCTGCCTCCCTGTTTTCTGCCACCTCTGGCACTCCCCCTGAAGTCAAAATTCTGTTGCAGTGACGGCAGTCATTAAAAATGATGAGATAAGAAAGTGTTTACCAGTTTTATCATTGCAGATGTACTGGAAGAATGATTGCACATCAGAATGGCTCTGTAATGAAGCCTGACTTAGGGGGAAAAAAGACAGAAAAAAAAGGCAGAAAACACAAGGAATATTCATTTTTTTCTGAAATTAGCAGAGAGAATTACACTTGGAGAAAACATTTATCAGTGTGTCAGCAAGGAGGTATGTGGTTTATCTTTGTAATAATGGTTTTCATAACTTTGAAGGTAAAGACAGCCAATCCAGCTCAATGTTTTTCACATCACATCTAGCAAGTTAAATGACTTTATTTGTGCACACAAAACAAAGGCAAACACAGCAAAGTGTGCTGGCAGCATCGCCCTGCAGCTGGATGGGGTCAGGGTTCCTCATCCGGCCTGGAGGGAAGGAAGCATGGCATGAGCTGTTGTTACACAACCAGACCCTCTTCTAAAGGGTCTGACCTCATGTACTGACCTCATCGTGACTTCAGGCCTATGGGAACTGCACTGACCATGCCGTTCCCTGCACCCAGCACCATCATGGGGTGCTGCCTGAGGATGAAACCAGAGCCTACAGAAACACTGAGAGGCCTCAGCCTGTGGTTGGGCTCCCCATTTCGGCCCCTCTAACCTCAGTGCAGCCAGTTAGCAGCGTCTTGCCAGCTCTGAGCACCTCCTGGATCCCCTCTTACACAGTCATGGGATTTGCTCTTCATATATAGGTTTTCTACTGCAGCAAATGGCAAGTCCATAGAGTGACCACGATTCCCAAGTACTCCAGCAAACAAAACAACCCTGGTAATTGAAATATTTACACATCACGGCTAAAAGAAACAGTCTTTTTCATTTCATTATTATCTGTTCCCCCATGCAATATAAAGTGTTTATTCAGAATGTGAATAATTCTTAAGATGCATGCATGCATGGCCTGATTTTTGGGTGGTCCTGTGTGGAGTTGGGAGTTGGACTCAATGACCCTTACAGGTCTCTTCCAACTCGAGATATTCTGTAATTCTATGTTCTATGACTGCATGTTTATTAAATGTGCATTAGATTCATGCCACAATCTTTTTTCAATACTGAAGGTGCTGTTGAAGGTTGGGGTTTGGTTGGAACTTACCTTTAGGCATGAACAGATGGCAAAGGGGGAAAGAATTGGGTATGTAAGCGTACTTACATTTATAAGATGTATAACTTCTTATAAAACACAGTTAATCTGATTTTTCTTGAGGCAGAATGGTCAACATGGGGAAATAAGAGAGCTGTAGAATCCAAGTATTTGTTAGAACATGTACCTGATCAAATTTTAAATGTTTCATTTTGAATTCAGGAGCTGGAGGATAATAATGCATGACATGGAAGGAGAAATGCTGGGCAGTGGAGTGCACACAGAATGTCCCAGTGACCTACAATTCCCTGCCAAAGGCACAGGGGTAAAAGATGTGGATTTTATGATGTTCCTGGAGAGGAGACATTTTAAATATATGACACAGAGGAGAAAAGATTACTGCAGCACAAAGCAACGCTCTTCCCTCCTCACTCACAAAAGCAATTGGCAACAATTGAGCTGTGCACCTGGGAAGATTTGTTTTCTTCATGAAAACAAATAATTTAAATAAGAGCCAGAACCAGCCAAATGTTGAGCCTCTTGGCTGCCAGCTCACATGGATGGACCACGGCTGTGAAGAGCCTTTGGTTGGTGCCCACACTTGAGAGGAGGAGCAACGCAAATCGGCACGTGAGCTCTTTCTGGTGCCAACTGGAACCCATCTCCACTTTCTTCTAAATCTCAACTCCTCGTTCGTATTCTTTTAGACGATCACAGAGCACTGAGCTGAAAAGCTTTGCCTGCCCTAGGAGCTAAAGGCACATATTTCCCAAAGCAGCAGGCTTCAACCAGCTCCAAGCCTTCTTGTTGCACGCGGAGCCACAAAAGCATTATGGTAATTTTGAGCGCTGAACCGTTTAAAATCTATTTTAATTGATTCCTGGCTACTTCGTGATTCCAGCATGTTGTTAAATGAGTGGTAGATAAAAGTAGCAGGAGGTAACATCTTCTGTAGTGCTGCGGGGAGATCACGCCTAAAATACGGCGTTCAACTCTGGGTACCTCATTGCCAGAGAGATGCAGACAAATTGGAAGGAATTCATAGAAGAGCATTAAAAATGATTAAGGGTCTGAAGAGACTGAGTTATGAGCGAAGATTAAAGGAACTTAATATGAATCACTTGGCTAAATGATGACTAAGAGGGAAACGATACCCTTCAACGAGTACTTGGAGGGCATAAATATCACAAATAAAAAGGAATTATTTAGGGTGCTGAAGGACGTACCACTTGGGATAAAAGGATGGTGTTAGGCAAAGGGAAACTGGCTCTGAACATCCGTCGTTAAAGTCTAACAGACCATTTATGGGAAACTAAATCCCGACACATTTGTCTAACCCTGCTGCAGTATTATTTTTTGCCTATGATTGTAAAAAAATATCCCATTGTCTTCAGTTAATGACTGAGAGAGGACTCCTAGATGCAGCCCAGGGATGTATGGGAAGTAGGCATCACTCCCAATGGCAAGTTGGGAAAACAGCAAAGAAATGTTCAGAGCTTTTGAAGGTTGATATATCCTTTACCCAGCACCAAAGGATGTATAAGACATGAAACCAGTGATCTGAATTTTAAGAATGTGTCTGTTGCCAGGATACCATGGGGAAAATAAAAGTAATAACGCATTTCTTTACAACATACACATTCCATTAATTCTGGTGAGAGCTGTACCAATATTTTAATGGGAAAACAGTTCACAAGAAAGAATAAATCTTTCTCTAATTTTCTCATAGAGCCATTGTGCAGCTGAAAGAAGTGCCAAAAGGGAAGCAATACCATGGTGTGGCAGCCCTGACCCCAGCCTGTCTTAGAAAGCAACTGTGCATTGAAAAGGATTGAATATCAGCATGAAATCAGACTTGGCCATGCCTTGATCAGCAGAGCGGATCAGCAGCACAGCGCTGTGATTCCTACAACTGCTACCACGCATATCTACATACATCACCTTGTGGTTCTTTGGGCTTACTGCATGGAAACTGCCCGGCTGCAGCCAGAGGTCCCCAGCCAGGGGGCAATCCCAACCTGATAGCTCCTGCAGATCGGGGGCTTTCGGTCTTTCTCATTGCAGTTACCCAAGGTCAGGGGATGGGCTCTGAGCGCCTGAGGAAGCTGTGGGCATCCCTGTGCATTGCAGGGGGTTGGACCAGATGACCTTTACAGGTCCCTTCCAACTCCAACCAAGCCTTGAGAAAGGCTTTGGAAACTGTGCCTGGGGGTGAGAGGTCATGGGAAAAGGGCTCCCCGAGAGCAGCAGGAGCAGGAAGCAAAAGCCACTGGGGTGGTTATGGGCAATGAACTTCTCCATTCAGTGTATGAGGCACAGAGCAGAAGCGTCAGCACTTCCACCTCTCTTTGCAAGGGCAACCTAAAGTTGCTGACACTATAGTGCAGTCCATTTCCCCAGATTAGTATCCCATCAAAACTGTGCTCTTAAGACACATTCCTACTAGTTTATCACAAAGTTACATCTGGCTGTCAGTGTGCAGCTCTATGGGCAAACCCAGCCAGTGAGCCTCTCCTCCAGGCCTCTGCCCCCACTATGGTCAGCAGCTTGTGATGACAATGAGGAAGGACTGGCTTGCCTTAAAAAAATCACCTTTCACCTTAATACATGTGCACCCCCAGTTGTACTTTTCAATGGGAAAGAAGGCTGTCTCACCTTTTTCTGCTAGATAAACTTGCTCAGAGCAAAGGAATATGTTCAAACTTGAGAAATGGGGTGATCCTCTGTGTTGCAGGGTGAGCCTGGAAAGCAGCAGAAATCACACGGGTAGAGGTGGAGGTCAGGAGGTTTTGTTTTATGCAAACCAACCTTGATAGGGACAACGTTCCTATGATTTCTCTATTGAAATCTGTATTGAAATTGAAGGGAGAATGTGGCGCTGAGTGTCATGGTCAGTGGGTATGGTGGGGATGGGTTGGGGATGGACTTGATGGTCTTAGAGGTCTTTTTCAATCTCAGTGCTTCCATGATTCTGTGATCTTGAATCACGAGAACCAAAGCCCAAACTTGGCTGTATAAATGATTTATTCTGATTGCTCTTTTTTTTTTTTCCCCCCAAGTATAATTGTCCGTGATAACATAATTAGTTGCTGGAGATGACTCATGATGCCCAAACATGTTGGATTTCCCTCTCCACCTCACCAGATAGCACTGAAAATACACTGTGAAGAGACAACCTTCAGGGATTATCTGAGACACTGTGGATGCAGCAGGGAAACATTGACTCCAGGTGGCTGTCGGTAGGGAACAGCGCCACAGAGCATTCCCCAAGGAGCAAAGGTTTTGTTTTCCTGATGTTTCTTTGAAATTGTTTAAAATACATAAAAAGGAAGGAAGGGAGTATAATTATGTAGTGATATGACTGCACGTAATTGCAGTTCAGAGCATCTCATGAGGCCTAAAAAGGCCATGAAGGGCAGCATGTTTAACCCAGGGCAGGAATGTAAGTGTGTATGAATATTCCCAAAGTCACAGGTTTCCCTCAGTCAGCTGTTCTGCTCTGGGAGGATTTCACAATGAAAAATCAGTGAGATTCCAACGTGACCTGAGCAGAGGTTCTCTAATCCATCCTGAGCTCACATGCACCACAGGGAAGGAAATCTGTGGATGTGTGTTTTTAAGTCCATCCCCCCATTATCTACACATGGTCTCACAGGTGTACAATCAATCACCCATTGGAAATCCTTAACCTGCTTGGTTCCAAATCCTAAGTATAGTTTGGAAGGCTCTGTTTTGTATTTTACTATTACACTATACGTGGTTTCTTATACTATTAAATTTGTATTTTAATATGGTTTCACTTCAAAGGATATTCCCACAAATGGATGCTTTAGATGCTTCTGAAAGGGAAAACCTTGTCCCAAAATGCAGTATTTTCACGTTTAGCTCATGCTTCATTACATCAACTTGTTGGTAGTAACACTGCTGAGCTTTAAGTGTGTGGATTGAAGCCCATCCGAGGCTTCATGCAGCAACTGGAGGGCAGTGTGGAGGGCTGTGCGCACACACCAGCTGCACACATTGGGATAAGAAGCAGCATGTTGTGTCCCAGTAGGTACGAGCACATGTTATGTGGACGGTTTAATAAACGGGCTGTGCATTCACATAAACACGTATGCATACACACGGCAGGGTACTAATGAACGCGGTACTTACTGAGTACTGGCTTCTGGCTTCTTATTCAGTGTTTGTGAGGATTTCATTACAAAACTGACGATGGCGGTACCGCGAGGAGGGATGGGGACCCGACACGAGCGGCGTCCCTCCTCGGCTTTACCTCCCCCCATTCCCCCCCCCCGCCATGCTCTGCGATGCCGCCTCCCCCCAGCATCCCGCACTGTTTGCTCGGGAGGGACGGAATTTCCTGCGGGATCCCTCGGGAAAAGCCCATCTCCTTCGGAACGCTTCTTTCTGGCGGGTCGGAGCGCGTAAATGCGTGTGTATATTTGGGGAGGCGGTGGGGGGGGCACTGCTGGGGACCTCCTCCCCCGCGGAGCAGAGCACGCCTCCTAATGGGCTGCGCAGCGCGGCCGAGGAGTGGCGCGGGGCTGCTCCCTCCCTCCCTCCCTCTCTCTTTTTCTTCCTCCTCCTCCCCCTCCCGCAGGGCAGAAGGCGGCGGGTGCAGCGCGGATGGGCGGACGGAGCGAGCTGCGGGCGCGCCTCCCGGCTGCAGGGAGAAGGAGGAGGTAAGAGATCATCGCCGGGTTTGGGGTTCCCTGGGTCACCTCTCCTCAAGTTTAGGAGGCCAGCGGGGACTTTGCGGGAAGTTGGAAGCACGCATCGCGGAGCCCGGAGGGGGCGGCCCCGGGGGTGCGATGCTGCTGCTGCCGCCGTCGCCACCCGGAGGAACCGCGGGCTCGGAGCGAAGCGTGCCGGTACCCCCGTAACCCCCGCCTTGGGAAGCGGGGTCTGGGAGCTCCCCTCACCGCGGGTGGGTGCTGGGGGAACCCGGGGGGATGTGCCCACACGCGGGTTGCGGGGAATGGGGTTTGCCGAAGGGATGGTGATGGGGATAATGGGATTTGCTTTAGGGACGGTGACAAAGATTCGCTGTAGGCTCCTCGCTGACCGTGCCGGGGAAGCGCTGTGCCGGTTGCTGAGATTTGGGAGAGCGGCTGCATGAGGGTTGCATCCCATTCGGGCAGCGCGTCTCTGGAATGAAGCTGTGGATGGATGTTGCCATTCACCGCTGCGTATTTTTAAGTGAAGAGGGGTATTTCTTAAATGCGAGCTGTTCGCTGGTGAAAATAGCTTCCTGCGTGCATCTGCCGAGAGTGCAGTCAGGGTTTGGGGATGGGTTTTTATGGTGAGAGGATCTTCAGCAACAGTTCTCCGTTTGAACTTTGTCGGTGTCATAAAGTGAGTTGTTGGGGGGGTTGGGTTGGTCGGTTGTGTTCCTGTGGCTGCTTCGTTGTAACACTACTCTGCATCGCCCTGGGATGACAGAGCAGGATGACAGAGTTCAGTTCTTAGATGGCGCATCTCAACACTGATCAAACTTTCAGATATGGAAATATAAGGTGTTTTTTTTTTTTTTTTTTTTTATTGTATTCTATGGTTTGGGGCCTAAAAGTGTCTTCCTATTGATTTATTTGCATGTGACATAAGGAAAGTTTCACTTCTTGAAAATCATGAGCATCCAGAGAACCTTTTGTGTGTGGTGAGCAAGAAAAGGGCAGAGCGCTCAGCTGAGCAGATTGCAGGTTAGAACTCCAAGTTTGCTGGAGCTGTTCGTGAAGGGTAAATATTTTTAAGGTCTTGCTGAAAATTTTATGTGCTCACGGGTGTAAACAGATGCCTAAACGAACAGCATTGCACTTCATGCTAACTGGGGAATGCCTGATCTCTGGCAAGAAGGGAAATTTCCATTAGTGAGATGTCACAGCATCTCTGTGAATCTGTGTGTACATCTATATCGTTGCTATTCATACAAATTGATAGAAGTATTTCATGTATAGAAACACACACACACATATATACACACACATACTCACTCTTAAACAGTAAATACTGATGGAATAGGTGTCCTGGGGCTTCTCTTTGATAGCAATCAAAATGTTGTCCCACATCTCTTGACTTGAGAGCTCCTCTGTTGCTGTGCCATCCCACCGTTGGGCACTGAGTCAAAGTATTCATCTGGCTCTTCGTGTGCC
Organism: Chrysolophus pictus; assembly: GCA_037305975.1. Taxonomy (NCBI): domain Eukaryota; kingdom Metazoa; phylum Chordata; class Aves; order Galliformes; family Phasianidae; genus Chrysolophus; species Chrysolophus pictus. Next base: position 3,639,767 of record CM074581.1, read on the forward strand.
ACCAGGAACAAAATCAATTTGAATGCAGAAAGGATGAAACTACCTCTATGGTGATTTAGTAAGGAAACTAATTCGTGGGTTTTTTTCCCTTTAAATGGCACTTAGATCCTCTGCCTGCAAGTGCAGCCAGCGTGCAGTTCTAAAATCAATAACAAAACAGTTTTATGGTTCAAATTTTGTAATAGGAAGACTAATCTCAAATTCAGAATGCTTTATTTGAGGGTCTGGAACAGGAACATGATGAAACAGTGGAGATTTGCATGACAAAACACTTAATTCCACTAATGCAGTGGAAGACAGTAATGGATTTTATCTTCTTTGCTAAACAAAAAGGAGTTATCTGGGAACTCCAAATGAGCAGGTTGGAGCAGGCTCTGGTGTTTGGATTATTTCATGTGGCTGAAGAGGAAGGATAAAGTTATATAATCCACTCGCAGCATTAGCGAGGATGGGATTATGTGGGCATAATCAAAGAGAGGCAAATAAGATCCTGCTGATATTTTAAAGCTATTTTAAGCAACACAGACACTGTGCTATTTGTACCTGGAGGCAGTGTGATTTGGGAGCTGTCGTCTTAAAGTAGAGAATATTGCTCTGTAGTTACTGGCTGGAATGGGTTGATTTGCTAGAAGCAGGCTGGCAACTATCAAATTAATATAATCTGAAACACATGGCAGGTTTTTATGGTGGGAAAAATGGAAGTAACCAGAAAGTCATAGGCCCTCTGGACACAGTAAATACACTTGTGCAGAAATGGTCACAAATTGGGATGAACAATTCTAATACTGATTGATAAATCATTATTTTGTGATTTATCCTCTGTGCTAATGACCTCCCAGTGCCTGCCAGCACTCCATAACAGTCTCAGACCTTGTTGAAGTGTCACAGAGGGTGATTTTAGCTTTTGTGGGATGGAAGCAGACACCTGTGGCAGGAGCTGTATGAGAAGCAGGTGCTTCAATAGGCAGAGATGGTAGCCCAGGTGATTTCAGTGGGCGTTATTTTCAATAATGGAACATATCCCAGCTTTTTTGCCCAACTGTTGTTTAATTAGGTGGATGACAGTAATTCACAGGGGTGTTGTTGATTATGATACTGCATTCCCATCACCATGTAAGGGTTTCTTTAATAAAAGTCTATCTGCTGGCTGGATGGGGGGGATCCTTCTCATTATTAAAAAAATTCCATTGTTCAAAGATGCAGCATATTATTTGGGTTTATATTTTTATATATATATAGATGGGTTGCTAGTGATAGGACAACAGGGAATGGTTTTAAACTGAGGCGGGAAGTTTAGGTTGGATATTAGGAGGAAGTTTTTCGCACAGAGGGTGGTGAGGCACTGGAACAGGTTGCCCAAGGAGGCTGTGGATGCCCCATCCCTGCAGGCATTCAAGGCCAGGCTGGATGTGGCTCTGGGCAGCCTGGTCTGCTGGTTGGCAACCCTGCACACAGCAGGGGGTTGGAACTGGATGAGCATTGTGGTCCTTTTCAACCCAGACCATTCTATGATATTAAGAAGCTGTAACTCAGCACTGTTACTTTTACATTTTGGGTTCTAAACGTTGTTCAGGCACTTTCCATAGGGAGAGAGGCAGCAGCTAATGTTGCCCAAATGGCATACTGACTCAGGGAGCTGCAACATCCAGCTGTGCTGCTGTTTCAGTACCAATGCATCGCTCGGGCAAAGAGAGCCATGACTTCAATAGGTGCCAATATACTCCTTCTACCTCCTGGGTTTTAATTACACCTGCAGTTACTCTGTCCTTAAGGGCTATGTATCCTGCCACCAGAAACTGCAAGGAAATGTGCTGTTAAATCACTCGGTGCTGCTCTGAAAACTCAGGTGATGTGAATTGCCCCATTTTAAGCTCAGTTTACAGGAGCCTCCCCTGGCTTGAGCTGGGCTCTCTTCAGGCTCAGTCCTCCCCCACCTCACCCATTTTCCTCTTACCTTGTGTTCCCACCACACTTCTTGGCTGAAGAATGCAAACCACGGTGGAAAAATAAGGTACGTTTCCAATAAAAGAACAAATTTTTCAGTGTTTTTCCCCACAAATTAGTATTATTTATTTAAGCAATTAGTGGAGTGCAGCGTTGCTTTTTAACTGAAGAACTGCAGTGCCAGATTGGAGACTAAATGCAGCTATTCACACGAGGGGACAGGATCTGTAAGCTCCCACAAGCTCTTATCTCAAAGCAGCCTGAATTACACTGATCTCTCCACTTTTACTGCCATCTCACTAAAACTGCCTGGTTATGCGTAGCATTGTTGACCCACTCCTTTAAAAATATGTTGGGCTGCCCGTGTGTATCTAACAGAAAGCACATTGTGTGCTCAGCCACACTGGCTGTTTGTCTGTACGACCTTTCCATTTGTGTTTCTGATCCGAAGGACGTGATTACGATTCTACCCCAGTTGCTTGGTTTGGTTTTTACACGCGAGGGAGAAGGGAAGGCTCGCGAGGAGCTGGAGAGCAGCAGACGTGCTGCAATGGGAGCTCTGTAATCCTTTGATTACACAGCTGTGCCCGACATGCCACTAAACAGCACTTTAGGGGCAAGCAGTTAATGTAGCTTTGCTGTGGAATATTTATTGATTTATGTTACACCTGGCTTCCAGCAGCTGTTGGATGTGGCTTGCAAACACGCCTTGGAGGGGCATGGCATCCTTGTTAAGAGGCAAACAGGTGAGGTGCTTGGTATCTAGCAAGAAGAAATACTTGAAATGAAGTCTAGCTGGGTAGTGATGGCTGACTGTGTCTTCTGTGTTCTCCTGTGGCTGCACACCAGAGTAGGTGGTTGGACAACACCAGCCCATTGCCTCTTCTTGTTCCTGGACCCAGATGAGGGTAGTAGTAGGGAAATGCCACAGACTTTAGAATTTCATGGTAAGATGGAAGTGAAAGATTGAAAGACACAATATCTAATATGGCACACGCAATTTGGTAGAACCTAGGGGGCCTACAAACAGGAGGGGAATCAGCTCTTTGAAAGGGTAGATAACTGCAGGACAAGGGGAAATGGTTTTAAGTTGAGCAAGGGAAGATTTAGGTTGGATGTCAGGTGGAAGCTCTTTACTATGAGAGTGGTGAGGTGCTGCAACAGCTGCCCAGAGAGGCTGTGGATGCCCCGTCCATCCCTGGAGGTGTTCAAGGCCAGGTTGGACGGGGCCCTGGGCAGCCTGGTTTGGTATTAAACGGGGAGCTTGTGGCCCTGCACGTGGCAGGGGGGTTGGAGCTTGATGATCCTTGAGGTCCCTTCCAACCCAGGCCATTCTGTGATTCTGTGAGAACAAAGCACTGTGGCCCTTCCCCAGACTGAAACTGCTCTGCAGAGTCCTTCTGGCAGCCCCATTCCAAGTGCAGCTTTGGACTTTCAATCCATCCTCTGGAAAGCAATCTAAAATGCAGGAGTCAGTGTAGGTCCTGGTTTGTAGATCCTTACGTTGTGCATTTGAGTGCAGTGTTAACTGTGTGGTGCCTAAGCTAGGATGTAATGACCTGTGAATACCAGAATATATTCTTTCAAAGAAGACGGACTGGTATAGCCAGAAGGTCTGACTGTGTAAAGCAAGGAAAGGGAAGGAAATCGAGAGGGATCGTTTAATATTAGGAATATTTATCATGTAACGAGATGGGTTTGCCTGCAAGGCCAGCTCTTCCCTAGGAAGCTTCATCCCTTGAAAACTCTTTAAAAAGTCTTAAAGCCAACACTTCTTTTGCAGGACCCTCACGTGGCTTACCTCGTACTCCTTTCCAACCTCTTGGAGTTTGGCTACTTGTTAGATCAGAAATCTATCCTACAGCAGACACATAAAGATATAAAACAGATAATGCAAAGCAGACATTGTTAATGTTGAATAAGTAAAACAGAAATGTAAAATTTCTGAGACTGTTAAGGAACATCTAAATCTCGGTTCTTCATAGATCTGTTTCACAGTGGGATGCCAAAGGTTGTGCTCTTCTTTCCTCTGCAGTCATGGTTAGTGCATTAGTAGACTACTGCTGTGTAGAGTTGATCCTTTTGGCTTGATTGCTGAGACTTTAGAAAATTGCTTGGGGTCATTTCTGTAAAGCATTTTGGATGCTATTTTGTTGAAGTGGAAGAAGGGCAGTCTGCATGTGTACATCAGGCTTTGAGCTCATGCAGAGCTGATGGCAGGTCAACTCCACAAAGGAGGATGGGTTCACGTTCTGCAGCTGTGCTTCAGGATTAGGAACTCCTTGCTAGTTTGCTGGCTCTCTGGAATTTTAACCATGATATTTGGATAATAGTTTTTCGTTTTTTGCAAATGCAGAGCTCAGATAAAGTGACTGAGTTTTGCTGGGTGAGAAGCTACCAAGAGCAGTTGCTGCATGAGCTATAGTTGTCTCCCTGTATAAAAGGACAAAAACTTGTTCTTGAGCACTTCAGCATTGACTATTATAGCTTCAGGCCTTGAGCAACTCGTTGGACCTATTCATAAGGAAAATAACTTAGATGAAAAAAGAAATCATAAATTATAGAGCTATGAAAACAGTATCTCAGGTTGAGGATTAACTTGCCTGAGGAAGAGATAAGAATAAATCAGAATGAAACCACTATTGCTCTTGACATTCAGTATTAGAATTACTTTGCAAAGCTATTTATGTCAGCTTTAAAACAGTTTGAACAAGAAATGAGATGTGAGAGGTGAGCAGAAGGTAACAGTGGATCCTAAACTCATTGCTCTCATTACAAGAGGGAGGAAAAATTGATTTGTCTAACATCAGGCTCTTTAAATACTGAAGCATTTAACTCTTCAGAGGAGATACTTGGAACATTGCTAAGGAAAGCAGCCAAATTAAAAATACTCAGTGTAGTAAAAAGGATATGTATATATATTGGTATCCATGGAAATCCCACATGGGTTTCTCTTGCATTGGGGTTGGTCAGGAGCTCTTGGTGTTCACTGAGGGGCATGGTGTTAGTGGGCATGGTGGTGATGAGTTGATGATTGGACTTGATGGTCTTGGTGGTCTTTTCCAAACTTCATGGTTCTGTGATGTCAGGTAAACCAGTATTTGGCTCTTCCAAACTGCGCAATGGAAATATTTTCCAGTTGTTTTGGAGAGGTTCAGTATTGACTATGTGAATCAGGAGTGGATTGGAGTATTCTCTGGTGCCTTTAATGCTGCTAGATAGTGACAGTAAGGAATCTAAGTCTCCACTGCCTTTTTTATTTACTATTATTTTTCCTTTTTTAAACAGGTTTCAGTAACTCTTTGGATAAGGTATTCTTTCTAGGTGGCTTCAAGTCATCTGCTGCTTATTTCTGCTTACAGCTTCAAAAAAAAAAAGTCAGTATTCTTGCTGCTTGAAATAACAATTTCTGTGTTGCAATAACTTGTTTTTGGTCTAATACAGTGGAATGCATAAAAAGCTTCTGCTGTGATTTAATAGCTTTGTCTTTTAATGGTAGCCATTAAGTGGGTGTAGTAATCTCTCCAGTCATGTAGGTTTTCATCTTGCTATGCTGCTACATTGGATAATAAATGACAGAAATACTGAAAAATGTACTTTGAAAATACATGTAACCATGTAAATACCAAAGCCATGTAAATGGCTTTTGTTGGGCTATTGTAATTCCTAGGTATTTTGCCAAGGCTTTTCAGTATTAGAAACTGAAGTGAAATCTTATGACAACTTGTGCATGAAACCCACTTGCTTGTCACTGAAACAAGACTCTCCCAACCATAATCCCTAAAAATGTTACATTGCAGTATTTTAATAACTTTATTTGTGCATCTTGAAGGTAACAAATAATTCTGCAATAGCCAGTATCATTAAGCTGCATTTACCAACAAATTACAGGGTTTCAAATTAGGTAATATAAATGCTGTGCTCATTCCAGCACAGCAGTTCTCAGGATAAACTTCTGGCTTCATCAAAATCAATGAAAACTCTTCCTGCTGACTTAAGCATGCCAGGATTTAAGAAATAAAAATAAATTGAAATGAGATCTTAAAAAGTTTTCTCAATGAGTTGCTGAACCTGGAGTCATGCAGCTGTAGATTTCTGTGCACACGTTCCTTAGTTCAGCTGGGAAGTCTCAAGTTGAAAATGATGTCTGCTGGGGTTGAGAGCATGTGAAAGGGGATGATGCTTGCATTTGATAACACCACTACTGCTCTATTATTTCATAGAGCATAGGGAATGTCCTCAGCTGGGAGTGATCTGTAAGGATCATTGCGTCCAACCCCTGGCTCCAAACATGACCACCCAAAATCCAAACCCTGGGTCTGAGAGCACTGTCCCAGCGTTCCCTGAGCTCTAGCAGCAAAGGGCTGTGCAAAAGGCTGTGCCCTCTGCCCTGTTCTGTGCCCACCACCCTCTGAGGCACAGCTTTTCCCCATCCCCCAGTGTTATTCTCTCCTGGTGCAGCTCCATTGCAGGGGACCCATTTTTTGAGACACCTTGGAGTTGTGCCGGTTTCAGGGCTAAGGGAAGCTGAGTGTGCAGGTGGACTTCCCTGCTATTGGTATTTAGGCCCTAAAGGTGATGGCAACCCCCAGAATCCATCTCTTTATTTAGACTATTGCATTGCGTGGATAGGAGTTCAGCCTTTTGCATTGGGGAAGCTTTCAGGAATGGTCTTAGGGCCATTTTTAGTGTTGTCCTTTTGGCACCAAGGATTTTTTAGGTAGCAGTTGAATAGGAGGAAGGAATTAATTTGATTTAGTGATGTCAAACTGAGAACTGAGTTCCTCCTAGCACATCCATTGAAGAACGCTCAGTGGCTCTGGATTTAGCCTGCCATCCGCTTTACTTTGCAGAGATAATTTTGAGCTTCCTTTGCTGATAAATATTTAGACTCTGTTTATATTCCATCTGATTTTCTGCTAGATAGCGCTTACTGACTTTTTTTTTCCTGTAAATACTTATTACTGGGGAGATTGGTATCACAAGATTTGAAAGTGTGCTGATGGCAGTTTTGTAATTTTAACCTTAGTTGGCCACATCTTTGATTATCCAAGAGAGGCTTATTATTTTCCTAAAAGGAAACGATGTTTCTGGCTGCAGGAGTTGGAAGGGCAGCTCTAATTGCTTCACTTGCAGTGCAGGTGTAGGTGCAGAGGGCTTGAATGGGTTAGATGGGACCATTGCTGAGGACTGAGAAGGGATGAAAAGAGCAAAGACTTTCGGGTTTGTTAAAGGTTTAGTTACCAGCACGTTGCTGAACCCAGCATAAAAACCACACCCGTTTCTTCTGGTTTTCAAGTTAGCAATCTAAAATCTAACAACCTGGAGAAATCCAAGCTAATATTCAATAATTTGAGTGCCTGAAGGATTTCCTTCTCAAAACTCTGTGTGCAGCCTTTCCGTACGCTCTGGCTCTGTGATGTGCACTGGGGTAGCTTGGCTAAACCTCAGTGCTGTTTTGCTATGCTTTGCTAATTCCTTTTTGGAATCCTGTTTTGTTTTTTTTTTCCCCGATGCGAATGTGACAACCCCACTTTAATTAGCTAACAGCAGTTGTCACCATTGCTGGGGATCACAGTAAATGAGAGTCTTAGAAGTATCTATGACAAAATAAATAAATAAAACATCTAAGAAGCTTCAGGGCTTTACTAGGAAGCAATAAACTTAACCGAAATGGTTAACAGCATTGTGATGACTTGCTGACTTATATTACAGCCTGTAGCCACCAGATGTCACTTAGTTTGTGCGCTGTGTTGGGGAGAAATACGTCCCTGTGTGTAGAAGATTTACAAAAAGAAAAATAGCAGTTTGCTCTAAATGGGTTTGTTCCTGTTTGTATTCATAATTGGCAAGTTGCCTTCCTTAATAAATATTTTCATCTTAAAATAGATTGTATGGTCCTGTTTCTCACAGATGAGATAGACGTTGCATTTTTTATGAGCCTTAAATGTCAGCAGTGACATTTTGAATTCCAATCCTTAAAAGCATAATTAATAGGCTTACTGAATTTTCAGGAGGATGAATGTACGTTTTATGGAAAGGACGTGTTCTTTTATTATGAACTACACAATCATTAAAGATGCTTAAGCAGGATTTTACATCAGTGGTCAATTTAAAAACAGTGAGATGAATCAAAAACTCATGGAGGACTGAAAGCAAGGTGGAAGGATGCGAAGACAGGAAGGGCCACTTCTAAAACTGCGTACAGCATCCACACATCCTCTGGTTTTAAAGTCTTTAAAGCAGAATGTAAATATGGATGGATGTGTTCTAAACTGTAGAAGAAACACTTGGTGCCCAATGTAAAACAGCTTCTTCCAACCCCAATTAGCATAACCTGTCTCAGTGAGTAGAGTAGAATGTGATGGCTGATTGGTTATTCTCACTAGTGAACAAAGACCTCATGTTCTGGGTCCTTGTTTAAGCAGCGTTTCTTCCCTTCCATTACTGGTGATGCTAAATCTCTGTTGCATACTTGGTCTTTTTCCAAAGACAGTACTGTGAGAAAGTAGAAACTGAATTTACTGGACTTGAAGCAAATAGACTGAAAGAGGATTTTTTGGGGGGAGTGATTAGTGCTTTTCTGATTTTGTTTCTTTACTGTTGTTTGTTTTTAATGTTTTAAATGTTTCTACCGTAGATTTCATTTTGGGTTGCTGTTGTAATTGTTCTGTGTGTCTCATGCAGATTGGAGGACATTAATCCACTGTTTAACATGAACAATGTTTTTTCTCTCCCATCTTTTTCTTTGAGGTCCTAAGGAGTAGCTGTTTTGAAAGACTACCTACCTTCATTTTTCATCCATGGTGAAAAATGTGCTCTAGTATGGCATTCAGTAATGTGAGGCAAGAGTATTTGACACAGACCTTTCTTTTTTCCCCTTTTTTTAAGTGCTTGAGCAAAACCAGAGAACAACACATTGTTTAAGAGAAACGGGCGTAGACTAATAAATGGGGTAAACTGGTGTTTTAGCAGCTAATACGAAACTGATTATATTAATGAGGGCTCCAGTGTATTAACTGACTGCTGTTTACGAGCCCGAGGGTTTCACTTCCTAGCTGCAGGGCTCACCGCAGCAGCTCCGAAAGGCCACCTGCGACCGCGGCCGGGGTCAGGGGCGGCCCAGCGCGGGCAGGGCGGGCCCGGGGGCGGCGCTCGGCTGTGCCCGGTGACCCCATTGAGCGCTCCGTGCTGCCGGAGGCGGTGCGACCTGTCCGTCGCTTAATGTAAATGATCTGCTTATTCTTTCAAGTTCGCAGGGAGACTGATATTTGCTCGGTTTGTGTGGCTGCTAGGGGGAATTCAGATTCAGTGCTGCTTTAGATGGTTTATTTAGAGTTTGGTTTGCCAGCACTTGTACAGTGCTTATCTGAATTTTGGGTAGTGTCCCTCAATCCCTGACTAATGGGTTTCTGGTTGGTGAGTAAGGATATCTAGATTGTTCTTGGACTCCCACCATTTTACACCATATGGCAATATAGGTAACATATATCAGTACTCAGTCATTTTGTCATCCACAAACCAAAGAGTACCCCTGCAATGCATCTGGCATCCGCCACTGGGTGATGCTCCATGGAGGAAAAAAAAAATAATAATAATAATAGTGTCCACGAGGATCTGATCAAACTTCTGAGTATGTGTGAGTGCACTCTGTCATCCTCCGAAGTCTGCTGTTTAGTCATAAGTGTTTGCAGCTAAGGATATTGTCTTTACATTTTTAATTGTTCACGTCTGGAGAATGCATTTTGTCTTTTCCAGATTGGTTTTGCTGGTCTAGCTTAGCCCTGTATAAGCCTCTTTGAGGAAAACACAGGGATAACGTTCAAAGGAAGGAAAAAATGTATAATTGTATGGCTTTATTTTGATTAGTTTTTATTATCAAAGTCTAATTTATGATACTGAGTTATGCAGTAAATAAACTGAGGAACATCATCAGCATGTAACTTATTTTTTTTAGTGTAGAGAGGACAGCTGTGAAATTGTCTGGGTTTATGGATTATTCAGAACCTGTGGAGGCACTTGCTTTGATGATGAAAGTTCTGGATAATGAAGGCATTTTCCAGCATTTAAACAAGTAAGAGAATTATAAATTAAATTGAATGGCCAATGGCGAGGCTATCATTTCTTCTGTGCCGCTAGGATGGTTTTCTAGCTTGCCTTATTTCTCCACTGGTTAGGTGCTGTAAAAGCATGAGGTGAGTGACTTTCACAGTAGGCTTCATTTTTGCACACTAGAAAGTCTTTTTCCATTGGGGTGCACCACTAGTGTTAGTGCCAGAAAGTGGAGAGTTCTCATGGGCAGAACACCATAGCAAAATGATTTAATACTAACAATAACTAACCAGTTTGTCTGACAGCCTTGCTGCTTGGATTGAGAGACCCCCACATGTGGGTGATGATGTTCTGGCTGCTCTGGTGATGGAGGTGTTTGTAGACAGAGGGATGACAGAGCCAGCTTTACACCTCTGTGCTGTGGGGCTGCTCCATCTGAGATGGCTCTTGCTGGCTGCTGAGTCACACTCCTGGGGCTGTGATGAGAGATGTGGCATTTAGCAGCACTTTATTGCATGTTGCTACTTTGGGTGTGGGCGTGGAGTGATCTTTGCAGAAGACAATGATTGATATGACCTTCTGCAGCGCACGGCGTGTTTTGTTAACAGCATTCTTGAGGGTGGAAAGCACTAAAGGAAACCAAGCGCAGACCAAGTTGTACAATGCCGTATTTCTGAAACCATAAAACTCCTTCTGGTGCCCTTAATAAAGCTGGAGGCGTAATTCAATAGCATTATTTATAGAGCAGGTCAGCACGGAGCCCTTTTTTCACATTTTTCTGGTCTTGAGGCACTAAAACAAGGGCCATCCGTGGAGCTGCAGTTTGGTGCATCAGCTATAGCTTGCGCTTCCACTGCCAAATGCACCATAACAGAAGCATATTTCCACACCGTTATCTGCCTAACGCATGTGCATTCTATTTGTCCTTGCTTTGTAGCAATGAGTATCACTTTTGAGAAATGAACCCTGCTTTCCTAGAACGCTTGTGTTGTCATTTACTGACGGTGTTTTAGGGATTTTTTTTTTATGATGTCATTATTTATATTGCATAGTAGTGCTTAGAAACCATAAGTGGGCTTGGAAGCCACCTAAGACACCCTATTAAGCTTTTATCTCAGTGTAGACCTTTCTGCAGACATATATTAAGGAATTCACAGTTTATTTCACATTTTAAAAAAAAAAATATCCCCTCCAAAAGCATCTGTATGCTCCTGATGCCATCTGAGTCTCCTGGGTGTCTGAAGGCCTTGAACACAGTAACAACCTAAATTAAGTTATTGCATTAAGCTCATAAAATCAAAGAACTGTGTCTCTAATTCCTGAGGTAGAGTAAACACTATTGGAAAAAGAGAAATCGAACAGATGGAAATGTATTTCAACACTTCAGAGGTGCTTTTGCTGGAGCTGGAGTTTTTATTAGATACATTAATTTGGCTAAAGTTGGAGTTTTGTGAGGACTTACAAACATTTCTTGAGGTGTTTTCTGTAGGTGCTTCTCATTCTTCATGGAGTTTTGTAATGCCTATACTCTAATGACAGAAAATTTGAGATAGAAACTAAGCTTTTTATGTTCTCATTACAGTCAGGCATCTGTTCTAGAGAAACTGGCTGCCAACTGTGGTTGCTAGAACTTGTCACTTTCCATTTTTCTGTGAATTGCTTCAGTAAATGATTCATTACAAGAAGAGGAACCCGCGTTCTGTAACTACTGTGGTTCTAGATTTCAGCTGCAGTGTCCCAAGGAAGGTCTGTCCTCCTCTGAGCTTCCGCCTGGTGCTCAAGTAGAGGTGCCTTAAGGATGAGATTTTTCTTTTTCACGTTCTCAGCGCAGAGGTTTAATTAAGGAGCTTTGAGCCCTTCATATGTGACTTAATTACTTAACATCTCCGTTGGGAAAAGGTTCTCTTAGAGAGCCTTGCCTTGGCTGACTTCTGAGCCACAGATAAAGACTGGGTTGCTGTGCTAAATGCTGCCTTTATGTTAGAGAAAACTTTACAGAAGAGGAAGGATGGGGAGAATGCATGTCAAGTTTTTCTTGGTGCATTCATCCATAAGCAGAGATGGAGGTTGTTCTCTCTCTCTTTTTTTAACCTGGTTCTTAGATTTTTATTGCGTTTGTTCACAATCTGCAGTCTGGCTAAGTGTGACATAAAGCACGCAAAAACATTTGTGCTTATATTCTTTCCAAGAGGAAAATAAATACAGCAAAACCAAACATGGGCAAAATCTATAGGAGCACACGGCCAAGTCCAAGGAACCAGTGACCCCGTGGATGAGGAACAGATTTACGGTATTGTTCTGGGTATTATGGTGTGTGCTTACTGGGAACAGGTTGGTCCCATACATGGCATAGCTTTATTTGTTGTTCCATTGTAAACTGGAATCTTTGTGCTGTTAAAAGAGCACTGGGCTGGAGTTTTCTGAGCTATGAAAGCTGCATGAAGAGGAGTGAATTTGTGAGAGGCTGATGAAAGACCGTTTTCTTTGCAATAGTAGTAAGTATCAGCAAATGAAGATATTTGAATTTCCTCTTCAGTTTGTGGTCTGAATGTTATCCTTTAACTGTGATTATCTGAAGAAATGAGAGGATGATAAACATTAAAGCCATTATCAAATGGCATTAGGTTCCATATCTATCACGTGTTCTGCCTCTGAAGATACATGTTGCTATCAATAGATAACAGAGTGCAGTCATGCTGTCTTCATCAGAAAGATAGCATCTTGTAGGCTGGTTGCTAAAAATTAGTATCACTTCTGTGTAGTTAAAGCACGTGTGGTGTGGATGAAAGCGTGGGCTTTGGTGAAGTGCTTAGGAGGATCACTAGGAGGCCTTGGGAGTAAATGATGTTTGACATATGCAAGGATAAACATTTTCTGAGATGTTGAAAGCTATGAATTCAGCAAAAAACTACTTCTTAGTTAGCTGTAGCTGCAAGTTACCTGGAGGGATTTTAGGTAGAATCATAGAATCACCAAGGTTGGAAAAGACCTACAAGATCAGTCTGACTGCCCATGTTATTGAGATAACTAATTAGCAAGTACTGGGTAATACTTGGACTTTCTCAGGCTCTGAACTGGCTTCACTTTGGAGCAAACGTGTACTTTCATGGTACTTTAGCTGGCTGAGACTTATCTGCTGTATCATCACTTAAGGAATGCAAGTTGTTGAGCATTTACAGAAGTTACTGCTGCTCTTGGAACACTTATTTCTTTTCTTTATGTATTGAGACAAAGCCACAGTTGTGATCTGGTATCAATGAGTAGTTTCTGTTGACTAATTTTTGTTTGAATTTACAAGAAATTTTAATGACAGACTCCAATACTCAGTTTGTCTTTTCAGGATGCAGCTGTGTATGTTTCCTTTCATGCACTCAGCACTAGATGAGAGATGAAGTGCCCTATTCATGAAGAAGTACTTACACGGTACTTATGTACAGATGAGATATGTTTTTCCATCCGTTTTAATGCATGTCTCATGGAGAAGGCACCATATATGAGTCACGATGGCAAATTTCAGATGACAGGGTTAAGATAACAAAGTTTATGGAGAAAATTCAGTTTGGAGGTGGAGGAAAATCCCTTTTCCAGTCAGAAAATCAAAGCAACTGCTAGCATATACTCTGGAGTTGTCAGAACAATACTGCATTTAACTATTGCATCATAGAATGGCCTGGGTTGAAAAGGACCGCAATGATCATCTGGTTTCAACCCCCCGCTGCGTGCAGAGTTGCCAACCATCAGACCAGGCTGCCCAGAGCCACATCCAGCCTGGCCTTGAATGCCTGCAGAGATGGGGCATCCACAGCCTCCTTGGGCAACCTGTTCCAGTGCATCAACCAATCCCCTTCAGAAAGGCTGCCTGTTTATTGAAGCATGAAGGTGTTTCAAATGGATTCTAGTAGATGCCCTTTTGTAGTACTATGGTAAGCAGATAGATTTCACCAAACCATAAGATGAACGGGTACTGAAGGCATCATGTTATACATATTCTATTTATTCCCTATAATGTTATTCATCCCTCAAAAGCATCCTTAAATAAGCAGCTGATTTCTCACAGCCCACAAGTTTTAGCCATTTCTACTGCCTACCGTTTGCAAAGTGACAGAAAGTATTAGATTTCAGATGGTGGAAAGAATATGTTTCTCACTTTAAATCAACTTGAGGTAGCAGCTGCTAAAATCAAGTAAAATCAAATGTGTAAAAAGAACAAGATGGTAATCAGAGTAACATAACTATGAATGCCCACTGTTTTGCAGCATGCTGAGGCTAAAAATGCTTGGCAAGACCATTGGAAATACTCTGGGAACATTTATCTCCCACGTGTTGGTTCTGGACCCGTAATCAGTGCAGGAGACAAAGACCCATGCTGAAAATAACTCTTCAGCACTGAAAGATCTCTTCCTCACATTCAGCTGTGTTATACTCTATCTGTATCTCTTTCTTGAATAAGAGTCGTCAGATGCTCTGAATGTGAAGATTTATTTCCCTTCAGCGTGTGAAGCTTTGGTGCGTGTCTCGCCTTGGGGCGTGGATGGTGTAAGCCTAAATCCGAGACAGTCACTCGACTTTCATGTTGCAACCAGTGCTAGGAAAGAGGCTTTCCAAGGATGTGGCTTTTCTTTTGGCTGCTCCCAACAGGTGACTCTCCGGCGTCCAGCATGATTGGATTGTGTGTAGGTTTGTGGCATCTACTTTCCTGATGAATTTCATCTCTTCCGATTTTTGGTTTTCTGAAGTGGGTCTTTAGGCGTGGGTGCATTCTTAGGCTGGATGTGGCTCTGGGCAGCCTGGTCTGGTGGTTGGTGACCCTGCCCATGGCAGAGGGGTTGAAACTAGATGATCATTACAATAGTTTCCAACCAGGCCGTTCTATGATTCCATGACTTTCAGCTCAAACACAAATTTGTCAATGTTTTTGAGGAAAACTAAAATATGGAATTGCCAGATGGATACTTGGTTTGGCTTGCCACCCAGTGTAAATTTATAAAGCTGCTAGGTTAAAATTAGATTGGTTGAACACACCCAGGAAACGCTTATTTTTTTTTTGAATGAGTTCTGGATTGTGCAGGCAGATACAAGCAGCGTTGCTTCTGCAGGTTAACACTGTAATAATGTACATTTCAGAGATGTTATTTTTACAAAAGCTTGGATAACAGACTTTTACTTGCTTCACTGCATTAATCATACTCTTGTTTATACAGTTTGGTAAATGGCATGACACTGTTCACTATAATCTAAATTATATAAGTATATCTCTGTTGCTAGGATGTCCATATTTAACATGTTAAGTCTTGGAAGGAATTAGAATGATTGGATATTAGGAAAACTTTCTTCTCTGAAAGAATGGTGATGCAGTGGCACAACTGCCCTGGGAGTGGTGGGGTCAGCATCCCTGGAGGTGTTCCAGAGCCATGGGGATGTGACACTGAGGGACATGGGCAGTGGGCACGGTGGGGGTGGGCTGGGGTTGGACTTGGGGATCTGAGTGGTCTTTTCCAAGCCATGGGGAAATTCTGTTTGTCTCAGGAATGACAGGACAGTGCTGGGGACATCTTCTCCTTCCAGGTTATCTTTGTTGTGAGTTACGTGTACTGCAGTTTTAAGATTGGCACTTGCCCAGTGCTCATGAAGAGCTGTTATCTGCCCAGGGTCTTGCTGTGTGCTGTCTGATTGCCTTGAAGGCTGTGCAGCCACACAGTCGTCGTCTTTGGTGAAAGAAAGCGTTTGACCCAAGTTCACTGCTGAGCTTCACTCTTAGTGGCTTGGAAGCACTCACTGCTGTAGTATCTGTCTGTTCTGTACTCACTGTATCAGGACTACGTGGTGTCCTGGTGTGAGCATGAAGAGCAATTTTCACATAGTCAGATAAGGTGATGGGAATAAGCCCACTGTCCTCACCAAAGCCAGCTTTGCAGGAACGCAGAAGGCATATCTCTGTTGAATTAGTTGCTCCAGAAGAGCACTTTTAAGTGAATCACAGCAATGCCTGTCCAGGGACTCAGACAAGGGAGTCTGGAAAAAAAAAAAAAAAAGCGGGATGGACAGCAGCCAGAAAGAAGTGCATGATAAAAAATAGCCTGCATTTAGTAAGTGAATTCTTCCAGTACTACAGCAACTCTTTGCCTCTGGAGCTTTCTGAAGATAAGTGCTTATTTGTTTTTGATTACAGCTCGACTACAGGGTGTATGGGAGCTGTATTTAGATCTGAAAGCTTTTCCTACCTGTCTCTCTCCTCCTCCTGGATTTTGGTGATAAAAATAGTTGGAGTGGAAGAGTCCTGTATCAGATGAAGCCCTTGTTTCATGTTTCTGTGTTTAATTAGTGCTTTCAGAGGGAATGCCACTGATCTGCAGGATAACGGTGCGATTTATTCCTTGAAAGTGCATGTAGGCAAGAAGTTTTGTCATCGTGAAGTGCTATGATATCCTGTACTGAAAATGAAACTTCAAGGGCTGTTTAATCTTATTAAATACGTAATAAAAACGCTTGTGGCACACCAGGCTTATCACTTCTGCTGTGCCTGAAGATGTATTTTGGATGTTCCCTTTGTCTCTACCATGAGCTTCTTGATTCTTTTGCTTCGTAACGAAAGAAAATGCATATGGCAAACCCATCCTGAAGAATTTTCAGTGATATTAAACTGCTGAGTGGTTTCACCTCCGGTCTGTTTTGATCTTATAGTTTATACCAGATATTTTTCTGGAGATTTAAGAAAACATGGCTTTTTTCCAGCAAGGGAAAAAAGTTGGTTGACGTTAACACTGGTATTTTGCATCACCTCTGGCTTGTGGTGATTTGGTCTCATTTAGCGAGGGGCCAGCTGCTTTGATAGCTGTTAAATAGATCTGATTTCTGCTTGTATTCTGAATGCCATGATTTTTAAATCTGGTTCCTTATTTTTGGGAAAGGAATCTGTGAGCCACACAGAATGGATGCATCACTTTCTCTGTTTTGTGGAATGACCTCAAGAACTGTGTAGGCTATATCAGGAGGTTGCTTACAGTAACCGGTGAGTAATAATAATAAAAAAAGATATTGAACTTTGACCATGCATGATGTTCTAAGCCAGATTCAGACTTAAAATGGTTCCCCTGTGAGAAGGCATGCACTGCTGTAATTAATGTAAAGATGAAGTTTTTATACAGTGCACAACTTTTTCCATATTCAGTATAAATCCATTAGTGTTTCTCTAGCAATCCACTATGTGAGATGAATAGAAAATGAAGCGAAAGGATGAATTGCTGGAGATGTTGCACATCACAGCAATGTCCTTTAATCAAGTGCTGAGCACCCAGTGAGCACTGGATAGGCAAAATTCTGCTCTGAGTTATCCTTATAAATACGTCAGCACAACATTTTGCTCCATGCTTGGGAAGGAGGAGGGTCTTAAACACAGTGGTGTGAGCTCCATCTGGATGTGGGGTGAGGGATTCTCAGTGCATGGGACGTGTGGTGCTAGCAGCCTGGTGGCTGGCTATGGTGGTTTTTCTTCTTTTAGGGTTTTTATTGCAGATGATGCCCCACAGAATGGCCAGGGCTGGAGGGGACCTCAAGGATCGTGAATCTCCAACCCCCCTGCCACATGCAGGGCCACCAACCTCCATATTTAATACTAGACCAGGCTGCCCAGGGCTCCATCCAACCTGGCCTTGAAACCTCTAGGGACGGGGCATCCACAACCTCTCTGGGCAGCTGTTCCATGCCCCAAGACTCTACGCTTTGCTTCAGCTCTCATCTTTGATATAAATCTTGCATGGGAATTGCTTTTAGAAAATGCCCTTGTGTGGATCTGCAGCAACTACTTACTGAGCCTTGTCCCCGCTTTAAATGCGGAGGAATGCAGCCCTTGTCTTCTGAACCTTAATTCTAGTTTAGGTCTAACTGAGAGACCATGATGTGCTTTGGTGTTTATCAGTAGGACAGAGGCTGGGTGTCCTCAGATCTGTTTGGTTTTTCTGTCTGGACATTTTGATTTGCAGTTAACTCAGACAAATAATGGGCCTGATTCTAGGTCAAGGTAAAAGAAGTGAATTGTTAAGATACAAGATTTTTTTGTTGTTGTTGTGGAAATTTTTTTAGTGATGTGTCTTCTACTGAAAAATAATTTGACTTAAAGTGGACGATATCAGGCTGAATAGTTATTTTCACAGCAGCAAGAAGCCTGCATCATTTCCAGGAACCTGCAGGAGACTTCAGATGTGGTGATGGATTTCTGGGGAAGGCATTGCTCCTCTTTCCATATCTCCCTTTTTCTCCTTGCTTCCAATATTCCCTTTACTCTGTCAGTGTTCATGCTCTAATTAAGTGGTGACTCAAACTTAGTAACTATTTCCTGAGTGCTGCTGGACAAATAATAAGAGTGGGTCCTTATGTGATTGAAAATACTGCTGTTGCTATGATTTTAGACAGTTCGCAAGTTTTCTGCAAATAGAGGGTTTTGCTTGTTCCCTTCTTGCATTTTCTAGGGAAGTCCCGTGATGAGTCAGGAGCAGAGTCTGTTTGGTTTAGATCTTGAGGAAAAAACCATCTCTGCTAGGGAAGAAGCCACAGTTATCATTTTGGCAAGATTTAGTGTCGATTCAGGAGGTTTGCTTTGGCTCTAAAGGCTTTAGGACTGTGTGCTTTAAAGAGTATGGTGCTCTTGAACAAGTGTTCAGCAGTTGTTCAACAGACTGAGTGTATAACCGTGGGTTATGACCACTATATTCTGGCTTTTAAACTGCAACCAATTCTCAAGCGATTGCCTTAAAAACATCTGCGGTGGCTTGATGTCATTTCTTGGCAGTTGCATTTATTTTTTTAAATATATACATATGTTTTTTTTTTTAATATATATAAATGTATATACATTAATTTTTTTGAGCAAATAACCACAGAACTTCAATCTGCAAGAGGCTGCTGTGCTTTTCTAAAACCTCTGCAGGAGCGTTTTTGGATTATTCTTTTATTTTACACTTATTTGTATATCTTGCAGGGAGGTTGCAGAGATCAGCGAATCAAAATTCTCATTTTATTGACTTATCATTTTTTTTGGCAGCTGTTTGATTTCTTTGAGGTAAGTAGGAGAGAGTTCAGGCAAAGTTTATTTCCAGAAGTGCTAACTTGAGCAGCCTAATGTGTACAATAAGCAGGACAGAGCAAATCCACAATTATTCCTCTCCTTTCCTGAGCTTGTTTTCTTTCCTATAGACTCAGTTTTTATTACTCATACTGTTTGTTTATAGAATGGGTGCCTCCTGCCCACTGACAGGATGAACTTCCTTGCACTGCTTGCACAAATACCTTGGCTTGCTCTGATGAGACTCTTTGAGAGCAGAACCTTTGTGCAGCCTCTAATCTTGGCCAGTCCTGGTCCTTTTCAGTAAGCTTGTATGGGGAAAAAGCTAATGGGTCAGCAGGCAATGTGGGAAGGGGAAATAAATGATGTGACAGTGCTGCAATGCTTGGAGCATCAATTATTTTTCTTATATGAAAATTTCATGATGATTTCATGGTGCTAGCCTTTTCTCCTTCCTTTCTCTCTTCATGTTAGTCATGGAAGTTGATCACACAATCACCAACGTTGGAAAAGACCTCCAAACATCATCCAGTCCAACTGTCTACATACCATCAATATTTGCCTGCTAAACCATGCCCCTCAGTACAGCATCTAACTGTTTCTTCAGCACCTCTAGGAACAGTGGCTCAACCACTTCCGTGGGCAGCCTGTTACAGCGCTTGGCTGCTCCTTGTCGTGATTTGGTTGTGAGCTGTTTTGCTTAAAGCCCCACATCTTGTCGTGGCTGCACAGGAGCTCTGGGCATGAGCTCTCACAAGAGGTGAACTCGTGTCTAGAGCTTTCCTGGAGGATATGGGATCAGCTTTGCTCTGAGATCCCAAAAAGCCTTCAAAGCATAAACTGTGAATTTGAATTGCGCTGATTTTCTGCAAGGAAAGTGCTTAGGCAGACAGTGTTCATCCAAGCTGCTGAAAACAATCAGAAAACTATGGATAGAACAGTATTGCCCACTAACCATGCCCCTCTGTGCCACATCTCCACAATTCTGAAATGCCTCCAGGGATGATGACTCCAACAACTCCCTGGGCAGCCTGTTCCAATGCTTCACACTCTTTCTCCTAATACCCAACCCAAAATTAAGAAGATTCAGTATGGAAAAAAACCTTTCTCTTTTGTTTAAAAAACAAAACAAAACAACACACATCAGCAGACAAAAACTTAGCGTGCCTGGCATGGGCGGTGATAGGAAAATGGACTGGGAGAAAAGAGAAAATCTCAAATCTCAATTGGTGAGACTGCAGAGCCCATCTGTGGGAGGTACGTGAGGGCTGTGCTTTGGCTGGATTTCCTCTCATCTGGCCTGTTGGTGAATGGTTTTGTAATTTGTCTCAGACATTTTCAGGTTGTGACTTGCCTCACAGGACAACCTTCCCAGGTTGCATCTTCTAATGGCACTGATGTCTCCATCCCTGGTTCCTGCCTCTGGTCATGGCCATTAGTGAGCATGGCCTTACTCAGTGAAAGGATGGTATGAGCAGATATTTATAGATTTCTCCCAGCCCCAACTCTTCAAGCTTGTGGGAATTGGGGATAGCAACCATCAATATATTAATTTATTGTCTAGTGTCTTCTAAATGCTTTCTAACTTTTGGCCTTGCTGAGATCCATGTTTTAATTATATTGTGTGAAGAAAGGAAACAAAGTGATGTGGCTCCATTGATATCAAACAGGGAAAAAGTGTTGTACATCACTTTGGGAAATATGCTGGTCTACTTGAAGTGTGTTTACCATGGGTTTGCAGCATGCCGCTCTTTGATGTGGCAGCAGGAAAAGCTGAGCATATCTAAAGAATAACAAGAAAATGCAGAATTAAGCGTACTAGCAAAAATTTGTCTTCATTTTAAAGGAATAGGGGGAAAGAACAGTACATTAAAAATTAAGAACTGTGACCTGAAAAGTAGAAGTTGTGTGCTGAGATGTCCAGAAAGTGTCCATGTTTAAAATCTATTCCATCTGGTTTATGTTATTCTCAAGGAAGGGGATTTTGGTTATATGACTGAGCATATGAAAGTAACTTCTTTTCATAGTCATCTTGTTTAGTCTTCCCTTACAATCCTTTAAAAGAAAGGAGGAGGATTATCTTAAGTCTTTATTTAAAATAAATAAAATGAAATTTCAAGTATTTTCTAGATAGCATTTGAAAATACGCGAGTATTTATTTATTCTTGGTGGTATCTATTTTTTTATCCTATTTAGCTGCCCTTTGGGCAACAATTAAGATATGATGGATATTCCATATTCAGTCTTCTGGCTGCCCAGCCTGCGCAGTATGGGGCAGTTTTACATAAATAAGGAGTTGTACAGAAAAACTAGCAATACAAAATCTGGTTTTAATAGTCCTATTAAATCCTCTGTTATCTGTATTAGCTAGAGTCTGCTTCAGTCTAAAGAAATAATGTGGGACCTGTTGGCTTCAGCAGGATTTTATTGAAATTTGAGATATAGGTTTTTTTTTTTTCCTTCTCCTTCTGGTGTGTCGTTTCTCTATTATATTTATGTCTCCTACTTAGGAGATCCCCAGATATTTTCATTTTTAAGAGGAGGGTTGATTTGGCCAAGGCACTTGAAAAGGCTTCTGTGGACTCCTGCTTCGTCAGCTGGTCTATATTTATTTACATGCATAGACATGATCATAAATAATTCACCATTCATCTCAACAAGAGGAAATTACATGCTACGTTATTCAAGAATGTACAGAGACGCTGCCTGTTGTGTAAAGAGTGTAAGATTCTGCCAGTGAACCAACAGCAGTTTTGCAACTAAAATAAAAAGACATAAATGGTTTATTATCAACTCAAGTCTCCTACATTTTCTTCTGCCTGCAGTTTGCTTCCTACTTCAGTCAGTACTGAAATACAAAAAAGGTAAACTGTGTCTGTGATTACAACTGCTGGAAATGCTGAATGGGAGAAGTGACAAAGAGATGCTTTGGATTGCTTGCTTTTGTAGGATGAATGAGGAAAGCTTGGGCTGCTTACGCTGAGGAAAATCCTGGCGTGCATCCTGCACTGCACAGTGAAAGAATGGGGAATGAATTTAATTAAAACCTCTTGGTGAAGAAAGGGAGTGGCTGTAGGGAATTATGTTCTGGCTTTCGTGTGTTTGTTACAGTGGGGTTTTATGGCATGAACACGACAGTGGGAAATCATATTAAATGTAAGTTTGCAACTAACGCTTACAGATCCACCTCTCTGTGTTCTGTTAGCTGGGCAGTGCCATGCTGCCCTGTGGTAGGTCTTCAGAGATCATCTATTGAAGCAGCTTGCTGCAGTGTGTAAGCTGGCAGAGTTATGGTTGCTGGTGAACTTCAAATTCTTCCTCCTGACTGGTGTGATTAAGATCTCATTTATGCTGTAGCCTAAGCATATTTCTTTTTTCTTTTGCCCTTGTATCACCTTCCCTATAAAGCATTTTCCTCAGCTTGCAAAGATGTAGTTAGTAAGATTTTTCTTTGAGTTAATATTCACTGCACCTGATGAGGGTTCAATAAATTCCAGTCCGTTTTATTAACATGCAAATGGACATAAAATTGTATGGAGAAGCTTATGCAGCATTTGTATAATCCTGTGATCTGGATCCATTAATGCATCTCAGATGGCTCTTTTAAGAAGTTTGAGAATTAATGTCAAGTACCCAAACCTTGAATTGATTGTGCAGGAGTGTCTCAGATCAATCTGTTCAGCCACTAACACCAGGCGAGTTTTAGGTCCCAATTAGAGGAGGACTGGAATATAAAAATAGATTTTTTCTTTTAGCAGTGCATAGTAACTGGTCCCTTTGAGGTGTGGGCTGATCCTCAAAGTGGAGGAGCTTAGGGAGGAAGGACTACTCAAAAGTACATGTGTATCACCTAGTATGTTTAATTGTACTGATGCTGTATGGTTTTTTTTCTAGCTGCCCAGATGTTAAAGCTACCAGCATAACTTGCTGTCTGTTCTTTGCACTTTTTTCCAAAAGGTTGCTGCTTTCACCTCTGTTTTCTTACTGAGGCCCTTGTTTCCATCTCCTCTTTTTGTGCAGTGTTTTTTTTATTTTTATTTTTTTATGGAACTGTTTCTGTTTTCATGATTTCTCCTCTTGAAACCTCTATTCCATCCTCCATGAATGAGATCCAAATCAGCCCTCCTTCAGTTTCCTCCCACCAACCTTTTTTCCTCAGTGGAATTATCTGCTCAGGTGCCCTATTGCCACTTGAACAATTGACTGACAAAGCAGAACCTTTTCTCTTGTTGCCAAAACCTCCCTTCCTTGCCCTCCCTCTCTCCAGCAATTGGAACTGTCCATGTCATGGTATTGGAGTAGGTGATCTCCAGAGGTTCCTTTTCACCCCGATGAGAAAACTGCTGACCTTTTTCCCACTTCAATCTTGTATCTTCCTCTCTCCTTGCCCTTATGTTGGTGCTGAAGAATGGAGGTGTTGGGGGAAGCGAGTGGCTGCTCTCACAGATGCCCACATGGGGACAGACAAAGGGTGTCAAAGTGATGGAACCTTTCTATCCAAATCAAGTGACAAAAGCCAAAATAAATGTTGACCTTCAAAGGCATAAGTTACAACTTCATTTTTTTTCAGCATCTTTTATTTTCCTTTTCAGGTTTTCTTAAGTTTACTACTTCATTTTTGGCTTTTCAGAATTGCTTTAAAATGTTTCCTGTCTTTAGTTCTCAAACCAAAGTAATTCTTAGGATTCTTAGAAATACAAAATGTAAGTATTACCTAGAATATTGAAGCACGTGTATCATCTGTCAACTTTTGTATTTGACCATTTGTCTTCTCCAAACAGAGATTTACTTTTGACCTGAAAATGTGGATATTCCCAGGGAGGGATTTAATACACTCCAAAACCAGAAACTGTAGAGGAACTACACCTTAATGTGCTTTAGTTATGACCATCCCTTGGAAGGCTGATCGCTTGGTTATGCGTTTAAGTGTCTGCTCTGAGTTCTGCCTGCAATCATAGAATTACAGAATTGCTCAGGTTGGAAAAGACTTTAAAGATGATCAAGTCCAACTGCAACCTAACCATACTACTCTAACAATGCCAAATATGAGCACAAAGGTTAGCACAAACAATTCTGAACATCTCTGGCTACTCTTTGGCTGTGAGCAACCGTGGAGGGGAAGTGCTTATTAGAGGATGGCACGTGCCTTTTGCAGCATGGTCCTTCAGCCCGAATGTGGCACCCACAAGTGCTCAAGTGCTCGGAATGAGGAAACGTCCACTTGAGTGGCTCCTGCACAACCTCACCTGTACTGAAGTGCTGGCGTTTGAGAGCATTTGCTGAGTCAAGGCCTTGTCTTGGATTTGCTGTGCTGATGGTACATTTCATTTAACTAACACATCTTGACGTTTTTATTGAGCAGTATGTTTTTAAGATATATTTGACAAGGAATGCTGAAAGCATCTTGCTGACTTTTCTCTGTGTTACTGGTAGTTGCTCTTGTCTCAGAGCCATTAGGTCCAGAAGCCAGAGATTCTGATGTGAGTTTTTGCTTACGTCTATATTTCAGCCCTTAAATTTACTGAATGCTTTCCTTGTGGCTCCTTTCATTGGCTGTTGTTTGACCTTCTTCCCTATGGTCTTGAAAGCAGGCTGTTGTCTTGTCCCTGCCTCATCTCTGTCCTGGATTCTTGCCTCATTTCAAGGAAGCTAATGTAAGGCTGTTGTGCACAGAGGGTGGGAATTTAACCTGTGTTACTGGCTGCTACCCAAAATGAGCAGATCAAAAGCTGTTACAGAGGTCAGCGAGCAGATGAAGGAGAGACAGTGGTGTTACCTGTGGCAGCCACAACTATTTGCTGATGTGGGCAGGAGCGTGGGTGGAAAAAAAAACAGCAACCCATTGTAGACCTGAAGGCAAGCACTTCCCAGGTTTAATATCGTGAGTACTGTAATTAATGTCCTTAGCATGCAGGAGACATCTTTCAAATGCTAGCGTGAAATTGCTGGTGATGGATTGTAGTTCTGCCATAACCTCAAATGAAGGTGAACGTGAGTATTACTCAGTTTGCTCTTCTGTTTGACAGTATATATGGCTTTGTTTCTTTAGGTTACACAGCACAGATCCTTGAGAGCATCTCTGGGACGATGAAGCTTCCAGGAGCAGCAGCAGCCTGGTTTGGAATCTGAGTGCTTTAAGAATATCTGGGAATTTCTACCCACATTTGCCTATTCCAAATCAGAGGACAATGAATTCATTTTATTTTTTGCATATTTTCACACTACATAACAATTTTTCTTCTTTCCCGTTTTGTTCAATGGGAAAAACTTGAGCCAATGGTGCAGCTGATTCTCACTTTGCCACGTTCCTCCTCCTGAGCCAAATTCCTGGAAACCACGTCCGCAGTACGTCTATTTTTGTAGCTGGTGTTCTTTTTTCTGCATATGCCACACGTCTCTTTTGGAGTGCTAACTATTCTGGGTTGAACCTGCCCTTCTATGTTGAAGAGAATTCGTAGAATCCCTGAAGGAATTAAATAATTTCAGTCTTGCAGAAGATGACTCATGCTTCAGAAATGTTTTTGTGGCTGTCCTTGGCTTGTTAATGCAGGAGTTTAACAGTATTAATATGAGGCATTGCATTAATTGTTGCATACACTTATTACCAAATGACTTGAACAGACAGTGTTTCAGATGTCGTGGCCATAGCCACAATAACCAGAAGTGTCCTGTTTGCAAAGGAGAAAATAGAATCCCTTTGTACGCTGATAGCAAGCAGATGAAGTTGCTTGCAGTTCTGGAAGTAAGGACTGATCACAGTGAAAGCTGGAATGGATTTTTCTGCTTGAAGAAGGGGAAGCTATGCAGCTTAATATTTGGGTTGGTTATAATGACTCTAGTGATGGCATCCTATGTACTGACTGGAGCCAAGCACGGCCTGTTGTTAATACCATCTCCCTTCCATTACGGAGCTTTTACTAGCAATCCAAGCTTAATGGACAATGAAAGCCTTAGTGACATGAAAGACCATTACCAGCCTTCTAAAATTAATATTTCATACGTAAAGGATTATCCAAGCATTAAATTAATTATTGACACTATTACTTCAAAGATAGAGTTTATAACGAGACAGCGCCCTGGTTTAGAAGAGCTGAGGAAACAGGAGCCACATGTAAGTATGAATTAAAGCATCTGAAACCACTGCGTGTTGGTTTGTTTCAAGGATTTGGGGTCGATTTTTCTGAGATGAAAACAGTGCAGCTACTCTGATGTATGCATTGTGATTCACACCACCCGGAGCCTCCTGATTTACGCCTGTTGAAAAGCTGATATTACAGACCACATCCTTCTGAGTCACAGGCAAAATGGATGGGCTGTCTGAACGGTCTTGACACCTGAAACAGAAAATCAGACAGTCTTCCGACAGCTGTACCGTCTAATTGAATTGAGAACCTTGTCTCACTCAAAGTCATTCTGAGTTAGTCACATCTGCCAGCAACCTGAAATGATAAATAAGGAAGCAGCCTTTCTATCGGCAGTATGCGTTCCTGGAAAAAAAATGGGCATTGCAGACATTTCAGAGTGACTGTAGTTCATACTGGAAGTTAATCTGAGCATTACAACTTTGACTTGAAAAGTTAATTGCTGGGGTGGCAGTGAGGTGGGGAAGTATGGATTCTGGCCTTGAAATCAAAGCATTTCCCACTGTATTCCTCTCCCAGTTCAACTGTTTGTACTGGATTTGGTTCCAATGCCACTAGAAGAAAACAGTTGTTTTTTAAAAAGCTAAGGAGTTATTTATGTCCAAATACTGTTTCTATTGTTTGCTTACTGTGCTAAGTTAGAAAAATAGAGTTGCCATTTCTTTGCTGCCTGTACTGAAATTGTTGTTCTTTATGTTGCAGATGTTTTCAGTAATTCCTAATAAATTCCTTCCAAATAGCAAGAATCCTTGTTGGTATGAAGAGTACAGAGGAAACACAACCACAGACCCTTATACAACAAACTCCTATGCACTCTATTCAAAGCGTTTTCGAACCATATTCGATTACCTCAGGAAGGTGTTTTGGAACCACTTGTACCATTACAAGGACAAACACTACCGGCTGCGCTGTCTCCCCCATTTCTACATCATTGGGCAGCCCAAGTGCGGGACGACGGATCTGTACGATAGACTTCGGCTGCACCCCGACGTTCGGTTCTCAGCCATCAAGGAGCCTCACTGGTGGACGAGGAAGCGCTTCGGTGAGTCAACGTGCCTTCTGGTATTCAGGAGAGCTGCCTCTATGAAGCTTTGATGCTTCTTGTATGTATCCGGGATGAATTGGCTGGATTTGTTGCGTGCTGACTGACTTTGTTGTTTAAAAAAATGTATATCCAGGTGACAGGTGGTTTTGTTTGGTGATATTTTGGGTTAAACCTTTGGAGATGATGCACGTGAGAGAGTAAGGGTTCTGGAGCACAAGTCTTACGAGGAGCAGGGGTTGTTTAAGCTGGAGAAGAGGAGATTCAGGGGAGACCTCACTGCACTGTACAACTTCCTGAAAGAAGGTTGTGATGAGGAGGTTTGGCCTCTTCTCCCAGGCAACAAACAGGACCCGAGGAAATGGCTGCAAGTTGCACCATGGGAGATTTAGATCAGATATGAGGGAAAACTTTTTCTCTCAAAGAGTGGTCAGGCACAGGAAGGGGCTGCCCAGGGAGGTGGTGGAGTCACTGTCCCTGGTGGCATTTGAGAAGAGTCTGGATGAGATGCTACAAGATATGGTTTAGTAGCTTAGTGGGTAGTATTGGTGGTATTAGGATGATTGGACTAAATGATCTTGTAGGTCCTTTCCAACCTTGTGATTCTGTGACTTTATGTTTCATCTGGTTTGTTAGCAGTGGTTTGGAAAATCTAGGGAAATGAAGTATTAAAATCCTGGATAAAACTGGTGCTGTTTTGAAAAGCAGGAAGAATAACAGCTAGATTGTGCTGGAGATTTAAAGAATAACAATAACTGTTTTGCTCTGCAACGTTTTTCTGTAAAGCCTTTTTTAAATGAATAGTGATGGGTTGGTATTTGATACATGGATTTCTTCAGTCCTTCTGATTCAGTAAAATACAGCTGGTTTTGGTAGCAGCTTCACTAGTAATACAGCTCTAGTCAGATGCTCTGTGTGAGACAACTCTCTCTCAGGAACCTGGGAGGAACCTGGACGTATTTCTAATGCTTTTCCTCCTGAGTGGCATCAATATTTCATGACATGACTCTTCGTCTCTAGAGGCAGACAGCAGCTGAGGTTATGGCCTGCTGGAGCAAGGCACATCCATCTCTTGTGGTTGCTTCTTCAAAGGGTGGCTGAGAGCCATGGGCCTGACTGCATCATTTTATCCAACTGAAGTGTTTATGTCCTTCGTGTTTTCTTTCCCCTGGGTGCCAGCATGGGTCAGTCTTGTGGTTAAAGACTAGATGAGACTCGGCAGGTCCAATTTTAGTTCTTGGCTTTGTTTTGTGCTTAGTGCTTTCCTTAGTACTCAATTTATTCCACCCAGGAACACTCTGTGTTTTCCCACTGATTGGGAAAACCAAGGTTGGGTCCAACTGCTCAGAGCTGGGACGCTGATATCAAAGTTCACAGGCTTTTCAGTGATATAACCATTTTCCAAAGGGAAGATGCTGTTTATTTTCCAGTGACACTATCTATGCTTCTATTACAGGAGTTTTGGTCTTCACTGCTTGCTGGGATGGGCTCAGCCATGGATCTGGGATTTCTAACCTATACACACATGGCTTTGTTTTCTTCTCAGGATTTGTATTTTCTTTCTTGGCAAGTGCTGTGAGAAAGTGGTTCATTTCAAATTCTGAGTGGTAGCTCATATGTAGCATAGCACAGAAGTAGCTCAGAAGCAATGAGCTTGGCTTTCTTTGTTTTGAATACAATTAACCCTCTTCAAAGTATTGTAGACATTTCCTGTTATAAATTAAGAGTTAAAGCAAAATGATGAAAACACAGTTGAGCTCCAGTTCTGGAGATGCTGAAGGTACCAGTGTGCATGGGGCTAGTTGAGAACTCAAGCAAGAACTATCATGATTATCAGGGAGCCTCATGAGAAGGAGCTCATTCTGCACAGGCAGAGGCTGGCTGAAGATGAATGTTAAGAACTGCCTTCTGGGCTGAGGGAGGAAAGTCAGATCAGTGAAGAAAGCGGATTTGAGACGTGGATGCTGTGAGTGTCACACTGCTTCTTTGTGGATCTGAAGGTGCAGGGACCATCAGCAAAGCCATCTGTAGAAGTTTGTTCCTTCCATGAGAGTATCTCTTTCATGACAACTTTCTTTTCATAATTTTTTTTTTTAAAGTTTTTAGTTTTTGAAAGCTGAAGAATGAGTAAGGCTTGCAGAACCTGGGATCTGGTGGGAGGGAGATCGGCAGAGCTGACCTGTTCATCATTTCAGGCTGTCTGCCATTTGGGAAGACTAAATTTTTGTTTCCCCAGAAGTACTTTGTCTGGTGGTTGCTATTTGGATGGGGAGGTGTATAAAACAAATAGTCTAAGCTGTGAAACTGAGTCAGCGTCCTTTAAAAGCCAGCTTGTGGGTATGACTCCTATGCTGCTGGCTATTAAGTCGTTTAGTTTCTAACACTTATCTGGAGAAGAAGGTCTCTTTGTTCTATGGCATCCTCTAATTCAGTGATTTTTACAAGACTGACTAATTTCAGCTAAAGCCAAATAACCCTCCTGGGAAGGTCTCATTTCACAAATCATCGCTTTCCTGTTCTGCTGAGGTGGCTGATGCTTGGCAGGACTTTGTCCCAGCTTGATTCTCTCTCTTTTCTGGCCCTTAGCCACAGCTTCCACTCACAGGTGTGGGGTGACAATAAATGACACTGTGCATGCAGGGAGAAGGCTGGTGTCATTCAACGTGCCCTGGAGCGTGAGGTGGGAGAGGAGAAATAAGGTGCCAATGTGGAGCCTTGCTTTCCTACTTCTAAAAGAGGAACACGTGAATGATTTCCCAGCTCTGATTTTGCTGAGTGCAAGTTGGTTTGCATAGTTGTCATTAGAGTCTGGTTTTAATCTCAATATAGTAACTCTAGTGGGAGTCCATATTACTCCGGTTTATACTGTTGTAAATGTAAGCAGAATCTGGTCTTTTATATTCATTCTTAAAGCTAAATTCAGAAGAAAATAAATACAAGCTATTCATGCAGGAGCTATGAAACAGATTACTTAAGATATCTGCTATCATTGTGAATTTATAGCTTAATCGTATAGTATCTTGCATCTCGGCTACTTCATTATTGGCACTTCTATCTGAGTGTTACACTTCATGGCTCTAATTTTGTGCTGCCGTTAGCTGGCTCAGATCCAGAAATGTTAACGAGGCTGTCTTCGTCTACCCAGCAGTTAATCTTGCTCTGTATATCTATATCTGTATCTATTTAACTTCTCTCTTTTCTCTGTTTCTAGGAATCATTCGTCTCAGGGATGGATTTCACGATCGCTACCCAGTGGAAGATTACCTTGATCTGTTTGACTTAGCAGCACATCAAATTCAGGGTGCGTTGCAGAGCGAGGCAGCAAAAGAGCACAGCGAGATGAATAACATCATAATTGGTAAGGCAGATACAGCTTCTGAAATGTTTGTATCTGTGGGCTCCGTAGCATCCGGAGTTGATGCGTGAGAGGGGCACTTCTAGGTGTGACTGATTCACTGCATGGGGCTGCTGATGTTGGTTTTCTCTGCTGTGTGTGGGTAGTGCAGAAGTTGTTAGAAGATGCCTGAGAAAGGAAAGCTTGCCTGATGAACATCAGCATTAAATTAAATAATACAATAAAAAGAGAAGGAAGGAATTTGGTTACTCCTTCCAACGTAGTTTGTATTTTGTTCTTATTATGAAGGTTTGCCTGTAGCTTCAGGTTCAAACGGTGCAGTAGTGTATGTTTCCCCCAGACGTAGCAAACAAATTGTGCCATTTGTTTTTACAGTCCTGTAGAAATCTTGAGCAACACTTTCCATGGTAGCAATGCAACTCCAGTTGGTTCTTCTCAGGCTCCATCATAAGAGATATGTAGGAAGATGGGCAACCATTTTGTGTGCCATCATCCCTATGTAGCCTGTGGTGGATTGAAATAACCTTGGTGAAACCCTTGAGCTGTTTTGTTACCAACAGAGGTAACACAAGTTCCTAGCAGGAAAATACAGGGTCAAGCTGAGGCTATCTTGTGGAACCAAGGAGCACGGTACAGGATCCAATCAGAAGATAATTTTATGGTTCCAGTTGATATTACCTTACTCAGCATTAGAAATGTAAAGGTCCAGTTCAGAATTGTGTTGCTCTGTATGGAAGCCTGTGGTCAGATGCAGGCTCCATGAAGGGTGCCTGGATTTGCTCTCCACAACACGTGGTGGCCAACGCACCGTTGTGCAACTGGATTATGGTGCCTGTGAGGAAAGTCAGCAGCTGTTCTTAAGTTCTGGTTTTGCTTTCTGCTAGAAGCTGAAAACCAAGGGGAAGGCACTTTGGCCTCAAAATCAGCCAGGGAAACTAAATGTTGGCTGGTTTGTTGAAAAGAGACTTTTGAAGTAAGCTGAAGTCCTACAGAAATTGGGGTTTTTTGCTTCCCCCCTTTGACAGAACACCTTCAGAATCTTCATCACATTCTGGCGAAAGAATAATGAACCTATTGTTGACTTGATGAAATGGTGACGTTGTCTGCCATCGCCCAGCCTTGGCTGCAGTCGTGTCTGTGTGACACCACCTCAGTCTCTGTTGAAGTCTGCCATCTGCACTATCAAATATTTGGTGCTGAGCAAAACTTGTAAGACTAAGAAATATTGCCATCAAGGACATCTGCAGACTTTCCTCCTACTTACAGTAATATCTCCTGCCCTTTTATGGGTGAAGTGTTTATACTAATTATATTCCCTAATCTAATCAGCAATGTACATCTTTGATTACTTACCTCCTGTTGTAGCTTTTTCTGGAGCTCGATTGTGTTTCTTTTTCCTGTAGTCTCATTTCTTGTTTCATTAAGGTTCTGTTCACCTTTCTTATTAAGTTTACAGCAAAAGTCTTGAATGATTACCCTCATTGAGTCATTTTTTTATTACCTTGGTTCAAAAAAACCCAACAAAACACACAACCCACAACAACTCTAAAACAAGGCTATCTTGTCTAACTGGAATTTGTGTGAAAATCAGGTTTGCTTAGAATCCTCCTCTTTCTTATTTTGAATGATTGGTAACAAAAATCTAATTAAAGCTGTGAGCATTTCAGTTGTTCATCATGCTACATGATTTTGAGAACTTCAGCTTTGTTGGATATTATACTTAGTGGGTAATAATTGCATTTTTGCAAATAGAGTGATGTCTGCTGAGAGATGAACCAAAGCGGGCAGTGCTGCTTTAGCTTGAGGCATTCCAAGCAGCACTTGTTTATCTGTGGTCATTAATAGGATGAGTTCACAAGATTGTCTTTTGAAAATATAATATGATTATAATCCATTAACGACCAAATATAGAAGTTATACATTCATTCTTTAGGCAGCTTATTAATTCATATTTTCTTTAAGTCCATAAGAAAAGATAATTTTTTTGGTTGTTCTGCAGTAATGAGATGTAATTACCAGCAGTGTTTAATTTATCTCATGTCTAGTGTGGCTCACTCTTTGCAGATATTAAATCTGCATTATTACACAGAAGA
The DNA here is from genome assembly GCA_037305975.1 of Chrysolophus pictus. NCBI lineage: Eukaryota > Metazoa > Chordata > Aves > Galliformes > Phasianidae > Chrysolophus > Chrysolophus pictus. The sequence goes on from CM074581.1 coordinate 3,672,453, forward strand.
GAATACTGTCAAATTACTAGGAGGTGGGTTTTTTTTGGTTGTATCAGGAAACTAAAATTATAAGAGTCAGGAGAGACCAGAATGATTTTATTTTTTTCCCTCTTTTTAATTCCTGATGGCCGTCTTGTTTTGAGAAGAGTTGCCTCGTGGAACCCAAGCTCTCCAGGGCTGTGCATTAGGGCAGCACCTTAAGTTTCTGTTAATGCTTCAGCGTTGTTTGGTGTCTCTAATTGTCCTTTGCTTCTGCCCCACTTGTGGATGCTGGTAGTGGCAGGTGATCCACCTGTGAGATTATTTCTGTGGAGTATTCTGGTCTGTGGCAAGAATATCATCCCATTTATGACTAAGTGCAATGACTTTATTTGGTTCTGCTAGCATCTGTGTATGCAGATGTTGTGTTCAGCTTTGTTCCCTCTACATGAGCTAATTAGGGAAAATCCTATAGAGAGCATCAAATATGGTCAGAAGTCTTTGGAGCAGTGGAGTATGATGGAAGATAAAAAAAAAAAAAAAAACAGAGGAAGAGTCTGCGTATAAGAGGATGTGGAGATGGTGGGGGTCTGCAGTGCAGCCAGACACGTGTTGAGCAGAATGCTTCCCATTGTAAGGACCACGAAGCACAGGAATAGGGCTCTTAATGAGGTTCTAGACTTCAATCATCAGCATGATTGAGGCAAACGTTGCTCAGGAAGTGTTTTCAGCTCAGCCCTTCCTGCTGGGGAGATGTCGTGGTGGCTGCCCAAGGCCCTCCCATCCCTGCAGCATGTTATCCTGTCGCTCTGGGTATGCCTCGTGTCCTTCTCTGCTGGCACAGGTTACAGCTGTGTGATGCTTCCTGGCCCAGCCATCTCCTCTTGTCCTCTGTTGGGTCTTTTATGCTTCTGCTTTGCACAGCATGAGATCTGGGCCGAGTGCATTTTAATTGACAAGTCAAAGCATGCTGATGATCAGGCAGTGCCTTGGTTAATTAATTTAGAGCGGAAAAGCAGAGCTGTTGTGGACGCCCAGCTTTAGCCAACAGACCTGATCTCCTCTCTTTTTGAAATGAGGCAAAATGAACATGACAGAAGATTAATGTGTTTTCTAATGACTCCAAGACTTTACTAATGAATCACATTATGCTAAGCTGGTTTGGAACAAATACCTATTTCACTTTGTGTTTTGGCAATCTTTTAAAGTCTTTATTGGACTTTCCCAAGAGAGGAAAACAAGGAAAATCATGTGAAAGTCTACAGGTCTGCAACATTATTATTTTTTTCATCTTGTTACCTTTGATTGAAGAAAAAAAAAAAAGAAAAACCTCATTAACAAGAATTAGCTTTCATTAAACTTTCAAAGTCTGGAAGTTGCCAGAAGGTTTTTATATATGTTTTATTAACATATCCATGCTATGTGAATGCCAGTATGACTTCCAAAGAGTGGGAAGGCTGAGCCATTCAAAGCATCATACCAGATCATTTATTCAGTAGTTGGAGCATCACACGCCTTGCTCTGGCGGGGATTCTGCTGTCTGTGCTTCTCCCTGTAGCACTGCTTTGAGAGTAAGTAGCTTAAGAATCTAAGAATGTAAGAATCTGACACTTAACCATCTGTTAATCTTTAATACTTGACTTCTTTCATAAAGGGATGCTTCAAATTGCAGTGACTGAATTTAGTGCCAGTGCTTTTGTTCTATTTCCCATGTGCTCACCAGCTCTCCTGTTTCTGTTCTAAGCAATACTGATCCACTGAAGTGCTGGTTTCCACTTCTTTCACTGGTTTGTTGCAAGCTGTAGCTTGCAGTGTGAGCATTCTATCTCTGGGGAGCAGCAGCCAGAGCAGTCTGCAAGAACCAGTAGGGTGTGCTGGAGTTTGCAGCTTTTAAATGGTCCGTAACAGCGATCAGAATTCCACTCTGATACAAGAAATGAAATGACTTACCAGGAGAGATGCTTTCTTTTTCCAGGGGAAGCCAGTGCCTCCACCATGTGGGACAACAACGCGTGGATTTTCTTTTATGACAACAGTAGCGAAGGAGAACCTCCCTTCTTAATCCAGGATTTTATCCATGCCTTCCAGCCAAATGCCAAACTTATCATCATGCTGAGAGATCCCGTTGAAAGGTGAGCAAGGGTTGTGTTGTAAAAGTATGCGAGAACACTTACATGCCTCAGTGTAAATAATCCTGTGAAGTGCTTCAGTTCATATTAAATAATAAGCTTTATGCCTTCAAGGACATACCACTCCAAATAAATAAGATTGCAAAAAGCTCCAGAATCAGCAAGTGATAAACTTTTGTAGTAATAAAATGCTTAGTGCACCATTCAAAGCTCATTTAGACAATGTTATCTTGCTGAACTAAGAACTACTCAGGAGCTCATCCTTGGCCTTCCTGTCTTTGTGAAGGAAGAGCTCTATTTTTGCAAAAGTGTAAGCTGCTCTTGAGTGGTTTTGGTCACAAATGTCCTTTCTATCCGCATTTTACTTCTCTCTCCTGTCTTTTAGGGGACTTTTTTCTGCTGTGTCCTCGGCAGGAGGAGGATGAGGAGGAGGATAGATATTGGGGAGGGTGGAGGAGACCTTTTCAGGTGCCTATTCAGGCTACCTTGGGCCAGGTTACTGGGGTCCCTGTCCCTGGAGGTGTTAAAGAACTGTGGAGATGTGGTACTGAGGGATGTGGCCAGTGGGCATGGTGGGGGTGGGCTGAGCTTGGTGATCTTAGTGGTCTTTTCCAACCTGTGACAGAGGCAAGCAGGATGCAGATGTCAGCAGGCACCTACACATGGGAAGCACTTGCACAGCTCTGCAGCTCATCTCCCATGAGAGCAAATACAGATCTCAGCTTTTAACTGCTTCTCCTGACCTCAGGATTGAGCAGATGATAATGCTATGCAGGAGAAGTAGTTGAAGTGGCTCCCTCATGTAAATTAGCAACAAATTCCCTGATTGCTTTAACCATCCTCCATAATGTGCGTGCCATCTATAATAAGGATGAGATGGAAAGTGAACTTCACCTCCCTTAGTGTTTTTATAATCAATTGGCTTCTTTTTGTTTACAATTCCCAGTGTCCTTGTTGGTGACAGCTCACCTGAATGGCAGAAGGGGCACCTGGGGACAGTCACCTTGCAATATTTGGGAGGGTGAAGGAGCTGCACAGAGCCTGGTGCACGAGAGGCCCCCCCAGAATGGGGGATGTTTGAAGAACCTCAAGGTTTGGGGTGGTGGGCATTTATATCTCATTGTAATGGATGGGTATAGAGGGTAATGACTTTAAGGAGCTGGAAAAGCTGAAATCCCAATCAGTGAAGGTTTTATTTCCAAGCAGATGTCCCCAGAATTAAAAACAGATGGGAAGAAATACGAAAAATCTCTTGCTCTGCAAAGAGAGAGTTTGTCTTCAATATTGTAGCTTTCCATAAGATGTCAGCAAGTCTTTAACAATCTGGGTTTACTTTAATGGATGACTAGAAATACTGAGCACTCCTATTAAGCCTTTCAAACAAGTGACATCGTGCCCATGCTGTATGTGATGCCTGCTTTGCCCCATATCTCTGTCCCAGCTCATCGTTGCAATCCTCAGGGGCTGTTGGGCATCAGTGTCCTCAGCACTGCACAGTCTGAGTACTGTGCTTAGTTCTGTCCCTCTGCTCTGAAACAGAGCCCTTCCATTTAAATACATTCTTCCCCCTCCTTTTATTGCTTGTAAAACAGGACTAATCCTTAACTTTTGTGGTAACTTTTCCAAAATACGAAGCAAACTGCCAGTAGGATATTTCAACATCTATTTTTTTTTTTTTCAGGCAGTCAGCATTAAATTAGTATCTGTAGGTTATCACTGATGCAAACAGTCTGCTGAGGTGTTTCTCCAAGCAGTTCTCAAAACGCCATGATCAAACACAGCATGCAATGCATGGTATGGCAGAATAGTGTTAATTCTGTAAATGGAGAAACCTTTGTGAATTTTCTGCTTAGACCACAGAGAACAAAGGTGCGATGCAGTGGCTGGGGCTGTGCACTGCCTGTGCAGCTGGGTGCCCTGCAGGCTGATGCCAGGCAGCATCACCTAAGCGCTGAGTTGGTATCTGCCAGTTGGAAAGGATTGTCATTCTTTCTTAATAGTTGTTGCTTTGGGTGCTACTGCTTCTTTTTTTCTTTTTTATAGTTTGCTGCAACTTCTATTTTAAAGGGTGTAAAAATTAAATGAAAGCCAGTCTGCAACATATGCACCTCTTCTCTTCCTTTTTAAGTGAACAGATAGTTTTCATTTATGTCACGTGGGAATTAAGATCCTGTTGTTGCAAAACACCAAAATAAACAAGTGCAAAGGGGCTATTCCTGTGCTTAAGTGCTTTGCTGGATTAGAGCCGAATCTTTCCAAATAAAGTGATGAATTTTAAAGTACCTGTGGCACTTCAGGGAAGTTTAAAAATAAATAAAGCTAGTGCAGTACAAAAGGCTGCCACAGCAATAAAGCGAGAGCCTGTCTTTTGAATGAGGCTGATAGGATCAATGGACTTGTGTTGAGGGGTGGTGCTGGGGAGTTGTGATGTGCTGCAAACACAATGGGAAAGCAACTCCTTCTCAGGTTCTCAGGTGTTTCGAGGTTGACTAAATAAGAAAGAAAATGAGAATACCACGTTTCACAGATGGTTCACTGTCTTAATATTGATGCCACGCTACAGCGCCTGCCTTGTCTCTTTCAACCAGGTGTTGTTGGAAGAATTTAATCAAGTTCTTAAGGATTAACACACAAGTAGATCTGTTACTTGTTTTGGACTGTTCTCCATTCCACTTTCCCCCAAGGGACAAGATTTTAGGTGATCTTTTCTGAGCAATGTTAAACAACCATAAAACACGTACTAAGAATTATGCCATGAAGGGACACCTCCTGAGCTGCAGGAGGAATTAGAGGAATTCCTGCTGCTGGTGACTGACACAAGGCTCTGCTCCTACCAAGAGATGGGGCCATGTCCTGCCATCCTCAAAAATGGAGTGGGACTGGTAATTTGGGGGAATTTTGAGAAATTGATGTAGAAACTATTTGGGATTTGAGGTGGAATAACTGCAATAACTGGAATTTTTCCTATATTTTATTATCATTAATACCGGTTTGGTAATTACAGAAAAATCACTGTTTCTAACTCATCCCATTCCTCTTTTGGTTTTAGTTGTAAGCTTTTGAGAACTGTTTCTATCCGTAGCAGCGTAGAGCATGTGGTACAGAGGGTACCAGTATCACCTGAGACCAGTTCTGATGTACATTTAAATTATGTATGTTCACTGGAACAGGCTGGCACTTGAGCAGGTTACCCAAATGAGCTTTGGGTGTCCCATCTCAGGGGATGGTCAAGGCCAGACTGGATGGGGCTCTGGGCAGGTTGGATGGCAGCCATGTACAAAGCAGGCACTTGGAACTGAGTGTTCTTTAACACCCCCTCCAACCTAAGCCATTCTACGTGTCCAAAAAGTTTGCATTTAGAAGGAGATACTTGCTCATGCAATTACTAGGGTTTGGATTTCATATCATGCTGACCTTGCAAGCAGGGATGAGGGTGAGTAGCTCCCTGGAGTAACTGCCATTCTGAGCCAAAGCCCATCAAAATGAGTACAAAAACGTGATGTTGCTGAACAGTGAGGGTGGGGCAGTGTTACTCACACATGGCTCTTCTCTCAATTCATGCCACTGATTGCAATTGTTATGTAAATAGATGGTCCTTCATTTCCTTTCTCATTTACTCGCACATATTTCATTCACAGATTGTACTCCGATTATCTGTACTTTGCAAGTGCTAATAAATCTGTGGAAGATTTTCATGAAAAAGTGGCAGAATCGCTGCAGCTGTTTGAGAATTGCATGCTGGATTACTCCCTGAGAGCCTGTGTCTACAACAACACCCTTAACAATGCCATGCCTGTACGTATTCCCAATGCCATTGGATTCCTTACTTGTGGAACAACACGCTGTGTCAGGGTTATTAAAATGCCCAAATACTATGCCTATAAGCATCAAGACGTAAAATTCTCTTTTCATTTGTAAAGTGGATGACATAAATATACATGCAGGCATGTAAAAGCTGATGTATTGGCTCAGCTGTCTCACCAGTCTGTTCCCTGATGAATGCCAACAGCAATAATATGGTTGTTCTATTGTGCAGGCGTATGGAGAGCACATTTAGTGAAGATTGCAGTTTAATGTGTAAGCTTTTTGCAGATCTCTCAAAAAGTAGCTCTGGCAAGGATATTTGTGAGATGAAATTGCCTCAAAATCAGAAAAAAAACTGTGCGTTCTTTTCCAAGGAAAGGCTAGCAGTAACTAGATAAAACCACCTTTTTTAGAATTGTGGACATCCAAAAATGATGAGAAGTACAGAAACTGCTGCCAGGAGATCAGAATGCTGAGCCTGTCGTACCAGAATTCACATGTTTAGTGTAGAACTGGCTCCAAATTTTGCTTGAGGGCGAGAAGAAAGGCTTTGCAGAACAACATGGAAGAGATTGGCTTAAAGTATCAAGTCTCGCTAGTTTGCCATTCAATCCTGTTTTATTTGCTAAGACTTCAAAGGCCTCGGAGGGAATACTGCTCTCTTTTGTCACCAGGGTGAAGCTATTGCCTTCTCCAGTCAATAAAATAACCATAAATAGCGTACCACAGAGTTGTTTGCCAAACTGCTGTAAGAGCTGCAGGATATTCCTCTTCCTTACTTCAGCAGGTAGATGGGAGCTGCCAGGCTTGGATGGAAGCCTCCAGGACCTCACAGATACGAGCTGCTGCCAGGCAGCGTTATGATACTTCCTAGCCATCTGATTGCACAAATGTCTTCTATTATAGGGAAAGAACCTTTTTTTCCTCTCTTCTTTTGAAACACACTTCATTTGTTGTCTTAGGCAGCCCTCAGAAAATGATATGAACACAGGCAGGTGTTTGTAATAAAACACAGATGCTAACGGTTCCTTGATGGACCTCAGCCTCTTCTTCAGCCAAGTTAATAGGCTCTTTTATGTGCATCATTTGCTGCAGACGTAGGGATTATTTTCCCCTAAGAGCTCATCCGATTGCCAGTTGTGAGTTCTTGCTAATTGTTGTAACAGAAGAGTTTTGTTTTGCTACTGGTTAATATCTTCCTGAAAGAAGAGAGGCAAATGTCATAGATGTTGTCACTGTAAGTGATGGGTGCCAACATGTACAGAAAGGGATGTTTGTTGGCTTGTACTTGTGGAGAAGCAGTGAAAAATACGTTAATTGGAGAAAGGCATGCAGGGTCACAGTGATCAAATGTGCAGATGCAGATGTTATGGGAGAGAGAATGGCTTGGGAAATTAATGCCTTTTGATGTGCAGGGGGAAACACTGGGACTTAGGAAGGATGTAATGTTCTGGAAGGGTAATGGTGAAAAAGAAGTCAGTACAACGTACTATACAGGGTAGAAAATTAAGATTCTTTCTATAGCCAGGAAAACACGTTATGATAATAATGATTCAGCAGTAATTCAAAATATGGATTATTTTGCTGGAATCCAGGTGTCAGCGTAGGTTTCATGAGTCAATGTAAGAAACAAAAGAGATTTGTTATCTGTCTTCATCAGTTCCGTGGAAATGTGACTTGAAGTTAAGCATCTTTTATGAAAAGCAGTTATGATGTGGGAATTGTTCCTCTCTCTTAAGCCTGAAGAGATTTAGAAAAATATTCATAAGCATAGCCAGAGGATGGACTTCTAAGAATGTCAGACAACCCTTTTAATACTGCAACTTGTTATGTAAAACCAGGGCGGGGAGAGAGAGACAGATTAGGTCAGGGCAAGCTTTCCCATCCATTCTTGCCCTCGCTGGTTTGCACAAATTGGTGCTTCTGCCATTTGGAGTGCATGGTCGGGCCGTTTGTCAAATGATTTCTCCCCCCCTGAGACCATCTGCAAAGATTTCCATTAGCTGCACTGAAAACAAGAGGAAGATTAAAACATTTTCAGGACTGTCTTCTCATGGTCCTTCTAGAGAACAAGTCTGGGAGTTTTGCCCACAAGACACAGGCAGGTGTTGTAAATGAATTATTTTCTTATTTTTTTTTCTGTGCTTACAGGTAAGGTTGCAGGTTGGGCTTTATGTCGTGTATCTTTTGGACTGGCTGACCGTTTTTGACAAAGATCAGATACTGGTTCTTCGCTTAGAGGACCACGCATCCAATGTGAAATACACCATGCACAAGGTGTTCCAGTTCCTGGATCTGGGTAGGTGTTGTCTGGCTGCTTGGAGATAAGTACACACAAAATTGTTATCCTTCCTCTAGGTCATTTCTGCTTTATCAGCAGACAAAACAGAGATGTGTGAATCTGTCTTGAAGGATACATTGATGTTGTTGCCTTGAGTCAAATAAAATTCCCAAATTTCCATAGAACAGTTGGTATTAGGGGAACTTAAGGCTGCATTAAAAAAAAAACAAAACAAAACTTTGTGCAGCATGGAGAGAGAGCCTAGCAGAAGCTTCTGAAGGCAGGAAGGGCTTGTTTGTCGTGGGCTCACATAGGTGCAAGATCTATCTCATGCAGCTTAAATAACTTAAAGTGCTACGAGGTTGTGAATGCTGTTGCCAACTAAAAATGATCCAGCATCTAAATCTGCAGATGATGAAAGGTGGTGTTTTTAGCTGGGAAGAAAGGGGAAATCATGTTTTTGCTGTGTTGATTGAGATACCTGTTGCCAATCCCTCGGCCAACTGTTGCCCAATGTTGATTTGACAGTAGCAAGAGGACAAAAAATGGCTGTAGAATAGTCTAGCTGGTCCAAACACTGGTCTAGATGATGAGAAAGTTTGAATGTAGCAGATTGAACAGATCAGAAGAGCTTGGCATCTTGAAAATGGTTTATGTTGGAAAAGTCTATGGGCTCTTTTCTTTCTGTCATACATAGTCAAGGGCTAAGATATGGAATATGTATATATACAACCATAGCTTTGTGTCAGTTTGATCCCACTGACAGCCTCAAAAACAACAACAAAGGGCCTTTCACGACACAAGTGAGTCCAATGGAGTTTCTACCAGATATTAGACAACTCACCTCATAAAAAGAAATAACAGTGTATAAGAAGTTTGACTCTGAAATGGACGGGGATTTATATTCAATGTCTTCGTTGTTTTCTGAAAACAGAACTTTTCCTTCAGGAGTGATTTATATTGCTGGTTTTAGGGATGATTAATTAACGTGAGAGAAAAAAGCATATTATTTCCATATTTACTAAAAGTGATTTATTTTACTAATCTAAGTCTGTACTCAATATTCTGAAACGTAGTCTCTGCTAACACAAATTCCATTTGTCTTCCCTTGGCAAGCCTTCCAAGTTAGTCATTTGTCTTCTTTAGCAAGGGCATTGCTGGTGAAAGATATTAAGATAGTATTCTGTTTTACCACAGGACCTCTAAGTGAGAAACAAGAAGCTCTGATTACAAAAAGTCCTGCGTCAAACACCAGACGACCTGAAGACAGAAGCCTGGGACCCATGCTACCAACAACAAAGGCAATTTTAAGAGATTTCTACAGGCCTTTTAATACAAAACTGGCACAAGTTCTTTTTGATGATGCTTTTTTATGGAAGAGGACATGATCTGTAAATTTAGTGCCACAAATACAGTGCTTAAAGGAGTTTTTATTTTTTTAAATTCTATTTTTGTGCGTGGATATTTACATGTTTTTCCCATTCCAAAGAGATGCCGATTGAGGAGATGAGACTCCTCTTCAGTCAGCACGCTTCGTGACAGCTATATCACATTTTCCTTGTGAGAATGTAAAGCATCTTGCTTCTCATTTTCTTGCAACTTCTTTTACCCCAGCAGAAGAATGGAGTGGAAATGCATTAGTATGGAGGTGATGTCTTACACTCTTGGCTGGGTTGCTGAAGTGTAACCTTACCTAAGGTGCTGCAACACGGAGTCAGCATCATTTTCTTACAATTACACTTATAATCTCATTTTCAATATATGTAATTCATTCATTTTTTTTCAAACTATCAATGTCATATAGTCATTAAATTTTTTTAATTGAATTCAGTCAAGATTTTGTTTCTTCTTGTTCACAAATGCTCTTCACTCACACTAGGATTTCTGTATCTCCTTAATTCTGAAAGTAACCTCAATAGATAATCACACTTGCATACATTCCCAGGGCTGATTTATATCTTTAGTGTAAATGGGCTTTCCTAACCACAGTTCTTGTGGCTGTCTTAAAAAAAATTTTCTATTCACATAAGAATGAGTGATTGAAATGTAATAATTGGCCATCTTCAAAGTTTAGAGTAACAAATCCATTTGACTTCTGTTCTTTGTTTATACAAATATATATCACCTATTAATATCACACATTTTCCCAAGAAACAGCTGTTGGGCTTGATTTTAAGTCCAGTGCTGGCCATGGTGAGCATTTATGAGTTTTCTTTTGGTTCCTACACAAGTGTTCTGAGCAGGATGCTCAGCACCATCTGTCCTCATGGGAAAGTTATGTTAGCTGCTCAATCAGTTGCATGTTGTATCTTTGCCTCTCCAGAAAAGGTGTGTATAAACAGTTAAAAAGGGGCTGGAATTAAGACTTGATGGAAAGCTGTTTTAAAAACAAGTAACTTTGGATTCATTCTAATGTTTGGAATGGCTAAAGTAAGTAGTTCGGGTAAGTAGTTATGGATGACCAGAACTGGTTAGCTCTGCTTCAGAAGTGCTTACAGATCAAGAGTTCTTAGAGAACTGAGAGTGGATTACTTCATGTTCTCTGGGTTAGAATCAACACGGTATGCTCAGGGAAACTGAACACTCATGGCCATGTATTCCTGTTTAGTTGTCAGCTAGATCCATGATCTGATGGACTTTGATGATCTTCATGGTCTCTTCTGAGTGATTCTATGATGCGCTGATATTACCTCACCAGCCCTAAATGCTTGTGAGTTTTATTATTGTTTATAGTGTGTATGATTTGTTCACAAAATTAGTTAGTGCTATGCTGAGGCATGATGGTGAATTTCACCACTTGCCAGGGAGGTTCTGTCCCATTGCCTGTGTGTGCAATCTAAATTAAAATATGCTGCATGGCCAAAATTTCTGCTCCAGGTTGGATCAGCCCCTGCACCCTTCACAGGTTCCCTGTATGAAGGTGGATGGTGATGGCCAAGTGTGGGTAAGTTCAGCAGAGAGCTGTGTCCTACATGTCACTGTGTTGTGTGTAGCTCCATAATGTGAGGAGAAGGAGCCATAACTATCAATAACATGGCAGGAGCCTGTAGTCCTTCCAAAAGTGAAGTTTCCAATGGGTTTGCTTTTGCATCACCTCTTCCCCTTCATGAGCTCCAGAAAATCAAATAACATTTGATTTTTCTTGTGTAATGATGGGTGTTGGGCCACTCCCCTGCAGCAAGAGCACTGCTGACCTTCATTGGCTTCACTCTGGACTCACAGCAGGCCCATCCCAAGATCTTCCACTTCCCTTTATCTTTTCTCTTGACAGCTAGAGATGCAAAAAGAATACAGTATCATCGTTATAATTCAGTGCAGCACTAAGTTGGCCTACCTCCCCAAAGCAGTAATTTGCCAGGAAACTGGACGTGCTATCAAGACAGCGTGTTCTCATGTATGCCAAACTGTAGCAGTGGCTCTTTGCAAAGAGCTCAGAAAATGCATTCTTCTCTCTGTTTGCTCTTATCTCTGCTGAATGAAAGTAATCAGGTTAAGTTGCAGCTTTCTTGAATCCAAAGGCACCAGGGAAGGAGTCAGTTCCAGATGTTTTTTTGCTGCTACTGCAGAGGAATGTGAAATGTGTTCTCTGTAAGACCTTGCTCGCTCGGGCCAAGCACACGGGCTGAAAGATGCAGTGAGAACAAAGGCTCTCCTGCTAAGAAAAACAGGCTGTGATTTAGACAGAAAAACAATACGTTGTTATCTGTTGAGTCCGAGTCCAGCACACGCAGGCTTGTAGGCTTCAGCTAAATAAGATAAACAGCGAACTTACCATAGTACTGAATATTCTGTTCTACCAAGAAATTAATCCGTCTTTTAGCCGGCGCTGTTTTATGAAAGATGGGGCACAACTGTGTTACGAAGTTATTCCTGCTGGGTACCTCTTCCCAGCGGTGTCTGTTCTGAGCTGCTGTGTTCTTCGAACAGAAACCCTTGTGTTGCAGTGCCATCCTGTGGTAAACGTGCACAATACTGCGTCCATTGGACATGCAGTTTTCCCCCTTTCCCTCTAACAGTGGAAAAAGAAAAGGCAGATAAAAGGAAAAAACACATCCTTTTAGGATCCCCGGATTTGCTGGTTATTTTCATAGTACTTCTGGGATAAAGGTGTTAATAAATAGAAGTCCTGGTTTGCAGAGATGCTGCTGCAGGGTTTGGTCCATGCTTCTATCTGTACTAACTCTCTGACATGGTTTCAATCACAGACGCAATATCATCAGCAGCAGAGGTTTGAGAGGTTTTGGCAGTGTCCTGCTGGGTACTTTTGCCTTTAAGTCACAGCTCCTATGGAAACTGACAGCTCTCTGTGCTGCCTCCCTCAGTAGAGGAGTGCTTAATGTGATTGCCAGTGTGGCAGGGGTTTAATGGATTGCCAGGCTGAAATGTACCTTTGGAAATTAGAAGCCTGCTGCGTGCACACTAAGCTACAATTAACAGAAAATAAGGCTTTAAGGAGACAAAATTAGTCATCAGCATTTTGGATTTCACAGGGAGGAAATGCTTCCTGTCCCTTCTCCTCTCGGCTGCTGAGCATCCATTTGCTTGGTGGAAAAGCATAGGGTGGTGTGCTGTTAGTGTTTCTGGGTCTGGGTGGGGACAGAGGGACTGTGGGGACAGAAGGAGTCCATGACCTCCTCTCCCCCTCCCATTGGGCCAATTAGATCCATCTGATATGGATAATCTGGAATGAAAATGCTGAAAATATAACAGTAGGGGCTTTAGAAGTGCTATTTAGTCACCAGAGTAGCAGTTACTGGGCTAACAACTCATGGCATGGTGCTGGTGGCACTGCGTGTGGCATCGTAACCAAGTAATGCACAGGAAAGCTATCCTTAAGCAAGGCCATTCTCAGGCTAATTCACAGTTATTTTCTTGGTATGGCTATATCTCATGCAGAAAATGATCTCTTCTAGTTTAATAATGAATGGGAATGAGCAAAGAGAAGGATTGTGCTTGCACACACAGCATTGCAGTGAAAGGAACCCAGCCTGAGAGCAAGCTCCTGGAATTGTACCTGTCCTCATCAGCAAGCTGGGAAGTGTCCCCCTGTCCTCCCATTTCTGGATGGTGGGGACTACACATCCCAACTCCTCTCCTGGTGTGCTGAGATCAAAGGTAAAGTGATGTCTGGTGGCACCTGGGGAAAGGACCAAAGGGCACAGCAGCTGCAGGAAGGTGTAGGGGATGGATGAGAAGGGAATCCTGCAGTTGAGTCAAATGAAATCCTGGAGCAGTGAGAGAAATCGATCAGGTAATATTGCACTGAAGAAAATAAAACCAAGTAAGGTAGAGGGAAAAAAAAAAAAGGAAGAAGAAATTAAACAGAGAAATAAGCAGAAAGAGGAGAGGCATTTGGCTGTCAGACAGAAGGAGAAATAGATTTTTTCTGAAGAGGCTTAGGAAATGAAAATAATGATATAAGTGGGTTTAATTATGTCATTTCAGCTGAGCTCACCATCAACTGTGGTCTTTGGGAACCCTCTCCCCTAGGCTGGATGGGATGGGTCTGCAGAAGGGCTGCACACTGCCTCTGTCTGACTTGTACAGCAGAGTCCTGCAGTTGTGATGCAGAAGGGGGAAACCTTTTTAAAGGGAGTAAAACAACCAGATTATTGTGGGAAAGGACTGAAATAAAACACGTGTTGCTTAACTAGGTTAAAAATCTGAGAGACTGCATGCTACCTGTATAGCTAAGAACAGGGAAGAGTCAGCATTAGGAGAGTTTTCTTTAATTTTCCCCTGATTAATTATCTGTGATGCACAGCAGCAGAGGGCTGCAGCTGCAGCTCGGGGCTCCCCAGGTGCTGATTTTCCACCAGAGGGCAGCGCACGTCTGAAATTCAGCTGCGGCTCGCAGGGACGGAGTGCTGTGGGACGAAAAGAGGGACAAAAGCAATGCTCACAGCCTGTGATTTGTAAGAATCTCCCCCAGAATTGCACTGAGCGTTAGAGGGTAAGTGATTCTTAGTGCTGCACGGAGCAAAGGTGCATACGTTGACTCGTATGCAATGTAACTCAGTATAGCTGAGGGCAACTGGAGAATGGGATAAAGAAAAAAACGTGCACAGAAGGACCATCTGTGTGTCAGAGGGTATGAATGGTATGTGCTAAAATGCTGCTTGTATCGTGGCATTGGCAGTGAGATCCCTTTTGCTCTCCTGGTGGAGATAACCAGCACTCTTCTTGCTTGCTCTGACCCAGGCTGCCAAGCACAAATCCCTTCTCAAACCTCAGCACAACACTAAGGATTCTGAAGGGAGCAAAAGAAAACTCCCTATGTTATCATGATGGGCATCCTACAGCATCATACATCGGGAAAAGGGTGGTTGAACAGTTTTTCACCACTGAAAAATGCTTTTGTGGCAGCTGTGTGCTAAGTGGTCTGTTCAGTATTTATTGGATTATTTAAAGATATTTGTTGCGTACAGTGTTGCCTTATGGTAGTATTACCAAACTGAAGGGAACTGAAGCGCTTTCTGCCTTGATAGTACTACTAAAGCATGAAAAAAAAAAAGTTATTAGACTGGAAAATCCACACATTTAAGTAACACCTCTTAAACAGGCATGTATGAGTCAGTCTCTGAATCACTGCGTAGCAGTGCTGCGTCGTCCATCCCAAACTCAATCCTACAACATCTGTTCCCAACCCAAAGCCGCAGGAGCATGATGTGTGGCTAATTTAACAACTAATCCGTGTGCTTCTCCAAGCGGATGGCAATCAATGTATTTGCAGCAGGTGGTGCTGTGGAGCAGTCCTGTCCCTGTAACTGTGGCTGAGCTGTTTTTCATACTGTGTTTGAAAAGTACTGAATCTATATATTTACTTTAAGCTGATTTTTCCAATAGTTTCCTATTCTCTTTGTGTTACAGAGGTCTGTATTGCTCATTGAACACCCCGTGGGTATGTGTTGTGTAATTAGAGGCTGGGGGGTTGCAGGCAGCACAGCAGGACTAATGCAGGTATTTGAGACAGAACAATCCAGCAAGCAATCAAAACCCGAAGTTTCTGAAGCCAGAAGGTTCAAAGCACTTGGACCAGCCTCAGTGTACTAGCAGGAGCATGATAAAACCTCAGGAAGCAGAAGCTGTTGGTGTCTGGCGCTGCAGGAGGCAGGCTTTGCTGCAGTTAAACTGCTGGCAGAGCCAGGGAATTGGGAGTGTTAGCACTTCTGAAGTCCAGGAACTGAAGTGCTGGAGGACAGTGAGAGATGAAAGGCTCCAAGGGCAGTCCGATAGGGTAGGAGTGATTTGCTTTCTTTTAGGGAAACTAGAGTGGATGCCAGGCTGCAATGGGAGCCAAACAGCAAGATGTGCTCACTGGTTATTGCTGTTGTGGCAAGGAGCTTAGAAATTTTACACGTTACATCCTCAAAACCTGATGAATCCTCACCTATGGGTGCTGAAAATCTGTTCCTGCTCTTAGGACCTCATTCTTGAAGAGTTGCATATTCTTCATCATCTACATTTTCTATATTTTCAGGAGTGTTGTGCTGCACCAAAGATTTGCTTCAAATAGTAACAGATTCAGTTCAGGGTTGTAGTCACCAAAGCTGAAGGAAAGGAAGATGGTCTTGCAGCTAATGCACTTCCCTGGGACTCAGACAGTAGTAATGACTGTGTTCCTTTGGAGCTTGGCAAGGCCTGTGTGCAGACATGGGGAGGAATTCCCATGCTGCAGAGATCCAACCTGGTACTTACTTTACTGATTGCTTTAAAAGAACGAGGCAAAGAGGAACACGAGTAACCTAATTGATTAATATCCTTATGTTTTCAAATTCATGGAGCTTTTTACAAAGCTTTGTCAAGGCAGTAAAAAAACCTGGTAGTTCCTAAAGCCAAAAAACCAAGAAAATATTGAGATTGTTTAACATCTTCTGTCATTAGAAACATTGTTCAGGAAGTGTAATTTTGCATGCTTCTCCCTTTTAGCCATTCCCTCCTCTCTTTATCCTATCACCAGTGAACAGATTGTTACTGCTTTTCAAAAATAGGTGTCTGCCATCTGACTGGGTAAAATAAAAACGGTGAATTTTCTATGCTAATAGTTTAGAAGACCAGAAAACAATAAAGGATATAAAACTGTAAAACAGTTTCCATAGCAAATACCAAGTGCTAGGCTTATAGGTAGCATAGGTAGTGCTGTGATTAACAGATCGGTTACCAGTGCAGCACCTCGAGTTTTCTCTGTAACACATTAATATAGATGCAGGATCTTTCAGCATTAGGTTATGCAGTATTTTAGGAAGTCTGCTGATGGAGATGAAGTTATGATGTTTACCATATGCTTTGGGTTGATGGTCGGACTAGATGACCTGAGTGGTCTTTTCCAACCTTAATGATGATATGTTTCTATGATAAGATGAAAAAAACCAGTTTCCTACACAACTTCATACTGTATTGCTAATCTATTTGCACCATGTCTTTATTTTAGCTTTTCAGGCCTGGTTGTCCTAACACATTTGTCCTACTTTTCTCCAGAGCAACTGATTTCTAGACACATGCTGCAGATTTTCTGCTCTGCAGCTCATGGAAGTCCCCAGAATAGCTGAGCTGGTTCCTGGTTGTCCTCACAGCATTGTTACACTAGCCCAGTTTTAATAAGCAGGTGTCACAGAAAGGACACAAGTTCAGGTTTGCAGTTGGTGTAAGATGCCACCTGAAGAGATGCTCAGTATGATATATCTCCTAACTAAAGCGTAAATTGCCATTAAACACACACCAAGATTACTGGGGCCAAAAGTGAGCATGCCAAGCTGGACACCCGGATGGTGACCTGGTGTTCTCTCACTGCACATTTTGATGCCAAAGTGTTCCCCTGCACTCTGTGGCATGGGCAGTAGAAGGCTAAAGTAACAATATTTTCCCCTTGAATTATAGCCTTTCAAGTTTCTCCATGTTTAGTAGATAGGAAGTGTGCACACTGAGATTAGAAAAAAAAAAAAAGAAAAGAAAAATATCTTCTCTCAATAAGTCACGAGAGGAGACTTAACTACACTTACAGTTCCTGAACACTTATGTTCATTGCAGTCTGGAAGTTATTTCATGTGCTTTAAGTCAATTTGCAAGGGGCAGCAACACCTGCTCCTGCAGCACAGATGTCTGCTGGACCCTGTGCTGGTGGTCGTGGCCCAGCTTAGCCTGGTGCTGCCTGCCCACAGAGCAAGCCTCAGCAGGAGTGAGCAGAAGCCCAAGGCTTGTGTTCCTTGGTCTGAGGCCAGCCTCAGGGGTCGGAAGGGCTTAATGAACCCACGCTGTCATGCTGTTACTCCCCTGTTTTGGAGCAAGAGGGAAATATGCAAGACGAAAGCCAAAGGCTGAGGAGGGATCTGTCTGAAGCTGTCGGGGATCTAGGGGCAAACCTGTGACTTTTGCTCCAAAGCACGTTGTCCTGTTGTCTATCTCTGATCACTGTGTGTCCACGTCAACCTGTGGAGAAACACTGCTGCTTCAAAAGATGTCTTACTGGCTGGGGATTAAACAGAAATTCAGTGGGAATCACAAGGCACTATGTCAACTGCAACTACTTCAATTTCACTCTGAAAATAAAGAGCATGCAATATAACATTGCTGACTTTGCACTGAAAAATGAGAAAAATAAAATGAGTAAAAAGGAGATTCCTCTATATGCTGCCCCTACAGATGAAAGCTGTGTTGAGGTGCTGGGATCTGCCCTTGGATAGATTTGTGCCAACTGGCGCATGCTGTGCAGGGATGCATCTCCTCACCCCTGTAATTATGGCTCAGGAAATAATTCCAATCCACTGAAAGAAATTAAATCCACTTAAATCCCTTCTGAGTGCGAGTTGGCAAGACCCAGGTGGCTGCAGAAAGAGAGCAGGAGAATTGGGGTTGTGCCAAAATCACCTGCAGTGAGAACAGCAGAGCTCCTGGGAAGCCCTGGGCCTCCTCCCTATGCTTCTCCCCCCCCCGAAAAGCTCTGTTTTCAATTCTCTATTTGTGTGTGGGGTTGGGATGATGCAAATCCCAATCCCTCAGCCTGCTGGGTGCCTGCAGGAGCAGAAGGCCCTGCTGTGCCTAGGGGTCTCCTGGTAGTGGTCCCCATAGCTGACCAGGTCCAAAGCAGACAGATGTGCACCCAGCATATCTGCTGTAGCCATCCGATGAGTGGGAGGGTGCTTGGCCTCTGCTGGAGCAGAATCTCATTCTTCCCAGCCAGCAAAGCCAAGAAGAAAGCGTGGGTTGCTGTCTCAGCCATGTGAACAGATTGACTAGTTTTAACTGGAGAGGCACTTTCAGGTGAAATGTTGAATCCTCTCACCCCCCACGAGAACGCAGCTCATCAAAATTTTACGTGGCCTTGGGATCTCGGCGTTTTATAAACAAGGCTTTTCCAGACGTGTAAATGAGAAGAGGTGGGAATAGCAGAAAATAGCAGGAATTGCTCATCAAGGGAAAAACATAAAGGACAAAAGAAAAACACAGGAACTTACCTAAAATAAATGGAAATTTATTTTTACATTTGGGAGTTTTATGTAACAGCAGTACTTGCTCTTGCAGGGACCTATGGCACCAGGACTGTACTGCATCTTTCCTTCTCTTTTCCAGGAAGAAAGATAACACAGCCTTTGAGTTGGGATCCTGAATGTGTTGCTGGGATAGGCTTTAAAATCAGCTTGGATAGGGTGTTAGGGATCCTTCTGAACTAAGCATCCATTTTAATGGCTTTTTTACATTACTTAGAATTAGACTTGGTGCCCAGTTGTTCCTTCCATCTCTCATCTATTTGTGATGTTTTTTCCCCAGTCTGTCTATGCAGTAAATAAATTAATTAATTAATTTAAAAAAAAAATAAAAAATAAAAATTCAAAAACTACAAAACGTATTTCAAGCCAATAAGGAAAGAATATGAGATTTTTGGTCTGGTATTACAAGGTCTTTAAAATTCTACATTCATTCCTATTAATTCTATCCTTCTTGGATAGGATTAATAGCTCTGTAATAATTCAGATTCCTTTCTCTGTTGTTAATTTTGCCTGCATTTGCAGCTAGGCATGTTAGCAAAGGAGCAAGGCCCTGCAGTTGTTCTGCTAACATGGGGCTGCAGGGACAGCTCTGCTTGGGGTCTTATTCTGAGTGCTCTTTCAGTATGGGTTTGGATTATCATATAGCCATATTATCCTTGGCAGACAGTGATATACAGATTCTGATCAAAAGATCATTGCAAATTCGAGAAGAAAAATGCCTTTGTTTTAAAAGAACAAGATTCTTGACTTCTTGGGATAACCACTTCTACCACCTACTGGAGAGAGGCTGCTCCTCTCTTTGGCTTAGCTCTCCTAGTATTTAACAGGTACAGCTGCTCTTCTTGCAGCAATACTGCAGTTCCTGTCAGTTTTCAGAGCCCCTGATGTTCTGTTATCCACTCAGCTACTTGGTGAACCTGGAAGTTACAGAGTGCTGGAAACTGGGACAACACTTGGAAGTGCGCTTGCTTGAAAGGCTCTGTGAGGTTTCTGTAGCCTGCTGCCTCCAAATCCCAATTGCTATTCAAACTAATTTTGATGAGGATGTGAAGTTGCATTGATACCAATGTCATCCAGGCGGTCCTATGCTGCTGGGAGCTGACACGTGTTTCATCATAGACAGACACTGAAGTAAGTCCTTCAGAAATGAAGCCAGTTGTCATTTGTTCAACAAGCAAAACGGTCAGCACTGATTACAATGCACCATCACGTCTCTGGTGCAATCCTTGAACCACAAGCGGAGCCTCTGCAATAAATAGAAATAAAGCTGAGCAAGGGCTTCTGAGACATAGATAAAACCACCTGCTAAAAATCCACCTCACTTCCCTTGCTAGAGTGCTGCCTAAAACTGAGGGTGGCTGCCAAATGCATGCTCACTACTTTCTCCTATGCTAAGAGGTCAGAAACAAGCATTTCCAAACTGGGAGTAGATCCTTCTTGCTTAAGGGCTGAAGAATCAGTTATACCACACTTCTGGATCACCTCCAGCAGAAGTCTGGCAGCTAAAAAAGGGCTGTGGGATGCACAGGCTGACAACAGGCTGTATGCAGTATCCATTGCAATAGAAATCCTGATGTGTTAACTTTTCCCTGAAGATGCAGTCTCTGGTCTTTTAACAGGAAGCTGTTTTGTGCAGCTCTATTGCATGAAGTACTACTTATACCTATGTACCTTGTCAGGAGTTAAATCAGTCGTTGCAATTAATAGGAATATAATGTTTTTATGAGAATGATCACTGTGTGGCTTGGATACCCATCACTTTGGATGTAGGTTGGGATTGTTCAGTGCCAGCAATGGGTTCTCTCCTTTTGCAATATATGCCCTTTACATTTTTAGGGATGTCGTATGGAGTGAGAAGAGAGAAGGAAACCCTTGGCCCAGGCCTACTTATCACACAATCACAGAATTGCCAGGGTTGGAAGGGACCTCAAGGATCATGAATCTCCAACCCCCTTCCACCCCTTATCTGGAGGAATTCCCAGATTTTTGTGATTGAGAAGCCCAAAGCACATCGTTAAAAAAATAATATTTTTTTATTAAGCTGAGTTATTTACTAAGACTTTCAAAGACATTTATATATTGAAGAAGACTTCCAAGATGTTCCAGGAAAGATAAAGAAATCCTGTGTGTGGAGTAGACCTAAGCAGCAACCCCTCCCTTTCTCAAAGTGGTAAAATCAGCTGAGAGGATGAGTGTCCAACTGTTTTCGAACTGTTCTGCTAAATTTGTCAGCTCGAAGGTAATATTTGCAGGAGTCAATGGTGGAAGTTCATTTGCCATCAGCTCCTCTATGCTTACTTCTGAGGTTTTGTCTACAAGATTTAAGCTACATTACTGTGTCTGTTTGTAAGATGTTCTCTTAACATTACAGACAAGCTTTAGTTTTTCTTTTATAAGGAAGCACCTTTTTTTAGGTTAATTCTACTCCATTTGGATTTGGACTTGTTTGTGTTCAACGTTAAATTCACATGTTTCAAAGCTCACCAAGATTTTGTTTTAATTGTCATAGAATACCATTCGGTATGATTTCCAAATATTGTTTTTTCATCATTTTAATTATGCCTGTCATCCTCAGTGGAGGAGGAGGAGCTGCACATAATTACTACACCAAACAAAAGTTTTCCAGATGTTGAACCACAGTAGCAATAGGTTTGCATGCCAGTTCTGTTCATGGCCAAGCTGAAAGCACCATGCCAGCTTCTAGATCTTCTAAGAGGGAAAAAAGAGGGCACTTCCTGATCAATTCTGGGTTTGTCCAGAAAGATATTTGAACTCATACAAAATAGATGTTTCACCCAGACTGTCAGCAGAACATGTCCTTCTGCAAAGGTGCTGCTTCAGACCTCTGATAGATGTCAGTTTTAGTGAGCACTCCAGAGATCTGTGCTCTTGGATCGTGGTGTATATCACACTCACTCAAAAAAAAAGATCATCTCTAAAAACATTCAACCACACAAGAAATCCTAGAATAATTCAGGTTTAATTAAAATAAGAAAAATATTATATATTACATGTGCATTGCTGCTAATCTCATATATTAAAAAATGTGACTCCAAGGCCATGAAATTTGAGAGAAATTAAAATAAAACATTTGGGGCTCTTTCTGAAGATTGCATTTTGATCCATAGGTTTCTTATTTCATTTTCATGTTTGCCCTCCCAACCGTGTGGCCTAGAAACAGCTTTTTTTAAAGGAAAGTTGAGATTCTTGCACACTAAATTACTTAAGCTGGTGAGCCTCTAAAGAAAATATTCATTACCAGGCAACTTGTAATAACACCTTTCGGTGGCTGCACCGTGTTGTTCTTGGGCTGGCTCAGGTGTTTGGCCCACATTGCTCCCAGGTGACTGGCTGATCTCAGCCCTCAGCCAGGGTCAAGGCAAATGCTGGAAGCTGGTGTGATCGCAGGGCAGTGGGTTGGCCCCATAATGCTGCAAGTGTTGGTTGCTCTATGGGTGGTGTTCCCACAGCAATGGGAACTTGTGTCAGTATGTGCATCATCTATTGGGATAAGAGATTCTGTCTGTGTTTTTGGCCTTAAGATAATGCCTTTCTATGCTTTTACCATGACAAACACTATATAAATAAAAATGCATTTTTTTCCTAACGCTTGAGACTGTTGGGAAATATCACATCAATGCTGAGTTAAAAAAGGAGGAACTGCCTACCTAAGAAAATAAAGCAGACCTCGAACCAATTAGAACCACATGAATCCAGTCAACAAATTTATTATGGTTTCTAATAAAAAAGCCAGAACTTGCTTATTTACATAATGCTATCATTTTGTAGACAACAGAACTGTAACTGTTTTATAAAACATATTATTTTGGCTCGTGATTCCATGAACAGCTTTCTCACTTTGCTTCTCTTTTTATGGAAGCAGGACGAACCTGGTACTGACAGCCTGGAAAGAAGCAGGAACTCATTTTGTGTAACTGTTTGTGTTGTACCCATTTAAGTGAAGTGAGGAATACATGGGCACATTTGCAGTTGCCATCACATTGTGTTGGGTACCACGGATGGAGGAAATCAGTGCTTTGTTCCACGCAGTGTTTTGTTCCACCTCTCCATCCTTGTGACAATTTTTTTTGTATTGAATTATACATTTATTGTTAGTTTTGTATTGTTGCTTACAAGCTTTCCATTTTCGTGTGTGTTTCCAGATAATGTACCATTAAAAGACTTTTAGTGTCTAATATCATTCTGCTTGATGCCTGACAATTTTATATCATCTAATTCATGAGAAACAATTCACCTCAGTTCAGGACAAGGACCATACCTACAATACCCTGAGTGTTGAATACACAAGTTCTTGCCTGTCTCAATCTAAACTAGTTAAAAGGGACTGGGGAGTTTTCAGGTTATTGCCTCTGTGAATTCCTGCAGTAGTTACTGCACATTAGCACATAAGATAATCATAGTCTTGCAAATGCTAATTGTTTTTAAAAGTTACATAAAGATTATATTCCTGACACGCAGAGACCTAGAAAATTACCCCTTTGTTAGTACTGTAACCTGAGGAGAAAAAACTTTGACTCAGGACTCAGAACATTAAGAAATATAATAGGATCTTTCCTTCGTTTTTAATTTTCTCTCTTTCCTTCAGTAATAATAGTAGTAGCAATAATAATAATAAGAGAGCCAGCCATTTATAAACCTGAATATATTGCCTCGATTGTAATGCAATGAGATTCACTTAGATTGCCTGGAGTCAACGTGGCATTTATTTCTCTAAATTTTTAGTAGCAAAGAGTTGGATTTCTGTTTTTCTTTTTTGTTAATCAAGAAAAAAAAAAAAAGAAAAAAGATGCGTTTTACTTCTTTTCAAATGAAAATAAGACATGCTGTTTACTGCAGCACCAGCACCACCACATTCATTATGCTTGATGTGCACTGTGTGCTACCCAGCAGTTCTGGCACGAAGAGCTGGTAATGAAGATGTCAGACATCAAACTGTCACAGGTCCCACATCTTTGGTGACACATGCCTCTGTCTGTAGCACAAGGAGAGACTCCATGTTCTTGTTGTTCAGCAGACAGCTTCTCCTCCCAGGGACCATGGATGGATCCTGGCTTTGGTCAGAGGAAGGCTTTGGGATGGCTCATCACCTCTGTTACACAAAACTTGGGTTCTGTTGGCACCATCATGGCCTACTCCCAAGAAAGAGGCCCTGCATGCTTTTTCTCAGCTTGAGGGAGAGTGAGTGCCACTGAAATCTTACTGGTGGGCTGCTCTTGCTTGTTTTTCTTCACTTAAAACACATATTTGGACGTGCTATTGTTACTGGAACAAACTCTGGAAAGCATATGATGACTGCAAGCAATAAAACATATTTTATTAATATCCTATGGGTGATTATCAAGACACAGTTGGAAATTTGGAAAAATCTGTTTTTATTTAAATATAATAAACGAAACAGGCTTGAGATTTGCAAAGATTGTTTAATAATATTTCTTTTCATAAGCATGCATTTGTTCATGATAGATACAAAGCACAACTTCATGCAAGTTGTAATGGAGAAAAATGAGCGTAGGAGGGAAATTAAGGAAAGGAATCTGAAGCATTAACCACAGCCTCATGGTATGGGAAAAAGGGAAGTATTGTTGCAACTTTTCAGAGAAATGTATTCATCACACTGACATTTTGAGGCTGTTGTTGGGGGTGCTTTGAGAATAAATATTATTATACAAGGAAAAAGAGTTTGTAGGGTCCTGACAAAAGTAGATGCCAAAGACTTGATTCATTGCCTCAAGCAATTCTTGTATGTAAACAGAAGCTCCCAAACCCACTCCTACAGACTACTGAATACGTTCACTGTTTTGTTTAGTCAGCTGTTGAAAGTCATATCACAGTTTGTATAAAGAAAAAGCCTTTTGTTTCAGAAAACATATTCTCCAGGAAATCACAAGAGACCAGTCTGTATAGTATAACATGCAACAACCTGAGATCCACGGGAACCTTTTCCCTGGGTAAACAAAATACATTTCCAACCTAAAATATCTCTAGCTTCCTTGAACATATTGTGCAATGAACCCACCATGTACGTAGCTTATAAAATATGAGCAGAGATCTTAAAGGAAAGAAACATATTCCATTAATTCTGGTCCTTTGAGGTCTCTCCTGGGGTGTTATTTATTATTTCTGTTGCTAGATCCACATCAACAGTTTTTGAATTCACTGATGCTTGCATACAAAATGTTTCTACCATTTCTGAGAAATTTAAATACGTCACAAATGTTCTGGCAACTTTTTTTTGGGGGGGGGACTTGACTTATTTTTCCTCCCTACCCTGAATATTTAAATTTACCTGCACTTTGGGATCTGCCATATACATTTCAGGCCCATCGTTTACCACTTAGCAGTGATGATAAAGAAGACTAATGGGGCAGAAAAGTCCAGCTCCTCACCATAAATAGGACAGCCCAGCTGCAATTACCCTGTTGTATCTTGGCAATCATTTGAATACTTCTGGTTTGGTAATTTCCCAAAAAGTCAAAACTGTCCAGACACACTAATAAAAAATAGAGAACAATGTATTTTATTTCTATCTAGAGCAGATCAGAAAACATTCTTGTATTTATTTTCCTTGTCTAAGTCTCAAACAATGTCCCTTAACTGTTTTGTTTGCATAAGACTAAGTCAGGCAAAGAATGAAAAGCAGAGAAATATTGAATAAATATTTATCAGGGAAGGTGACTGCGATAGTCCATCCATGAGAACACCCTGTCCTACAGTCTTTTTACACTAAGGGAGAAAAAATTGTTCCACAATTGTTTTCTAAAGAAAGATTTATAAAATAATTTTAAAAAACCCATCTAACCCTATATTAAAATCCTGTAATTGTTAAAGAAGTCCTAGGTGCTCTCTGATTAGCTGAAAATAGAGCTATTTTCATAATCTTTACTTTTTTTTTTCCAGTTAATACGTAATTTTTGCTAATGAATGGATGCATCCATCAGAATGTTTCAGCAGCTTTCTGTCTTCTTTTAAGACTGACTCAATATCCATAAAGACAGCAGTATGTCATCGGCTGCATCCTCCATGGCCTGGGACAGATTTCTGCCAGTTTGCCATCCCAGCGAAGTGCTTTTGTTAGAGTATAAGGTACAGGAAGAACTTGTTTCAAAAAAACAACCCATAATTGAGACAGGTCACCCAGGGTAGGGGACGATGACCTACCTGAAGACACTCAAACTAGACATGGTTTCTCATCCATGCAGCAAAAAGTCTTAAGTTAGCCAGGTTTTGCTTTCATCAGTTTGCATTCAAAGCACACTCATTACTTTTTTTGCAAAAAGACTGAATACTTTGCAGATAGCAGACTGAAGTCTGTCTCGCTAAGCCTTTTTCAATAACAGTCTTCACGACTATGAACTAAGATTATTTTCATTTCCAGAGACAGCAGGAGATTGTTGTTCAGATACAGTGGTCTGAAAAGGCAGCTGGAACGTCCTCACTCAGTCATTAATTTCTTTGTGCCTGAACCTCAGATTTACCCATTATCCCCTTAATTTACCCATTGGAAAAATCTACTGAATTTCATAGTTAAAGCATTTTAGCAGGAAGATGAGAGAGAGAAGACAATGGAACCAAAGGGGCGAAAATCCTTCATCTAATCCTTATTCACCAGCTGAGATGCTTATTGCCTCACATGCTTATATCCTCACAAGTCTGAGAACTGCTCAGGTCTCAGCTCAGCTCCAGTCCTCCAGGTTAAGAGAGGTGAGGCATGGCATGGCATGGGTTGCTGCTCCAGAGCCAAACCTCCCACAACTGCAGTTAGAAACAGCCTTGAGGTTGCTCCCTTTGCGCATTGGAGCGGTATGAGCAGGAATGAAAACTGCATCTTGGAAATGTGGAGTTTTCACAAATCACGGAGGAGGAAGAGTGGGCAAAAAATAGCTGGTTGATGATGACAACCACAGTGGCACAAGGCTGGCGATGGAGATAAAGAAAGGTTTCCTGCAGACTGCAAAACCTATGTCACTTTGACAGAAGATGTTATTTTCTTTCACACTGCCTGATGCCAGAGGCTCCCTGGGGCCCGTGAGGTCTCTGAGCTGGTGAGCTCATGATGCTTATACTTTCAATAATCAGAAAGTATTCCCAAGCATCTGCACTGATTGACAGACTGACAGGATCTACCTGCAGGGTAGGAATAGCTCTGAAACCATAACAGCAGCCCTGAGGGATTGATGTGGCGAGGTGCTGGGTGTTCACAGCTCTTCTGTGGGTAGGTTTGCTCTGCGCTGGTGCGAGAAGAGCAGTGGGCAGAGAAGAAACAAGCCTGTCTTTTCTATTTTTTTTATATTTTTCTGGAAGCCCTTTTAGATGAGGGCTTTGGTTGTAAAGAGTTCAAAGTAGTAAGATTATTTACTTCTTTTCTTTCTATTAGTCCATGCCTTTCAAGTGGTTTAAGTCTCACAATGGATTTCTATCTGTTTCAGCCATGGCAGTGCCACCGTCAGGGGGTGGCTCGGTGGTGGCACCAGAAGCAGTGTCCTGTGGTGGTTTTCAAACCTTCACAGGTTTCTTCTAGGGCAGCAGGACAGCCCAAACTACCAATTGGGAACCATTTCAGACACCTCAAGAAGGTGGAATCTGTGCACCACAGCCAGGCAGCTTGTGGACATAGATTGCAAGTAGGGACATTGCTCTCTTCCCCATCACCTCTGCCTTTGTGCCCAGCCCTGGTTGTTGGAAGCAGGAGCTTTCCTTCCTCCTATGTATTCCTTCTAACTTCTGCCATATTCAGCATGTGGATATTATTGTTCATCTTGTTGCTTCTTCGGTAATGCTGTGTTCTTCTTATCCTTTGAATTCCCTGGGCTTTGCATCCTAGAGGAGTGGCCGTACACTCTGTGCTGGTAAACCTAAATTACATCTCTAACCCCATTTGTATGGAAGATTAGTAGCAAAGCAAGCTGTACAGAGGCGGTAAGTCAATCAATGAATTAACCTCCTGGTTAAATGCCATAGTATGTGACAGCACAAATGCATCATGGTCCCTCTTTGTTTTAGAAATGCAAATCTCAACAAGGGAGATTAGTGCAGTTTATAATGACCTAAAATGTTTGCCTTAAAAAATGATATCCCAGATGCTGGCTGGCAGACAAGGATTCGGCTTCTAGAGTCTCAGCAATATGCTTGCAACATGAAAAATGTGCTCTTATCAAGGAGCGAAGACTCCAGGCGCAGTATTGATTTAAATTTATGAGTATATTTCAACGGCAGCAACGGGTTTATTTAGTGTAGACGACTGGCTGAGAACAATGTTTACCTTGCTTCCCAGGGCCAGCAGAGGTAACACTGCATGTGCCAGGATTCCACCTGGAGCAAAACTGCACATGTCCCCATAATGTACAAGGGGAAAATACAAATCCATCCAGTCAAGTGACAGAGCAGGAAGACCACCCCACAGCCTTGAAGGATCAGCTCTGGAACAGAATTCTCATTCAGAGTCCTCCTGTGTTGCTGGGGAATCAAGAGTGGTGGCAGCTGGTGTGTGGACAACTTATTTTTGTGTCTGGAAGGGGAGAAGACAGCTGATCCCTGGAGACACCTAGATGAGCTTCTTTGCTCATTAGTGAGTGCTGGGGAGGATCCCATCCCTTTCCTTGCACTTGCAGAAGGGATGATTTATGACAGTGACTATTCAGTATTGGAAATTTACTGCAAGTGTCCTAGTTTAGCTGTGGGTTGGCCAGCTGTGGCACGGATCTCTTTCTGAAGGCTTTTTCTTTAAGTGTCCATCATGGATTGTCTTATGTCATCCTTTTCAGCAGGCCCACACTGTTTACTTTAGCTGCATATAAATTAAATCACTGGTTAGCAAGAAATTAGGCTGTTCAGTTTGTATAAATATCCCTTATGTCTTACTATGTATTGGCTGATGCAGAGTTCTTTTTGCTTTAGGACAAATGTATTTTTTAGGAAGGATTCCCAACTGATTGAAGCTTGTACATACTTATATATTTTTTTTAAGATTAAAAGAGGAATTTTGGATTTTATTTTATAGTTAGAACATTTCTGTCTACTTTTCAAGATCTCAACTACTGCTTTTCCCAAACTCTTCAACTTTCTAGATGTGCAATCTCCATTAGATGGCGCGTGTTTATCTGTGATAAAATACTGCAGTTGAGTTCTTAATAATTTATTTCACCAAATTTCCTCTTTGATTCGCATTTTAAACAGTTACATACAGCCTTAAGAGAGTTTTTAAGCATCAGAAGAAAATAAGAGCATTTTCAGTATGAGGGTTCTTGGCTTTTCCAGGTGTTCTAGATTGATCTAAAATTTTTAGAAGTATTTATTTCCATGACCAACACATTTTTTTTTCCACAACTGGCATCTTTTTAACAAAGATTTTGCTTTATACAAAACAAAAGTTTACCTGTAACCAATACACCACCATACAATAAAAAAATAAATAAACAGATACATCCTTAATGGTAGTTTAGGGGAGACTTAGAGGAAAGGAAAAAATGAGATTGAAAATCTTTCACAAAACATTAAGCTTCTTACTTAACACCTTTATAATAAGTCTTTGCTGCTTGCATGGCATTCACAAATATGACAGGGAAATACAACAGCTCTGTGCATTAGTGAGTGTGAAGTGTCTGTCTTTTAAGTTGGGGCCATTCTCTGAAGCTAAGAAGTGTTATGACACAGGGATGCGCCAAGCTGACCGACACATAGATGTGTGTATTACATTCTACACTGTATTTTGCAAATGGACCCCGAAGAAAGAATTTCGCACTTAAAGGGAGACTAATTATATGACCTTTGTATTTTGAGGATCCATCTGGAGAATTTTAATCACTCAGACAGCATGAACGATTCAAGTCAGCTCTACTTACAATCAATTCCATGTAAGCAGCTTTATTTGTACCATAAGAACAAGCTAGCAAGAAAGATACCTTGATAGAAATTGCACTGTTTGCACTGCATGCTAGAATACACATCATGATTTCTTAATTTCCTGATAGTAATCAGGAAGTCAGGACACCAGTCCTGCTGAATGTACAGCAGCAAGGACAATGCTGGGGCAGGATGGCACCGAGAAGCAACGCAATACATTTTCCAGTTTAAGAACATTGACTTCTTTTGTTCCTTTTTTTTCTCTTTTTAACATTTTGTGGGGCAAGCTGTACTCTTTTGTGCTGCACTTCAGTGTCATAAACAACTTCAACATCTTTAGTACAATCATCCTGCTACTCGAGCCACAGAAGCCACAAATGCCCAAAGGACTGGCACACCGTGCAAGTGAGGCAAATGCACTCCTAGAGATTGTTCTTAAGGAGTTACAGTGGGGGTTGCAATGTCACATGTCAGCTACAAAAGCCCTAGGCGTTTTATAGGCTCTGTGTTACACAGAAGCTTTGCTTATAGTCCCTTTTGAACAGAGAAATACAGTGAGTTGGGACAGATAAAGAAGGAGATGAGATGTGTAGAAGAGAAAGACTGGATGGATAAACTGAAGGAACAACAAGAAAACATTTTGGAGCTGCTATAATCATTACTTCAAAACTAAATTTTGATCTTAGTATCTAGGACTGAGCAGAAACATTTCTCTTAATTTGAAGTCCACTTGAAGATATTTTTTCATCCTGTGGGTAAAGCAAACTGACAAGAGCCAACAAGCCTCTATGTCTGCACATCTCTCCTATTTTCTGCTTTTCTGATGAGGTGCTGAGGCAGTTCATTAAGAGGTACTGAAAATTTGTGTGAACTTGATTTAAAAGGTGATTTCTATATCCATGTGCCAAATGACCCCTTTGCTGTAAGAACTTTCTGTAGTGCATTACAAGGCTTTGGCCAGCACTGCTACGACGATGGTGATTTGTAGTGGCTGTAAAGCCAGCACATAATGATCCCAGCAGAGTGCGTAGGTTGGAAGTTGCTTGGAATCTACTGTTTCCAATTATCTGCATAACTGTAGGGACACCACCAGCAAAAAGTGACTTTGAACATTTCACTGCTTTAGAGCATCAAAACTGAAAAAGTTGAGAACTACCTTTTACTGCACCGGCAGCCATAATCTGATGGTTTGATTTGCTTCTACATCCAGATCTAAGGCCAGAAATTCTTGTCTTTGTGATATTGATATTAGTAATAAAAATAGTAGCACATCACTAATATGAAATCCATTTTGATTTCTTTTCTGAACACAGGCCCTGCTGTCTGTTGGCAATGGATGTGAATGGAGGTCATGAGGGACTGAAAACAGCACTTGTAGGATTAGCATTACCCAGGCCTCGTGCCCCTATTGCTGATCATGTTGAAAAACATGCTGGTATAGCTGGAAGCCATATTGAGATTTCAGACCTAGATTCCTATAGGGAAATTAAATAAATAATTTTCTGTTTCAACAGCTGTAGGAAATGCTTAAATGTGCCCTTTAATTTCTCCCATCAATCAGTTAAGATTGTTTTTAAATGGGGATCTTAGGGGAGCCATATGCTCAGAGATACTCCTAACGTTGTTCAGCCCAACAGAACTGAGCTTGCTCCTTAGGAGGCTAATTTTTCACCATAATGTTGTATTCTGATTGAATTTCCTAGCAGTGGGTGGCCGGTTACGCTGTACATCAAGGGCCGTTTCAATGAACTCCAAAGGAACGTGGCAGGACAGCTCTCATCTCACTTTCTCCTAATTGCTTAAACCATCTCCATATGTGAATGGTAGCAGAGACGTTTTGCAGAGAGCAACGATCAAGGTCGGATCAAAGCAGGAGATTGTTGTGAGATACTGTGTTCATTATAGGAAGGAAATCTTTCCTTTGTCACACAGAAGAGAAACTTACGTACAAGCTCTGAAAAAAATTAAAGATTAGAAGGTGATTGTATGTGGACGTCCTGTCTCAGATCCCTTTCTATGTGAAAAACTCCTTCCAAAAGGAGCAGTTAACTCTGAAAATCTGCTGGCACTGGAATGGCAGGGATATCCACAAACATCCATATTTTATTTTCCCAGCTTTCTGTTGTTTATGAAGGAGGCCCTTGGAAACAGAATGGGAGGAATCACCTTTCAAGTCAACTGTAAACTCTCCAGCTCTGTTCCCAAAAGTTGCCTCTTGTTACGGGAAGGCTGAAGGCTGGGGCTGACCTTCAGCCTCTGCAGCTGAGCATGTGGACGTGGCACACAGCTCTGCAGTACATCGGAAAGATGCAATTTGTGGTGTCAGGTCACCTACAGTGAAATGCTCTAAAATAGGAGAATTTCAGTTTTCCTGATGTTATCTCTTTCTGTGGAAGGAGAAACACTGAGCTCAAAAGCATTTATCGAATGGATCAGCAGCAAAGGGAAAGTCTGTGTCCCGACTTAAGGCCAATAACTTGTTCATCTTTGGAGATAAGCATTCACAGCTTGGCTGGGAAGGGAGGGTGTTTGGGGAGTGAGGGTTGACTTGCTCTTGCTCTTGAAAGGGAAGAAGCTTCTGCATGAGCCTCAGACCAGTGGCCAAGAGCTAACAGATTACCTCTCAGGAAGAGGAGGATGAGCACTCTTCAAGGCTAATGGAAATGCTGGCACAGGGCATTGCACGAATATCACTTGGTTCTTCTTTCAGGAGCATGTAAATCGAGACCAAATCCATTCTGAGCAAGAGATAATACATTAAAACTTCTGTTCATAGGAGGAAAAAAACCAAGAACGCTGCTTCTTTTGCTAATGGCTCTTTGCAGCCTTTGGCAAGGGCTGAGCTTGGAAAATATATAGCAACATCTGGTTACACAGTGCAAATTAAACAACAATTTACACAAGGGCACGTGAGAAGATTTGACATAAGGTATTTATTTTTTGTTTCAAAGAATTGCCTGTATTTAGTTTCCATTCAGATATTCCATATATCCCATGAACAGACAAGCTGTACAGAAGACCAAACCATTTTGGAGTATTTAGGCATTAAAATAACTGCCAATTGGCAGACTCAGGTTAAGCAGAGACTCATTACAATTTTCACATAGTACAGAGAAATATGGCAATTTTCTACAAGAAATATGAGCAATAAATTCAGAACTGGGAAAAAAAATCATCACGATTTATAGTAAAGGGTTCAGCACCAAATATAGGCCATCTAATTTATGGTAAGACATCTCCTATGGTGGCATTAAGCACCAGCCATTAATAGCAAGCTTTGATCTAGAAGTGATGTGGAGTCTTCCATTAAGTAGAAGCACCTTTTATTGTTTAGATGGAACATACAACACGGCATTTGGCTAATGCTTTTCCTCCCGAGAGAATAAAAAGTGTACCTAATAAGATAAAAGTCATAGCTATGCACATCATTTAGTTCAGCTCATGGTGATCGACTCAGCCATGACAAGCGTGTAAACTCTCCACATCTACATGCACATCTGCTCATTTCCGCTCTTATCTTCCAGGATCCTGAGTATACAAAGTGGCCTCAGGAGTAAAAGATGCATGACTTGATTACTAAATTACAGATCTATAATGTCAACTTCATGTCCCTGTGGGAAAAAAAAAAAGTATCATTTTACAGTGATCAAGAACAGTAAGTTAGCTAATTTCAACTACTTTACTCTGATCTCTTTCCAAATATTAAATCCAAGCCTCAGATGGGATTTCCAAATACTTTGTAAATATACCGAGCTGGTGAACTTGCATAGCTGAAACTCAATGAAATGTGAAAAATCTGTGGACAACATTTCCATCAAAACAAATTTCTAGAGCAGCAACATATGAAGCCTAAAAATTAGAATCATATTAACCCCAGATCCTCATGTCATGACATTGCCCATAGAAGAATGAGAAGCTGTGAATTCGGGAGTGATTTTTATGGTTATCCAATCTGACATACTTCACAGCAGAGACTAGAAAGAAAGATTGTTTAGATTATTTCTACATCAAAATTCATAATTTTAAAGACATTCTCAGTTCTCTACTACATCTGTTACCATTTAAGTTTTTTTCCAGTAAAGTTAGCCTTGCCATTAAAAACTTGCAGCTCATTTCTATTATGCTTTTTATTTATCAGTTGTTTTCAGCTACTAGAGCTGATAATTCTGGCCGTTGCTGAGCCAAAAGAGCCCTCTGCTGTTGGAAACCTACTTCCACTCAGGGGACTTCCAGCCCACAGTCGAGTGTTCTGTTGCACAGTGTAGACAAACCGAGTTTTCAATTTTTGGAAGGCAATATTTCTTATTCTGGTATTCTTCTTGCGTCTCTGTTCTGAAATGCTTCTAAAATTGCCAACAGTTGCGTGGGTTGGCATTGCAAATACTGGCATTTTGGTGAAAGTACTTTCAACTCTCTCTCCTTTTCTCAAGTTTTTAACACTCAGATTTCACCTTCAAATAGGTATTCATTAGACATTGTCTTTGGTGTGAGCTCAGCCAGCACAGAAATAGAGAGACGTGTCGCTGGTCATCCTTATAGAGAAGGCAAATATTGTTTGGATTGTGTCTCACAGCACAACCACTTCAACCAGAGTAGAAGAAAGAAGGATTTTAAAAGGCAAGATGATAGTGCTTGCAAACAGTCAAATCTAGCAACACTCCAATGGCTGAAGGCTTTTATAAATGTAATTTATTTCCACGGCTCTCATAAAAATGTGGCTCTCATTAGAAGTACAAACTTTTAACACAAGCTCTGCTTTTGCTGAGTGAAAGCATTTGGCATTTATGTGTCGTGGTGCATTATGTCCCTGTGCCCACCATAAGCATTAAGGGGACATCAAGGAAGAAAAAGGAGGAGAGCACAGTGCATGTTGGCTGGCAGCATGGTGGCTGCAGTATGACAGTTTTGACATGACAGAGTAAATTCACTCAATGGAAACCAGGGCTGGGTAGTCCATTCCAGCCAATGTAGGCAGCCAGGATGAAATACTAGTTTTCTCCATAGCAGATTTTTCAGCAGTTTAAATGCGTGCTACAGCCTTCTATGGGCAGTTTGAAGCAGCATGCCTGGTGAATGGAGCTGATGGAACCCATGAACATGGACAGTTCTCACAGCTGCTTTCTTTGTTAATTGTAACAAGCATTTATGTATAATGTCATTTAAATGAATCCATCACATCTGAGAGAATTTCAAGGAGATGTTCAAGAAGCTAAAAAGAAATTAGGTCCTTCAAGCTGTATAGGCTGCCCCTGGCTCTGTTACTGGCACAGCAGAGATCTCCATGGATCTTATTTCATAGTACCTCCTGCATTAATCCATGCCTGAGAGCTGATCTGTTCAATAGTCTACTCACAGGACCATCCTCACCTTTGCCTGACAGTCAAGGGAGATCTGAAAATTACAGATTATTGCCCCAAAACCTCACAGCATGTTAACTGTACACATGTGATCAGTTTTATTAGTGCTCTGGATATTGTCATCAAATCCCAGATTGATTCTCTAATTAGCCTGTTTTCTCAATTAATTAGGCTTTTACATCTATACTGCCAGAACGTTTCCTCTAATAAATTTTCTTCCCATTGGCCAGACTCCTTGGGTTGCAGCAGAGAACACAGAGTATGCAGAGATTTAAAGTCACTGCTGACTTCCTTTCCCACATGTTTTTTTTGGTATGAAATACAGATTAGCCATGCTCTGGGTGAGGAACAGGCCATAGCTTGAGCTGGCTTCTTCACAAATAGCACAGAATTTATGTGGGGAGGCACATCACGAGTAGCTCTGTCACAGTAAAACATCGTTTATCGTCATTTTTACTGCAGTGGCTGATAACGTAGTATAAATGTCCATAGCTTCTGTTCTGGTTTCGAGGCAGATTTTTTGCCTGATTTTGCACTGCAGCTCCTTCCCAGCCTTTGCAGCTCTGTTCAGCCTGGCCAACGGAGCTCAGGGAAAAATCAGCAAGGGAATGAATGCAGCTGGGGAGTCCACACCACTGACGGCCATATGGTGAAACCCCAGAGGTGTTATGCAATAACATACCGACACAAGAGGGGGGAAAAACTGAAAGTTCGAAATAAGGAAAAATAATTATCACAACTGAACACTACAGCAACACGAAGGAAATGATGGAAACTCATTGTTTACTAACGCAGACTTTGAGCTGCCACATTAACTGCTTTGGAAATAGTCAGGGATAGTGACGTGGTCTGAAATGACTGGCAGTGAGTCTCCATCACACAACACGGTCTGTTCCCAGATTTCCATTTACGGTTTAAATTAACGTGTTGTCTTGGATGTGTCACAGCACTCAGGCTGGGGGCACTCAGCAGGCTTGGGCACGAGGGGCTGTGATCAGAATAAGAATCAACCCAGAAGCAAGAACCCTCTTGAAACAGCATCTGCCTACACAGGGATGGGGATGCTCACACTCTCCCTCTAATAACTCATGGTCATTTCTGTGTTATACTTAAAGGCTGGCTTGGCTGTTGCTGCTTTTTATTTGGTATTATGATCTGCGTTTATTTTGGGCTGTAACAGTAGCAATTCAAACTAACCCATTCTGACAACTATGGTGTGACAGAAGTGTTAATCTTCAACTCTCCAGAGAGACTCAGACAGAAGAGTTAATTAATAACGTTGACACCCACACACGTTGAAGGAAAGCTGCATGGTGTCACCAACCATCCAGAATGTCAACAGGCATTTCTAAGAGTTTTTATGCAGCTGTTGCCCAAGACCACTCAGCTCCTCTGGGCTCCTGTGAAAGGAGTTAAAAATCCAATTATAACAATTTTTGCCATCCAGCTCAGGAGCTCATTCCTCAGAATTAGCCTGAACTCACGATAAGCCTGGAAGAAGTTGCACATCATTATCAACTTCATGTTTTTCTGGACAAAATCCCAAATCCCTGACCTCATTTTGAAACTCTCATTAGCAGCACCTGTAAAGGAGATCAGCCTGCCCCATATACAGAATTGGCTGAGCACACTGGGGCTATATGGCCAGGGGCACAGTGTGCTGTCCGTCAGGCTCCCAGAGCAGCATCACCTCTTGCTAATGCTGGCAGAGAATCAGATACCAATCTGAAGTCTGAAATGACAGTGATTCAGTGCAGGTGCATTCAGGAAATCAACTCTGATAGAGCCAACTGCTTACGAGGAGTGAGCTTTAACCAAACACGATCCTATTCTGATTTTAACCCTAAATTCAGAAATGATGAAGATTTCTGAAAACTTGAATTTTTCCTTTTCAATTCCTTTCTCCTTCACATCCCTGCATTGAGAGCAAACAGCAGCAGCCTCTCTAAAGCAATATGCTAGCAAATGCAGTCCACCTGTGCACTCCCGTAGCAATTAGCACAGATGGGCTTCCTAATACCTATGTTATTAAGTAACTGTATACAGCTACATACAATTTGCATTACAATTATAAATTTACACACACGTGAAATGCATGTTCCATTTGGGTGTGATGGTCTTTAAGGCCCCTTCCAACCTAAGCAATTTAAGATGAAATCATAGAGCTGCTTTAAGTTGGAAGGGGCCTTAAAAATCATCCTGCTTCAACCTCCCTGCTGTGAGCTGGGTGCTCCTCACCAGCTCAGGTTGCCCAGGGCCCCCTTCAACCAGGCCCAGATGAGAGCAGATGAAGAAAGTGAGTTATGGGAGCTGCAGCTTTGTGGTCATGGTCACAGAGCACTGAGCTAAAGGTAGGTCTTGGCTTTAAGTATGAACTCCTGATTCCCTGAGATAATTGCTTTTGGTATTTGATTTACAGATGCGTAACTACAGGATGTTATTTGCAATCCAGAATTACAACTGTCCCATTGTGATGCTTGTTTATAGTAGAGTTTTAGAGAAAGGCAGTTGTTGTGAATTGGAGCTGGGAGTTGCTTGCATGAGGCCATTCACATTGGGATGCTGCTGCAGGTGGCACCTGGGCCTGTGTATGCTTTTTCTTTCTGAGTGGCAGTAGATGAGTGAGGGAGATGTATTTATACAAAGTACTTAACTAGTAGCAAGTTTAAACCAAAAGCCGCCACCACCATGCTTTCAGCAATCTCAGAAATTGAAAGGGTTATTTTTTTTCAGATCAGTAACCATTTGTAGCATTGGGTTCTCTATCTGGAATGTGTGTCTTTGCCTTCTTCTGCCCTACTCTTTTGTTTTAAGCTTCTGGTGTTTTCCAGAGCATTTTCAACATTGCCTTTTAAGTATTTTTTTCTTTCATGCCAAGTAGGCAGGAGGAATTTACAAATGATTGGGTGAAATAACATAAATATTTTCCATTGCAATTACAAGATTGGCCTCCCCATACAAATTATTTATGGAAAAAAATGCTCTTAATGCTGTTACCCACATTTTCCAAGATAAAAGAAGATGAAACTGAGGTTGCTGCACTGCAATCCATTAGCCTGGTATGTATGATGGATCACAGCTAGATGCAAACCACGTACCAAGGAGCTCTAAGTGATCCTCCAGCTGACCCTGACTTTTGAAGCTGATTTTCCACTACCCAGGTGCTACTGCCCAACAGAACTTTCTAGGCACGTGGCATCCATCCTCCCTGCTGTGCTGGCCCTCAGCTAACTTGGAGACACTTTGCTGTGCAGCTCTGGACGCTGCAGGTGATGTGCATGTGGGAAATCTCATGACATGAAACACTCCACACTGGAAAATGTAATGTTGGGAAACACTTAATTTGTCTGAGTGGATTCCTGAGTGAATTTCAGTTAATGTTGCCCTGCAGAACATTGCTGGATGTGTGTAGGGGCACGTAGGGGAGGTGACTATTGCTGAGCCAGCCAGTATCTTCCAGGGCCCTCTGCTTCTTGTCATCATAAAAATTCAGGAAAGATACCAAAGACTGCATTCGTATTACTTTATGAAAGAAACTAATCATGGTGCATGCTCACAGCTGTTAAAAAGCCCAGAAATTCTTAGTTGTGACCCAAGTTCCACAGAGGGCAACTTTACTGTGAATTAGGACAAACATTGCAAATTCAGTTTCTTTCCTTCTTTTAACATAAGATGGAATCTATGTGATTTATATCAAATGTGCCTTGGAAGCTCCCTGCCATTTGGTGATGTGCTGCGTATGTGCCTGGAGCCTCATTAAAGAAGAGCTTTGGGCAGTCTGCCCTCCTCCCTGCTTGCTGATGTCAGCATTATGTTATTGGGAATGTCAACATGCCAGAAATATTGGTGCAGAAATGATGTTGAACCACTGCTGACTTCTGCACAAAAACATCAGTGATACCTGCCCTCTGTGGATGGTGGGTTTTCCCCCAGAAGAGACCCAAAACATGGGTCAGTCTGTGGGCAGTGGGACAATACGATCATAGTAGGCTTTGGAACAAGGCTGGTTTAGAAGAAGAGAAAGTGAGCTGGCACTGTGGGCATATAGAGAGGACACTGAGTATGATTCCTATGATTCCTTCCCACTCTCCATCCTGTGACCCTCTGAAATGACTTGATGCCTCTGATTGCCCATCACAGCCAGTCTGGTTTCCCTTCATGTCTCCTGCTCCTCCATCCGGAGCGAGTACTCTTGGCTCTTTTCCACACTCTCTAATTGCCATCTTGGCAACAGGATTTGTGTGCTTGGGCTGTTCTGAAGCTGTCTGTATGTTGGTAAATCAGCTCGCTAAACATAACAGAAAATGATTAAATTCACAGTGCAGTTTTCTTCTCGAGTTCCTAGCTTGGCTGTTTGCACACCATTCACCCAGTTTTCATGCTATGTGAAGTGAATTTGGCTTCTATGTTCAGCTGGAATGAAATCCACCAGGGTTTTGAGCACTGTTAGGAGTAAGGCACTGCAAACAGATGTAGTCTGGGAGGACAAAAGGACAGACAGTGCAGTGCAATGGGACAAGTGTTTCCGAATGCTCTACCACAAAAATCACCTTCCATGGGCCTTGAGGGAGAAAAGAAGGGCAAATGGTGCTTCTGTAACAATCTAGATTTGTCAGAGGTAATCCAGATGTATAGGAAGGTGTAACATTGTAGGTATAATCACAAATTTCAGATGAGTGTACAAGTGACTTGTACATCATGACCTCGTAAGACTGTAATTTCAGTTAAAATACAAAGTACCCTTGAATCCTAAAGCTGTCACTCACTATTAAATAATCAAAATATGAGTGTATGACAGAGTTCTCCAGAGAGAGAGAGAGGAGAGACAGCTTTTCATTTTTCCTCATTTGCTGGCAAAGAAGCTTTGGTAATGTTCCCTGTAAGTAGTCTGGAGTTGAAGTGAATGAAACCTGGATGATGAATGTGTTTGAAAATGCTTGTTTATATTCAAAAAAAGCAAAGGAGTCCATATCGCTTCAAACCACCTGTGAAGCTACCCAAGGAAGATAATGGCAATGCAGTGTTAGACCTCCATAAAGCAAAAGCCAGCCCTGAAGCTCAAGAAGTGCCCAGTCCCTGGATCTCCCATTCCCAGCCTTGCTGTCAGTTCAGACAGGAGCTTCAATACCTCATTTCAAAACTGCTGCAAATTCTCTGCGTTTTTCATAGAAACTGAGCCCTGAGCAACAGATAGGAATAATGAAGCAGAACTCAACACCAGGTGTGAATGGAGGTCTTGGTAGCAAAGTTTGTATTCAAATCTTGGTGCAACGCTGAAGTTTAGGGGGGCTTGCTTGAGTAGGTGATGTCTCAGCATCTGGAGGAGCACTGTGGTACATCTCTGCTGCTCTCAGGGCCACGGCAAGGCCAAACCAAAGGTGGCTAATCCCAAATCAGATTTGCAGGGAACATGGATGGGAGAGGATGAGAAGTTCTTAGCAAGAACAGCTTCTGTATGGATGCCAGGAGAATATAGAGATTGCTTTGTACCACTTCTGGTAATCAATCCAGATTGAGCAAGAAATAAGAAACACATTTGTCTGGATAACGTTCCAAAGGAGGGAGCTGTTCTCACTATTAGTCACCAGTGATTTGCATTAGAAATAATTATTGTTGTTACTGTCATTTTTTTTGTGACCTAAACTGTTAAGTTCTGATGGATGCTTCTGGAAATAACTCTATTCAGCTGACAAGCTTACCTGACCCCAAGTGAAGCTGAGATATTTCACTTGCACTGTGTTTGCCATACCCAACATGGAACAAGCAAAACTAGCCTGTGCCGTATTATTTTGGGCTGGATTTGACCGTAGTTCAGTATTTCTAAAACTCAAATTCAGTAATCCAAATGTTAATGATGTTCTTAATGATATAACTCTAGTGAAGTCAAGAATATCCTGAACAGTGCTGTTCCCATTAATAAGGGACTGTACAAGCACATAGTGAGAAATAAAGCCTTCCTTGGAGATCTTGTAGTCTACATGTTCAGAGAGAGGAAAAAGGAGAGGCTGATCTCCTGGTGTTCCCTTCCAATCCAAGCTGCTCTGTGATTTTAGGAACCGAAATACTCAAGATGGATTAAAAAATTTCAAGAATTAGATTAAAAAAATGAAATGATTACTATAGCAGAGCCCTGTCCTTTTTCCCATCCTGTGTCCTTGGCAGTGCCCAGGAATCACCATGAAAAAATACGTTAATGCATTTCTCAAAGTGGTGCATTTAAGATAATTTGTTATGCTGCATAATAGTAAACATCTGCATTGCCTTAAAGCTTCACTGCATCTTCAGAGCTGATCACTTCACCTTCTGAACAGCTTTATCAAGCATGCTGGCACAAGTCCTTTTTTAACAGCTATAAGTCAGGTTCCAACAAGTTTATTACACAGCTGTGAAATTATATTGTCATATCCAGTAACGTAAGTCTGACATGAATCTTTGATGCCTACTGTATGACAAGTGAAGACTCATTTCAGAGACTGTCTTTCACATAAATTCTTGTATTTTCACTGTTTTAATAAGTGAATCCATTATGGAAAGTACTTACAGCGTATTGTCAAAAGCACAAGATTATGAAGATTAACAAAATCAGCTCTTGTCACCTTCAAACAAATAAATCAGCTATAAATACCAAAATGTCACCAAATCCAGACTTGGATAGAAGCTCTGTGGGGACAGAGTTATTGTGGAAGTATCACATTATGCACTTATTAGACCAAATGGATCACAGCCATGAATACCACTCATATCTGAAAGGAATCATTCCTTGCTATTGTCTTTAAAAAGCGATCCTTAAATACAGAAATTTTAAGGACTACTCTCATGATGTCACCATTTATTTAGCATGACAAAGACTGTTATATTTATCCGTTGCCTTCAGTCCCACTGGATTTTTGCTCATGACTTCTCAGGCTGCAGATACGGACAAAATCCCAGGGAAAAATGGCTCTTGAGTTGGTTTCAGGCAACACATTGCATCTCGCTGCTGCTGCTGCCTGGGATGTGTTAAACATACTGCTCACACTCTGCATGGCACACGTACAGCAGTTTTGGTCCAGGAAATACCAGACAGAAATGTGAGAGTCATTACTTCTTGAGATTCAAATGTTGGCAGGTAGGTCCATGGGAATTTGCTGGAAGTGGCTGTTTTTGTCTAAGTAAAGCAAAAACGCCGTTCCTGCTGCACATCACCCACAACCAAGGTATTTCTTCTCATTCTCTCCTGCTATTCCATAAAATTGCTGTCATCCAGACATCTCTGTGGCACTAATGCTAGCTCAATCTTACAGTTAACGTGAAAGACATGTAAAACTTGCTCTAGCTTGATCGATACAAACAACTCTACTTGAAACTGTTGACTAATGCAGAGCTGCAGTCTTCCAAATAGAGAGAAAACAGCCAAAAAAATAATATTAGAAAAAAAGTATTGACCATCTTTTCTGTACTGCTAATATCACAGACTTCGGAATGTGGCACCTTCTTCAGTCCCTTTTCCGGTGATAATCCTGCTGGCACGGACCCAGCAGTGGCTGCCAAATCCCAGGGCAATGTGTTGTCAACATTAAATGTACAGCCTTTCTGGGCCATCAAGAAATGCAATTCCCACCATAAAAAAAAAGAAAAGAAAAATAGAACGACTTCATTCTTTGCAAAAATACCAGAAATTCTTTTTGGCTTTGTTTATGGGTTAATATTGCTGTTTCTCAACCGTTCAGTGTGGAAGAGAAAGGAAAACTCTGGAAAAAGTATGCAGAGACTTTTCACTTCTCCAGTGCAAACGGATTGATGCAAATGCGTCTGATCTGAATAACCCTGAATAACAAGGATGATGCATGCAATCTCTGAGCCACGTTCAAAGCATTTCTGCAGTGAACTGAGCTGTTACCTAAGATGACTTCGGGATGCTCAAAACATGAAAATCCCACATTTCCCTTTCTCGCTAAGAAAAGGGTTCATATAGCAAAAACGATATCATAGCACAAGGAAGTAGAAAAGAACAAGGAACTTTTGTTTCCATGGCAATGTGAGCTCCTTCAGACAGGAGCACAAAGGCAATATGCTGAATGATTATCCGAAGGTCATGTTGTTCTTACCAGAAAAGTTAAAGAGAGTACACTGGGCTGATTTCCCTAGGCAGGACACAGGCTGCATTGCTAACCATTCAAATAAGCAATTTCTGAAAGAAATAATTGCCTTCATTAATGCCATGTGTTTATTTTAAAGTCTATTTTCATAAAGAAAACATCTGCCTGCTCAGGAGAGAGGGGGGCATAGGGGATTGCTTTTCACTCATATTTTGTGCCATTGCTTGATGCTCTCAGAAGACAGAAGTTCAGTTCCTGCACGTTTCTGATAGCCACCACCCAGTAAAATAATGATATTCTGCTTCACATCAGACGCCTCTTGACAATGGAAGAATGTCTCCATATAAGAACTGGTTTATGTATCCAACCAGCTCTGCTGCTACTGCCTGAATGCTGCAGGATGCATGCAGCCCAGATGGGTATAATGGATAACCTGTTATCCCTCTCTGTAACCTACACAAGGAACGGGCACTCAAGAAACATATAAACATTAAATGCAGTTTACTTCATTCTTCCCAATGTTAGCTTTCTGTTTCCTCTGAGATGCTTTGACCTTGTTGACAACAGGAGTAAATACTTTATGTGGAAAAAGAACCACCAGGCTGCTTAAAAACTAATTCTACTCTCTTCCTCTGCTCTGTTCTCCATGATTTACTACAGACCTGAGAAGGACAGAAACTTTCTGGTGTTCAGAGGAAAAGTTATTTTTAGTCTTGTTTTGTTGCCAAGGTGTATAGAAACCTTATGTGCTACTTCAGGAAGTTACTGGGGAATGGGAATGGAAGGGAGATACTTGGTTCTTCATCTTTGTTTCCGACCACAAAGCTTTTCTTCAATTAGAAAAAATGATGTGTGTGTTGAATGAGAGGTTGCAGGAGTCACTGTCCAGTTTGAAGAATGAATGAAGGAACGTGTGAACATATATTATGTGGCATAAATACAGAGACCTTGGACCAGGACAGCACTTAGGCACACAACCCTACCTGTCTTTCAGCAAAAATGCATTCAGAGCTCCTAGAAAATGTAGTTGTTGAAGCCAGGCAGGGGGAAGCAAGGCTGAAGACCACTTCTCCCAGGTCCATTATTAAAGCCATATAATTTCAAACTGGTATAAATAAAACAGAAGTTGGGAAAAAACATCTCAAGGGATAGGAAATGTGAAAAAGTGCAGTCTGTTGTGGCAGGAGGAGCTGGAAAGGTTCCTTTCCCAGCAGTGTTGGTGGAGCTGGCTCACAGTACATAGCTTGGAGGAGAAGCCATAATGTTGTAAATAAATACTTTTTGGGAACAGAGGGGGAAACCCCTGCTTGTTTGCTGATAACAGCATGTTTTGTTTCACTTCAGAAGAACAAAGCTTTAAAGTAAACTGTAGAATAACTTAAACATTGTCATGGCGTTGTTCCAGGAGGGAGGATATGGCCAGCTGCAGTCATTCTGCAAACATATTAGCTTGCTTTATCTCCTTCCATATCAACTCAAGTTTTTAAAAGCTATTGTGATAATTCACAGGCAAAAATAGGGAGCAGTCCTTCTTAGGCTGGAAATATTTCTCAGTTCAACTAATGAGACTTCAGTGAACTTAATACTCCCATGCTGCTCTAAGAAGAAAAAATATCTCTCTTCTTTTGAGTTG
This sequence comes from Chrysolophus pictus, assembly GCA_037305975.1. Lineage (NCBI taxonomy): Eukaryota > Metazoa > Chordata > Aves > Galliformes > Phasianidae > Chrysolophus > Chrysolophus pictus. The sequence continues at coordinate 3,717,049 of CM074581.1, forward strand.
TGTATTGCAAGGATGTTGACTGATGTTAAAAAAAAAAAAAAGAAAAAAGAAAAAAAAAGAAAAAAAAAAAGAAAAAAGGGTGAAAACTATTTTTTCCTTCGGAATACCTAAATTCTGCCCAGAGGCAGTCTTTGGCATGGTTGCAGCATGGGTGCCCTAAAAGCAGAGGCAGACCCACAGGTATCCATAGCAGCAACAGCCATTTCTTGGGTCTGTTCTATGTATACTGACCAAGTCATAGGAAATACAAATTAGCAGGAAGGACTGAAGTTTGAGAAAAAGGAATGTAGGCAAGATAGGCACAGACATGAGTAGATACACCAGACAACATCAGTACACAGAAATCAGTTATTGGGTATATGGATAGCGAGGTATAGTGATGGGGAATATTTGAGTGGAAATTTGTGTCACTCCAATGTCAGTTTTTACATGTATCAAACAAGTGAAGTCCTGATATTGACTGGAGAAGATTTTGCTGTACTATAATTAGCTATAGTAATGCATCTATGTATATACAGGTATTATACACACCCATTAAAGAGGTCCAAATCAGATGCGAAATATTGCTATAATATAACAGGTAAGAAATAACATATTATGTAATATTATATAATAGAAATAGATAAAATGCCTAAAATGAAAAGTTGGCTCTATATAAAAGGTATCATATCATAGAACAGTGGATGTGCATGAAAGAAAATACATGATCTTTGCATGCATACATTATTGACATGTACACATGTAAAGCTGCCAAAAGCAAATAATTTAAAGTTGCTCCAAATCATATTCCTCAATCTTTAATTAATATAAGCATGACTCTATCTTGCATGAAAATACTTCCTGTTTTGCATGGAAATATAAATATTCTTCAGTTTCTATGGAACATTTTTGACTACTGCAATGAGTTAAATAATACTTTGCAGCCAAAGCTCCTTTAGTTACCAAAAAAGTAGGTCATTAATGATGACATGGAAAAGCCAAGTTTTCTGCAACTTCTGTAGAGATGTGGAAATCCATACTACTCACTGAAGTTTGGCTGTGCTACAAACAGTAGCAAAACTGTGCAAATTTTCTGCAGCCCGTGCTCTGTCCTCAGAAACTGGGACCAAGGGCTGCATACACAAACTGTGATTGAAAAGGCAGAACAGAGAGTGGAGTAACAGATGTAATGCTTTCTCCTGCATGACTGGGCAACGGGAAGAAATACAATACATATGATGAAAATATAAGCTGGTATTTTCAACACAGGAGAGAGGATTCATATTCCACGTGAGCCAACTGCTGCACATTTCCTTCAGCACTGATTGGTATTTTGGAGGTATGAAGAAGATGAAAGATAAGATTTGATTCCCAGACAAATTGATTCCATTAACAACACTGGGTTGCATGTGTGCAGCTGCCAGCACAGTGCATCCTAATCTGCTTGGAAGATGTTTCAGGGAGAACAAAAGTTGGGATCTTGCCAAGAAGAGCGAGGAAAAGGGCTATTGATGAAACATGTCCTTCCTGGCATGTCTCCCCTGTACTCCAGGAGATGCCCATAAGTGGGCACATGCTATATGTGTAGTTATATTGTTTGGGGCGACCAGGGAAGCTCAGATCTGTTCTGGAGAGGGATGCTAAAGGAGAACATATTGCAAAAAGGTATATAATCCATCACACGTGGGATGAGGGTGATGGGACGCAGTTCCATTATGTGTCAGCATTTGCCCAGGGCTCAGAGTGCCCACCCCATCCTGCATAGCATCTCCGAGGGATGGAAAAACTCTTTTGCTGGGAGGTGAAGGCTTGCTGCCAACTTCACTTTTCTTTGAATAAATGCTCCCTTGGATCAGCTGCACGCGGGACGGACTAAAGGAACTGCAAGGGGATTTCTCAGGAGCTGTGATCTGGGAAGAAAACAACAACAGCAGCAAAGGGAAGCAGCGAGTGTGCCGTGCTGGAGGTCACACCTGCCAAGACAGCATCCTGTCCTGCCTTCTCCAGCGTGTCCATCCATCCGTCTGTCTGGCTGCCGAGCGCGGTGATCACATGCATCCCGCCTGCCCCCTCCCTCCCTCCCAGCCCTGTCCCGCTGCGCTGCACAGCTCCTGCAAACTCGCCCCAAGCAGAGGAACTTTCTGCAGACGGGCTTCTTCATCCCCCTCTGCTTCCCCTCCTGCCAAATAAAGTCTGGGGGCTTTGCTTTAACACTAAAAACTGATGATTGCCCTTAGGAAGAGAAGCTCATGCTCCTCTCAGCTGTTCCCCGCTCTCTGTGCCCTCGGGCTGGCTGTGCTGGGGGGTCTGTCCTGGGCTGTACCCATGGACGAACAGGATTATTATCTGCAAGAGATTAGCAACAGGGATCACTATTACTCCTTTCCATATCCCGGTGAAGAGTATTTTTCTTTCACGGAGCAACCTGGAGAGGAAGGAACTATCCGTGCTTCAGAGCCAGAGGAACACCCAGGGTTCAAACCGAGCAGGAAAGAGTTAAAACCGAAGAAAAGCAGCAAAAAAGGAAAAGCCATTCTTGAACCTCCACCAGGTAACTTTCCACCTCCTCCTCCCGAGCTCGGAGGCTCTGAATCTCACGCTGACTGTGACTTTTAACATTAATGAATATCCCGCTAATGGCAGTCTTGGTACTAATAACAATAATATGCTTGTGGTGGTGATGCTGGCAATGCACTATGTTTAATATCCTGCTGAACAGCTCTTAAGAACTTTTACAGGCTTTTTAACCCCTTCCTTGTCAAGGGAAGACTTTCTGGATTGCTAACATTAATTATTTTGCACTCTAATACGATGGTTTTCCTTCTTAATTGCACTTGACAGCTGGATTGTTGTGAGAGCTGCAGTTCTATGAGCAAATGAGGGACAGATTCTGCAGCGTGGGCTGTCAGTAAACGCTGACACCTCACTCTGTCCCCAGTTTCTTGAATGTAAGAGAAGTTCCTGAGCTGATTTTGTTTACAGTTGTGACTTTCTTTGAGCTTTTGCTTTAAAGCCCTCCAGAGGAAGATATGTAGACAGAGATTTTCTCTGAAATAGACCGAGTCACGGCAAGCTCAGTGTTGTTATCAGCCTGTAAAGCAGAGATATTAAGCGACAACTAAAATTCCTTATTAAAAGAAGACCACCTGCAATTTCCTTTGCGTTCCTTTGCATGTGATTGGCTGAAAACATGCAAACATTATTAAAATGTGTAGGAGCTGGGTCAGCTGTTACCAGCCGGTCATTCCCATTAACAGCTAGCTGCACCACCAAATCCCACTCGCTTAGAACTGAGCTCCTCTTTACTTCAGGAAGAAACTTTTCATGGCAGCAGCCAGAGCACAGGGCATAATGTTGGTAGTTCAGAGACACTGCTGCATGCAGAGCAGCAAAACAGAGAGACAAGAATTGTATAGGCACGTTAGCTTTTCCTTGTTGTATCTAACCAATAGAACATACAGAATTTTCAATTGAAGGTTAACGCGGATAGAAATCAATTAGTTTTTGATTCACAAAGATTTTACAATAACAGTGATAAGGAAATATTATTTGTGAAATCTTGAAGCTCTTTGTGGGGCAGCCAGAGATCACAGATGAGAGCAGGACAAGTGCCTTTATGGGGGAGCGGAGACATGAGACATCTGTGCCCTTGGTTCCATCATAGCCCAGCAGCTTTTTGGTCTCAAATGCTGCTTATTTTCTATCTAATCGTGGGCACAGTGGATTTTTAAGATGCTATCTTAGGTACCAGGATTGCTCTTCTTCAGAAGAGTAGAGACAGTACCAGTTTCCCACCTGTAGAGGAGTATTCTGCAGTTTAGCTCTGCTTTTGCCTTTCCTGTTGGCTTTTTCCCAATTTCCCTGGCATCTTATCTACCACAGAAAATGCAGTGGCAGCAATGAGGATGGCTTGTAATCTGTGAGGGCAATTTTCACTCATCGGCACAAACAGGTGCCCACCTTGCTGAGCACCTTGCAGGTGCAGAGAAGCAGCAGCTGTACCAATATCACCCTCCTTCATTGTGCATCACTCTTCCTTTCCCAACCTAATTTGTTTAATGCACTGTTGATAAAGCAGCACAAAATTCCAAGTCTATCCACTGGGAGAGCAAACTGAGGGATTACAGGCATTCTGAATATGGTCACTTCCTAATAAGATGGAATCACATTCCTTTTATGCATGGGAAATGATGGAATAAGAAAATTTAAGCAAACCTTCCATAAACCCTCACAGAATACACTCTGTTGTCCACTGACCAATGGACTCATGCTGGATTAATCTCTTATTATCTGCTTTTTGCTTTCCACCCGACCCGACTCTGAGTTCAGGGAGATTTTATTTCTATGTTCAGCCCAATGTGCTGAACTCAGCCTCCTCCTCTATCTCAGCATAGACGGGCACAAGGCCAAGTATGGGAGAAACTCATGATGTGCCACCAAATTGCTGGGATCAGCTCAGTTGCTGCTGCTGCCACAGCAGCCGTGTACTCTTTTTGACACAGCTCCCAGCTACAGCAAGATGTTTTAGAGACTGTGAGCTTTTGCATAGGTACCACATACAACAGATCCCCTCCACCAAACTTTTGCTCCAGCACATGGAGCCTTGACACCAGCTCAACGAGTTGGTTGCTAGACCTGCTACAATATGGTGAAATGCAATGCGTTTCCTCAGGAGCAGCTGAGCTATTTTAACTGAAATAGCTCTAATAAAACCTATTCAGACACTCAGCAAAGAGAACTGTTTGTTGAAGAAGCAAGTAACTGAAGACAGGAGTCGTATTCAAAAGGAAGTTTCAGGCAACTTTATCTGAGGAGAGTAATAAAAATTCTGGCTGTAGCATCAGAATTCTTTCCTTTTCCCTCTCCCAAAGAAAAGCAAGGATACCACACAGCAGTCTGGCAAGGGCAAAGAGTAAATGTACAGGTCCAGGCAGTGCAGGGACACCAAAGCCCCATGCCATATCATTGGGTATCAGTTGGAAGTGAATACGTGTACATCTGGAACCATGCAGAAGGGACTAAATAAGAAAACATGCCCATAATTTCTCACATTCGGCCTTTTAGAAGGACAAATAGAAATATTTATGGTGATAACCAAACAGCCATGAACAGCAGCTACAAATCTGGCTGTATAAATATGTGTACATGTTGTATATATATGCGTATACATCCATATGTTTATACGTGTATCCAGAACTGGAATTAATTTACTGGACATGCAATAAACACAAAAATCTGCTTTTTGTGAGGCTCACTGGGAGCCGGGGCATGTGGAATTAATTATTTGTAACAAACAATAGGCTGGCTTGGAGCTGGGATGAAGGAGGCAGAGGGCTGGGGACGTGTGATCTGCCCTGTGGCTGAGCAGCTGGTACTGATCAGCCCAGGCTTGGAATCAAAGCTGAAATCAAACATAGCAGGCTGAAGGATGCAGCCCATAGCAGATAACACAGGCTCAGCTTATTTAAGCTAATTATTAAGAGTGTGAGAATACAAACATTTCAATCTGTGAAATGTTATGGTGGGAAAAATTCTATGGATGTCAGTGGGGTTGCAATGTCTGTGCTTTGTTTTTGTTTTTAAAATAAAGTACAGTTAAGAACCAGTATTTGCAAAATACATGATTCAGATAACAGTAACATCAGCCTGCCTTCTTGCCCTATAGATGACTCGTAACTGAAATGGTACTAGGTCATCCCTGGAAGGTAAACAGTCGGATTGACAGGTTTCTGTATATACATATTTCAGTTTTCTAATTCCACCTTTGCTTTTTTAGGCCTTGATCCAAAGCCCATTCAAATCAGTGGAAAGAGTCTCATTAACATCAATGTTTTTCTTTTATGAGTTTTTCAATAGAATTTAATAAATACCATCTCAGCCACCACCTGGGTGGTAAATCCCCACCAGCTCTGTCTGCCCACAGGCCAAAATTTAACCTGAGAGGTTTATGGGGCTGAGGTGCCAATGAACACGGCTTGTAAATGCATATTGCTCTCGATCAGTTCCCACTCTCACTCCTATTGTGCCTGAATTTGCCACAGTTATCTCTGTAATTACATATTCCTTTATACTTTTGTTGCTTTTCAGCACAGCTCTGAAATGATTTTAGAAAGACAACGCTAAAGACATTCTATTCCATGTATCTGTTCAAGTCTAAGATTATACCATGCTTTCCAAAATACCATCTACAGAGCTTTCTTTGAGACCATCTATCATGCTTACAGGGAGTGGAGAACATGGGGATGTACCAAACGTTGGCAAAAATTCTTCCTAGGAAACAAATTTGACTTAGACAATTATACTCGTGCTGGTGATTCGTCTTCTGTCTATACCACAGTTCTGATTGCTACTGGAAAATAAAGCAGCAGTGTTCATTCGTATGGCAGAGCTCAGAATGGTTTTTAATGAACTTTTTCACATTCTACAGATCTTCCATTGCCTGATTTCTGGGCAATCCAAAATATGTCATGACTTCCTTTCTTGTCTGTTTTTTTCCCCAAGTTTGTTGAAAATCTTCAGATGCGTCACCGTTCACTTGCCTCATATTTGTTGATTTTTGTGTAACATTGGCACACGCTCAACAACATCTTTTTTTTGGTCGTCGTTAGATTTGTTTCTGTATATCTTGTATGGGTCAAGATCTAGAGGAACCACGCATCAATTTTCAGCATCTAAGATAAGACAGGCCATGATCCCAGCAGACAAAGCTGGGAACAAAAAGGTCTCTTCCATCATCATGAAAAGCAGGAGGATGAGCCTGTGGAACTCTGCTTTCTGTCAGGCTTTATGAGGCACATGGACAAAAGGAAGTTTTAATCCAGTCTGAAAGGAGGTCAAGGAGAGGTGCTTCCTCCCAAGCAAAAAGCTGCACAAAGGCAGGTTTTGACCAGATAGGTGCTGAAAGCTGCCTTCATTGGCATGTCCTATCAGAGGCAGTAAGTTAAGAATGCTGGGGGGAAATTGCTGCTCAGCTGGTGTCTGTGGAGGCATTAGTGAGGAAAGGCAAAGAGAGGATAACATGGCCAATATCATGAGATACTGTAGTGGAATTGCTAAGTCACAGCTTGAAGCAGTGATTGAGCACCTGGTGGAAGGCAGGGCCAACCCAGGGCAGCTCAGGTGCATGCAATGCAGCTGAGTGACCAGAGGGTTGGAGCCTGGATGCATTCCTTCCCAGACCTCATTCAAGGGTTGGCAGTGGAGGCAGAGGATCTTGCTGGAACTCCCTGCATACCTAAGGCCTTTTGAAGGTAGGCAACTTTTTTCCTTTATTTTTGTGTCTATGGCTTTTGTATTTGAGCAAATTCTCGCTATAGCTTTCCACTGTGTTACCAGTACGAGGTGATAAAGGCTTAAGGAGAGTTCAGTGGGTGAATGAAAAGCTGAAATAAAGATGCTAACTGTGGACAGTGGAAAGGTACTAAAATAACAGAATAATTAAGGTTGGAGAAGACCTCTAGGATCACCAAGTCCAACCCTACCATGCTTGGAGACTGGTTCCTTCAGTGCTATGACTTTATGGTTCTTAAACATCTCCAGGAACAATGACTTCATCACCTCCCTGGGCAGCCTGCTGATTGATACAGAATGGGGATGGATATCTGAGGAGGGTGTGAAGTACTTGACTAGATTGTGGTCTTGTAGATAGTTAAAAGGTGAACTTCTCCACTTTGGAGAAGAGATGAGAGTGGAAGACATTGAATGGATAACTGAAAATACATAAGCAAAGGTTTCCAGGGTACTGGTTTCCACTAGAATAGAAAGAAATATAGAAAGAAGAGGTGCTTGTGCTTGCCAAAATTTTGGGGTGGGATTTGCTAGAGATGAGGCTGAATGGGAAAAGAGGAGATTTAAAATGGGTAGGCACGCTGAGCATATACTTCCAGGGTTAAAGGAAATCTAGGAGCAAAGAGAGCCATTAAAGTCAGTTTTCTGAAGGCGCTTGTTGAACTTTGCTGGCAAGCTGAAAATGGAGTAATATCTCAGAGATCCAGCGAGTCATTAGAAATGTTGGCAAGATGCATTTTAGTGGAATGCCAGATCTGAAAGCTAGGCAGGGCAAGAGGCTGGTGGGGGTCTGGGAGAGAGCAGTGCCAGCAGCAGCTTTAGGCAATGTGCTAAGGAGCTCGGAGTGGATGGAGAGGAGAGAGATGAGGCAGCAGCCAGAATACAGCAGGGATCGGGGGGACAGGGTAGAGGCTTTGGGGTTAGGGAACAGAAGGAGATGATAAAAGTAGTCAGAGGTCATGACTGTGTCCAGGGGCTATGTGAGTGAAGGCTGTTCTGTGGTAGGTGACTTATATAGAAACCAGGAATGCTATCAGTGTTGCTGTTATCTAACCCACTGGTATCTTTTGTCTTCAGCTCATAGCTAGTTCCCATTCCTGAGTAGTCCAGACAAAGTAAAGCACTCCTGTGACTTTAAAACTTCTGCTTAAAATTCTTTGACTACCAAGCTCTAAGAAGGAATTTATAGGACCTAGATCCTCTTTGGAATATTTCCCATAGATTTTAATATAACGTGTATCATATCCTAATTGCCAGATGTGACAAGCAAAGCTGAAAACATCTGGCTTTTAATGAGTTTTTTCATCTATCAACTTCTATTTTCTCTTCCAGAAAGACATAGAAAACATAACAGAACCATTCTGTTTAAGAGCCCATCCTTTAAAGAATGTTACAACAAAAGAGGGCAAGATGACTAAGAATGAATAATGAGTGGTGCCTTCAAAATTGGCCAAAACTTTTTGATTAACCATGGCTCCAATGAATAACATAACGAGAAAAAATGTAGAATAAATACATTTGATTATGCTAGAGAAAACCATTTTCTATGATAATTCTCCCAGTAAGCTTCTCTGAATTCAAGCTAATTTTTAAGGTGAAAAAATAGCTCTTTAGAAAAAGGATGATTTCACTGAATAGATTTTAATAATATGAACCTGAGCCTAGACCTGTTCCTGAAATGCCAACGTTTTATGAGTTACTTGTTATTTGAGCTCATTCTTGTTGTTTTTAATGTTATTCTCTGCTCATTGAGCTGGTTAGAGGGGTCACTCTAAAGGTTCACAATCGAATCTCAGTTATATACTTCTGTCAGCTAGGTGGACTTAGAAACTATCAAAAAGATGAAGTAATTGAATTTGAAGGTATGGTGCAGAAGTAATTTCTTGAATCTTTATAATCAGAGCCTTTTCTTCCTGGAGTTTTTGAACCTTGCCTAATTCCTTGTCTACACAAGAAATGGACTCCTGGAAGTGGACTCCTGGACTCACTGTCTAGGAACAGAGTTGAAATGGGAGTGACATATTCACACAGAATAGCTGCTTGTGATTACATTAATATGATAATGCAAAATAGGCAATGGATCTGCATCTTCGTGAGGTTGTCTTTTGGTATTTCTTGTTTTATAGCGTGCAGCTTTTTGAAATAAATGTGCAAATATATGCCCTTATCACTCATTTTTGCTTATTCATGGGGAAAAAAAATGAACAAAAAAAACTACCCCAAAGCTCTGATGCAGCTGAAATTTAAAATCAAAGGACTACCCATGCAAAACACTCCCGTAGCCCCTGCTCAGCTCAAGAGAAAACAGAGGGATAGTAATAATCAGTCATGTTAGGTGCAGTCACCTTTAATTTTTCTGCCCCTGGGAGATGTTTTAGTGGATGGTTTGGTCCTTCTTAATTCAATAAGCCATGAGTTGAAGGAAGTCTGTTTGGATTTCACTCAAGGCTGGTCATAACCATCGTATCTGTGCAGTTAGGTTTCTAAAGCAGAAGTTAATTCTCTAAAACTTGCCTGAACACGCTATCCATGCCATGACAAGAAGAAAGGAAATGGGATAAGGGAAATAACAGGACGCTTTGGGTGGTTGCTGTGTGCTGGAAGAGCTGGAGCACAACCAGAGAGGAGCAAGGCATCTTATTCTCCGTGCAGTCAACAGGCAGTGCTAAATCAATTTGACAGGTGTAAAAGGAGAAGCGTTTCTCTTTTTTACCCATAGCTAAAGATGGCAACAATAAAAAAAGGTGAGAAAAACAAGAGGGGAATAGAAAAGATGCCAGATGGTGACTTGGAGAGTCAATGTGCCTATGAAGACATCAGAGGAAGTGTGTGAGGATCATTTAAAGCATCTATACAATACTTGGTATAGTTAATAATCTCTCTGTCTCTGTTTGAATTAAATTATAAAGCGTGTTCTGGAGACTGAGATATCTAACTCTTCTCTTAGATATACAATAATTCCTTTCTATGGGATAACACTGACAGTGGGAAGTAAGGATTTGTACCGTGTTGTTATAGCATAAATGGAGACAAGATAAGGTTTTTATTCTTTATTTCCACCATGAAATACATCATTTTTCTTAAATAAAAGGCTTTAGTGTGGCTTTCTGTTTCTGGAGCGGTGTTTAAAGGAGCTCTCTTATAAATGGGAATCTGGCTCAATATATTGTAAAATATACCTTACAATAATGTCTTCTAAAAAATCATACAAAATACTGATATTTCTGAGTTGGAGGAGCATGTTTTACATTGGGAAGAGTGAATGACTTCATATTCTGACACACAAGTGAACTGAAAACCCTCATTGCATTGTCTGTGTGAGGCTGAGCCTCAGTGCACTTGCTGGGATTTGATATTGCAGAAGGTCATATAAAGCTGGCATGCTAGACCATAGTGACCTCCAGTAACTATTAATCACAGCTGAAATGGAATATCTGATTATCTCATCCATTATTAGTGAGTACAGATACCAAAATAATTATCAGGTCAGGATTTCTCACCCTTCATCCCTTAGGCTTGAGAATCATCCCCATATTCCCCAGCCCTCCTTTGGTTCCTTCTGAACTTTATGAAAAGTGCTACAGAATGGGAGCAGCTGTGCCTTAGCAGCTTGATGTGAATTCAGCAACCTTACTTACAAGATATGTATTCACATCAGTAGTGAGAACACTTTAGCCATGTGGGCAATCACTTGAAAGATGATAATGATCCTCTTCCATTATCTTGTCTGATGGCCATGCTTCAAGCCTCATATGTTGGATGTATACACAATACACTGATATCTTCAGGAGATGTAAACAGACTAATCCTCAATTTTGAGTCCTACTACATAGGTGATTTTTTTTTCTTCACGTTTCCAAATGTCATCCCAAATGTAGTAGCTTTCTTGACTTTTGCTCTTGTTGGCTCTGCAAGATTGATTCTTCTGTCTGGAACCTAAAAGGGAACCTGATGGGGAACCCCAAAAACCCAACTGACTTCCGGATTTTTCTTTCTCTATGAAGAGGCCCAGTAGTTCTGTGGCCTTTGCTGTCATCACGTTTGCCTTTTCCCCATTTCCTCATATGAACTCTGGAGACCAAACAATCTCCTTCTCGGCTTCATTTCAATGGAAGTTCTGTTGACAAGAGACTAGAGAGCGAGGCCAAGTAGCTCCTGATTCCAACACATCTGAGATTTCCTGTAAGCTGCCTGATTGCACTAATCATTGTGGTGTGCTGGGAGACGTGGAGTTTGAAATGAGAGCGACTGAAAACCATCTCTTCCAACCTTTCCCAGAAATGAGAGTATTCTTATGTTTTCTTCTGAGAGACTGTATTTTATGATGATAGGTTTATGGCTCTGCTTTACTGTCAGGATGCTCCTAAAACGTCTGTCATATGAAGGGAAAAGTTCAAATTTTCCTTAAAAAGTTATTTCAAATCTGGATGTGAACACTCCCTTACCTATGCCCTCTTTGGCTTTCACATAAACTCCTTTTTCCCCAAGATAATTTTCAATAGTGTCATGAGTTTGTCCAATGCACAGAACAGAGGACTTCTGGACACTGGAAGAGTTCACCCCTTCTAAAGATTTTCATTGGCCTTGAGCAGAAATTTCAGTTTCAGCCAAAAGCTTTTAGATGTGGTTGTCTAAAGTAGAACTTAAAGCCCTCAATAATATGAATTTTCTGATTGTTTTTTTTTTCCTATTTGTTTCTTACATACTGAGAAGTTACAAAACACACTTCAGAAATGGAATGAAATTTGCCATCGCACTCTGGATGGCAAGTACTCTACTCCCAAAGATATACTCAGTCTTATCCCACCAAGCGCTTAATCCACACTCTTTACATGCTTCAAATTTCAAGCTAAAATTCCACTGGAAACTCCACCAAAAGTACATCTGGGTTGTGAATGGCCTGCAGATATGGAACTTCCTAGAGTGAACCTGGACTCTGATGTGGTCCTGGGTGCACGTGGCCCAACAGCATGGCGCATACCCTGGTCCTCAGTGTGTTTTGCTCAGCCCAGATTAGGAGGCTTCTCTTAAGGTAGGTTGAGAGTGATGTTAGTAAATACAGGGCTGATGAGAGGGAAGGATGAATAGCCAGTGGCAGTCATAGCCAGGGCCCTGGGCATATTGCAAGATGAAGAATTCCCTACAGGTATTCAGTCAGATGCATTACCCTTAGGCTCCTCTGCATATTTTTGGATCCCGTTGGAGGACTGCAGTCCAGATGTCTTCCAGACTCCCCACAGAAGCATCTCACATCTGGCCCAGTTCCTCCACATCAGGTATTCCATCCAAGTGTAATTGACAAAAAGAGGCTCCCAAAATCTTATTTCCATCTTGTAGAGGAATAGATGATCGAGAAATCATATAGAAATGCAGAGAGCTTTGAGTCTTCTTCTAAAGACCTTTGCTTGTGCTGCCATAGTGAGGTACTACAGAGACCCAGAGATGAGTGGGATGCACACAGCTCAGGGGAGAAAATGGGACTGAGATAATTCCTTCTGAAATCACGAGGAATAGCATTTGTTCTCTGAGTGATCAAATTCTTCATTTATTAAAAAAAAAAGTAAATATGAGGGTTAATATACTCTAAATCTTTTTTTTTTTCTTCCCTGCAAAGTTCTTGCTTGGTACTTAGGATCTGGAAACTCTATAAAGAAAAAAGGATGATGTCTGCTTGCAAGCAATAGTTCAAGTGCACAATGAACAAAGAACAAGACTCTCATCCAGCAAATGAAGGCATTCAGTGTTATTTTAAGCTATTAAATGAAAAGGAGGGAAAAATTCTTGTGGATCTACTTTCTAAATAGTCCAAATCATGACAAAGGCTAGTAATATGTGGAATGCAAACTGCTGCAGACACATCTGAATTGTTTGACATTGCTAATAATATGCAGAGAGCAAATATATACTTTGTGTTTTTTAATGCTTGGATGCCAGTCAAATGGCAATGACTGAGAGAGTCCATACACTCTTCTGAGAAGACCAGAATGGGAAACCTTTCAAAATGTAATTAAAATGCTAGGATGAGAGTTATGCAGCTAAAATGCCACTGAGATCTTTGAAAGCATGGAGAGAAAATAGCATACAACTATTTTTCTCTAAAACTTCCTAATTTCTATTCATTAATTCTTAACTAGTTTTTTTCCTCCCAATTAACGAGTTGAAAACAATTTGTTATGCTCATGGAAGCTTGCCTTGAAACTTCTTCTATTCCACTGTTTTCCAACTGCAGAATTCCCATGCCCACTGAATGCTTCCAGCTCCTGTGGGTCGTTAGGAGGGTGGGCACTTTATGGCAGTGACTGATTTACTGATAAATCCCGGATCATGGCCTGAACATTTCACATCAGCACATTCAGTCTTTGCGTTTGCAAAGAGTCTGTTGGAATCACTGTGGACTACTGCTACTATAAGACTTGTGCAAGTAGTACCTATTAAGGATAAGCAGTATATATTGGGGTTTGTTTGAATGCATTCCAAGGATCCAAAGGATAGTAAGGGCAGATCTCTTGGTGTGAACCTTAAAGAAGAATATATGCATGCATGCATACAATTTTAAACTCATGAAAACTCGTATTTGATGTCATTTGAAGACTCAGACACACTCAGCTTTGCATCATGGAGACTTCCTATGTGCCAAAGATTTGGCCTGTGATTAAGTGCCTTTTCTGGACCAGGGCTGTGTTTTTAAACAAAGCAGAGAAGATGTTTAGACAGAATGAATTTTGGGGAACTTTTTGTGGGCAGCACAAAGCTGCAAGTTCATAGGAAGCTGGAATGAGGTGGAAGGACCTCTGGACACTCAGCCATTTGGATTGGAGACGTGCCCACTGTTTGAGATGTTTGTCTGAACCTTGCTTGAACTATTTCATCTCCTTTACTTTCTAGCATGGATCTGGAGCTTTGTAAGAGCCTCCCTGCAAAACCTCCCTTTAATCCGTTCAGAAATATGGAGTGCCATGACTTTCAGCATTTCTGCAGGCAGGAAGCCCAGAGGTTTGTAAAAATGTTGAGCCCTCAACATTTAAAAGATATCAACGGAGCTCTTACGACCACAGAATCCTGGTATTTGGTCTTCAGGCATTTTTTTTTCTTTTTTTCCTTTAAGTTCACTAAGTTGTCTATTTCATGGCTAGCTTAAGGGCAGATAGAGATGGGGAGATACAATGGATGGCCCATGGTGTGCTTGAACTCTGCTTTCAGGGTGCACCAGCTGGGAGATAGGGTGTGCTAAAGGAAGGGAGAAAGCTTTGTTACATGAGTTCCTAAATGTTTTCAGGATTTCGGGTGCAGCCAAAGGACCTCCATTATTCTGCGTGTGCTCTTGGCAAATTTCTCATCCCATCACTAAAAGTGTTTCCATGTTCAGGACTGTAGTTGTATGAACTATTTCTGATGTTCTAGTATGGTACGAGAGCTAAGCTTGGGGAAAAAAAAAAAAAGAAAAAAGAAGGAAAAAATCCACCAGAAAGAATAATTAAGTGAGGAGCAAACAAGTCAACCAAATTTATTTTTTTCTTCCACCGTGCTCAGGAAAATACAAACATTCATTTTTAAGGGCTGGGAAGGAGCATGTGGTTTGAAATCAGGTTAATTGTAAGCACATAACTTTCTTTCTAAACTCATTGTCTGAGTAACAGCTCCAGGCACTACGGTGACTGCTATGCTTTTTGAGGAGAGTTTGCTCTTATTAATTCTTCGTATTATTTCATAAATAACAGTAACAACAGATGCGATTTTGGAAAAAATATGTAAATGTCTAAGCTCCCTGCTAGAGCAGACACACCGTGTCTCTGTAACACCGAGCCTTATTCCGTATAAAAGGTTTTAAAACAAGTTGGATGGATTTTAGGTATTTCCTGTCACAGGCTCTCTATATAGGTCAAGTATTCAGCCCAGATGTGCAACCTGGAGCAGGGCTGGGCTGCAGCTGAGAGCAGCCTGCATGGGGTGATGACTCACAAACAAACCAATGGGCGTTCCATCACTCCATGATGGTTCCTCGTGGTGGGCAGCCCCACTGCTGCTGATGTAGGAAGAGGGACGGCTCAGTGCAGGGAGCTGCTGTGTGCACAGTTAGGTGCTGGGGTGGTGATGGTTGGCTCTGCTGAGGTGCCCAGCCCATCTTTAGGGATCTTTTTGCTTTGGAGGTGTGTTTGCAGCTGTGTGTTTGACAACATAGAGGGGAAGGGGATTTTAATGCCACTTATTGGCCACGCATCCTTTGGAAAGACTTAAAACTGGCAAGGATTTGTTTTTCGTAAATCAGCAGAGGAAGAATGACTCTTAAGAAAGGCGGTCACAGGTTTCAGATACAGAATACTTCTACGTTCTGTTGGTAAATGTGTATTTTTAGTTTTAATCATGAAAAAAATGAAAGCTGACATTTCAACTCACAGTTAAGATGACTAATGACTGTCTGCTGCCTAGAGGCACTGCTCCTTCTGCTCCATGGTGCTGGCACTGAAGCTTGCTGGCTCCCACCAAGAGCTAAGTCAGAGAGCTAAACTGGTAGAAAACAGCCTTCTCTGGAACCCAAAAGTGAATAGCACAGTGATTCTATCTTCATCACTCATTCACTTGGCTTAGGCCTTGGACTGCTTCATCAAAGGAAGCTAATGCATCTGTTTTGATATCATATTCAGCACATTTTCCATCTTTTTGGAATGTCAAAGAAATACAGTTTGGTCTATTCTAGAGCTTAGACTTGATTAGAAGTTGAATTGCATTAAGTGGAGATGGAGCAGATGACATTTAAGGAGATTCCTTCCAACTCAAATAATTCTGTGATTCCTTGAAGTACTGCTTAGTGGAAGGTGGCACATTTCAGTCTTTCTCAAATGTAAATTGAGTACTTAAGAATGGAGGCAACAGTAACTGTGGCAATAAGATGTAATGGTTCATTACAACTATAAAGAACTCTTTTATAATCGTTCAGTTTTTTTCTGCTTGATGTCTCTGGGCTTCAAGTGCTAGGAAGAGAGAGAGAAGGTGGTGGGATTAGATGACCTTAATGGTCTTTTCCAACCTTCATGTGTCTATTGCATCTTATCTATCAGCGATAAGATAACATTCATTTCAGTGAAGTTACTTGTTTGTAGAGAGTGGAGTTGTTTGTATGAATTTCGCTACCAGGTCTGGTATGGCTCCAGGTTTGCCTCAGATTAAAGCTTGTAGAACACTTTGTAGATGCATATTTCCAGGAGCCAAAGTTTAGGCAATTTTTCATCTTATGCACGTTTGAAGAATTTCATGCTTATGCCGTCCTCTGTACAACTGCACAGTCAGTGTGCTATATCTAGTTATGACTGTATATAGTTACTGCTTCGGCTTTCGTAGGAGCAGGGAAGAAATTGATTGTATCATAAGACACTCTTATAGAACTGTTTTATGCAGTTGTATAATTTTTGGTAAAATAAACTCAAGGGGAATTGTTAAATTTGTTAAACTTTTGCACTTCAAAGGTGTCTTGTTTATTAGGCCACAGAAATATCTGATGATAGCAACTATTTTGTCTTGCTTTTTTTACTTGTTAATGGTATTCCAAGTCTCAATGTTTATTTTTAATAGCTACAATTATGTTCTTATAGTAGAATCTTTGGTCCTGCAGTATACTTCAGTGATTTGATATTTTAAGCTATTTTTGGCTTGAGCACATTGGATAGATACACATTTTAATGGTACTTTTAGTCCTATATCCAGCCAGTTTGCAAGCAGTCTGACTGCTTTTTCTCCATTGTTTGTCTAAATCTGTTTGTTTAGATCTGGGAAGAAAAGAGTGGTTCTCATTTTGACGGCTGTATTCAGTTTTGTGGCTTTAGTTGGAATTACAGAAAGTCTTCATCCTGTGCTTCAGAAAAAACAGAGGAGACATTTTAAATGAATAACACACAAGTCAATGTTACTCAGTGCTTATAATAAAAAGAACTGATAGAATACTTTTTGGTTCTTCAAGGGGACGTTTCTTTCCCAAAGCAACTAAAAGCACATATTCCTTTGTACAGAAAGAGGAGGTCACAGGTACCAACGAGAGCGTACCATGTATTACAAGGACCTGGAAGCTTTTCTCAGGCTATGCCCGTGGTGATACTTAACAGCTCAATATAGTAATAGCACTGAACACTGCTTGTTATCACATCAATTCTTTTGTCAGGGCTTTGTAGCTATGACCGTGTTGGGAACATGCAGCTGTGTGACTGCCACTGTCCTCCTTCCCCATGTCAGCTCAGTGTAGCTGGTGTTCCCACGGGCAAGAAGAGTGGGAATTTCTGGTGCCTGCCTGCAGGCCTTCTTTTTCTCCACCTTTTTCTTCTCTTATGGATGTATGGGCTTGACTGCTGCTTCTTAAGTTCTTGGGTAATTTCTTCTTAAGTTCTTTACTATGAGTGTGGTGAGGTGCTGGAACAGCTGCCCAGAGAGGCTGTGGATGCCCCATCCATCCCTGGAGGTGTTCAAGGCCAGGTTGGATGGGGCCCTGGGCAGCCTGGTCTAGTATTAGATATGGAGGTTGGTGGCTCTGCACGTGACAAGGGGTTGGAGCTTGATGATCCTTGAGGTCCCTTCCAACCCAAGCCATTCTATGATTCCCACCTCCCTGAAGGACCACGGGCAGAAAGATCCCGTTGCAGGAGAAAAACTGGGAAATGTTTCTTGTGTTCAGGCACATGGACACCATACATGGAGGGCAGGGATCCTGTAATGCCCACATCACAAATCATGCCATCTCTTAGGTAGAACGTATGACAGTAGCAGCAGGCAGCTCTAGGAAGGCTACATGGCGTCTGGAGTGTAGCTGAGCCTCCTGAGTCTGAAGTCTAGGCCAGAAAACTCTTAGAGAACAGGCTTTCTGGAAATTCCTGCCTCCAGCTGTGCCAGGAATAACAGATACTCTTCCTGTTAATTGTGCTGTTTTGTCACAATGAGAACAATCTGGATGTGTGAGGGAAGAAAACTGTGTGAAGTATAAAAAAATGTACTTTCCAAATTCCAAAAAAGTTTGATTTCATGGCAGATATGACCTAAAGGATAAAAATAGTCCTTAAATTATTCTTTAATTGTCTTGAACTGCTGAATTTTCCCCAAACTTCAAAGGCAGGAGAGGAAACTCTTCTACTCTTGCACAGTCTGCAGCCTCTTAGCAGATGACTGATTCCTGCATCAGTCAGCATTTAGGTGGCAGGAAGGAAGCGTGAAAGTTTTCCTTTTCTGTGAGTCACAAAAGGGCTGTGAGGCTGAGGATGTAGCTTTGGTGGCCTTGGAGACTCGGAAGAAGGGTTGCAATGAAGAGAAGTATCTAATCATCCAAAGCAGCTGAAAGGTATCAGATGAGTGTCATTTGTAGAACCCTCACTGAGGCTCTGCCTTCACCTGGAGCCTGTGAAAATGTTCCTCTTAAGCTAAGGAGGCTTTGGTTCAGACCTCATATCAAAGCAGGCTTTTGTGGTTTCCAACTTAAGGTGTTCATTGTTTGTTTTAAATATTCAACAGGAGCCATTCGAAGTGCATGCTGCAGCACTGTAACAAATCTAGCCCTCTCTTCTCATACAACCTCTGACATTTTAAACTCCTGTGCAGTGTGTTCTGCTTGTACTAGAAACATACACGGTTTTGATGCAGCATTAGAACGCAATTAATGTTGTCTCTGGATAGGAAAATACGGCATCGACTCAATCCTTTGATTAATCTTTGGTATGGGACTATAATTCAGCTTATTTAACTTCTGCCTAGGAGATTTGATGTGTTTGCTTTGTTCTTTTGGTGCTCAAGGAATGGGTTTATAACAAAAAGCAAATAAAAGCAAAGTGTGTTTGACTGGAGAACTTTTCTCTGTCTTTACTTCTTCAGTTAATCTGGTGACTGAACTCAGGCCAGAAAACAAACTAGCATGCATTAATATCAATACTTTGTGAACATAGTCAGAAACTGCTCAGACTGAAACCCATGGAGCTGTTTCCAGGGAAAAGCTGGGCCTTACCAAGTATAGAGTATGACTCATGAACATCTGTGAGAATTTCACACTTCCACGATCACATCTTCAAAACAGCAAAATTTAGCCACTCCATGTCCCCCTACAAATGGCTTAAGACTGTAAACATAATGATTTTTTTTTAACACGGAAAACCTTTTCCTGTTTAAGTCAGCCCCCATAAAGACCGTCTGTGACAGCCAAACAATTAAAATACATCGTTGGCAGGCAGCAGCTCAGCAGAAATGTTCTCTTACTTGTATTTCACCTTTCAGGTGCATCGCAGTTTTAAAATACTTTGCATAACTGAGAGCTAAGTCTTATTAGAGACATGGGAACTAGATTGCCAGAGTTTCCTTTAAAAGTTTCCACTACTGGGAGATGAATCATAAACCACACATTCCATAGGAAAAGCTCTACAGAAAGCTAATAGGGCTAGGCTTATTAAATGAGCTTCATTAAGAATTTTTGTTAAAAACTAGAAGGGTCTGAAATTGGAAAGACCAAAACTGAATCAAAATAGTTAGAATAATGTAAGTTAAAGTCTTCATCTCCCAAAATATATGTTTGTGGGCTTAACTAATCTATTGTAGCAGTTTCATACATTTGCAGCTTCTTCTCTACCTGTGTTTAAGCGTTTTACGTAAATGGAACCCAAATTCTGCTTCTACTTTGGGGTGACCCAGAAAAAGAAATAGGGAATCGGAAGCTGAAATGACAGCTGCCTTATAACATGTGATTTTGCAATGGGTGCCTGAGCAAACTGTGTCAGAAGGATGAATTTTTAGTCCCCAGAGGATGAGGTCTCTGGAGAAGGGATGTGACTGTAGTGAAGATAGATAGGCAAAAGTGTGTGCAGAAACTCTCAAATTTGGTTTTTGTTTCAGGTTGGATGTTAGGAGACATTTATTCTCAGAGTGCTGATGCAGTGGCACAACTGCCCAAGGAATGGTGGGATCGTCATTCCTGGATTCAGGAGCCATGGGGATGTGGCACTGAGGGATGTGGGCAGTGGGCATGGTGGGAAGGCTGGGATTGGGCTTGGGGATCTGAGAGGTCTTTTCCAGCCTTAAAGATGCTGTGGTTCTATGACTCTATGATAAAAGCAGTAGGTTGCTATCAGAAATGGCACCACACTGCTTCCCTCTCAGGCAGTGACAGACCATCTGTTACTGCAGGTGCTTGCTGCTCGCTGTCATGCCCCTACATGGCGAACTCTGGCCATGTGAAGGCTGAGATGTGCCATATGGGCTTTTGATTCTTTAAACTGACCATCGTTGTTTCTAGAGATACTTAACTATCCATTGAGAGAACTTGGGCTGTGCTGTGTTACTGGAAATTGTTCTGGCAGGGTGTGTTGGATGGAAAATGCACAACCTGAAGAAATGGGTTACGCTGCAAAGGTCATGAGGTCGTTTTCATAGTAAAAACCTGATCCAACTTCTATGAGAATAATGGGGGTTCTTCCATTGACTCTGGTGGTGCTGGCTCAAGCCCCTAGTGCAAAGCCATAGATGTCAGCAGCAACAAGAAACTATCCTGGCTCTAAAGACATTCTTTGCATAGAGAAAATTGTGTCAACTTATCATCAGTGCTGCCTTGTCCTCTTCCTGCCTGTCTCTACAGTGTAACTTCCTTTCTCCCCAAACAAACATTTCAAAGTACAAGGGAGCTCTTACGTATTTTAAAACAAGAAAGCTCCTGGAGTTAAAACACATTGGAATCATAAGGAATAACCAGAAGAGCCAGAGCGCATCCTGCCTCCAAACGTCAGGGAGCCTGTCAGACAGCACAGGGCTGATTTCTCCATTTCTAGAGCTGAGAGTGAGGAGTTAGACAAGCCCAGACTGGTGTGGATTGAAAAGGATTAGTGATATGGCTCCTAAAACTGCAAGTGAAAAAGGAAACGTGCTCCTCCTTTTTTTCATTCCATTTGAAAAAATGAACAGGTTCTTAAATTGATGGGAAACATTCTTTAAATACATCAATCATTTGTCTGCAGTGCCTTTTAAAAGATAATAAAGAATAATTTCCTAAATGTGTTCCCATTAGATACCAGAGTTGTAGAGACAATCTGTGCTCACCCGGACATCTTTATTTGGACCAGAAGAAAATAAAACAAATGAGTGATTTAGGAAATAAAGATGAACAAGAGTGTTCTCCTTGCCCTGTTGATAGATACATCTTCTATTCACAACATTAATCTGCATTTCCAAGGATGACTGCTGATAATTTTATCACAAAGGATAGTTAATGTTGCAGGAGATTAACAATACTATATTATATATAACTATAACTATATAACTATACTATAGTTAACTATAACTATACTGCAGGTGTAAGGACAAGCAAGATGGTTCTGTAGAGGGTGTTGTTTTTCTTTTTGAGCTGAGTTTCAGTGGAAGGTGTTGCATCGTTAGGGCATGGCTATCCTGAGGCTGAAATTGCTTTCAGACCTGGTTTAATATCTCTGTACAGAGCCAAGCTGAGATTACAGCCTGAGGTGGTGCTGGCTGTACCTTCAGCTAGTCCTCCTGGTACAGGCAAGCCCCAAGTCAAAATGGGTCAATTCAGATTGCCAGAAATGAGCTGGGGATTGAAGGTAATTCCTGCGTGCTTCAAGGAAGAGGTGATGGCTCACAATGCCACAGTTTGGAAAACAATCATCTTCCATCTAGCTAGCAGAAGCAAAACTGAAAATCATGAACATGGAGATATAGTTAGCGAATCTATTTTGAATTGGAACCCCCATTGGATCACCATTCAAGAGGCAAATACTACATCTGAATCCGTACCCTGCCTCTTTTTAGGCCTTGGAATTAATTAATTTGATCCAGACACCTTGTCAGTGTGTTGTTTTTAAAGTGAATACCCACTCATGGTTGAAAATTGCCCGTGAAATCATGATTGGATACAGCCCAGAAAGAGAGAAATGCCCACACCTCAACCTCTTCCCCAAACCTGCAGGGTGAATACTTGCTTTTCTGCCAGCAAGAAACATAAATATGGTGTTGGATTTTGTTACCACATTTTTATGTACACAGCATTTGGATTAAAATGTCTTCTAAAACCACAGCTGAATTTCCTGTATTTTTAAATTTCTTTTTCAACTAGTTAAAGAAATGACAAAATAATCGGGTTGTTGCTTGTCGAATCTATAACATGAAGCTGTTCTGGTTGCTGTGCTTCCCCATTTCTAAAGCTTCTGCGTGTGTTTTCCAAACTAGCATTTAGACAGTCTGCGTGGCAGTTTTCACTGTTATATAGAAGGCTTCTTTAAATTACTTAGAATATACAAATTAATACTTTCAGAACTGAGGCTTAGCCATAAAGCACTTTATTTTCCTGTATATTTCCTAAAAATAATTAGATTGTCCAAGTTACCTCTAGAGGAGTTAAGAAAGCTTGTGAGGGAGGAGAAACCAACACAATAGTGTAGATAAACTGAAATTCACAGTATGACTCTGGATTTTTTTTTTTTCTGTAGTGAAATGGCAACTTCAGATTGATTATATGATACCGTAGGGATTAACTTGGACTTAATCTGATGAGCTCATACTTTGCAGTCACCATCTCTGTACATTATAGGTCAATGATTTGCTCCAAGATGCTTCTCAGTGTATCTCTTGATGATGGAATTTGTATGTCTGTGAAAAGAATGAATATTTCTGTATTTCTAGTATTTCTACAATATTAACAATCAAATGTTGTCATTACCTCCCCTTCCCCAGACCAAACAGTCCTAGCCTTAAAGCCTACTTCACTTTCAGAGAAGCAAATTAGGTGTTCTCCTATAAATTTTTATGAATAACAGTAAAAAAAGAATTATTGGGTATTATTGAACACCTGTTAAAGATCCTAATCATTTCACTTGATATATTCTAAGGCTTGACAACACGAAGAAAGGATGCTGCATTGCTAATAATATATTTTCATCAAAGTAAGTGTCTATATTTTGTGTCACCTGCTCTTAGAGCCTACTCTGTCATCACTTACAACTCCCACAAACTGAGCATTTCATAATATTGGCCTGTTGATCTGATGCCTTTACAGGCAGCACAAATAACTGATGCTGAAAAAAATAAAGAGCATATGAACAATGAGATAATACACACAAATACATGCAGGCTTTTTTTTTTTTTTTTTCCCCAACATCCTGCAGTTTAAGAAACCCTGCCTGAAATCCACAAGCAATCCCAGAAAATGGCAGTTTTACAATGTTAAGAGTATTTCAGCCTGAATAAAACCAAACCCAGTTCTTTATGCGTACATTGGCACTGCATGTCACATCTGGGAAGGCTGAGGAGCCTCAGCCAGTATGTTGCTGGTGGAGATGGCTGTTTGCACAGTGGGAAATGTTGTTTTTTCATTAATTCCCTTCAGAATCTGCACATTGCCCCCCTAGCCTGTATTAGGCATGGTATAAGCATGGAGCAAGTGATGTGTAAGTGGGAAGGCATCTTGCTCAGGCTACTCTTGGGTAGTGCTTTAGCACTGTGAGGGTGTTCGCAGACTCAAATATACTGCAGTGCAAAAAGGTTTGCCGGATTACCTGTGAGATTCATTTCCCAACCTGTCTGCAGGACTGAACTTGCTAAAGGAAGGCAGGCAGTCCCCAGCTCTGTAATTTAACTCCCAGTAAAGATCTGTCAGAGCCTGAGACTTCTTCCAGTCGCAGTGCAATGAAAGATGGAGCAGTCTGGAAGGAAATGCAATTAAACCAATCTGCCAGTGAAACCCAAATCCTCCGAGCTGCTCCGTCCTCTGGATTCTCCTTATCCATCCTGTCTCTTCTCTGCTTGGGGTAATTAGATTGAAAGCTCTTCAGAATGAGGAACTGTCTGCAGCCTGTCTCTTGTGTACCACTACGACTGCAGTTGGTGCATAAGAAAATACATTTGTAATTAACATTTATCTTTACCACCTCTGATGAAGACATAGAACTTTGGCCACTGATTTCTGTGAGAACTTTCCTATGGATGAGCATACAAATGCCAGCACAAATAGCACGCAATGGTTTTCCCGAGGGATTTTAGGTTGTTGTGAGCTGAGCAAATCTTGTATACGTTTTGACAGTTTGTGCACAGTAATACAAAACCAATGTGAGAGTCAGACCCGGCTAAATAAGCACCAAGGCACTGCTTCCCACCTCTGCCATGTGCAGGCTTTCCAATCCTGGTCAGTGCTGAATTCAGGGTCTCTGAATCGTGCCCTGCTGTACCATTCAGATGCTGCCAGAATGCCTCTGTGCTTTTGTCCACCTTCTGCAGAGCACAGAGTGCACCTCCCAGCCCAACTATAGTGTTTCCAGGACAAATATGCTGAGGACTGTGAGAGACACAAACACCGGGGTCATCTCAGACCACAGTGTTTTCTCTGAAAATAATGAAGTAGACTCTTTCCAACACCTTATCTTCCAAAGCCAGAGCTCTGGGCTCTAGCTTGCTGCGTTCCCGGCTCACTGTTGGGGCAATGGCATCTGCTTTTCTTTCTTTTTGCAATTTGGAGCTGAGAGAGATGGCCCCTTGTTGCAGAATTGCCGTCTTTGTGCTCAGTCATTACCTCTGCAGCTCAGCAGTCGGCCTCCCGGACCTCTGTAACAGATGCTATTGTGCAATGCGAACGACTGTGATTGAACTTTCCAGAATGGATTTTAATTAGAACCATAACTTCATACAGTAGCTTGGAATGAGTACAGGGGAAAAATCAAAACGAGATGAAAAAGAAAAATGCCAAAAGACAGGAAAATAAAAGGCCGTTCTCTTGGCGTCTTGTACTGAAACACACTGGACAGAAAATATTCTGCATATCTGTGAAAGGCAAAAGCATAGAGCAAGCAATATTAATTTTATGCGAGTGACAAAAAGCCAGATCCTCACTGGTGTAAATCAGCATTGCTTCATTGGTTTCATGAGAACTGCCATTTCTCATCGACTTCACTGGTGCTGTGCTCGTTACACCAGCTGAGAGCCCAGGCCAGCTTGGCACGAGTGAAATCTAAACACTTGGAATGCCTGTTTACAGTTTGCTTTTTTAAAATAAATCAATACACATGATATACATTAAGTTTTAATAAATCTTTTGTTTTGTAGATTGTCCTCCACTTGGTCTAGAGACGCTAAAAATTACTGACTTCCAGCTCCATGCCTCTACAGCAAAGCGATACGGCCTCGGGGCCCACAGAGGAAGGCTTAATATTCAGGTAACATCCATTTTGCTGCTAAGTGGGAGAATGGCTTCAGGTTGTACGGCTACATAAAGGGAGCCAGTGGATGGTTATTGGTTCTGACTGCCTTGACAGCTCATGTAATTCAAGTGAAGGGGAAACGCTGGAATTAGAGCAGTGAATAGGGTTGATGGATCACCCTTAAAGTTGTGGGGTTTATTTCCCTGGTTATACAAGTCACGTGCTGAGGGTGCAAACCCCAGCAGAGCTCTGTGGGTGAGCAGAAGTGGGTGCTCCCTGCGTGGCTGCAGGAGCATCTACAAGGAGCATCTGTGTCTACAAGGAGGCTCCCACTACCAATGACTTTTGTCCATTTGCCTGCAGTTAATGACAGCAGTTAATTGGAAGTACGTGACTCTAAGTGAAGCTTTTGCCCTGAGGCTGCTTTACAAAGGCAACGAATATGCTACAAAAGATTCTGCAATTCATAAGCCACAAGTAGACAGTCTGCTTTCTCTGCTTTTATTTAATGTTAACGTGGGACGAAAACTCTATTTCTTGTGTTTCTCTTTTTTAACTTCAGTAGCTTTAATGGGTTAGTTTTTGTCAGGAGGCCCAGTAAATCAATCTGCAGTCACTCCAGCAGTAGAGCCAGCTTGAGTGGAATGGGCCCAGGTGCAGCAGTTGGGTGCATGTGAGGTCCCACCTGTGGGCTCTGCAATATAGTTCTGCTGAGGGCTGAGCAGTTTTCTGCTTCTCAGAAAGGGTGGTAATGCTGCAACGTGCTGCTCTGTTCAAGGAGTGTTCAAGAACTTTGGAGATGTGGCTCTGAGGGATTGGTTAGTGGGCATGGTGGGGGTGGGTTGGGGTTGGATTGAGGATCTTAGTGGTCTTTTCCAACCGTAATGATTCTATGATTCTATAAAACTATATATATCAAGAACTGTGATGCAAATCTCTGAGCTCTGTGTTGGCTTTTTTGTGATCTCTAGAGGTCCCTTCCAACCCCTACGATTCTGTGATTCTATTAAAGTCCATTTTATTTACAAACATAAGAATAACATATGGGTTCAGACCAGGAACCCATCTAGCCCAGTATCCCATTACCACCAGTAAACCACCTTGAAGTAAATAGAGGAGAGTCTTTGATATGAATGATGGTTCTCCAAATGGTCTGAAGCCTTGAAAGGAAGCTGAGGGAGCAGTCTTCTGCTGGGAAATGAACAGCAGGCAGCTCTTCCTTCCCAAAGGAAGGCCTGGTTTCTTTTGGTGTCCTGTCTCCCATGTTCCTGTGGCTGCACTGATCTTCCCCTATGTTTGGCTGCTGGTTATAATAATAATGCTTCTGCCAGGTCTGTGATGACAGATTCTGTTCATTTATTATACAAAAAAAGTTTCCCCTTCCTCAGTGCTGCAGCTCTGTGCCCTCCATGCAGTGTTGTGGGGTCTTGGGTGGAAGGACCTTTGCTCCAGTGCCAGCTTAAATGGGAGATTTTCTCTCTTTGGTCTAAGATCTTTGCGTAGAAAGATTGTGCATTTTACTTGGCTGGTTGGCTGGTTTGTTTGTTTGTGGATTCTTTTTCCCTGTGAGCACAAATTTCATAATGTCACGCTGCTGCTTGATACAGATTTTCACACTGTCATTTCCTTCAGCTGCAAGTTCTACGTGGACTGGTTCTCTTACTATGCAACAGCTATTTTTGCAGTTCTCTGGTACATGAAGTAATCTAATCCTAGGGCTCTAGAAGGCCTGTATACAAATAATGCAACAACATCCAGCTCATGGTGAACTTCGACTTCAGTGACTGCTCTGCTGTGTTTTCTTGTTGAAATGTAGCCTTTTTCTCTGCTACAACCTTAGCTCTAAATGGAGATTTCTAATAATCCTCCAATCCACAATTTTCTCCACTACTGAAATCTTATCTGTATGCTATAGACACAGCAATTCCCCAACCCCCTTGACCATTAGGAGTTACCACAATGTCTGGCACTTATTTCTCCTTAGATACTGCTCTCTTTGCAATCAGCTAAAAATTAGCAGCACTTACATTTTGCAGCTCTCTTCGTGTACCTTGCTTTTCAGCATTAAGTTTTAAGGCTTGTGAATTTCAGTCACGTTGCTGTGGTGTGTATGCTTCTCACCAAGTACAGGCCAGACTTAGCAGGGCTGTGTAATGCCCTCTAGGATCTGCTTCTGCAGAACCCTGTGTTGGGTGGCACCTGATGTTGGAATTCCAACTTCTCTGTGTTCTTTGAGGAGTATTTGATTATAACTGTTCTCATCTTTCAGGAATGAAAGTTTTCCAAAGAAATGCGATATTAATTTAAACTACTGAATAATAATTCTCCTCTTTCTGTCTTCTCTTTCTAATGTAGAGGAAAGGTTTACAACCCAACGAGCATCATGCTAATGGGCAGCATTCTAAGTCTGATTGAGGACTGAGGGTCTCAGCCACAGCAAAGGGAGATATGGGCAGAATTGGTGGAATTTCATCAGTGAGCAGGGGATTAGCATGACGTTGGTTCAAGGTGCTCTGCAGATTGTAATGCTTCCTGGCAAGCGTTACACTGGTTTTCAACCCTAAGGCTCCATCAAATTCCATCTTATTTTAAAATGCTCTGAAACCTTTGCTTGAAAAAGGTTCTTACTAAGGCAGTGATCATATCTGTGTTGTGTTTCCCACTGTTCAGGCCTCCTTGAAGAATTTCTCGTTCCCTAATGGAGTTCCTCTCCATGAAATGTGCTTCCCCTTGTATATGAGCTTTGCTTTTAAGATACTGAAGTGAGGACATAAAAGTAGGTGGCTTCATATAAATTTGGCCAATGCAGGAAAACTAATAATACTTAAGCTTCCCTGATCTTAGATTTGAATGCTGTAGAAAATGAGAAGCCTCAGCAGTTGAATCCGTGTCTGCTTTGCAGTGCTCTCTTCAGATGTTGCCAGACTCAGGCTGGAGAAATAGGATTGACAGCTGCGTCTCCTTTTTGTGGATTAGACCAATCCACCACCTGTTTTGGTAGAAATTGTGTGTACAAATGGAGACAGACAGATACATCAGTCTCTGACATCATTACCCAGCTACAGCTGTAATCTCAACCCAACTATGGCTGTAATCTCAATCCAACAATGGTTATAATTTCAATCACAATATAGACTAGCTGTATGTCAGAGCTTAAAGGAGTCTCTAATACACATTTTCAAAGTTTTCCATACTCTTCATTTCTATTTGGGAAATATTTTAAAAATATCCTTTCTTGGAGTTGCATGGATGGCAATGATAAACCCACATTAAACACAGATGATATAACATAAAAATAAATGTAGCCTCTGAGAACCATATGGAGAAGCTTCTGTGCTTTCTATGACAGTAGCCAGCTTGATGCAGAACATTTCCTCAGTTTCAGTAACAAGATAAATATCTGAAGACCTTGCATGACATGTTTCTTTGACTGTTATTTCTTGTGTGCTTAGATTGTGCAAAATAAAAATATCTTGTGGCTATCTCCCCTTTGAAAATGTGTAGAAGACTGCTTGTGGGGTTTATTGTTGATATAGTTCAGAGTACGGATTGGTAAGAAGGCTGGAGTCCAGCAGGGAGCTGGCAATCCTGAATCCTTAAACTTAATTTTCTGTAAGGCTTGAAAAGCCCTGATGTTGAAAATTTAGTTGGAATGAGAACTGGTGGAAGACAGCATTGCTGTTTCCATGTGCTTTACGGTCTCTCTTGCTGATTCTGGAGGAGGAAGAGTTAATTCCACCACAGACTATTACTGAAATGGAGCAGAGATCACTTTTTAGGACTTCCATCACTCTGAAGACCATGTGGATAATTTGTTTTTGGTGAAGGCTCTGTCAGGCCTCAGGCACAGACAGGTGAACTAGACTAGACTGAAGTTCTGTTTGTGCTCTCTGAGCTATATTTGTAAGTAATGGCTCTCAGGTTTTGAAGGGGTTTTGCAGAGTTCTTTCTCCCACACACTTTGAGCAAGAAAACATTTTGGCCATTCCATATAACTGTGGAGAATGACAGTCTCAGGGTGCTTAAAATTGAGCCAAAGGAGAAAATGAAATGAATGATGACTTCATGTTTTCTTTTCTTTTTCCCAAGAAAGACCTTTGGTTTCCTGGTTCTGATTTATGAAGAGTTCTGCTTTCTTTTCAGGCAGGTGTTAACGAAAATGATTTTTATGACGGTGCTTGGTGTGCAGGAAGAAATGATCCATTTCAGTGGATTGAAGTAGATGCTCGAAGGCTAACAAAATTCACTGGAGTCATCACACAAGGAAGAAATTCTCTCTGGTCGTAAGTACATGCTTGATTTTTTTTTCCTTGAGATTCTGAGCTTTCAAGCCAAAGGATTCATGCTGCAGTGTGCTTCTGTTTTTCAAGAAAAAGAAAGAATGAAAATGATGCATGAAGTTGAGTATTGAATGGAGGAACACTGAAAGGCAAAGTGTTGTGTGTGGCATAAAATGCAACTTTAAAGACAGCAAATTTTTATAGTCGTTATTTTCATCTGTCAAAGGAGGCAACAGGTTATATGCCTTTATACTTATTTAGCCAAATTTCATTGTGTTAAGCTTTCTAATTCTTTTCCAGAATTAACTTGATTAGCTTATCATATTAAAGAGTAAATGGTAAAACTCCGAGACGGTTCTTAAATTAAAACAATTTTTTATATCCTTACTTTTTTTTCTAAATTTATAACAACCCAAACCCATGCAGAAGGTTTTGACCAGGAGTGAGCTGTTTGGTAGCAGGCATGCAGTTTGGGCTTTATGGATGGGAGGAAGACTCCGTGCATTTAGAGTCTACTCGCTATGAAGATTTTAAAGAGAGCTTGCAACAGGTCAGGCAGCAGCCTAATTCTATTGTTGCAAAGAGGCAATTCAGCCATGTATAGCCCAGGTCTACCACATTTGGTTCCCCAGTTGCAAAGAGTTGTTTACATCTGTGTGCACTTACTTATCTGTGGCCTGCTTCTGAGTGTAGCTACCCAGATTGCTACACAATTGGAATAAGATGTTAATTGTATACCAGGAGCAGAGCAATCAGTTGGCATGAACAGGAACTGGAGGTGAAGGTTTATCTTCTTCCTGATCTTTGTACAGTGCTCACTCAGTCTTGCTTAACTTCTGGTTGGGTCTCACTGTATTATGTGAGCAAATTACCCTGCTTGTGGGGCGAGGCCTTTTCCAGCAAGTACACTGGAGACGCACAGTATAAGATCGGTTTCTGGTCAGATCCCTCATTAACAAAACCTGTGTGATGCACAATAAAAGGGAAACATGAAAAACATCACCATAGCTAGGAAAAACATGAAAAAGATATAATTTTCCTTCTAGTGTTTAATTTTCTGATATTTTGTTTCTTTCAACAACAGAGTGGAAGCAGGAGCCTTTTTGGCAATAGGGTTTCTATATTTACTCCACACTGTTCTGCATTGGATAATTACAGTAGCAAAGGCTTATTCTTTCATGTATTCATACTCTTGACGTTGCTATTCTCATCAACACCAGCACTGCACTGCTTTATCTTGTCACACTGCTATTTTTAGTTGTATTGTGACTTTGCAGCCAGACTCAATGTTCTATTTGTAGCTGGTACTGTCTGGGTTTTTGGAGAGGTTTTTTTTTTGTTTTTTTTTTTTTTTTTGGTTTTGTTCTTAACTGAGTCTTGCCCCATGAAAAGTTGGTGGGCAGAATGGTGATGGCCTTCAGGAGGATTGGGGCTGATGCTGGGAGAGCTGATCCAGGCTCTTCCTGAGTTGTTGGTCAGCTTGCAGTGAAACTGACACATTTCTGCCTTGTGGAGCAGTGATGCAGTGGGGGTCAGGTCAATATCTCTTGGAAAGTGTGGCTTCTCTTGTCAGTGTCTGGTGCAGTAGGCATGGTAGCATGGGTTGATGATCGACCTAAATGATCTATGTGGTCTTTTCCAACCTTAATGATTCCACGTTTCTAACTTAGTTTGTGGAAGTGGTCTCCCTCAAGTCCACCTCATTTCCTCGGCCCCCATCATCAGATAGAAGAGATGAAATCTCTTTAGTTGATGTTTGGGTCATCTTTTATACGTGTCAGTCCCTAGATTTTAAAATTAACTTGATACTCATAGAGGTACCAAAATAAGATTTTCAATATGCAGCCCTCATCTGGACCAGGACGGATATCCTATGGTTTCCAGCGTCACAGCACTTGGTGACAATGTGTCCAGAGCAATGTCAGGTGCTACTTTCCAAATTAGTTGTAGTGGAGCATCCCTCCAGCAGCCAAGGAAGTGAGAGGGAATTAAAACCATGAAACCCTGGGGTGGACAGGAGCTGCACGAAGAGAAATGGAATCTGAAGAACAGTAGAGACTGAGCATGAAGCAAAGCATGCCTTGGGTTGGAGTTGAGGAGCACTGGTGGGTACATTGTACTCGTGATGGCATCAGGACTGCATCAGACAACATCCTGGTGGGACTTGTGCTCCTGTGGGCAGATGCTTTGGTGAGTGTTCTGTTACAGTGGGCACTAGAGACAAAGGAGAGACACATTATCTTCCTCTTATGCTTTGCTGCCAGTAACAAAAAGCACTACTGATGAAATGAGTTTGTAGAAAAAGATGTCATTATGCTACCTGAGGCATCTTCCCAACTTTATGAAGTTATGTGACAGGAAAAGCGCATTCATAGATAATAGAAACATAGGTATACTGGAAAATAAGCTTATTTTGGGTAGGAGAGACAGAAATCAGCCTTCTCTTCTGTGTTGTATTAGAAGCAAAAGCCTGCCAAGCCTGAGAGCCAAGGTAGGATTTTATTTAAGCCTTGGAGATTTTCCCAGCATTATATAAGAAAGTCAAGACACCAGGATATGTGTGTGCTAGGTTCACCAATGCTATTATGTGATACAGATTAAGAATCAGAAAAAGCAATTTTTCTGTCTTCATATTGAACAAGAAACTTGAACAAAGCAGAAAAAAAGTTACTTAAATGAAAGTCACCTGTGAACTACTGCCCAGATCAGATTCATACCTGTCCCTGTCCCTTTAGCTTCCTGCAGCTGACTTAATGGGGACATGTAATGACAAGGAAAGGCAGGCAAGGACACTGCACTGAGTGCTGCAGGAAATCACTCTGCTCCGCGTTGTGAGGCTGCAATACTGGAGCCACTGGGAATCTGGCCTTTGATTCTGCAGCTACTTCTGATGCTGTAGCCAAAGCTAGCTTACTGGTGCAGGAAGCAACCCTTTTACTCCTTTATAACAGCTCCGGCAGCTGTCATCTGGCTTTGCTGACGCCTGCTCCACCCAAGCAGAGATGGTCTCTTCACCTCAGCCTTGTTTAGCAGTTTTAGGGACTTCACAGGAAATGGATTATGTCAGGTCACGCCTGACATAATGCAAAGAGCACAAAAATGCATGAAGCTGTCACCCTTCGTACTCTGACAGCAACTGCTTCACCTTAGTTTGTCCTCTCTTAGTTTCACTTGCAAAGTTGCCTTTTTTTGTCTGCCTTCCCAGGGCATTTGTGCCCGAGCTTGAGACATGAGAGCATTAAGGAGGACGAGGCCAATGTGCAGAAACAGCTCTTGAAAGCACACGTGACCTGACTAGAGAAAGGGAAAGAAACCATGCTTGGTTAGTAATGAATACTTGAATTGTTTAATCATTTCCTTTATAGAGAAAAACACTTCTCAAAGTCAAATTCTGTACTTGAGCTGTGTGGCTGCAAATTCCATGACAGCTACTTGGAAATGAATCGTTCTGCTTTTCTCTCCCTCTCCTGTCACAGGCAGAAACAGGCCTCGCATGAAACCTCTTGAACTGGGAGGGTCTTTACCAGTCAAAGCAAATATGTGCACTTGGTGGGTGCTGCAGTTTGAGCACCGCAGGCACTCCTGAGAAACCCAAAACCGTGGCAAAAGCACTCTGTTTACCATCATCAATACCAGCTGTGGGTTGGGCTCTCCAGAAGATCTGCGGATGTTGAGTTTCTGAGGCAGTGGGGAACAGCTCGGAGAAGCAGGGCTCCTTTCTGGCTTCCATTCTGATGAGATGTGGAACTCAGGTGTGCTCGTGTGGGCTGGTGGAAATAAGATCTAACACCTTGAAAGCGTGTGGGACACCCATTTCTTCCTATGAACTGAGCACATTTGGGGATTGGCATCTCATGGCCCTTACCACACTGCTTCACTGTGAATATCATTGTTAACAGAAGTTACTGAACTCTGTTTGCAGAGCTGTTTTGTTTGCCTTTCAAGAAGGTCGTGTGAGCGATGTAACCTTTTAGAGATGCACGTGACATCCTCTTCTTAGAGACTGAGGATGCCAACAGATCCAATCTAGCTGAGCTACCGAAGGGTTTATGGCTGAGTATTTGGGGGAAAAATATAGTGTGTAATTCTCTTTAATTCTGCCAACATGTCTTTGAGTTTTATGAATTATGTATCTTTAAACAACTGTTCCAGGCTGAGAGGGACACTGGAAGCATCACAGTGGAATTAGGCCGTATTTAAAGCAATGATGTGATAGTTTAAAATATGCACTCTTTTGAGAGAGGGGAAGAAAATATTAATCACTCTTAGCAGTTTGACAACATGTTTCCCACAACCCAAATAATCTTGATAGCTCAGTGCCATCTTTCGTGTTGAGAAAAAACCCATATGTTTAAAGAGACTTGGTGTGTTAATACAAAGCTTCAACAACTTCGAGGTAGAGGATGTTTTGCTTTTTAGAGAAGTGGATGAGATGTTTCAGCAAGTTATATTTGTGATGATACATTCTTTTTAAGTTAATATTTCAAACATGCTAAATGATGCACTAATATTTACTTGTCAGAAAATAAAGGGACAATGTAAAAAAGCACGGGTGCAACAAGCTGTGCAGAATGCTCATTCTGGAGTAAATTTCCACAATTTAGCAGGAGAAAGTCAAAATACTTGTAAAAAAGAAAATGTGTATATATATATATAAACTCACATGCAAAACATTCATTTTTAATTTAAGAAAACAAGTGAGGACATGGCAGTTCTTAATGCCCAGTGTGGGTAGAGGCCAGTCTGTATGCCTTCTTGTGAGACTGGGGTTATTCCCATCTGTCTGTTACCCTCGTGGCACACTTCATAGGGATATCAAATATCCAGCAAAATTGATTTTGTATCTGATAACCCGTGTTAAAAACAGAACACTTGCAGTTTGCTAGGGGAATAAATTTGCATTATTTTATAGCCCCTTCTCAGGCTCTTCTGTATGCGATGCAACCCATCGTGACCCCCAGCATCTCTCTTTATAAACCATTAGTAGGGAACAGCAGGTCTGCAGCAAGCTTTCTAGAGATGCAGCTGAGGTTAAACTCAAGTCAGTCCTGTTTATTTGGTGCTGGTTTGGATGGTGCATAATGCTGCTTTGCTTGACTCCTGAGCTAAATGTGTTTCCCCACTTTCTTGTTACTGCAGTGTTCACCTCCATTTCCTGAGGAGCCAAGACTCATTTCTATGGGAAAATTCTTAAGTGAGGATGGTAAAATCTGATGCTTGCAAGAGGGTGAAATTTCTTCCTTCCTCCCCTCTTTAGCCACTTGTTATGTCTTAGTAATAGTAAGATTGTCTTTTTGATGAGAGAGTCTCATCAGCATCTTTGGTATTCCAATAACCAGGAATTTATCAGCGATAGCCCAGTGTTGCACCATTAGCCTTTGGGACAGCAGAGTGGTTATTTATTGGTATTTGAGTTGTTGCTACAGATACCCAAGAAAACAATTTGCACAGTACGTGAGAAGAAGGGGTAAAATACAGAGATAAAACAAACCAAACACAGCACTGCTTTGGAAGCACAATGAAATAAATTGTAAACATGGTCCAGTTCACGAGAACAACAGACATGTTTGGCATTGACTTCCAAAGCAATGCCCTTTTTCCCCATGTTGAGGATTTGAAAACAGGCCCTGAATAACAACTTCAGCAAATTCAATGAAAATGTCTCAGTGTTTTATCCACATCCTGTAATAAAATAGGCAGCTGCTATGTACGGACACGAACTGTTAAGGCACATTAAATCAGCGTGAGCTGATATTGGCCCTGACTGGGTGACAGGACTGCAGAGATTGTTACAGCCTCCCTGAAGTCAGGTCTCACTGAGTGAGTTCCCAGTCCACTGACATCATATCAGATACATCATGCAAGTTATTCAACAATCTGATTTCAGTGTCACTAGTTATCATCATAGAATGGCTTGGGTTGGAAGGGACCTTAAAGATCAGCTAGTTCCAACCCCTGCCATGGGCTCATTCCCTAACTCTGGCATGGTGGAGATGCCTTGTGGGGGGAGAGCCTGCCCTGCTGCTGGGGGTGTTCAGAAGGGGAAGGGTACTACAATAGGAAGCTTTAAACCAAATGAGCTGAAGCTTTTAGGAAAAGGATATACCAGATAAGTACAGGAAACAGATTAGTCACATGTATTACCCACAGCATTGATTTGTATATCTTTAATGTGAATTATGCCTCTTTGCAATGAGAGTGGCTAAGTGTGGGGTTACGAAAAGGCTGTTGTGCAGCTGCTCCTTTTCCCCTTCCCAAGCCAGCATCCCTCCTGCACACAGCAAGAGCTTGGCCATGTCTTTGTGCACACTCAGTAGGCAGGAGCCCTTTCAGCATTGCTGTAAGTGTGTTTAGAGCTGTGCACACAAGTGGCAGTCTCTGCTGCTTACTGTCAGAGCAATCAGAGGCTGATTGTATTTAGCGGATATAAAAGATGGGGAAGGTGTGGTGGAGGAAGAATTCCAAGCACATGCAGATCCCTTTGCAAGGAGTGGCCTGTGAATAAAAAGTGTTAAAACTGTAAAACCTTTGAGGCCAAGGATATCTTTGACCCCATGCAAGAGGCCTGAGGTCATACAATGTTTTTAAAGTGTGAAAGCATAGTAGTGATGGGAAACAACTACAGCTGGATTTCCACTGGCACTGCTGCCCAGAATTATATGTTTCCCATCCCTGAAGGTGCCCACATCCATGGATGGGCCCTGGGCAGCCTGAGCTGGTGGGGGCAGGCAGCCCATAGCAGAGGTAGGAGCTGGATGAGTTTTAAGGTCCTTCCAACCCAACCATTCCATGGATTTTCAAGGAAGGCCAGAGACTAAAATCTTATAAAAACCCACTGTAAGATGCTGCTATTGGATGGGAAATACATTTACAAACTCACTGAGAAGAGACTTTGGAAAAAAAAAATAAAATCCATGTTTAATTCATTCAGAGAAAGAGAATTTCTTGCCTTGAGCTTTTCTTCACAGGGCCTCCAAAGAGCCAGATCTCACAGCAGTGTATTCATTTAAGTCAGCTAGAAGCAATTTTAAAAATTAAATATTCAAAGATTTCAATTATTAAAAAAAAAAAAAAAAAAGCCCACCCTTGCTTGCTGTTCAAGCTCCATCTCTTAAATCATGTTCATTTTAATTAGTTTGCAGAACTTGCTGGGCTACCTGTGGTTAGCCAGAGCATTTTTTAACTTGGCTTATTTTTGAAACTGTTGGGCAGTTGGTGCTTTAAAATGTTAACCACGGAAATATTCTTAGGCTATATTAATGGTTTTATATTTATTTGCGTGAGATTACAGATTGCTTTTTCAATCAGAAAATCATTAACTGCCAGCAGGCTGATTGTATTGCATCATTAGAGATTAATCTAATGTTTACCTAGCATTTTTTTTGTATAAATTCCTCTATTTCAAGCACTTGGACTTGTCTATTTATGTATTGTTGAAGGATACAAATCTGTTTGCCTATAGTTTTTATTTTCTGCTTTTGAATTTTGCAATGTAGACAGATTAGATTGCCCTGACAGCAAATGAATGACACAGTCAGCTTGGAGTCAGGTCCACTGTAGGTGATCCTCACCTGAACTCTGCCAATGCTTTTCGGTCTCCTCTGCAGCATCTCAGTGGCTGTGGGGTTGAATCTTTGCCCATTTGCCTTAAATCCTGTGAGACTGCGTGGTGTGGATGAGCATCCTTTGAGGCTGGCATAACTCACCTGTTGCTCACACAGCTGTCCATAATTGAGAAGCTTGGCTTTAAATAGTCCACACTGCACAAACTAAAACCATATCCAGACAGTCAGAGGTTGATGTGCTCACCTGCTGGATGTCAGGCAGCCAAACATCCTGGCACCTCTCCACTGTTGCTCCTGGAGGAAATCTGCTCTCTGCTTTGATAAAGTTTCCCCTCTGTCCATGAGTGAGTTGCTTAGGCTTGCCCCCAGCTTGTTTTTTTGGGTGGAAATGGATAAGCTGAACATTTTTCATTCATCACAGGAAACTGAACTTAAAATTAAAGATGTCCAGATAAGCATAATCTGTAGACAATACACAAAGGATGAAAATTAGCTAATTATAAAAAATGCTTTTCTTGAAATCCACTACAGTGAGTAAATTTGGATTGTATTTTGAGATTTGCATTTACTTGCTGGTTAACTCGTTGATCAGTCTTAGCAAAACACACTGAGATTTCTCAGATAATTTTCTCTTGGAAAGTTAAAGCTGGCATAAATCTCACAAGGAATCATTAATGGGAAACACCTGAATCCAAATAATTCTGTCACGTCTGTATCTCATGGCCCTTTTGTAGCACAGATGAAATGGGGGCGGGCATGGAGGTGGTGCATGAGGAGCTAGAGGTAACTTTTAATACTTCAGCTGTTCTGTGATGAGTTTCCCTGAACACTTCACATTTCTGCCTATACCCCAGTAAAACAGGCACTCTGCATGTGTCAAACTCTTCAATTCCAGGAAGTGCTGTGCTTGCCATGCTCAGACTGGCTGGCTGTTGGTTGTAGCATGTGCACCGCATCTATTTGCTTCCTGGAAGTATCAGACCTTCTGTGCTGTATGTGTGTGAAATACCTGCAGCTTTCAAGCAGATTGATCATGTGAATGCTGGTCTGGTTCCATAGAAGTACCCTGAATTTAAAGACACTCAGCTAGAAATGTGACTTCAAGGCAGAAGATGCCCTTTTCGGAGAGGAAACTGAATTTACTTCAACCTCCTTAGTAGTGGCAGACACTTATTGCTTGGTTAATGGCTTTGTTTCTTTGTTTTCCGTGTGTTGTTTTTTGTTTTCCTTCTGTTATGTACAGGGAAAAAAGAGGAAGAACTTACACCCATAGATGCAGTTTTAGTATTTATTGCTTGTGGGATGGAGAAGGTCACCTGTGCTGTGTTTATTCTGCACCTCACAAATGCAAAGAGGATGTTTATTCCTTACAGGCGAGCCAGTTAGCAGCATGTGACCTAATGCATCATGCTGACTTACTTACTCCCATGATCCCCTGAAATCCTCCTGTTCTGCAACTGTACAAGTCTGGATGTGGTCCCATTTGTATTTTAATTGGCAGACTGCCTCTGAGAAGCATTTCACTTGTTATCGCTCAGGATAGATTATGTGTACAAAGATTAGTATATATTTTCCTCCAGGAAAAGTTTGAGCTTCTATTGAGTGTATGGAGTGAGAAAATTAAAATATGGTAAATAAGTCCTAGCTGGGGAGTGCTTCAGAAGCAATGATGTCTTCTGGTTAGTAACACTGCCTCTTTTGGTTGTTTATCCTCACTCTGAAAACCGCCCTAATTCAGTTATGCGCATTGAATACATGCGTCCCCCATTCAAACCTGGGATTATTTCTCTCAGACTTGCTTCCTTTTTCAATCAGAAAAGTTATTTTTCCTCTTCTCGGGGTTTTGGTGTTCACCATTTCTGAAATTCTTCCTTTCTGTCTTTGCTGGGTGGAATCGTAGAATGGTTTGGGTTGGAAGGGACGTTTAAGATCACCTGGTTCCAACCCCCTTCTACTTTTTCAGAACAGAAAGCATGACGAGATATTTGGGGCATTATCTTCTCTGTAGCTGTACACGTTACCATGTGAAATGCTTAAAGAACCACATCAGTTTTACTCCACTCAGGTTATGGGAAGCAATAACCTATTTCACCTCTTTGGTTGAACACAGACAAGGTACTGTCTTAACATGAATGAAGATTTTCTTTTTGTTGTATTAGGTATTTTCCTGTAAATTAGGAAACTGGTATCTAGGGTATCTTACCCTATCGAAGTCTGATCTTGGTGTGTAGCAGTGTGCTAGTGCTGTGATCAATTGCACTCTGCTGTACAGGGGGAGAATTATGTGCGTCTTCCTCTCTATTGCTAATAAAACCAGGAATTATTGCAGGCTGTGGTTCACAAGCCATAGGCTTCTCAAAATCCGTGCCAGGTGGAGGCTTAATGCTCATAGCAAGGAGTGGAACCAGCCTGCAAACGAAAGGAAAATCTGAACCAGGGAATGAAAATGTTCCTGCTTAAAACTGGCAGACTTTGTAGAGGTTTTTATTTATTTTTTCCTAAGCTCTCTGATGACAGCAGCAGAAATAATAAGTGTTGTGTAGCTGTAAAGGTAAGACTTCTGAACGTTGGAGTGAATGTACATGATGTTTTTCTTTCAGGATAAGTGGCCCCTCCAGAAAAACAGTGTTCTCTCACATCCTGGAATTCCAGAATACTGACTTGGGCTTTTCTCTGCTTCTGTTTGCTAGGATTTTTTGATCATCTGCTAAATCTAGATTCACATGTCACTATTTTCATCTAAATGTTGATATGGCTGTGCTAAGTGGGATTTGCATTGCTAGCAACCTTACATGCTTTATAAAATGAGACAAAATTTGCAGTCAGTTTTAGCTGTGGAAAAATAACTTCAGCCCTCTTTGTCTTTTTCCAGGAGTAACTGGGTGACCTCCTTCAGAGTGTTGGTGAGCAATGACAGCCATGCATGGACTGCTGTCAGAAATGAATCTGGAGATGTGGTGAGTACCAAGAAGCAGATATTTTTCTTTGTGAGGTGAAGCAAACAGGGTAGAGAGGGGGACTGTCCATATGGAACTTTGGTTTGCAACATCAGTCAGTATAAAAGGAACATCTCTCAGTGGTCCCATCAGCCTGAAGTAAATTTAAGAGCACCATCGTATGATACAAGGAGGGGCTTGAGCTATCCTTTAAGGGAAATCACCATGTCTCTGACCAGGAAAGTGAATGCTGCCCTGACACCACCTGAGATGAGATATGAACATGGCATCGGGCCACTGTTCTGTGGGGTCACATCATATGCTCAAAATGCCCATTACAGAGGGAGGGTATGGGCTCCTGCTCCTCTGCCCCTCTCAGGAGCACTATCAGTCTGGGGCTGGTGACATTACCTGATCCTGTCACTGTTCCAAAAGTCTTTTTGAATAACTGATCTTAGCATTTTCACGTGTTTGCTGCCTGCACAGATCTTTGAAGGAAACAGTGAGAAGGAGATCCCTGTTCTCAATATGTTACCTGTGCCACTGGTTGCACGCTACATCCGCATAAACCCTCGGTCCTGGTATGAAGAAGGCAGCATCTGTATGAGGCTGGAAATCTTAGGGTGTCCTTTGCCGGGTAAGTCCTGCTCAGTTGGCATTGCCATCAATGCCTGTGCCAAGACACAGCAATTTTAAGTCCTTTGAATAATTTTTGCTCTTGACACAATACGTCTTTTTAATGGAGAGGGCTATGCAAAAAGAATTGGAAAAGTATCTGTCCAGAGACATGGGCAATATCAGGATAACTCATTTCAAACGCAACTCTGTAGTATATATAATTGGCTGTATTAATAAAACAAGATTGCATGGAAGATCTAACAAGATTGTCTCTGTTGTTTGGGTTGAAGTGCAATGCAATTAATCTTACTGAGTGCACACGTACTAGGGAGGCAATAGAATTATATATCAAGACAATCACTAGCGGATGTCTTTAGCTTTTGAGGCAAGAAAGAGCCATTGTAATAATGCAGTATGATTTTTTTTTTATTCTTCTTTTTTTAACTTTATTGCACAGGCTATAGGACTCCTTTGAATTAATTTGAAGGCAAATGCTCTGACTGATGGTAAATGGTCTTAATCCTTGGTTGAGACTAGAAACTGGGTGCTAAGCAGAAATGTTGAACGTTTGATGTTTCTTTTATAATACAAGTGTAGAGTATAATTAGAGTTTGTTACTGAATACAAAGTGAAACCTTAGAAAACGGGCCTTCTTTGTGACAGACCCATATTTCTGATAACCATGTCATGAATAGTCTCATGATGGATTAACTTCTGCATGTCTGAAGAACTCTATGTCCAAACCTTCTCTAAGTTGTCATTCTGCTCACTCCAGATCTTTCATCTGCTATTTTTTTTCTTTGCTCTTAAATCCTGGCACCCTGGGGAATCGATCTCTCTTTTTTTTTGCAGGGGGGTATGAATAGCATTTTCAGAAATACTAGAACCACAAAGAGAACTGCCTTTCCAGAGCCTATCATTACTGCTTTAACTGTGCCTGCTGCTGTTCAGAGACTTGCTGCCTCCCGTTCCACTGTTGATGTAGGGTCTTCAAATGCCAAGCAGAGGTAGCCTGATTTTTTTTGTCCTTCAGGTGTTTCAATACTATTTTAGAGAGCAACTTAGAGAGTAATTCTCTCTAAGGACAGAGGAAGGAGCAAAAATGCAGATATTTTGAACGATGTGTTTTTGTGAGGTTGGTTTGTTTTAAATTGCAGCAGTTTTACACTTTTATATTCTTATTGGGTATACACCCATATAGGGCCAAATTCTGCTTTGAAGTGTTAACGTTTATCAGAGCTTTACAGCACCATACTGGTGGTGAAAGTGTTACTGAGATCAGAATCTATCTGCACTTTGTCTGCTGTTGAAATGAGCACTGTTACAGCTTGCTGAAGAACTTGGAATAGCACAGAAACAGCACTGGGGCTTCCTCCTGACAGTCCTTTATTGAGTTAATTGTCTGCAGTGGCTAGTTCTGTTTATTCTTGAAAGAAAATGCTATATGCATTCATTGGGAAACAATTGAATGGGGTGGGTTTATTCAAAATGTAATTGGACTGCAGGAACTAATGGGTTTTGGTAAGCTGCTGGCCCATCTTTTTAGCTCAGAGAGGACTGACATCTCTTTCTTCTAGCTCACTTTATTCATTGCAAGCAAAACACTCAAAAGAAAATATTTCCCAGATTGC
The DNA here is from genome assembly GCA_037305975.1 of Chrysolophus pictus. Classification (NCBI taxonomy): domain Eukaryota; kingdom Metazoa; phylum Chordata; class Aves; order Galliformes; family Phasianidae; genus Chrysolophus; species Chrysolophus pictus. Next base: position 3,759,494 of record CM074581.1, read on the forward strand.
AGAGGCCTTTCCACGCATGTTGTTGACCAGCAGGATATGGCTTATTTTTTGTAGTTCCCTGTAAGTGAATGTCCTCACCCTTTATAGACTTCACTTGATTTGGTTCCAGTTAAATAGCCAGCTGGTTTGGCCTTGGGTCCAGCCTCGTTGATCATGGTGCTCTGCTACACTGCATTGACTGCAACTAGAAATCAAGCTTCCTTTTCTGAAAGAGGATTCCCATGTAAAACTGGGAAAAAACAAATTCATAAAAAACAGTGAGTAGGACTCTGTCGGTTCACCCAACCTTATCCTTTCAGAAGCCAATGATCCTTAGATGTAGTTTTGCCATACTCGGTTTCCTTGAGTAAATGGTACACTCGTCATTTGCACCCTGCAGGTAGGTGTACAAGATATCAAACTGTCAAGAGGAGCAGCTTGGACAGATTTCAGAGCTCCCATGCTCTGTGTCCTCCTGAGCCAATGTCAGTGCAGGTGACGTAGGGTGACATAGGGTGTAGGGAAGCACCCCAAGATAAAAAGGTGGTTTATAAGGAAGGAAGATGGTTCTGGAGGTTTTTCATAACAGTGCCTCATTTCATGTCATTTTAACTTGTAATGGTAGGTTTTATGTCTTTATTAATCCCTGAATACATTAAGTGGTTGGCACTGAGCCGGTGCTATGTATCAGCTTTCCATCATGTAGGCTTAAAGGAGAAGGAATACCAGATGAAAAAAAGAAACCTGGATAAGATATTAATATTCTAGAACAGCTTGTTAGCACTGGCAGGAGGCCATGAAAACAGCTAGAGCCAGTGAGGTCCTGTAGTAGGACCTGCTAATTAAATCTGCTGTGTATACTACATGACCCAAACATGGACGAATTTGAGAACCACTGCTTATGGTTACAAGAAGACTTGTACAGAGATGTTACCGATTAGATCAATAGTATTACTAAGATACTTGTCACTTTTATCAACAGAATGCTTATATATTATTCATAATGCATTTTTGCTGTACTACAGGCTAGTTTCGACAAACAGCTTTTCTAGATTATGACTGTAGCTCTACAGAAACAGCTGTGCTATCCAACCACGTCAGTACTGCCTTTCAACCAACAGAAGACATTTACTGTTTCACCAATGGAAAAACGCTTAACTGCTGGGGATAGGTGCCATCAAATCCTACCTGTGCCAGGGTATCAGAGCTGCCATTACTTGCTGGTGAAAATAGAGGACAGATGCCCATAATTGTCTCCCCGATCTCCAGAAATGTCAGTGTTTACATAGATGTAGACTGACACGCACAATCTTTTGTAATTGCCTCAGAGGGATGCATGTACTTTTCTTGCCTGCTCTTTTTCAAACTTAAGGGAAAAAAATCAAAAAGAAAATGTGTATGATCAAAAGTAGCCAGAGAGAAGAGAGAGAAAATTAGCCTAGCTCTTCATGCATTTATTTATACTGTCGAGTATTCAAGGCAATAGGCAATCTTTTAAATTGAATAAATTTGTGATAAAATTTAATTTTTAATAATTCTTATATAGAAGACTATCACTGATATCATGATTATGCCATCGTTTTCAACTCGAGATAAAAGATGAACTTTAACTCCCCTGTAATGGAGTACTGTGTCCTGCAGTAGATGCATCATTCGGTCCTATTTTCACTTCTTGCCTCTTTTTGTCAAGCTACCTGGTTTAAGTCTGGGCATGTGCTCACTTTGTATGAATCTCCACAGTTAGCTTTGATTATTGGTGATTGTGCATACAGCAGCGCTGAATTCAGCACATTACTTTTGAGAGTAAATCTTTGCTTAAAGTGACAGCCTGTCCCAGGGTTCTGTTTTTATCATAACAAAGCTAAAACTTAATCTTCTATGATTTAAAACTTTTTTTGGAAGTTCTCTTGAGCAAACACTGAATAAAAATGAGACCAATTTCAATACTGCTCCTGGGAAAGGCCAATGCATTATTTATCTCCATACTCCTCACAACAGATGTGATGTCTTCCAAGAATGCACTGGCCATCTTTAAAAGGCTTTTGTTCATATTTTATCTGTAGAATGTTACCATTCTAGAGAAGTATTGCCAGTGCTCATTGTTATTATGATTTCCATTAGAGTTCTCCATTTATTATTAGAATAGAATTGTAGGAACTCATTAGGAAGATCAAATGATGCTAGAAAACTTTTAAGAAGAAACTACCAGAGGTCGAGAGTTTTTCTCTTGCATATCTCATTCAGTCTTTTGAATTGGAATTAGTTGTGAGGTATTTGACTATATCTCAACATATGTAGAAAATAATCCACATATAGTAGAAGAGTAAAACAGAAAATCCAACCTACATGTCAAACTACTCAGCAAAGGGTCTTCTCTGGTGCTAGGTTTAATTTATGGGCAATCCCCAGAGCTGTCATGGTGGACTAGTGGGCTACTTTCAAGCTGATCTCCTTTCATAGAAATGGGGATAGAAAAGACTTCTAGCCATTTGCCTATCTTTTTGGAGAAATACAGTGTGAAGGAAACAAGCTATCTTTACCTGAAATCTTATTTAACTCTCATGGTAATGTAAAGATAGATTAGTGGGAAAAAATGCTAATATATTCCTCAGTTTAAATGGAAGTGCCACACATTTGCAGTGTTTTTCCCCCTTGGAAGAAAGAGAGGCTGTCTGAGATGGCGTTGTGAATAAATGAGCGCATTTCAATTCAAATTATTCTCTGGTTTGAATATCTTTCACTCCGTTTCATGAAAGAAAATAATTTTGCCAAGGTGGTCCTAGACAACTGTGCAGGATATTTTATGCATATCTACATTTTAGTCCTTAAGTTTCTGATCTGTATTCCTGCTGCAGCAGAAATCCAATGATCCCAGCCGACTTGGAGTAGAACCTGGCAAAATATGTGTTAACTCTCTGGGGAGCTGTCAAATAGTGCAAGTTTTCTGAGGAAGGTCTAGAGATGCCATCGTTCTCACTGTATGTGTTTTTCAGTTTGACTTTCCACCAGCTCTGCAGTATTCACAGTCATTCCCATGACATTAATGTTTGATGTATGGAAAAAGTGCCAGACTTTGAAAGGAATGGGATTAAAGTATCAGGAAAAAATCAGCTGCTGTATACTTTGGCTTGTGGTGATAGAGAATGCCTTCAACATCCTGGCTGGTTTTTTTTTAAATGCTGATTTTTATATTAATTTTTACAACGTAGGTATTTTTACGATGTTAAGGATATTCCTTGAGGCATTAAGCACATTGCATCTTGCTACAAGAAGTCCTTTTGCAATTTCTATTTCTTTGCCATCGATACATTGACAAGCAACCTCTGTGAATTAGCATGGGCTGACATTGAAGAGTTTGGCATCCCTGAGTTGTCTGCAGGGTTTCTGCAGCACTGCTGCTGTGGCTGGACCTGGATGACCCGCAGTTGGTTGGAAGAAAAACACCTGAAAATGCAGGTGTGCTGTCTGAAATGTCACCCTCTTGACTCTTCAGAACTTTTTATAGGCAAAGGAATCTTGTTTCCTCACCTGGTTAGGCTCCGAATGAAATAATTTTCCAGTTGGGCTAGCTATACACAGGTCCATGTGTATTGAACAACCAGATTTGGGTGGGGAAGATGTTTTTTGCTTTTTTACATCCCATTCAATAGACCATACAGAAGTATTTGTGAAAGTGAATGAAAGGGGAAGAAAATCACTTAAATGAAAATTAAATATGTGGTAGAATACGAGTGATTTTACAGTAAAACCTAATAAACCTTGCATGTTTCGTTTCATAAATATCTTAAATGGTCAAAAAAAAACAAAAACAACAAAAAAAACAACCCCAGAACCAAAATATAAATACATTAAGAATTTTATGGGGGGAGGAAATATGAGAATTTAGATATATTAATATCAGAAATGTGAAGTTTAAATATGTTACGCTGTAAGGTATTCCTAGGTAGTTTTCCATAATAAAAGCATTAGTTATTGCAAGAAATGACGACAAATATTTCTCCTACCAATAGTTATCTTTTTCCCTTTCAAAAACTCATGGCTGCTTAGTGGTACTGGTCGTTTTTTTTTTTTTTTTTTTTTTTTAGAGAGGTGTCTTTTCACTGTGCAGCAACAAGATAGAATGATATTTAGATTTTAATGTTTGGTTCTTCCCCTAAAAATTTTAAACCAATCCAGGATGGTTTTGTGGGAAGAGAAATTATTTCTCAGTCTGACAGTTTCACGAAGTATAAGATGTTCTAGAGAGAGCACACTAAGAATGTCTCTGTTATCCAAAAAGCTTTGTTTATTCCTAAAATAAATCATGATAGATTAGAGTAGGAGTTTGTGTATCACAGAATCTAAAGCTAAGCCCTAACAGTCTTGGCTGGTTGTTTGTTGTTTTGGTTTTTTTTTTCCAGGTGAATGGCCAGAACACTCACCTGGAAAGTCAAGGAGGAGAAAGGTTTTTTTATTCAAACCACGTTTTCACCTTGGATAATATGAAATGCATGAATTGCAAATTATATCCATACAGAAAAAAGTGTGATTATTTGAAAGTTGCTTTTTTAAAAAAGACCTTAGACTACCATAACAAATGATGAGGGAAACAATTAGGAACGTTTAGTATGTTCAGGGGTTCCTTTCTGTAGGCAGCGCAAATACTCTGAAAATACCACACAAAGTAAAAAACAACTCACCGTTCCTTACGAGAGCAAATTAATTAAGCAGACATAAAACATTTACTGGGGCTTTTTCCTCTGATGTGATATATTCTTTTCCGCTCTTTTATCTCGCATCTGACTCATCGTCTGCCTGTGTCCTTTGCACTCCTTTGTGGCCTGAGGATGCCCTTTTGCGTTTCTGTTGGAGTTCAGCAGTGCAGCTGCCGAGTGAGCAGATGCCTGCTGCCTCCTTGCTTTTGTTCAAATCAATACCCGTTGATTTCTGCTGTAATGAGGAATGTTTCAAACTCGTCGTTCCTTTTCAGTTTTGTTTTTGAAAACCTGCGTAGGAGCGTGGAAGTCAGGTTTCCACATTCCATGCCTTCGTTACAGTTAAGAATCTTTCTGTTTCTAAATGGCTAATAAATACATGAAAATTGTTCTGTTTCTTTTCTCAGACCCAAATAATTATTACCACAGAAGAAATGAGATGACAACTACCGATAATCTCGACTTTAAGCATCATAACTACAAAGAGATGAGGCAGGTAAGCAGGGTCTGGTGTGTGACCTTCTGGAAGGGGAGGTGGATGGGTGCAGTTCTTCCAGAGCTCATACAGAATAGGATTTCTTCCTATTGAAATGTTATTAAATGTGCCTGCAGTCTATTCAATTTTTATCTCTTTTATTCTATTATTAAAAGTTGCAATCCATTAAAACCTCAGTATCTAAATTTGTACGTCATCCCTGCACAACAGGGGAATATTTACACCTAACATGCCATCATTTTGCTTCCATGTGTATTTAACTGGTGAACATTACAGGAGTTTCTCCTTACAAATTTGACCCTGATTTGTCCATTAGAATTCTCCTATCTTTCAGTGGTTTGGCATAGCCACAATGAACTATAGAGCATCAGATTCCGTAGAGTAGTGAAAATCTCACCAGAAACTTTTGAAATTGTTTTGTTGTCTTACCAAGGAAAAAAAAATCCAGTTAGTATAGTTCTAAAACTCCTAGCCTTGTTAATCTTGTTCCTGTTTCTTCAAATAGCCAATCTTTGTTTTGTTTTTGTTGTTTTTTAATCTTGTTTCGTATCAGCACAGACATAGGTGTGGATTGCACCAAGGAAATGTTTCTGCCTCCTTTCTTCTAGGATATAGAGATAATATGTTTGGACTTGAAGTGTGTGAATCATTTGCTGAATTTTCAGTATATTTGTACTGCATGAATCACTGTTCATTTTTATTGAGCAATTGTGTACTGAGTCACAGGCTTATTTCAGCAGAGATTTCATGGCCTATATCTCTTAGCACAAAGATTAGACAAGTAGAAACTCAATTGGTATTATTACTGCCAAGATCAATGAAGTAAAGGTACCTTAGATTCCGATTGCAGAAAGATGGGCTGGTCAGTTTAGAAAGGTCTTTGGTAGAAAATAAAAAATAAAATTCAGTTTTAAAATTGGATGCTTTTCCAGTTTTAATACAAGCAGAAAATTTGCAGCTGTGGTTGAGGCTGCTCAGTTGCGACCTGTCTCTGTGTTCTCCCACGATTTGTGTTCCTGCGTGTCAAAACAGTTCGTGTGTTCAGAACTGACTGCATTCTAATTGGGTTCTGCTGCTGGTAGGCAGAAGATTGCGAGCTGGGATGTGTTAAGTTTTATATCCCCCAAACTGCTCTTTGGTGACAGCCACAGAACTTAATGTTTCCTTTCCTGAGTATAAAATAGAACAATAACTGTCAATTTCTACAGTTAACATCTTTTTTTTTTTTTTTTGGTAATGCAGAGTGTTGCTATCAGTTTTGTTAGCACTGCCAATCATGTCATAAAAGCACTGATCTTTGGAGTTATTTATCATAAACACTGAAGGAGGAGGAGGAATGTGTTCCCTGGGCCATGTTTTGGAAGCATTACATTACATTGCAATATGTCAAGCATTTGTAGGAGGGAGGGATTTTTCAGTGTCTGATTATTTTAATAAAACTCTCTATTTAGGAAGTTGAAATTTATAGTATGAAACGTTTCTTTGGGAAGAGTGCTTGACTCTTCCTTCAGTCAATGGGGACACTCACTGTAACTCATACTCAGAAGCAGGGATCGTCTTATAGGCCATAAGATATTTATATAGTCCAGAAAGTACAGACATGATGCATTTATACTGTAAAGCTAGCTTTGAAAATGGCTGATGGATATTTCTGGAAATAATTTGAGATGGACACTGAAGTACACGTGTTGCTTGTGTAACCTAGGTGAATCGTACAAAAGAATGGAAAACCATCCCTTCTCATAAAATGAAACATCTGATTAAATAGAATGCAGGAGAAAATCCTGCCGAAATATCTGACATTTCTTTCCATGTTAGAGCTAGCTATTCTAAAATAGTCACCTTCAAGCTTCAGAAGGAGGTGAATCTGAATACAGCCCAAAACTTCAACCTTGTCTTTGTTACAAACTGAAATGTCTAACCAGAATCATACTTTGCTTAGAAAATAGGAGTATTAATTTTTAAGTCTGTTTAACTGTGCATAATTCTTTCCTCTGGGGCAAGTCAGATTGCAGTCATCCTTCAGGTCTTGTATTGGTCCTCCAGCTTTGTTCATGGAAGTGGTGGAATGGTAGTGCAGAACGTTCTGAATTTGGGCTGTACGCGTTACCTTTTTATCTGAGGGTGAGTCAATGAAATCTAGAAAACTAGAGTAATTCCCAGCCAACATCCTGTGCTGCATACAAGGCCAGATTAACGGTCTCCATCTCTCCACTCAAGAAGGAGGCAAGTTCTGTTTTGACATGAAACAGAACAGAGAACGTAGAGATATCCATACCTGGTCTGTTGTAGGGCTCAGATACCCAAACGATTGTCAGAAAGGATAACGGATAGCCCTAACCTGAATGGCATTAAGGGGAGAGCCTTTTTGCCTTCTCCAGGTTTACTCAGACCTACATTTAGCACACCTTTTCTGCCAAACTGAAGAATTGGACCTTCAGACACCAGTTCTGAAGGGCTTCTTCAAAGACTGCGTGCAGTATTTCCAAGGCGCTAACAAGATAAATAATTGGTACTGACAAACAAACAGGAACTGTCAAATAAGAACTGCTGGTGAGCACAACTCTGGAAATGTTTTACAGCCCTGCTGGTAGTTAATAAAGCCCTGACGGGCTATTATCATCAATTGTCTCTGACAGTTTGTACAGGCGCAAAGAAAACACTGTGACATTCCAGGTGACCTATTGTGCCGTTTGGAGGAAATGGGCATGAGAAAAGCAAATATGAAATATGTTCGTTTCCAGCATTGTATTTATATATAAACACTTCTCCACGTACTATACCCACACTGCCATCAGAGGGACCACAGTGGAGAGTGTTGCACAGGACCTGATTCAGGAAAGGTTCTTCGTTTAACTTGGAAATAGTCACAGGCCTGAAATAAAACAGATGGTTGGGAGTTTGCTGAGGCCAATACAAATATTTCCATTGTTTGTAAAATGCTTTGAAATTCGTTCTAGGCATTTTTCTCACCAGGAATGAACTTTAACATGCTTTCCTGAATTGATGCTCTGGGTATCTGGTGCCAGGTACATCGGGAAAGCTTCTGCACTGCAGAAGGCTTTCGTGAACAACTCTGCAAGGACAGGTTCATCTCCCTACTTCAGAGTTGAGTAGCTGCTTTAGAAAGAAAGATTTCTGTAGCTCACTTTCCATTGGTATTTTTGGTTCACTGTGAGCAATTTCAGACACAGTGTCTCTTGACCGTGGAGATTTAAAGCATTCTGTCTTAAAAACTTGGCAGTGAGTTGTTAAATCTTGTGTAGAAAACATAAAACAGTGCCTCCTGCATCTTATATATGCTTCTACTGGAAAAACAAATCATGGCATACCCTTACGTACATGCCCATAAGATTGAAAAAATTCCATGGGATTATTTGGGTGCTCATAATACCAGCACATGGATGATGATGGCAGTGGTGGAAAAAAGTACATACAAAACCTGGTAACACACTGATGAAGCATATGTGAATGCATTTTTAGAGGATCATTGAGTTGACGTTTGCAAAAGAAATTGTTTCTCATATGTGTAAAGCCAATGTACGAGATGGAAAAGCCTTTATGAAAAAAAAAAAAACAACACAAAACATCTTTTCTGTCTTTTAGTGTGAGTATAAATAGAAGTCTTTTATGAGAGGAATTTTAATGATGTTCTTCTCAATGTGAATTGTTTCCACTTTGATTTACTAAATGGTGACATGGGAATTGGACACATCTAATTAATGTTTTTTTTAAAATCATCAGCTTTGTTATCATGCAGTATTGTCTCTGTATTAATACTGTGCGAGCAAAGAGGTTTTGTTATGCTGCAGTACTTCTTCAATAATGTATGCACCCTTGTTTATGGAAAGATTGTCTAATTAATAAACCCTAGGGCTCCAATTTACAGTAAAGTCATTATTTATTTCTTTAATCCCTTTCACTGAAAAAAAAGATCAAGACAGATAAATTTTGTCATTTAAAGCTATTTACAAGAATTTCTTAGTAAGAACACATGTTTTTAGTCTTGTTTGTGAATCTTAATGTTTACCTGAAATGTTGCAATGAAAATAAGTTTTGTTTGTTTCTTTGAGGGATGATTTAGACTGCAGATTCCTTATCTGGATGACAACTGCAAAGCACCATTGATATAAACAGAACTGCAGCCCATACCATGACCTTCCTTACGCACTTTATTAAGCAGTAAGGCTAATTGATTACATTTAGATGTCACGCAGTATCTGGAGGAATGATTAACTGAGTAGATTTTGACAGTGGATGCTTTCAGACTGGATGTTGGCATTGGCTTTTTTTTTTTTTTTTTGCTGAAGCCTGGTAAAGCAATTCACAGGAATTTGTTATACCATTTATTTGCTGAAAGAGTATATCCCGTTATGTTTATGGGAGTAATTCAGATAACACCTGTCTTGCTATTTTGGCCACATCAGTACTGCCTACAACAATGATTTTACTCGTATGAGATTTTATATTGCAATGCAGAGCGTGTAGGAAGAGGTGTTGAGAAGCCTAATTACCCTCCATCCGTCGGGTAATGTTTTGAGAACATATGCTCTATTATCTCCTGATAGTGTAGGACTTATGTAGGGGATTGTTTGTTTGTTTGTTATTATTCCTTTTGAACCTACCCATCATGCAGTTAAGTCTGTGATAATACTACAAATACGTCTCATGTAAGCAAGATCTAGAACTTCGTCCACACTGTGCTGTTCCAGCTGAACAAAGTCGATGCTGTGTGATAGTAGAGCTCTGGTTCATAAGTTAAGCATAAAGCATTTACATCTAAGAAATAAGATAGAAAATGAAGAGTGTCTGAAACAACCAAACTGGAATAAAATTATAATACTGTTGATGCTGTTGGTCTAACTCTATGTCATTTTTTCTTTGGCAGCTGATGAAAACTGTGAATAAAATGTGCCCAAACATCACAAGAATTTACAATATTGGAAAAAGCCACCAAGGACTAAAACTGTACGCTGTTGAGATTTCTGACAACCCAGGAGAGCATGAAGTTGGTTAGGATTTAATCTAACTAATTCTGTTGAAGGGTGTTGGGCTTTGGTTTTTTGCTTTGGTTTTTGTTTTTTTTTTTTCCTCCTCATTCTATCTGCAGTAATTATCCCTGATGGAATTATATTCATGGCTGCAATGATTTCGAATGTATGTGGGAGGAACTTCAATGCTGAGTTTCTAAAATGAGAAGAGTAGGATGAGCACAAACAGAAGGCATTTTGAATGTAGGATCAAATTCTTCAATGATAATGAGTTTTATTCTTTGCAGTAATAAAGTAGAAGTGAGTCTTAGCGCTGGGGAATGGATTTCAGTGCTGAAATTTATGTAGCTTTGGACAAAGATTTGCTTTTTTATATGGGAGTGTATGTATTGCAAGCAAAGACAGGTCAAATCTCCCAGTATTCTTTCAGTGGTGAGTGTTGGGGATTCAATTTCCTATGATAATATAAACTCACAAGACTGATAATCATTAAGTCTGTAATCCCTCTGTGGATATGAATAAAGATCACTGCGTTGCTGTCATTGTCAGGCATTGGTGTAAATGTGCTCTGCCATACCTGTGAATACCCTGCTAAGTGCTCACCCATGCAAGGGAGGTGTTACCCAGGTGTGAACACCAGAATAATTTGTTTTGTGTCCTTGCCCACCCTTCAGTGCCTGAGATTGTGTGTCATGGGTCCATCTGCAAGCCAGAGGTTGTCCCTTTTGGATCTGTTCTACTTGGCGTTTGCAAGTCTTATTCCTTCAATGGACTTGGTCGTGTTGAACCTCATTGGGTTGACGTGGGCTGACTAAAAAGGCAGAGCCTTGTGTGTACCACCAAGGTGATGCCGTGACTCGGATTTGAACCGAGGTTGCTGCGGCCACAACGCAGAGTACTAACCACTATACGATCACGGCGTGCTACCGGGGCTCTGATGCATGAGCCTGTTATTTTAGAGTAACTACAGAAAGTAATTATTTGTTTCTTATATGTTTTCATTAATTATTTTTTCAGTTAAGGCATTTCTCCAACCCACACTAAGTGAAAAGCTGCTGCTTGACATCTGCAGACCCTTCACTTGCTGCTCTGACTGCATTTCTGTCCTATGTGATTGCCAGGTGAACCGGAATTTCGGTACATTGCAGGAGCTCATGGGAATGAAGTGCTTGGACGTGAGCTGATCCTTTTGTTAATGCAGTTCATGTGTCAGGAATACCTCGCTGGGAACCCACGCATTGTGCATCTCATCGAGGATACCAGAATCCACCTTCTTCCCTCAGTCAACCCAGATGGATACGACAAGGCATACAAGGCGGTAATGTTGAGGAATTATTTAGATCTGTTAGATTAATGAAGCAAGCTACTGTTGTCTTTTTTTTTTTTTTTTAATATATATGATATTTTGCGAGCAACTAAAAGAATAAAAATAAAAAATAAAAACAGAAGCATCAAAGCAAACATAAGCCATTGAAGCATCTTACCTGGGGAAAAATTTGTATCGGTCTTTATGTGATATTGGCTAATATGAGGATGCACGTGGAAAGGAGGTGCCCTAAGACTTCCACAACAAACAGTACTGAGGAGTAAATCAGTGAGAGCACCATCATGGAAAATGGAGAATTTGTGCAGCCTGTTTTGCCATGAGAAACCAAAGCACATGAAAATCTGTGTTCTCTTGTAGCTGAAATTTAATATAGCAACTAGCACCTTTAAAGAGCACACAGTGTGTCGGGCATCATGATATTTCAGTCTGGAATAAGACAGACAACGGGAAGGGAAAATTCATGGACTCTGTTCAGGTGCACTGGAAAATCTTCCTGGGCAGTCTGTAGCAGCAGACTAGAATACAAAAGCTGTGCTCACAGCCATTGAAGGGATATATGCCACCTCCACTGTAACCTAGGGAAAAATAGTCTTCAGCAGAAACCTTGAAAACAAACCAGAACATTTTGTCTGACCCCATGTATTTTGTCTTTGGCTTTACCTCAATCAACTCAAAATCAAAAAAATTAAAAACCAAGTTTTAATTTCTGTAATAGAACTAATTCATCCATTTCTGTGCATGGATCATCCCCAATTATTTTGCTGGGGATTACAGATTATCATATACTGAATGATCATTTCTCTTTTTTTTCTTTTTTTTTTCCCCTTCAATCTAAGGGCTCAGAATTAGGGGGCTGGTCCTTAGGTCGATGGACTCAGGATGGCATTGACATCAACAATAATTTCCCCGATTTAAACTCTTTGCTCTGGGAGTCTGAAGATCAGACGAAGAGCAAAAAGAAAGTTCCAAACCATCACATCCCCATTCCTGACTGGTACCTGTCTGAAAATGCCACCGTAAGTAACACTGGCTCTGGAGAGATGGGAAGATGAAGTTGGGGGCGGGTTGAAAGACTGAGCTTTATATTTTTCGTGGAAAATGCAGCTTACTGGTGAAGCTGCATACCTGCTCTAAGACAACTGTCTGGGCTTCCCTGGTCGTCAGTGGAAATAAAATTGCACCACAAATATGCAGTTGGGTCCCATGTTTTAGCAGCTGCCCTTGGAAAGGGAACAGCTTCCTGGAGTGCCAGCTTTTCCCTCGTCTATTGGGAGAGCCTGGAGGACTTGATACCTAAATTTGAGTCCCAGGCAGGTAAAGAAACAGAAACATAGCATAAGCCCATATCTGGACTCGTCTCTGAATAAGGCTGCTCCGCAGCTTTGCAGCATGGATGAGCTCTTTTATGAGGTATGCACCATGCAGATTTTTCCTGTTTTTTTCTTGATGTTCCTTGAAATAACATCACAGTGGCTTATGCTAGCCGTGTTAAAATTTAACTTATTTTTTGCATGGCATTTGAAATAACTATTTATAGTGGCCAAGCGTCCCCTGTTTTGCAGAGAAGGCACTTAACTGCAGCAGTTCTGTGGGCTTTAGAAATATTTCCCTGCTTAAAATCCCTTATTTCCCAAACTCATTCCAGCTGATGCCACTGGGCACAGCATTATGATCTGACAGCTTGCTGGTTCTAGATCATTCCTGCAGGATAAAGCAAAAATGTTAAGGTTTGTGTTAGCTTTTATGGGTTGTCAGTGGCCTCCAAAACGTGTCTGGCAGGCACTGTCATTAAAATGTTTTCTTCTTGGCCGCATTTCTTGTGCTGACTACTCACTTTGTGTGAAGCATCTTCCAGTCTGCCTCCAGAAGATTTCCTGATCTCACAGGCCACAACAAAACTGTTTCCTTCTTTCCTAGGTGGCAGTGGAGACGCGAGCAATCATTGCATGGATGGAAAAAATTCCTTTTGTGCTGGGGGGCAATCTGCAGGGAGGAGAGCTGGTGGTGGCGTACCCCTACGACATGGTGAGGTCCCTGTGGAAAACACAGGACTACACACCCACGCCAGATGACCACGTCTTTCGCTGGCTCGCCTACTCCTACGCCTCCACGCACCGGCTGATGACAGATGCGAGGAGGAGAGCTTGTCACACAGAGGACTTCCAGAAGGAGGACGGCACAGTTAATGGCGCCTCGTGGCACACTGTGGCTGGAAGTAGGTGTCTGAGGAAATTAGTAGAGTCACAGAACGGCTTGGGTTGGAATGGACCTTGAAGGTCACCTCGTTGCAACCTCCAAGTGGGCTGAGTGCCCCCCACTAGCACAGGCTACCCAAGACCAATCCATGGATGTGAGCACCTCCAGAGATGGGCATCCACTCTTCTCTGGGCAGCACTGCCAGGGCCTCGCCACCCTCTGAGTACAGAATTTCCTCCTACATTCCCATTCATTGTGCCATTATGCTGTTAAACATGATAATGACATCACTGCCTGGTATGCACTGCGGAAGTAAAGGTGATAAAGTGTGCTGGGAGAGCAATATTTCCTCCTCTGGAAATCCATTCATTGCCCATCATCAGGTAGTAGCAGATTGACAGGGGCTGCTTTGTCACTAATACCCAATGGCCATTCTGTTTTTTACCAGGATTTCCAGAAGAGCAGTGTGTTAATGTATAGATTCTCTACATTCAAGATGTTTTGCTGGGAGAACAACAACCCAGACCAAATCTCCTATATACCAGGGGAACCTGAGCTGCGTTGAACAGACCTGCTTGCCTGCTGCCATCTTCTTTTTAAGAGACCTGGACGTGCTCACACTGAAAATATGAATAGGCTCCGCAGGCATTTTTGCTGCCAGAATAAATTACAGAGCACATCACTCACGGTGTGCCCCAGCCTGTGTCACTGTCACTGAGCACAAAGGGGAAGCTGTGTCCTGTAGTGCAGTCAGAGCATCACTTTCGAGGGAAGCCCAATTAAAGACACATTATTATCAGCAATAGCTGCAGTTATCTCTACGGGTGCACACTTGAGCAGACTGATGAGGCGCTTGGCAGAATCATCACAGCTCTACTCAAAACCTTTATTTCCAGGTGCATCAGTTAGACAACGCTTTCTACAGAATTAAGAAGGAAGCAGCGTGCCTGAATGATAACAGGAGCCACTGCAGCCCTAATGGCAAACAGATGCAGGAAAGCATCTGTGCAGACCACGTTTTTATTGGAGCTGGCTCTTGTTTGTAACTCGCAGGTAGTTTCAGTGCATAAACGTTTCTCAGCTTTGGACTTTTTTTTTTACATTGGCCCATATGTGATTAACATTGGCCAGCCTTTGAAGGCCAGAGCCAAGAATTAACTTTTCAAATATTTTTTCAGGAGGTTAAAAAGTGGTGGGTGAGTTTCAGGGAGGGGGAAGAGGAAGATTGAACTGCTCAGGTCAGAAGGCCAGTGTCTAATGATAGGTTTGTATGCATTTCTCCAAATTCTTTTAAAAATATATAACTTGCCAACTTGACTGCTTAATTATATAATTTATGAGCTTAATTTTCCTAAGTGCTACAGAAACACAATTATGAATCAATAGAGAAAAGATGGCACTGGCCATGTCACTGACAGATATTGGTATTAAGTTACATTAAGTAACGGTGTGCAATGTGGATGCTGAATAATGTCTTGATTTCTTAGAAATGATTGCATATTGTATTTTGTTCATCTGATCTATTTTATTGCTTTATGATGTTTCTCATTATATTACATATCCTGCTTTATTCTATAATAATAAGACTTCCAATATTGTCTTTGAGAGAAATGCTTGAAATATTGCTTTTGCCTTTGTTCTTTACATCCCAGAGCCTAGGCTGAACCTCGGATGATGTGGTCTCCATTCAGCCTATGGGATGGTTTTAGACCTCATCTCTTCATCAAGAAATGGAATGAATTTTGTGATGTAGATGTGTACACACATAGAGAAAGACATGCATGTATGCACATGGGCATATTCTACAGCTGACAGTAACAAACAGCACCCTGTGTTTTCCAGATATGATTTCAGAATCGAACGCAAATTTCTCTCATACTTTTTCCATTCCATTCCCTCCGTATTCCCACGCTGACACAAGTGTAGATACATTGGTCACTAAACTTTCTGTTTATTTACCCTTTAGTTGAATGTATAACAGTTTCTGCATTCATTTTGGACTGCAATGAATGCAAGTTCTTTAGGCAAATTTACATATAACATTTCTGCGCTGGGTGTGCTGCTCAAAGGCAAAGAACAGATGAATTTTATTTTATTTCTAGTGTTTTCAAGGCTGGAATTGCCTGTTAATACACAGAGAGTTGCTCTTGGCAACGTTAAGCCATTTTCTAAAATACACATACTAAAACTGAGCAATTGCTATGTATTGCAAAACATTTCACAATAGATTAATCAGGATGTGATAGAATATGTGAGGGAAAAATAATTGTGGCTGTTTCTCAGATGGAAGGGAAGCGCATTTGTGCAGTGCAGCATATGCCACTGTCTGATATTCAGGCTTTCCCCACCCAGAAATGTGAAGAGCATAACATCTGCCTTACATAACCCTCCAACTCTGCACCCAGGAGGCTCTGAGGTCTCATTAAATATTTGACTACTGCTCTGTGGTAATTGGACAGGACTACAGTTTTTTTAGTTTGTAACTCTTTTCCATTAGAAGTGAATGCATTTCCTTATAATCTTTGCCATTGTGAAGTATAACACTTAGTGATCATGAATAAACATTTACTTAAATATTCTTTTATTGTAAAAGCAAGTGGACAGTAATGAAGGAAGCTCCTGTCACTCCTTTCTCTAATGCTCACAGGCCGTACCATGTTATCTGTGTGGTAGTGAAGAGCTAATAAATGGAATTTTCCAAAGGAAAATAGCTGCAGGAGTTGGAAGAGAAAGCTGAAAAATGGAAATAGTTGAGATCTGAATCTAAATACAGTCTTCCATAGCAGTCGAGGCCTTTGTAAAGGTCACAGCACTTTCTGTAATGCAGACAAGCTGCAGCTCCTCCCAGGCACTGATGTTCCTGGGTTTTGGTCAGGACAGATTTCTAATGGAAGTCCCTATCACAGAGTGATGACCACAGAATCACAGAATGGCTGGAAGGGACCTCAAGGATCATGAATCTCCAACCCCCTTCCACATGCAGGGCCACCAACCTCCACATTTAATACTAGACCAGGCTGCCCAGGGCCCCATCCAATCTGGTTCCTTCCATAGATGGGGCATCCACAGCCTCTCTGGGCAAATGATACAGATTCTATTCCTTTGCAAAGCCATAAGAGGAAACACAGAATAGATTCTTTCACTCATTACAAGCTTATATATCTGAAAACTAGATATATGTTTAAAACTGCATTGTTTCCGTTTTACTTCATTCTATTGTATTTTACTCCACTGTATTTTTTTACTCCCCATTGACAGGCATAAATGACTTCAGCTATCTGCACACCAACTGCTTTGAGCTGTCCATCTACGTGGGCTGTGACAAGTATCCCCACGAGAGCGAGTTGCCTGAGGAGTGGGAGAACAACCGGGAGTCCCTCATCGTTTTCATGGAGCAGGTATTCAAGAGCATCATAACTCCTGACCCACTTGTTGGCTTCCTTTTCTGCTGCTTTATCTGCGTGTTATGTCTGTCTCTCGTATTCAGTGTTGCTGGGATCCTGCCAGTATTTGTAAGCTGAATTCACATTGTATGAACCCAAAATAGGTATGCTTAATTCACGTGTGGAATTCGTGATTTGCTCCGTCTTTCTAATGACAGCACTGCTCCTTGCTAAGTAATGTCTATTTTTTTGCTCGTTCTCCCAACAGGTCCATCGGGGCATCAAGGGCATAGTGAAAGACATACATGGAAGGGGAATCCCAAATGCCATTATTTCAGTAGAAGGTGTTAACCATGACATTCGCACAGGTAATAAATGATGATAGTGTTGAGCAAATAACCTTCCATCTGCCCCTAATTAATTGCTTAAGTAAAGCTATGTTAAAAGAATTTTTATTCCTCCTTTTCTCATGAAAAGCTAATGCAAATTCAACCCAGAGTAACTGCAGCACTGACAAACAAGGCTGTCGTAGCAGTTTGCCAGGCAGTGTTCCTCTGGCTGTTAAGTAATGGGAATGTGTTGGAGACGTGAGCCTGAGCTGTGTCCAGAGGAGGAACAGCTGCTGCAGGGAAGGGGTTTCACACACTGCAGTCTTCTGCAAAGCATCACAGCTTTGGGAAAGAGATTTTGATGGGGCTCGGCCAAAACACTGCTTTGTATGGGTGAACGTCAGCTTGAGAATTAACTTTCAGTATGTATAGCTAAAAGTAAAAAATGCACAAATGTCTGTTAGCCTTGTTTGATCTACACCCAGATGTAGCTATTTGTGTTCAGAGTAAACTCCAGACCTATTTAATGGCCTGGCAAGTAGACATGGAACTAAATAAAGCATTGCCTTAAATAGACACTAGTGACTACAGGATTAATAATAATACCTGAAAACTGTTGTTGGCAGGTCAGGGGCTGGATGGTGTCCACCAGCTGTTGTGTTTGTGGGGTGTGATTGCTTATGACCCAGTGGCTGGGGCACTTGTGAGCTCTGACACTGGGAGAGGGGCATGGAGAGGAGATGGGTAAGCAAGACGCGATGGCAAGGGCTGGTTGCTGAGGTGCAAGATGTCACACTTCGGTGTGTTGGCTGAATCCAGGCTATGGAGTACCACAAAGATAAGAGACTTCCACCTCTTGAATCTTTTGTTGGAGACGGTAATAAATCTTGGAATATCTAACTTAGTTTACAAATAATTTTATTTCGGTGTTACTGTGTCTCTGTTGTAAAAGAGAACGTTGAATAACAGATACTTAATTAGGCAGTAATGACTCTTCCTTAAATATTTCACAATTGGACAAGTGGGAGATGATGGCAGGAACGAAAGTAATCACTTGGTTTTCTCTGTCTTGGAAGAGTGCCACAAACTGTAAGTTGCATTATTCTGCTAATGGAATTAATGTATTTCTTGGTTGAGACCAAACAAGTGCAAGAGGCTCCAGCTCTCCGTATGCTGGATTCCCACATGAAAGAAAAATCAGCAGTTTAAAGACAATGAACAAGCATACGGAAGAGAGTCCTGGTGGCATGGGGAGAAGTGCACAAGGTCCCAGAGCCCAGCTTGTACCACTTGAAAGCTCACAGTACTTGCATTAGGCTTGCTGCTGAGCTTTTGTGGCTTAAAGCCATCTCAGTGCAAGCAAAAGTAATTGCTTTATAATTTTAACTTATATTTTTAATGAGAAATGCTGACGTTGATACTGTGTTTGGGAATCACTTTTTAGATTGGAGCTACAGGACTTTATCTTGTTTTGTATTAGGCAGATAACAATGTACATGTTGCTGGAGACAAAAAGCTAAAGTGCCTCATATAGCATTAGAGAAAGAAGGCAGATTGTTGCTATTCTCCTTCCTTCTATACCTTTTAAAATGAAAAAAAATATATCCATTTAAACCTCTGAATTGTCTTGATATAACAATAGTCCATATGGAAGGAGAGTTATGGCCACCATCTTTATTCTTTTTGTTTCAAGCAACCTAGGCTGTAAGGTACCTGCTGTTTCTCTGGTGGTAGACTACCTTGTAGAGTAGGCAGAATTGCCTGCAAAGGTTTTCTAACACCATTGATTTTTTTTTTTGAGAAAATCTCTCGCCAACTGTGCACAGAAAGCACTTTTTTATTTTCTCTTGGAAGTACAATATGTCTTATGGGAAAAGGAGACTGGCGGCACTAAGCTGGTAATATTAATAGGCTATTTGGAATTATTGATTTTGAGAGTAAGAGCTTTATGGAAGATTATGCCATTTTCTCTTGATGCAGATGCAGTTATTGATTAACTGTGATTATATTTGATTTACAATCATTCTATGATTCTATATGGTGTTATGATTAGACGTGGACTATTTTCTATGAGATAACCTTTGGAAAGGAGTTCATCAATTGGGTGTAGGAATGCACTGGATGCCCTTATTCCCTGATGCTCCAAATGCAGTCAGTTTTCTGGGTTGTCTTAGAATCATGGAATCATTCTGGTTGAAAAAGACCACGAAGATCAAGTCCAACTAATCATCACCATGCCTACTAACCACGTCTCTGAATCACATCTTATCACTCCCACTAGCAGAGATCAGTGGAATTTCCACCACAGAGGGAAAGTAGTTTCCTAAATGCATCTGATTTACCATGGCCATTGTGTTTTAAATCAGACTTAGGTGGCATCTTTCTGAGTATCATAGAATCATAGAATGGCCTGGGTTGAAAAGGACCACAATGATCATCTAGTTTCAACCCCCATGCTATGTGCAGGGTTGCCAACCACCAGACCAGGCTGCCCAGTCCCTGGGAAGGGATTGCATTTTGTTTGCTACCAGCTGCATGCAGTAAACAATTAATACATGACTAAACCTGGAATATTTAGTGAAGGGTGAATCATTTTCTGCATTTTTGCACACTTTGGAAATCTCAAAGCAAGTCTTGACCAAGAAATATACAGATCTCTTCCAGTGAAGCATTTTGTACTGGAGCCTGTACCAGAGCTCAAAGACTTGTGTATTTCTGTGTGATTTTTTTTTTGCAATTAAGCGTAATTAATTTAATTTCACACAATGTTCAGAGAAAAAAAATTATGAATATTTTGGTAAACTTAATGTGCTTTCAGCAGACATTATGTAACCAAATTCAAAGATTTTGAAGTAGCATCTAGTTAGTATTTAATATCATTAGTCTCAGATAGGCATATTTCTAGTGTTAGAACTTTCCTTTTTTTTCTCCTTGCTGGCTGCCTTTCAGTGGAGAAGTTAGGTTTTAGTTATTATATGCATTGGGCATACAGCACTATCACTTGCTTTTCTGGGGACATTTTTTCAGGTAACAGAGTATTAGAATAATTTGTATAGGGTATTTAATAAAATTTGTTACATTTATGTTAATGACTTAATTTTAAAGTAAAACATAAATCATAGCATTAGAGAATCACTGAATCATTCATGTTGGAAAAGACCACTAAGAGTATCCAGTCCAACCATCAACCCATCACCACATGATCCTATCAAAGAATGAAATGCATCCTGCTCACAGCTTAATATTAGGTGTTGTAATGATTTCCCAGTGGTGTGTCAATGGGTAGATGTTTTCCTGGTGTGTGGCTGTGATAAACTGCTTATTAAATGTGTTGGAGAAATGTGGGTCAGCCGTGGGGTGAGGATGCAGCATCCCCAGGGATGTGATGGTGGACACCCCAGTGGGAACCCAATCCCCTTCTTGATCCCCTTTTCCCTTGAGGGGCATTACACAGCATGGCTGCAAGCTGAGCCCATAGGGAGCCACACTGGGAGCACAGGAACTCCCAGAGCTGAGGGGGCTCTGCACTCAAAGTGGGCCCTTAGGGAGAAATTCAAGCAATGTGGGCAGCTTTCAGTTTTGCCTTTTGGTTAGGATGCCAGCAGACCCTGTTCCTGTTCCTGAGGTCTAAGAAATAGGAAATCTGGAGCTTGGCTGCCACCTCACAACGGGTCACAGTGGCTGAAAGAAAAACCTGAGCAAGGTGCTAATACAAGATCTAACACGGGTGTGCTTGCACACAGTTTCACATTTGCAGTCAGCGGCTGCAATACCACAGTATAGTTCATATTTATGTTTTGCTAAGGCTTGCTATTTGCAATTTTTTACCATGAAATTAAATTACCTAAATTAAATTCATATTTCTTTAAACCAAGGCCAGCCAGTCTGATCTTTTCCCAAATATCATATTTTTACCCAAATGATCTTTAGCTTTTGCAACACTGCGTTGCAAGCAACCCAAGGCAAGTGGTAGTAAGGCTGTCAGCTGTCATTAGAGCTAAAAACAAGAACAAACAACCAAAAAACCCTCTCTGTACAAGAGATGCTGTGCTTCTATTTATATATAGAATTGCATGCTTGATTGAAACCTTTTTTTTTTTTTTTTTCCCCCATTGTTTTGAAAATGTTGGTGCCATGTTCTCCTGTAGGGCTGGCAGGAGAAGCACATTGTGCCATGGGGCAGCCTCATAACCATCCTCCCACCACGAGGCTGTCACCTTACCCATGTGCTGGCGAGTCTGCTTTCACATCAGTAACACTTCACTCAATTTTCCCTGGGGAATGATGTCTTTACCATGTGCTATTTTAACCCCTGTTTGCTTTTCCTCCCTGTGCGTTCACTTGAAAGCATTCTTTGTGTTCATTTTAAGGTGGTCCTTTCTGGAAATAAACTGCTCTTCTTGCAGTTGATTCTTCTGGCTTGGTTTTGCTGGAGACACTTCCTTCAGCCCTGTGTGTATTTTACTATCTAGTGGAATATCTGGTGGGAAGTAGGATTACTTTGTACTTAAGTTTACAGAAGGCTGAATAGGGAATAAAAGTTCAGGTGGATTTTTCCTTTCTATTGTCTTGCACATGGAAGCTTTGTTTGCATTTTTGTGTACAAACCCATCTAGTTACATCTGCACACAGCCAGGTCCAACACCACATGGCTATGTTGTATCTTTGAATCAGGAACATTTCTTCTTAAAGCATGAACACGTATTCAGAATAAAGAACATGTTTTCCCGCTATTTTTTGAGCAGTGGTTCACCACATAGGGTGGCACAGAATGGTTAGAATTGGAAAGGACCTTTAAAAGCCATCTGGTCCAACTTCCCTGCAATGATCAGAGACATCCACAGCTAAATTAGGTTGCGTAGGGCCCCATCCAGAGATGATCTCTTCCAGCTGTGAGGTTTCCTATTGGAGCTCCAGATGAAAGATTTTTAGGGAACACACAGCAAGGAGTGCATCCCACTCCCCTTGCCTCTTGGGCTGGGGAGCTTGCATATCTCGATTACCCTGAAATTCCTCTGTATTAAAGGACTGCTGGGTTTCTGTGATGGCCTCAAGAGTTTGGTTGTTAGCTACAAGGTCTGGATGGCTGTGAAGGACACGTGCAGAATTGCCAGTCCAGCATCTCATCTCTACTTGTGTCAGTTGAAAAGCATCCTCCAGCTCATGTTGGGTACCAGCCCGTGCTGCATGCCACCCCACGTTGGGTACCAGTATGCACTGCAGGAGAAAGGAGCCTTGTCTTAAAAGCATCTCTTTTCCACACAGGAGCTGATGGGGACTACTGGCGCCTTCTCAACCCAGGGGAATACATGGTCAGTGTGAAAGCAGAAGGCTACACCACCGCCACCAAGAACTGCGAGGTGGGCTACGACATGGGAGCTACCCGCTGCGACTTCACCATCTCCAAAACCAACATGGCAAGGATCAAGGAAATCATGAGGAAATTTGGAAAGCAGCCCATCAGCCTGTCCCTGCGGCGGCTCCGGCAGCGGGCTCGGCAGTGGAGGCAGCGCAGATAGAGCCCAGTTCTGCCAACATCAGCCCAGCTGTAGCACTAGTGAGAGTTGCATAGCCCAACCCTTCCTACGCATTTCCCTGTCTGAGGCCTTTCTGTTAGTGGAGCTGGATGTGGGTTTGTCAGTGTGGCAAAAAACTGGAAGCAAAGATTGGTTTCAAGCTGAAGTGAAATAAGCCCTGGTGTGTGTGTGGGGGGAGGCAGGTGGGAAGAATGAAAAGATGTTTTGAGTTAAAATGAAATGTTTTTGGTGCTTTTTTGTTTTTGTTTTTTCGCCTGTGGATTATTTAATCCTATGTAAATCTGTTTTCTTTCAAAATAGCAAAGGAAGAAAAAAAGATACTTGTAAATGAGAAATACTTTTGACTGAAAAAAAAAAAAAGATGTTTTTAAAGTATAAAATTGATATATTTTTGCAATTCAAAAAAGTTATGACAATCTTTAAATTTTATTCTCGTATGGGAGAAAAGCTGAGAGGGCACAGCTTCCGCTGAACATCATTAAAATGTGTCCAAATTTTGGTCTCCCTTTTCCTGTAAATCCACATTTTGATGAGCATCGTAATCTCTGGGGAAAAAATATCCTGAAGCGAATAACCCATCTCAGCTTTTCTGTTTTGGTTTTCAAGAATGCCTGGTGACTCCAGAACTTCATGCCCAGCGTTTTCTGTTTTCAAGGCTGTTTTTACTCTGAACTACACGTAACAAAAAGGGCGCTGGGTAAGGACTGCTGCAGCCACAGCACCTCCTCTCTGACGCAGGAAAAAGACTTGAAATGAAGCTTTCCTTGTGGATGCAGGCTTGGGCATGGGCAAAATCCACTGACAGCATCTTTCTTCTTGATTCTGGCCTGCCTATAAGCACCTTTGTGCTCACGCACACCTCACATCGCTGTCTTCCACAGCGTGGCAGGGACTCACCTTCCTCCACATGGTCTGTTTGTCTTGCCACTACAGCTGCTGCTTTCCTGGCCTCGTCGCTCTGAGAGCTGGACTTGTGCTTTATTATTGGCTTTTAAGTAACAAAGTTGTACAGCA
This sequence comes from Chrysolophus pictus, assembly GCA_037305975.1. Taxonomy (NCBI): domain Eukaryota; kingdom Metazoa; phylum Chordata; class Aves; order Galliformes; family Phasianidae; genus Chrysolophus; species Chrysolophus pictus. The sequence continues at coordinate 3,783,440 of CM074581.1, forward strand.
GAATGGGTTTGAGGTTTGGGAAAGATGCAGATTGGATCTGGGAAAGAATGAACTAAGTAAACACTGGTCAAGCCGTCAGCTGGTGGAAATCAACTTTGCTCTGTGAGATTCAAAGCCGTGACCTTGGTTGTACCAAAAGAAGGGCCAGCTGTACCTTTTTAGCCAGTCAGAAGTCTGTGGATAAATAAACATCTCTAGCATGCATGGTAGTGAGGCTGCAGTGTACGCTTCCACATAGAGTTTTATTTAGAACCTTCTAATTGCCGTTACAGTGCTTGCCTATACTGATGTGATTCTTGGAAAAGATGTTCACCCAACCCTTATTCCAGACCGAGGAGGAATAAACTGTGAGTAGAAAACTTACTGTAAGAATATTACGTGCCATCTGTACTACATCTATTTTTATTTTCTCAGCAAAGAATCTTGAAAACACAAAAGGCAAAATATGGCAGAGTGAATAATATAATCATGAACTCTTACATAATAAATAGCCCTGTTCTTAAATTTCTTAGACAATTCTAGCCTATCCTTGTTCTGCAAATACCATTAAATAACAGCAATCTGTGTGACAGCGAGGGAACAAAGGAAATAGCAGAGTGCAGACATAATTCTCTTCAGCTAAAATTATGGAACTCCAGCTCCATTGTCAGCACTGTTTAAACTAAATCATAGACTCAGACAAATAATCTAATCACTGCATTACCATTTTGAATTGTATTTTACTTATACCAGTCTATTTACCACCTTTGCAACATTCTGTAGTCCATTCATTTGTTTTGAACAGCAAATGTAATGGCACAGTTGTCAGCAGCTGAGATGTCATTCTTTTCTTGGGCAGTGATGAGAAATATTTTAGGAATATTGGAGTAGTGACAGCATATCAGTACTCCTGCTAATTTGGCTCATTTGTTGGCATGCATAGGTTTTGCCACCACCACTGTGTTGTGATCTGATGAAGGTCTTTAGGTTGGTTCTCTGTGGAGTCCTATGAAGTCCCAGCCATCTTGCTGGGGGTAGAGGTCTGAACAGTCATACAGGGAGCGGAGCAGCCACATTTGAATCACTGATAGCTGGACTGAAGATGGAAACCAGTAGATGGACAGTTGTAGTCCTGGCAGCTCAGTTCTTTCTACTTTGAAATGATGTACTTTACAAACCCAAAGGTCCTCATGCTCTGTTCTCAGGTTATCTCAACCACCAGGTATTTTTATTCAAGGAGCGGATCTGATGAGAAATTCGTTGAGCTTAAATAAATGGCTCCTGATTGCTAAGACCTCAGTACCACCAACTGCTGAAGATGGTGGCCTTGGTGCTCTGTGCTGGAGGCAGCCATGCTCACACGTACCGAGTGCAGCAGCACTATGATTAAGGCAGGTGACCTCACCCTACTTTGGCCCAGGCGTTACTCAGTAAATGGCCTGAAAGCCATCGAGTGCACTCATCAGTGCAAGTTTTTTTTTTAATTTTTCAGCACTTTTAGACCAAACATTCCAGTTCAAAAGGAGTAACTTTAGATGTGTGAACAACTCATGCTGAGACAAGATGCTTATGCCTGCCCTAAATACAATAATACCAGAATGAAGTGTGCCCTAGTTATTGCTATAGTTATGCACTTGAGAACTATTCACTTAAAAATACGTGGCACTGCTATTTAATCTCTGTGTAGATCCAGCAACAAACCAATAAAGGCAGTATTTTACAGTTGTCTATCTTTTCCATGTCTTTAGAACAGCTATTTTTTTTTCTAAACTCTTTGGTTTTTATCTCCTTTGCTTTTACTGTTGCAGGATAAAAAAAATGCAATGCTGTAGAAACAACAGGAAATAAAACTGGAGGATAGATACACTCCTTTTATAATTACAGATCCGTTTTAACAGATACTTGTTATGAGGACTTTGCCAAGCTTTGATCATTCCTTTGATCATCTCCCCCTTATCAAGGGGAAAAGAAATATCTCTTCAAGTAATAAGAAATTCAACATCACCCACACAGTAAATGTTGAACAAATAAAAGGTTAAAACAGGACATATTCTGTTCTCCTTGATAATACCAGCCATCAGTCATCTGCTCCCATACGGAGCCCCTGCAATCACAAAATGCAGCATGAGCCCACTGCCTTGAGTAACTGCTGTGCCATCCAGTTACTCATTTGTTAATCTCTGTAATGATCGTGATTTCTATCACCCTGTGCCTGTTTTTCTCATCCATCTTAGTTACTACAAGTACGCAAACCTCTGGAAGACAAAGCTCATTATCTGCAAATCAGTTTGGGAATGCTGAAGCCAATAATACTGTAGCTTCTAAAACTATATCTACTTACACGTGTTGGGATGGATGTACTGAATCGTGGTAATCTCTAACTCAAATTTAATCAGAAAACTGTTAGGATTATCCGATCGTGCCTTTGAGTGTGAGGTTGAACTCTGTGTGGATAAAAGACGCTGATAAAAAATGAACGCAAACAAAGTTATTGATGATGCTGGGGAAGAAATGCAGTTTTTCATGGGCTGTTTTATGCCTGCTGTGTGTTTTCAGTTTCCTCTCACTTTCTTTCCCCTCCTTGATCCATGTATAGTTGTTTTCCCTCTGACTTCAGCTCATTATTTTTCGCTCTACCTTCAGCTCATATTTTCAGTGAATCTGGGACATCTTACCGAAGTACGGATTTTAGCTGTCAGTAACAGAGTTACACAACCAGATTTATTTTCCTCTCATCATCCTGCAGTGGGTGCTTGACCTTTCTGAGAAACAACTGAACAAAGGCCGGTTAACTTGGAGTGGAGTACAAGTGGTTCCACACCAATACCTTTCCTTAATTAAACCTTTAAGATTGGCATATAAATGCCTGAGTTTGGAGGGAGAAGTGACTCTCTGTCGTTTACTTTTGTAATGGTCTCCACATGAATTCACCCACCAGCCAGGTGTGAAGAAGTATACAAGCTAGTGCCAATAGCATAGGTTGGGGCAGCATCATCTCTTGTGGCTGTACATTTTTGGGCCGGACAGGCAGCTACGTGTACACCTCTAGCTGTTCAACAGCAGTGCAGAGAAGCCCTATTTCTTAATAAGAAGATATGACTCACATCTTTTTCCTTTCTCACTGTTGCACACGTGGAGAGGGGGGAAGTGATTTTTAGGGTTGATTCCACCAATAATCTTAAGTGCCACTTTTACATATGCTGATCGTTCAGTCCTCTTCAGTAATAGGTGTACTAGTCTTTAATGCAAGGAATGATTTTTTTTTAAGCTTCAGGTGATTAACTTGTAGATGGTGAAGATCTTTATTCCAGCATTTCCTCAATTTTCCAAGTTTAAATCAGAAGTGTATGCATAGACTAACGTACTTACTCATCTTTAATTTCTTTCTAAAGGTCATTTAGCTTGAGATGACATTTTTGTATTTTACTGTGACACTTTAATAAGATTTTTGAGCCGCAAAATTTACAGTGAGTGAAGCCATCATGGTGAATGTGCCTGGAACAGCAAGTCACTAAATAACCATTCCCTGCCATCCCTATCTCTGTACAGTTTGTATTGCCAGTTTACATCTAGTTGGGACTTGCAAACTGAGCACATTCATATTCAGATTTCTAGGACAACTTGTTCATGAGTTTTTGCGGTAGCTCCTCTGTCCTCTTAACCCATGAAATTATGGATTTTTTTTCCTTCCCTGTGGGGATTTGGGTTACTGCTTCACATTACATTTTTAAATGGTGCACTCCCAATGACTCCATGCTCCTTGCTCATCAGGCAGCAAAAGGACAGGTTTATGCTTTTCATGAATTCAGAGAGGCTGAGCTCCTTGGATGACATTTGACATATCATTTTAACTCACTGTTAGCTGAAAAGAACATATTTATTGATAAATACACCAAGAACAGAACTTTAGAATGCTTATGAAATGGACATAAAGATGCTTGATATATCTGTGTTTCCGTGCTATTGCCTTTTCAGCCTCACAAGCTCCATTAATTACATGACACAGAGGGCCAGGCTCAGGGAGGTTACATCCATCCTTGCCTTTCCTCTGCCTGGTGGTTTGCACAAGCTGGATCAAACAGCATCCCACACAGCTTTACACTCAGTTCACTTTGCTTGGCTCTCTACTAAATGATCCTCAGAGACCTTCCAAGCACTCACCCACCCCCACCAGCCAGGCTCACGCACAGTGCTCTCAAAGTATGGCAGAATACAGCAAAGAAGCATTGCACCTTTTTTTCCCATTGCCTACATCTTTAGCCTAATTCTATTCCAGGACAAGACAATGAATATTTAGTGAGATTAATTTTTCTGGTTGTATACATACATACATGCACGTAAAGAAAATCTGGAGAGTTGATAAACAGCGAGCATTAAAAAAACGTGATGAAGTGATAGCTCAAGGTCAGGAAAAAAAAAAAGGTATGGAAAAGAACGTATCCAGACCTGAAGTTATACAGTTTGCTGCTTCAAGCATGGCAGCATGGTATGTGCCCAGGCAGTGGGAGTCCAATGTGGACTCCCTTGTGATAGCATCTCAATCTAAAAATGACACATATAGAATAGGCTCTTCCTGGAGAATGAGATTAAAGACAAAACAAAAACAAATAAACAAACAAACAAACAAAAACTTTTCTGCACAAGAAACAAAACAAGCAAAAGACTTCCTCTGCATATTTACCAATATACACCAAAACATGGTTATGGAAAGAAAGCTTTCTCTCTTAATTTCAGTTTATTTCCATTCCAGATCTCTGGGATTTCTCTATTCTGAAATACTGGTGCTTTTTAGAGCTAACATTTAGCAAATATTCACTCTCGTTATCATATTCAGTTATATCAATCATCCGATATTTTTTTTAATCATTAACTCTTACTTAATTTGCAGCAGCTGCTTTCCAGAATTCAATATACCACTTATGTCAACACCACAATCACTCTCATTAACTCAGCACTACCCCAAGAGCAACAGAAAAGAGCACTCGGGATAAACCACCAGTTAAAGATCTAACAAAATCCAGCCAGCCTTATTGGCAGCGAGCAAATATATGAAAAATGGAATTACTTTTCATGCTTTAGGTGTGACAGAAATTCAATACCTAGGTTAATAAGGATCAATGACAGCAGAATCTCACTTGAATAGACCAGAGGGATTTAAATTTGAGATCTATTTCTTACCACAAAGACCTGGATCTGATTACATGGCTTCAGGTGTTGTTGGTTTTTGTTAACGTAAAGGGCTTTAAAATCACATTCTTATTTATTACAGTGCTCTGAGACCTCTAATTAGCAGGTGAATGGAGTCATTACTCTGGTTGTCTCCATGCTGCAGCTTTAAGGCAGCTCCCTTCAAGTGGCTTCAAAGGTGGATCAGGCCCTTAGAAGCAGAACTGATAGATTTACAGTATAATCTGGAAAGAGGTGGAAATGGGAAAACAGCCTGCATGCCCATATTTATCTTGTATCTGCCCAAATGCAAAAGCTTGTTTTCACATGTTTGGCAATTAACAACATCTAGAGCTGCTCTAATAAACGTAATGCTTCCTGGCAATGTTTTGGTACCCCTCTGCTTGCACCAAAGGAACAAGGTCATTGAGTCAACAGCTCCAACAGAAACTGTAAGCTATGGCGCTTTAAATCTTAAAACATGCTGATTGAATGTTAAATCTTGAGGTATTCTTGTGTTTTACTAAAATTTTGCAGCAATATTTCATTGCACGCTTCATGCCATTTTTGCCCTAAAATGTCACCAGGGAGAAATTTAACAAATCTGAGTCACTTACAGTGTACAGATGCATGTACTGATGGTACTGTATTGCCAATAACTGTGCAACTTTCAGCATTAGGTAATGTGCAGAACATACATACATGACTTGGAGGAAATCCAGCAGTGTAAAATCAGTTTCTCACTAATGAAAGTGTTCATAACTTCAATTGATGAATTTTCACCTCGGCTTTGGAAGCAATCTATCATTCCTAGAGCAGTATGGGCCTCCTGAGAGTGCTTTTCAGATTATCATGCTCCTCAGATGTATTATTAATTGTTTGACTGTTGGATGATTTGTTGTTAGACTGAAATTCAAATGTAATAGGCAGTTCAGGATGGGGGAGTGTCACTTGGCTGTTCCTTGTGGGCTCACTGGCACTAACTCTGGAGACAATGAAGAACAAGTTCCCAATTTCTGAAAATGTCTCAGTAATGCTGAATGAGAAGAGATGCTTCTTCTCACCATTTTGTCCATACAAGTTTTCTCTAAAATGATTCCTGCTCTGACTTTTCATATAGTCTGCTTTTGACATTCATTGAGATGTCCAACAAAGAACAGAAGCAGAGGTGGCTTTTCAAGATTTCCAACCAGAGAACTTAGAAGCAGACATTTCTCTCTAAAGACTGACAAATATAATTGTTGAAATAACAGAAAATGACTGAATTTGGGGATCCAGTAGGAGGGAAGAGGAGATGCAGGAATAGAGCTGGCAGAAGGTCAGGTTAGGAAGCTGGATGGCCAGGAAAGAATTCTATCAGCAAGGGAATGATTGGACATGAACTTCATGTTTGGTGCGAAAAAGGAAATGGTGCTATAACCTTCTGATGGCAGCAAGATGGACAGTCATGAAACTCAATGAAATAAGCCAAACCAGGTCTCCATTCACCTCCCATTGAGCTGAATGCTTGGCCCATGCCAGGCACAGGCACAGATCTAAATTACCGCTGTCCTTCAATTGAGAATCTGGGGAGATCAGTTTCTAGAAGTTATAAAAGTAGCATAAACTGCTGAAATAATTCATTCTAAATTTAAAGTAAAACAAACGTATAACATTAAGGGGAAAAGATTAAGCCTTGATGTGGGAGAAGAAGCAAATAAGGTTATTAGGAACAGCAGAGTAGAAATGCATTTTTTATGACCCATGATAATACTGGTATGTGTATTTATGTGCTGTTGTGTGGGTATGTAGCATACACTTCATATGCTTACTTGCAGTAGACAGAAAAAATTACGAGGACAAGCAGCCCTCAGGGGGCATCAATGCTACAGAGCTGCCAATTGCTTGACGTTAGGAAAGCCAAACTGTACAGATGTAGCCTTATTATAGTAACAATCAGAGCAGAGTGTGGGAGTCTGTAGTATTTATCAGCTTTCCTGATTATGTCTCATTGAATTTGTTTCAGTGATCAAGCTTTAGCCTAACAACTGAAGATGTAAATTAATGGTTTCACCATCGTTCCCAGTTTTTAAAATGGGAAAAAGCTGCTGAAGAAAACCCCAAGGTCTCCTGTGAGTTCTGCATTTCAAAATGCTATCTTGAAATATTTAGTATCTTGGCTAGGCTTTTAATTTAGTCAGGTTATAAGGAGGCCTTGGAGTAGCAACAAGAACAAATACGGGTTAAAGCCATCCCAAATCTACTGGCATCAAGATAAAATTGCCCAGATGCTTTTTCCTGCATTTACTTCCTTATCATGTCTCCTGGTCATGGCTCATGAAGAGGTTTTGGTTTTATCTGCCCCCCAGTGCAAAATATGTTGATTTTCTGCACTATAAGAACTTGTGACCCAACACTGCTTGAATATCTGTGAAAGGTTCCACATGTGGGTACTCCTGTAAACACACTACTAAGAAATAGCATATAACTTGGGTTCTGGTGAAATGTTGCCAACACACATAGGTGTGCTGGAGATCTCCCCGAACAACCTCAGGTGTTTTGTTTTGGTTTGTTGTTGTTGTTCAAAGAAATTTCTAGACTTAGGAGCTGTAAAGGAAAGCCCCAGATCACATGTCTGCAAGCTGGAGAAACCATGGCCGAATACCACTGTCCTCAATTAGGTTTTCCCTGTAATTTCATCATTTTTAAGCTGAACTCATGACTTTGCGTGAGCCAGAATAAAAATCTGAAGACATTGGCTCAATACTGTTGTGAGGATAGTTTGCTTTTCACTTATTACTTCATAGAATCATAGAATGGCTTGGGTTGGAAGGGTCCCCAAGGATCAAGTTCCAACCTTCCGGCCACAGGCAGGGCCACCAACTTCCAGAGACTTCCTAAGACTGCTGCTTCTTACAGGAGTTGTATGTTTATCATTAATTCTGTACCTGGGAGATCAATTTAATGACCTCTTTATTAACCCTCAGTCCCCTTCTCCTTTGCCTCTTCCTCCCTCTCTAAGCTGCAACCCCAATACCTTAAGCAACAAGCATAGGTGGGCCCATAATCTGGGTCACTGCTGAAAATTGCTGCATTTAAGTGAAAGAAGGTTTTGTAAAGTTGTATTGCTGCAAGAGGGAGAAAAGAACAGCTGCAGAGTCCCAACAGAGGCAGGTGGCACTGTAAGGGAACGTGGATAACTGGCACATCCAGTATTGTACATCATACATTTATGAGTTGTAGAGAAAACTCCCTAAAATTCAGCAGTACCTGCCTCCATCAGCCAGTCCTTATTGATTTGTAATGGTGTAAATGACAGCAAGAGAAACAGCGTAAGGGACACACGCATCAAGGGAAAGGAAAGACAAGAAAAAGCCTGAAAGGAGCACACTGGCAGCATGCTTATGCAAAACATGAAAAGAGCACAGAAGAGCAGTGATGCAGTGGCACAGCATCACTGTAGTGAGATCACCATCCCTGGAGGTGTTCCAGAATAGTGGGGATGTGGCACTGAGAGTTGTGGGCAGTGGTGGGTTGGGGTTGGATTTGGTGATCTGATTTCCAACCTTGATGATTCTGTGATACTAAGTATCAGAAGGTATCTGAGGTTGTCATCTTCATCTTATTGCTCCAAGGCAGGAGCAGCACTTACACATCTACTCACTGTGTCTGGGCAAGCAAGAAGTTTAAAGCAATTACATCCAGTGACATTAACAGCTGCCCAGAAGCTCTCTTGTTTTATGCACAGTTGGACCAGAAAGCTGACAAACACAGTGTGGAAGGACAACCAAGTTCAGGCTCTACATACGCAGAGGGCAGCACGCATGCAGTTACGATCAGGAAAACTCAGATAGTCCACTGGAACTCAGTGGGCACCAAGTGAAGTGCTAGATATAGGCAAACCAGTTTGAAAGGTGCCCCATTACATTTCAGAGCCTGAGTGTGTGCTGTAAGCAGCACTGCTTGTGCCCCTCAGTCCAAAATATCTGAAATGTATTACTTTGGTGACTCAACAGCTCCATAAAGCTGTGAACTAGCAAGGGACCGTTTATAAAGAGCAAACAGGGCTCAATTCAATTAGCTGCTCACAACAGAGTTTGAACAGCTCTGCATACGCAGCCAACACAGATAATTTTAATGTGAAAATTGTAGCAAACACACAATCATTTTAATAGGATGATTAAGAGCTGCGGGCTCCTGGGGAAAGCACTTCAGCAATGCGTGCACCTGCATCTATTAAAAGAAGCAAAACATACAGGCTAATAAGCAATATCTCATCAGCCCGTGGGCATGTTGTAGCATGGGGCAGGTAAAGCTGAGATGGAAGAGGAAACTCAGAATAAGGACCGTTTACTGAAAGCCTTGAGCTTAAAGCAAAGATTACCAGGGTGCTGATCTCAGGTGTGCTGAGGGTGGTTGGTGCAAGGAGCACGAGCCTGGAAGCCATGTGGGCTATGTTGAATGCTCACCTCCTCCAGGAACTCCTCATCAACTGTGGGGATTTTGGAACACGCAGGTAAATTGGGGTACAGACTGTAACACTGGAAAGGCAAAGGCAGCATCTTCAAAGTCCCACCAACTCAACCTCACGGCTCACTTCTATCATAGGTAAGAATATGGAAAAAGTCAGGGCAACTTGGCCAAAAACAAGAGGAATAAGCAACCTAAAGTAATCAGAAATTCCTCCGAGATGACTCTCTCACTGCCTAAATATATTCAGTATTGGCTGGCAGCAGTATTTGCCTGTTTCTATTGACACAGGAGAAGTGAAAATAATTATACTTTTAAAATATTGATATTTTTATACAAATAATAGAGTAATTTTTAGCAGATAATAGATTTTATTGCCTTTTTTGTACCTTCTAGAGGAATACATTTGTAAAACACATACATATTTATAGGCAATATAAATATCTAAGCGTATATATATGAAAAATGCATAGATATTTTTCCCTGCCTCTTCTATCTTTTGCATTGCAATGGAGAAATGCAGCATGACTGAAAATATCTTTGGACAAATACACCCTGGCTCTACAGAACAGTGTCAGACTTTGCTGGTTCCAGAATTATAACAATTTGAGCAAAACAATGAAAATTATTAACTGTGCTTATCCACACCCAGTAATTCATAGCTGGACATAGGCAGCTGGCTTGTGCTTCCTCCAACAGTTCATGAGACCTGGTCTGCAACTTCTGCTGACAAAACACACACGCTGCAGTCATGCCTTGCTTTCTGTTCTCCTAGAAAACCCCTCCTTTGCCCTGCCCAGATCATCTCCCCTTTCAGGCTCTACTGCAGATGTGGAAAACCAGGGTGACCTGGTTCTTTGCATTGCACTCATCCAGATTTTATTTTATTTTATGATGATACTCAGTCACCTGCCTGGAAGCAAGCCCCAAAATACTATTTTTGTTGGCTTTTAGTGTTACATTTCATTTCCCCACTGAGCTAGAGGGCACCTCCTATCTAGGGTACAATGCAAATGCTAAGTGGCAAATTGCCACGCTATGGCTATCAAGCACAAGGTGACGTTTTATGTGGTTACTAATGGTGAGCATTAAATCCAACATATCATATCTTGGTAGCAAAATTGTAAAAATGGCCTGAAAGGTGATGGCCTGGCCCTGCAGTGCACAGCAACTGACGATGTCACGTGTCAGCCAAAGAAGGCTGATATGTCCCTCCTACACAGGATGCATGCTCTTGAATTCCTGAGCACTGCTTCCTTAGGAGGAGCATCTACCTGCTGCTAAATACACTATTATTTAGAGAACTGTCTCAGTTCAGCATCATTTACATTTTCTTTTGGATGCAGCTACCATCTGCTGCTCTGTTTCCTTTTCCTTTCTATCTTGGAACATAATTACCATACTCCTAAGCATTTCTTCTCTTGTTCCTTTATACTACAAGCTTTGCTTTAGTTGGTTTTGGTCTTTGGCTTGCTTAAAATCCACAATTGTTAGGAGACATTTAATGGTGCTGCACAAATATTTCTGAAATGGCTTAAACAAGGACTGATGAAGCACAGAAAGCAATCTTTGTATCAGAAAAATGGAAGGCTGTTGACTCTCATGGTATCCTTTCCCACTGAATCCACACTGCGCAGGAGGATCCTTTTCTAGCAAAACACCATTCAAGGATGATTGTGATAATTGTTAACATTTTAACCAGCTGTTTTACATAATTACTACTCTGACCTCCAGAATATCGTGGAATTTTCAGCATCTGAAATTGCTGACAATCAACACCAGCATGAGAGCTGTGCTTTGCTCAGAGCAGTGACCAACTCAATTTGGGCAAAACGTGGAGAAAGGGGAGAATCAGCAGCAGCTCAGTCCTGGGACTGTGGCATGTGGTGTTGGCAGGAGTCTTGTTCCCATGCCCATAAAGAGGTGGGGTCACCATCCTTGGGAGTGTTCCAGACCCATGGGGATGTGGCACTGGGAGACATGGAGGCATGGTGAGGGTGGGCTGGGGTTGGCCTTGGAGATCCTAGAGGTCTTTTCCAAGAACTAAGGTGGCCTAACAGAACTCATCCAAATTCAGGGATACTTATCTCTCTTTCCCAAGCTGGCTTAAAAATAACACTGAAAATACTGCAGTCTACCAGGGATTCAACTAACAGTTTACGCATATCATTAATGTTGTATGTCATGTATATATTATTTATGAAATAACATCTTAGGCTTACTACTGTAGAGTGTTGAGAGACAAAAAAAAGCTAAGATTTTAACTAAATTTTTGGTAAGCAAAGTTTTGAAAATATGTGTTGTTGAATTTTATTTTTTTTCCCTATTTCATCATCTCCTGAAGTCTTTTCAAAAAATATCATATGACACTTGCTCTTGATTTATCAGCAGCTTGGAAACAATGCAACCAAATTGTGCCAACGTGCATAAAATATCCTATTGTGCAAGTGTTTATCCACTTCAAGGGTGTTTTGCAGGAGAAAAGAACTGGGGAACTTTCTTCTTTTCTCTGAAAGTTTCCTTCATATTTTTAGTGTCTCGTAAATAGAGCTTTAACTCTTCAAATTCTCATCTGTTAAAGTGTTTCCTGCCACAACTGCACATGCATAATACAAATCGAGATCTATAGCGTTTGCATCAATGTTTGCAGCAGAGATATTACAGAGATTAATGTAATAGTGGGAATCATAAAATTGAAATTGTCTGGAGAGGATAGATTTGTGGAACAGCCATGGCTGGGGTTATCATGTGCTGGTGCTGGATTTGTTTTAACTGAGCCCACCTGAGGGCAGGAGCCCCAAATGCCCAATTTGCTACAACATTTTCTTTACCAATTATTTTCTTTGCTTGTCTCCAAATTGTGGCAGCTGGAAATGATTCTGTTAGCATACACATGGCAGATTAGCCATCAGCCAGATTGTAAATCTGGTGTTTATGGGCAAAGAGGGAATTCGATAGCCCAGTTTCTTTAGATCCAAGACTTCTTTTGGTGGAATGCTTCAACCATTAGGTTGCTTCAGATTCTGTCATCTGCTGTCCCATTTTACTTTAAGTTCTTCCTTACAGTCCTATGAGAATTTCAGCTGTTTGGGATTATTCATGCTCACAACAGAAGTATAACAAAAGACAAAAAAAAAAAAGTGCTGGGCTTGTACAGCAGCACTTCAGATATTATACATAAGTTTTGCTTGAAACTCTTCTAGCAAATTTATTGGAAGACATTCCAACATCAGGTCGTACCACTTACATAGGTATCATACTGCTTCCAACATGAGGTTTCTGAACTACCTTGTGGAAATGCAGATCTCTATTGACTGGAAGTGCAATCCTAGGCACTAGGCATGACAAGTTGCCACTGGCAGAGAGGCAAAGCTTGCTGCTGAAAAATAGCCTACAACATAGATTCTCTTAAACAGGGACAAAGGCTCTCGGGCCAGTGTATGTTCAGCAGAGCAGATTATATTAATTTATTGAGAAGGTGTAAAGAAAAATGTCTTCCTAAGCAATGAGACACATGGCTTCCTAAAAGTCTCCATGAAATATTTATGGTTATTGGCAACTCTTAAACTGAATAAGGAACAGAAAATGTACTTAACACATGTTGATCCTTCGTGTGTCCACTTGAATGATGACAACTCTGGAGTGGTAATTAGGGAACTAAGTGGCATAGATGATAATGTGGAGGGATGTCTCTTGCCAAGGAAAGCCAGACCTGGAGTTGAGACCCTAGGTTCTGTGCCCTGTGGAGACCATGGGACCCCACGTGAGCAATACTGAACAGTGTTTGTAATATTCTCTTTCTCTGGAATGCTTTTTCCTTCTGTTCGTACAATGCTAAACACAGCTAGATGCTTATTTACTCCTAGATAATTGTTTTGATTTCCTTCCCTCAACTGTGTTCTTCATTGGAGTCTTTCTGTCAAAAAATACATTGGGAATACAGGGAGAATGATGCTAAGAGATGAGTTGAGAGATGACACTGATAAGGGTATTTCTGCATTGTTTGCATGGCTCTTCAGCACCTCTGTTGGAAAATCATGCAAACATCCACTCACAGTGATAAAGCTGTTTTGTTCAGCCTATTGTGATGGCCCACAAAACAGTCAGTGGCTCACCACCTTTCCTTCTCAGAAAGAGCACTGGTACCATTCTGCCCATGGAGTGATGGGGTCACCGTCCCTGGAGGTGTCCCAGAACTATGGGGATGTGGCACTGAGGGACGTGGGCAGTGGGCATGGTGGGGGTGGTTGGACTTGTGGATCTGAGACATCTTTTCCAACCTTCATGATTCTATGAAAACTACTGCCTGAGATGACCAGTCAGTCTGTGTTTTCATGCTCTAAATTGATATCTAGAGCTTTCTATCTGCATTGACCTCAGTATAAATTAATGTGGCCATGAGCTGAACATGAATAAATTATTTTCCCCATCCTGCCCTGCGAGGCTTTCTGAGATAATTGCATCACAGCATCAGCGCTCACAAATCCACAAACACAGCATCCTCACAGCACCGTCTGCATGTGTGAGAAGGGAAAGCATGCACACCAAAAGACAGACAGAAGCTGAGTGCTGAGCAGTTTAAACAAAGGGGGACATGGGAACCAACGGCATAGCACAAAGTAATCATAATGGTCAAATCTGAAACTATTCAATGTCTGAGAATGCTGAGCTCTTCTGGAGGACTCTTCTGCTTTTCTTCACCCACAGGGGAAGGAAAAGAGTCATTAAGAGTCCTCATTTATGCACTGGAGTGGAATTTAATCTTCAGCTCTGTCTAGAGATTGCAGAAGAAGTCTGGGGGTATTTGTGCCCATTTCAATGAGTTGTGTTCAAGGTATCAAGGAAAGCTTAAGGACCAAATGTATCATGACTAGATAAGTGCATAATGTATTAAGGTTCTCTAATTATTTCCCCTTCGTGTTGCTCATAATCACACTGAAGTAATATTCTGTTGCAGTTGACTTTATTGACATTGACTTCAGCCGAATTTTGGAAATCAATGATTAGGCCAGATCATTGCCATGGCTTTGCAGGCTTAACTTTCACAACAAGGAAATGAAACAGATTTTTTTAAATGTAAAGTTTTATATAAAAAAATAGCTCACACGAAGTCATTTAATCATAATCACATTTCATTAACAGTAAATATAACAAAATCACCACATAATTATATAGGACGTATTTATTTATATGTTACTTTGTATTAACCATTAACTTTATGTAATAAAAATATATTACAACATTTGATATGTATTCACAAAGCACAAGCCATTGTAAACAGAATAGGCAGCACAGGCCCCTTATTCAAAAATCTGAAGTCAGGATTAAAATTTATTGTCCTGTATTCTTTTCACCTGCATTAATACAACATAATTTTCTGTTTCTGTCCTTATGTGACAGAATATGTATCTCTGAAATATACTCTGGGAATTGATAACAGTTTAGCTTACTTGGGACTTCAAAGTCCATTTTAACCCACGGAATTCTCGAGCATCTTATTGTTACATGTTGGTCTGTGCATCACTCTACTCATGTTTTCATATTGCCTTTTTTCCCCCATATAAATAGCCCCATAAATTACAACTCATTTTTATTAAAAAATAATAATAAAATGCAATAAATTATAATAATATCATTAAAACATGCTCTACCTACAGCATTTATTGTTAATGCTATTTCAGAACTATCTTTCTGCAGACAGACTAGGTGCTAAGAAATAGGAAACCATGTATTTTTGATATCTCAAAACAAACTTAGAGGGTTTAAATACACAGGCCAGGAATTTTAAATGTCTTATTCTATGGATGGTCCTTATTCATCCAAGGAATACCACTGCCCTTATTGCAAGGGTTTGTAAAAAAAGTCCCTAACTTTTTTTCCTTTTAACTTTTTGGTTTTTAAAGCAAATAATCATCTAATAATCTTATCTAAAGGAAAAGATTGAACTGCATCTATTAAGACTGGTAATACATCACATTCTTGCAAGAATTCAGAGGGGAATGATTAATGATTGCCAAAATATGAGATTTTGTAATCCTAAAATGATGTTAAGAACATAAAAAGAATATGAAAAAATTCAAGGTTTACAAAAATGCTCTGTGTAGAAATAAAGGTAAATCAAGGCACCTTTTAGTTATCTATTTCTATTTTCCAAGGCAATTTGTGATAATGGTTTTTCAAACGTAATTATCTGGGAAGCCCTATGGTTTCTGTTATAAATGACCCATCACACACTGTGGCTGATGCAGGTAGGATTTTGTGGTCAGAGAGGCAATGTAAACCACTTTAAATCCAATAGGTTGTTTTTCTAATTGTGTTCCAGGACTCGAGATCGAACAGGTGCAAAATGACTAAATAGGATTATCTGTGGTGACCAACAAGGAGAGGGATAAAGCCACGTTTGCATAAGGGGTCACACTGTGTTCCCACTGGCATCCCACTAGGATTCGCTGCCACTACATTTCAAAGCATTTGTTTCCCTTTTCCTTAAGAGAATGATCTTGCTGGATCAAATCCCAGGAGGATGGAGGCTCTCCATTTCCTTTCTTGCTATTTCTGCAATCTTTAAGAACAGGTTTGTTTCAAAGCTGTAATTTTATAACTACGGTGATGAGAAAAGAGTTTCCCAGCATTCAGTAAGCTCCAAATGAAGATTCTTTTTCTAACATATCTTTGAGGACTGTCAATCAGCCGTGTGGACTCAGGCCTTTGGGTATTTTGTAACCATGTACAATCTTCTTCAACAAAACAAACGTATTTTACTATACAATTATCACACATGCATGCTGTCATACAGCAGATACATTTGCTTCTCAACACACAAAAGTTCTGAATTGCACTTACAGTCTAAAGGGCTAACCATCTCAGTTATAAATATAGACACATATGGGAAATCATAGCATCCTCTCGTTCATTAGATCAGCATCATTTGCTTAAAAACCAACAATTCTAAATACATATTTACATGGTACACATCAGGACTACGGGTAAGAAGTAGACATTTTACAAAGACTGCAGCAGCTCTTATCTCCACGTAAACTTTTATACCTCCTAAAAAGGACAGCTGTCTGTTTGAGAAGGATGGTTTTCATAGAGAAACTTCATCCATCAGAGATTCTGAGATACAATTAGTGCTCTGAATTAAAGCATAAAATGCAAATTAAAAAAAAATAATAATAAATTTAAGGCTAAAATGTTATTATTGTCTCACCTGTTCAGGCTAGAATAGCTTATATAGTCCCTGAATCTACAAACAAGGAAGCCTATGTGTAGAGCTAATTACCCAGGGCCTCCTGAAGGAAAAACCATAGGATCCACCGACCTAACTGAGCTTTCTGTACTGAACGAGGTGTGCAGTAATATACTGAGATTGTTAGGGCCAAGTAGCAACAAGCTGACATAGGTGTGAAGTCTCTGATGTTGAACATAAGTTCCATTTAATCAGAAGAAGGTGAGGGAGAAGATAGTCCTAAGAGCAGTAGAAAGTGAGCAATTTCCAATGGTCTGTTTCAAAGGATTCACTGCACAACGGACCAGACAAGATGCTTAGGGACCTCAGAGCCTTTCTTCAGTATTAAGAGGTGGTGAAAGAACTAAGAGAATTTAGGCAAGCAAATCCAGAAAAAGCTTTTTTCACACAAGTGACTTGAGCCTCTGGGGCTTTAAGAATTAGGCTGTCTCCCAAAGCAAGACTCACCCAGGTGGAGCTGGTTTCAGGCCATCAATGTGAGGCTTTCCCACACATCCCACCTGAAAACTATTTAAGCCTTCCCAAGCCACCAAGAACTGTTTCATGGAGACTGTGCTGCTTGTGGAGACTGGGATTCCTCCAAGGCAGCTACTGAGCCTTACCAGAAATGGTGTCTTTGGGGTAAGTGGATGGCTGTGAGATCTGGTGAACTCTTGGTTTGGAAGCAGGTTATTAGAGAAATGACCATTACAGCCTGGGTAATGCGCATCACTGCAACAGAGTGAGGATGAGAATTCCCAAACTTTCTGGTCGCAAGCCTCTCAATCATATTTTTGACCCAGTTTGATAACCCCTGAAGTTGTACTGATGCAGTTGTTTTTGATGTCAAGCCTAAGCCCCAGCTAATTTCTAGAAAGACTTTATTTTTGATGTGGACTATTATCATCTCCCAGCATTATCGCAGAGCAAACAGATGTACGGGCAAAACTGAGATGGCAACATGAGGTGGACAAGGTGACTTCTGGAGGTCCCTTCCACTCTCAGCTGCTCTGGAATGATGTGATGCATGTGGTACTGCTGCAAAAGTCCTCAGCTTCATAAGGAGTTGTCTGGGACTTTTAAATTGTTGAGGCTTGATCGCTTCAGAAATAAAACTTGATGTTGTAGAAAGTATGACTTGGGGCCATCAAAAACATAGTTTTGAGGATTTTTTTTTTACCTCAAAAAGGGGTAACAATGGGGGTAGACCTCATTTAGAGATGGGTCTCATAGCTGCCTAATGCTGCAAGTGAGCACTTACACTCTCAAGAAACTCAACAAATCCTGTTTACATCTTGTCATGTGTAAATACCTTTGAAGACATGGCCTTACACACCTAGAAGTCACATGTAAAAAATCTGGATATAGTTATCTAATGGGACTGAATCATCAACTGAAACAATAGTTACGTTGATTTCTGTCCAGAGGTGGGTTTGGTACTGCTTATTTACTCAATAAGCTCATTTCATTCTCTTATGCATTCTGCCAAGTGGAATTACCTGAATCTCCACATCTAAACTGGATTAAAAATGTAATACAAAAATGGTGTTCACAACTATGGCTCTGAAATCATATAAATAATATATGGTTGTAAAATGAGCAGCGGGAAAAGCTCAGAACCTGCAAAATGACACTGGGTTAAATACTTTTAATTGTCTGCCAATGTTCTGCCTGTCAAACTTACAAGATAGGAAGAAAATGTTAATTGAACATGCATGTGAGAAATAGATATTGCATATGGATTGCAGATACCACCAAACAGACAACTGCATATTGCCTAAGCAGCTGCACAAGCTTTGCACATGCAGTTCCATATTTTGGGCACATTGTAGCTGTAATTTACAACGTTTTTTTCCAAAAACATTCAAATGACAAATGGAAAACCCAGCCCTTGCACGCACCCTCTCATGGGCGTTTGACAAGAGAACGGTTCCGACTGACGATCAGAGATAATGAAGTATTGAGCATTATGTTTGCCATCGTTATTCTAACTCACTGGAGTGAAAGCGTTGTGTAGTACATATAATACTCAGCAGACACGTAGTTAGTCATAGCTACATTCATCACTTAGACATACATTTCAGAAAATTTTGCTGGTTGCCTATAAGAACTCAGCTGAATAGCTAGCACTTAACGAGCCACAGTGTCATATTTCTGTATCTTATAAAATGTCATCCGGAAATGTTAGGGTATTATTTTTATTTGTATATGGAGTCAGTTTGCCAAGCGCCAGCATGCACAGCTCCCGCTTGCTTCAGCTGGTAGAAATATGACAATGTGTCAGAGATCTGATGTAAGTAAGGGGAAATTATGTTTATTCTCTGCTATGAGATTAATTTTGAAAGAAAGGCACAATGAAAGAAAGACAAAGCTTTAAATGCAGACAAGGGGAGAGATTTATTGCTCGTGGTGACACATAAATCAACCAGGGACTGACTGTGATACACAGTCTGGTGCTATATTCTTCTCCACGTTTTACCAGTCATTCTAACAGTAGCTTTTCTTTTTTTTTTTTTTTTTTTCTGGGAAGTTATTTTTCTCTATTGGAATAATGGATTGAAAATGTGAAACCCCTCTGGGGCTGAGTTTATCAACATGCAAACCTTCCTTTCACTTGGCAGCAGCCCAGCATAAACTGACAACACTTATGGACTTCAACCATCACTCCGTTCTAATTTGCTTACATAGAAAGGGTCTTAGTCAAATACATAACATCTTGGTACAATGCATTTTACCTTTTTAAGCTCACTAATAATCACAGAATGGCCTGGGTTGGAAGAGACCTCAAAGATCACGAAGCTCCAACCCCCTTGTCATATGCAGGGCCACCAACCTCCCCATTTAATACTAGACCAGGCTGCACAGGGCCCCATCCAACCTGGCCTTGAACTCCTCCAGGGATGGACGGGGCACCCACAGCCTCTCTGGGCAGCCTGTTCCGCCTGGCCCTCCTCTGGACCCCCTCTGACAGCTTTGTAATATCCTTTCAGGATACAACGAAGCTCTTCAAACAGCTTGAATTTTCTAAGAAACAAGTATCAAACGGGGCCTTTTTACTTATTGCACCTGAGAAAATTACATTAAGCCTAACAAGTCCAATGGTTAAGATGAGGTAGACAATGTAACATGACTAATGGCTAACCTTGAACACAGTGTTGGCAAAACTTAGATCCCATGACTATATTTGTGTATGTATTTTACTTTATTTAAGCTGTACTTTTATAACTAAACTGGATAGCTAGCTTATTTACATGACTGCTACTGATCTTCATTCTATTAAATCTTGCATTTACAATGCAGGTGGCAATGAGATTAACATTAGATTAACATTTTCCTTTCAGCTGTGATATCATGCCAGAGAGTGGGGCTAAGGCGAGGCTCTGCACACCAGCACCCAAGCTATTACCCCTAAAATACTGACTCTGGGGTTCACCGAGTTACCTATCCAGGTTGTGAACTGATGGTGAGAAACTTCAACAGTGGATGCTTTTTGCAAGGTATGAAGGCAATTATTGTTGTCATAATATTTGTTGTGTTAAAGGGCAAATATTCATGGTGGAACTTGTAAAACAGAGTATGCCAAGGATTGCAAAATGATTGATACTAGTTATTTATCATAAATGAAGCAGAATATACTAATTTAGCTTCTTTCTCTTGTATCTTCCAAGCAAAGGGAAGGTCTTTTGCAGAGTTATGGACAACATCCGGTGCCCTTTGCTTGGAGGACACAAGAGGTGGCAGCTAAAAAGTAATTCCATCAATATGAATCTGATTTCCGTATTTACAGTTCGAATATAAGGAAGAATGGGTGTTAACAGGGCCAGATATGTCAGCTGTTACATAAACTGCCACTGCATGCATGGAACCTGACAAGCCAAGACTATTCATAATCTGGGCATGTGACACATTAGCTGTTTCACCCTTACCAACAATCTGTCTACTTTATGGCCACTGAACAGAAGGTTTCTTGAGCTATTAAGTAAAAATTTCTTGTTATCTTACCTTTGCCTTGTGGACCTTGCTGGAGACAAATGATTAGAGTTAAGGTCAGAATTGGTTGCAAGTCTTTTGCCTATCAAAGTATAAATGTAAAGCCTCTGAGACCAATAGGTCTTTACCAGAAAATAATTTCAAGATATTATGACGAGGATACGTTTTCCTGATGCAAGTTGTTTTATGAATTATTACTAAAGTCATAGCAGGGACAACCAGTTAATTATTATTCTCGATTTCTTGATTTTTGCAGCTTTGGGACAAATTTCATCTCTTTATAATTCAGAAATCCTAAAAAGGGGGTTGAGGGCAGGCAGGAGGCATCCTAACCATTCCATCCTATTTATCTACTTTTTTTTTTTTTTTACTCTTTTAAAATTTAATGAAGAGGAAAGTAATAGAATTTTGTGAAAGTTACTTAGAGGACTCATCAGAATCCAGCCTGTAGTGTACTACAAAAGTGATTTTCTTTCCAATCAGCTCTACAGAATTGTTCAAATGAAATGTACCAAATGAGATTGAAAGCTATACTGGGCACTGTATGAGTGCCCAGGTAAAGATTTTGCTATTTAGATTTTCCTATTAAGATCTTTTCTATAGGGTACTTGCTGAAGCAACCGGGTTGAGGTTGTTTTGTAAAGCTGGCAGATCCATCAGAGAGACCCTGATCTGCAGCCAGTGAAGAACATGGCACAGATATATCTCTGCGTGGCTTTTTTTAAAATAATCTCACTATTGCACCTTTCTGCTCCCGCTAATCTCATGAACCCTTCCACCAAGGAGCAGCTTTTCACTCTATGTGCAACTGCTGATGGAAATCAATGGGAGATTGGTCTTGGTGAAGTGTGCAGGACCACGCACCGATAGCGTGCTGCAGTTGGAGAGAGGAGGCTCAAAGCAGCCTCCCATGGGTGTACGAGGGCTGTGGAAGGGACACAGTCCCTGCGACCACCTCCCAAAGCCTTGACAGCTGAGGATAGCTATTAGGGATAGGCCAGTTACTGTTGTTTCTCATATATCATTTAATGCTTCTGGAAGATCCCATACCCACGAGGAAGGCTCCTCATTCATTCAGCTGCAATATATTTCGATTGTGCGACTCGTTCGTGAGGGCAGAGGAGTTGATGGAGCTCCTTTTGAGGATCTTGTTTATGATGTCCTTCCATGTCTTCTTGTACTGATTCCGTAGCAAAGAGTAAACAAAAGGGTCTGAAACTACTTTGCTGTAAGCTAAGCACTTGGAGATAATTCCCCAGTGGGAGTTGATGGGGATCGTAGAGGATAATTCAACAAGTCTGTGGGAAGAGGAAGGTTGAAAGAGTGAGTATTCCAGCAGCACAGTGAGAAGTCAATGATGCACCCCTTCCCCAAACTCCTGGGCACTTGCAAGAAAACAAAAGGGTGGAAGAAAAACACCATACCCATGAAAATGTGAATGGACGTGTTTTTGTCCATTTGTTTGTGAGTATACAGCTCCTGTTGAGATGTCTTGAACTGTAAACTTTGAGGCATCCTTCACTTTGTACATTTGGATGTATGCTTACTGAAGCCGGAATTTGGCCTTGGATGTGTTACGTCGTGAAGGGTTCTTCATATCTTTGCCTCAAATCTTTTGGACAATTGCATGCAAAGTACAACAGCTCCAACAGAATGAGGCAAACTCTAGAAGAGCCTATTTATTTGTTACTGCAAGACACCTTTGGAGACTAACAATTAAGTCTGACTGTCTATACAGAACTTGATTTTGAACTCCTCTTGATGACCAAAGTGAGTGAGTTTGTTGATAAGGGGTCAGCTTACTCTGTATATATGCAATAATCTTGCCCTGATTATTTTTTTCTCTGTAGTGCTCGGGATCATAAATGCTCTGAATAAGCAGGTTAACACTCCCCAGAAAATTTTCTGCTTGTGAAAAATGTCTACGATTAAACACTGTATGGCATATCCCCAACCATTATGGTTTTATTCTCTCTGCCAAAATTTGTGCACACACACAATGAGTGTTACTTTCTCTGATTACTCTAGGGTTTTCAGTCCTACTAAGATCTCTTGTTAGAAAGCAAAGTTTCGTAGTTGATACATCTTTGTTTTGTTGTTGTTATTTAGTGTTTTTGTTGCGTATTTTTTTTCCAGTAGTGCATGCCGTAAGATCATGTTTTTAACAGCTGAAACTCATCATAGACTTGATAGAACTCTAAAAGATATGAAAAGAGTATAACTTTCCCCAAGAACATTTCCTGATGACTTCCATGCTTAACTGCACCATTTAATCCATCGTGCACACCACATTTAATAGCAAATATAATAATATATATTTCTGTGCAGCCCAGTATAATTTCCTAACTGCTGTTGCAAAAACTTTGGGTTCCAAAGACTGAGATCGAGGCACTGACCATCATCGCTTGGTTTAGTGGGAGTCGTATCTCCCTATAGTTATAACTTAAAATACAACATCTGGTCCATAGTCATCCTTCAAGATCCTCTCTGGAGTATCTGCAAAACCATCCTGCAGTGATACGTATCATTTATAAGAAGTCCAGGTTCTGGAGTGTGATGCGTTTGAATAGTCTGACTGGTCTATAGGTGAAGCACACAAGGAAGGAAAATTATTCACTAAGAAATGACTCAATTAATCTTAACTTTTAAAAGTGGTCAATTTGAAGTCCAAAAATACTATTGCAATAAATCTAGCCCAAAAAAATGTTTAAGTCATTGGGAAGGAAGGGACGGAGAGAAGAGCTTTATATGCTCCTCACACCCCAGCACAGACCGTTCACTTTGTTCTGAGACCTCCAGTGTTTTTGACAGTGCAATATTGATAACTCCACGAGATTTTCTTTTCCCTTGTCTTTGAGCAACACTGAAGGGCAGCTCTGTTCAATATGTCTCTACAGCTGTTGAGTAACTATTGATTTTTCTAGAGGGGAATGATTCCAAAGGGCATATGTGCTGCTAGAGAGCCCCACTCTGTGATAGCAAATGAGATCTTTGCTGACAACTATCTTCAAACACAGGTGTTTTAAAACCTGCCTGGAAAAATCTTCTAACCTTTCTACAAAGGACCATTTCCAAGTAGCATTCTCAAGTGTGATTCCTACAGCATCAACACCAACACTGCTAGCATTTCAAGCGGTTTAGAAATAAGGATTTCCTCAGCCATTTTGTTTGCATTCCATAAAGTTTCCCTGCATTTTGTTGTTTAAAATAGCACTGGCAGATGGCATGATCTAGTCACTGGAGCATAAAAGTGGGGCCTGAATTTGGTACAGTGTGGCAGTAGTGCTCAAAACATCCCAGTGCTCAGGGATGCTTGGATAGCTACCGCTCAAAGAGGTACTTCTGGTCTTGCAAGTTCTTTCTTACAAGAGCCTCTCTGTCATCTTGAAATGGTTTCTGAGCACCTCTTTGGCATCAATTTGCATACACTGCAACAGCACGCAGTGCAAGCCTAAGCTGTATTAAATGAATAATTTCATGGAACCTTGAGATAAAGGGAACTAACTGAAGTTTGACAATTCATGTTATATGCTCTTAATTTCACTGTCAAATAATTAAGCGTTAGTCACTGATAACCACCATGTTTCAGAGAGAAATATCATCCTGTCACAGTTAAAATCTTTACATTAACATGTCCTATTATCAAAGAACAAATTATTTTCAGGTTCTTTATATCTTTACTGAGCTCAATGGCCATTTCAGAAATGTTCTGCGTTCGTGTGCTGTTCTCCGGGGAGATCATTCGTGCTTCAGTGGAGACAAGGGCTGAAAGTATTACGCATATGAAAAGAGGAACACCCAGTACCTACTGGGGTTATGGGCTCAGGGGCATGTAAGGCGTTGGAGTGACAAGGTTATGTTATGTGAAAATGCTGGAGAATTTGGCTCAGCTCATCACTGTGAGCTGCTCTGAGTTCCCGAAGAACTGCCATAATTTTCCTCTCCTTTCATCTTGCCTAAGTCAATGCCATTCTTCCAAGCTCTCCTTCTAACTTGTGGTTGATATCTTTTTTTACAAAGCAGCATCCAAAGTCAAACACAATTACCTTCTGCTCTGGCTGCTGGAGGTCTGGTCCATTCAGCCATGTAAGAAAATGTAGCTAGGAGACTCATGTAAATATGTTCTAAAATGAGATTTGAATATTTGGATATTCATCTTCTAGTAAGTCATATTTACTCTGTAATCTATGGTGAGCCATCCTTCTTCATATATTTAATGACTTCTTTGCATTTAAAATTTTATCGTCTTGAATCTAATGTGGTTGATTTACTTTGGTCAAATGTTTTACAGATACTGAATTTGATTAAGTTTAATTAAGTGCAGTGGATGCCTTGAATGATCAAGGTATGACAAATTTGTGTCTGAACCTCTGTCACCTATGAGCTGTTAACAGTCTCCATTTAGAGCACATCACATGGACACTGCAGGGTTGTAAGTGTGGGCTTACAAATTCTGCCTTCGGTGACTGACCAATTAAAAATCCAGCACTTTTATCAACAGAATCTATGATATTTTCTTCAATTATTTCCGTGTGTCCTTGACATTTAAAGACCTTGCCATTCTTGTGTATTATATCTGACATTTGCAGATACATAGCAACAAACAACTGCGGATAAGCCCCAAGATACGCAATTCTATTTGATGTAGAAACAATTAAATGTCTTCAAGTCGTGTCATATACCTTATTGCCTTTGAAAGAGGGTTTTGTTTCTCATTAATGAGGGAAATTATATGCATAGCTTCAATTTTCATGAAACATTTCAGCCAGGAAGATGTTTTCAGTGAAGGTGCATTAATATTTCAGTGCTACCTCTAAATTAAATTCTACAGCATTGGCTACATAATTTCCTAACTCACTTTCAAAAGCCACTCTTCTATTTGTTCTGATACCGAATTCCTGTACTTCAAAACAATGAACTGTTTTGCCATGATAATTTTTTTAATCTGTTAGAAATAATTCTGTGGTGCACGTAGTGGCAAGTGGAAATCCAATTATTTTATTTCACTTCCAGAAGTAAACAAGGATGTCACCTTGAAGAGTAAGACTTTGATCTCTTATGCAGATAACACAGAGTGAAAATGCTTCACATACATGTGCAGTTTGTCACATTAGTAAAATATTTTACAGGACATACATGGGTCCATATGGGCAGCTAGTATAATGGAGCATCTCTTCTGTGCACTGACTCCCCTTCAGAAATTAACAGAGTTCTAGAGAAAACTCTGAGTAGGCTAGAGATCCTCAAACAAGTGATTATGTCTTGTTCAAGGGTGAAACTGAGAAGGAATTCAGGAACTTGGATCTACTCTTTAAGCTTATAATCCAAACAGTTCTGCTCGTTACCAACTCTGATTTTATTTATTTATTTCACACAGGACTCATAGTATCAGAATTTTACCTTGGTCTTTTTTCTTGTATTAATGAATAAGCTGAACGTGATGATCAGTGTTCCCACGTCTTTTCTGAGAGGAAATACTTTTTTCCTACTATCCTACAACCTGAACCTCCCCTGGCCTGGCTTAAGACTGTTACCTCTCTTCTTACCCCCCCACCTGTGTCATATGAAGCTTTTGAGGGAGCCTAGAAAGCCTCCAAATACGTCAATCTATAAATGCACACTTAGGGAAAGTGTGCATTTATAAGCAGACAAGCAAGAATATAGATCAGAACTCATTTGTGAGTTTGCTTGTCTATCTGCCCAAGCAGCGTTTGTATGTAGAGGGCAGCCAACCAAAGTAAAAATGCATTTTGTTTGTCCCATTCCCTGGAGATGATACAAGAGAATTTCAGTCTTCTGCCTCTTCTGCCATCCTTCTCCCTAACCCAAGGCCTTAGGACTGCACATTTCTTTCTAATATTACTTCAGAATTTTTAATTTAGGGCCAATTGCCCCAAAATTGACAACATTTAGTAGATCACTTGAGCGAAGTTCTGTATTTGTCTGAGAAGTGTGGAGTTGGACATAAATATTAGAAAATAGTATGACTTCTTCTGATTTTCCTTATGAAGAAGCTTCTAGGAGAATTCAGGTTTTCAATACTGTTTTCAATCACATAACGATAAATATAGCAAAATAAGAGATGTGTTATAATAGCATTTTTCCTAACCAAGCAACCAGCTATACCTAGGAATAGCCAACATACATCTGGTACGTGAAGACACTGAATCAATAATAGAACTGTCTAGATGTGCTACTTAAGGTCAGCCACTGAACTAATTAAATGGGCATTTCCTTGATAAAAGGGGTGACTAATCTGATCTTTACCCTGATGTGAGCTGAAAAAGACTCTGGTTGACCTAGAGAGGCATTTGTCCAACTGCAGCTCTAGGCATGGCTCCCTCCCTGGCTCGTGGGCTGCTGCAGACAACTGCTGGCTTTTGGTGTGGAAGCAGAAAGGCATTATAGTGTAACCCAGTACCTGCCTGTTTGGAGCCCTCAAATCATCAGCCGGTTTAGAGCACGTCTAATGGATGTAAGTGCCACTTCGAGCCTGCTGTTCACATGGGAATGATACACTTCGTCAGCTATCTTCTGTTCACTGCCTTGAAAAGTGACTGATTGCCCCATCTTGTGAAGTGCAAAGCACTCTGGATTTAGTCCAGAAAAGAATACTTGCTTACATAATCAAGCCTCCTCGTCCCCCTAGCTTTGACATCAGTCACATGCAGAAGGCATCCTCAAATATCCTTCCACAGATCATGGTGCAAAGCATCTCTGTACTGTTAGGACCCTGTGCCTCAGTTCTTCTGAGAAAAGCCTCCCCTGCAGAAAAGCCATCGGTCCTTTGTGGACTGAAGACTTGTGTGAATGTTTAGCGAACCTGGTAAGGATTGAAGCAGGTAGGTTGAGGATTTTTCTAACCCCCCGCCCTCCCTTTTTGTACTTCAGGATTAGAAGCACGCAGGCTGCCTCGGAGCTCAGTGGTAGCGGGGAGGTGGTGGCTGAATGCTGGGCTGAACTGCAGGGAGCACAGAAATACTTCTGACAGCCCTGGCTCAAGTGCTTGGTGTCATCAGGGCTGAGCTGAGAGCTATTCAGTGCCTGTGATGATTTTCATTAGCTTCACACGCCCGATATAAAATGAAATTTAACCACTTGAAGTAAGGCATACTCTAATATCTTATAGCCTGACAGTTAAGGCTAAGTGCCCATAATTTTAAATCCTTTCGTACCCTTTCAGAGCACAGGGCAAGGTCTCTTTGCCACTGTAAAGTCAGGATGAAGAAAAATTTCATAATGCTGTACAAATGTACTCCCAACATTGTCACAAGTTATTAGCACGGATCAATTAGATGTTATTATCATGAGCATAAAATTAATGTGGCATGCAGTTTTTTTCTTTCTAACAAGAGACTACAAGACTGCTTGTTAATTGTTTTGTTAAAAACAGAAATTCAGGATATTGTACTGTGATGGAAAAATGGGTTTTTCTATTGCCCACTTACACTGAGTCTTAATTCTGGTTTTTCAATGTGGGTTTTTTTTTGGCAATTCTGAATTTGACTGACATCAGCCCCATTAATTTCTCTCCAGTAATACTGGAATAGGTGATGCTTTAGGTCTACGTATCTTTTTCTTTCTCTGCTCTGCATAGCAGTATTTCAGTTTTTCCTGAGTTTTAACAATGAGCACAAGTTGTAAATTTCCTTTCAACAACTTGATAACACTAATCCAGAAACACTTGCTTTCCAATAATTTTGTTTCATAGGAGTACTTCTGTGTTTCCCACAGGAGCCATTTTCAGAAATAAGCTGCTAGATAAATAGGGACATCTGAACATAAAATGCAAGATTTTCTTTAGCTGTAAGCCAGACTAGCTTTGATATTTGACGTTTATGACCAAGGATTCTGTCCAAGAAAGCTGCTGTTTAAATCCAAGCTCTCCATCCTATTCAGACTAATGTCCTATACTGTGGTTTAGCTCACCCCCTGGGCCACTGGGGTATTCTGAGGTGCAGGTAAATTCTTGGTCTCCGAAAATAACCACAACATCTCCTGGCACCTGGGTCCCTCCCATGCAACCCACACATTGACTTGGCTCACTGGATGGGGTTTGGCTCACAGGCTACAGAGGGGTTGGACTGGAGGTGCTGTGACATTCTATATAATGTGGTTGGCACAGCAAATAGAATCCCTGGTAGGTGAAATATGGCACAGAGCTTTCATTGGGAGCTTGCATCAGTTTCAGTGCCCTGCTTTTCTGACCACTTTTTCAGAACATAGGTTCCTGCTTACCTTGTGATAACATAAGGTGCAAAACAAAGTATAAAGGTACCAATGAAGGTACTTATTTTCTTTGTTGCTCGTTGCCTCCGTCTCTTCTGCTCTTCTAGACAACGCTCTCTTACACTGTGCAACATTCAACACAAACAAGAACATGAATCATAATATCAGGTAGCAGACTTTAACAGCTATACTTCTGGAATAATAGAAATCAGTTCTTCCAGTACATGCTGCTTTCCCATAACCCAATAACCAATGCATTGCATTTTCACATGAGAAGAGTGAGTATTAATGCTTTATATGATCTTACCTTCCAAAACCAATTACTGAGAAATGCATGTATGTACACTTATATGCACATATGCACCCCGTTATATTGATTTATTTATGGACAGGCTGGTGGCATGCAGCCTTGAATCCAATGGCATCTCCTTTCTGAATCCCTGCAAGCTGTATCTGAGTTTTGCTCATTATATTCAAAGGTTTACAAAACAGTAGAATGGGATAGGCAGCATCCTGCTTCCATAGGAAAGGCAATTCAAACAACCATATCACAGATAGGAGAAACAGCCCAGCGAGGTAAGAAATAAAGCACAATGAAATCATGACAGGAAAAAATACCCTCTTACCAGTCAGCCCAACATTGGAGCAATCATTATATCCAGTAGCTGTGAACAGTGCAGCCATAAATCCCACAACAGCTTGTGCACGTGTTGAGTACTTTGCAAAGCCAGAAACTAGACGACTAATCTGAAAAGCTGAGGTGTTCTGATTCTGAGGCTCAAACCAGCCTTATTTCTAACCAAACAGACACCAATTAGTCCTGTTCTGATTTTTCCATCTTCCTCTACCTGCTTGTGCAAATTCTGTGCTGGCTGGGTGAAGCCCAGAGATGTGTCTGTGGCTCTGTAGGTGTTTCTGTGGGATTGGAAGCACAGGTTGTACATCCCAGAGCCATCTGCACCTGAACTGGTGAATCTGCCAACATTCTCCCTTTGGGAAAGGATGAAACCAAAGCCAGGCTGCCTGCCCAAATCCCTCTCTAGGCACATAGCAGTGTTGCTGCCTGTGGGCCCATTGCACACATCTTGTGTCAAAGTAACCACGTGTCTTGGGCGAAGCCAGTGGTCTGGCCCATGCACAGCACGTTGTAACAGCTTGGAGCTCATCTCCCTCTGATTTTATTGTAAATTTGGAATTGATGACTCATTGTCAGGTCCCACACTTGCATACGTTAATAGCTGTGTGGTTTATGACCGCACCTGTGTGTTGTTTGCTCTAATGTCTGATCAACACCTAAGCATGTGTTGTGTCCTGAGGATCTCAAGGTGCTTTGGGGCTATCTGTGTCAGACCGTTCTAATGTTATCTTTCGATTGGGCTAAAAAAAAAAAACAACTTTTTTTTCATTATTTCCTTTTTATTTACTCTCTTACATCCAGTTCCTAGAGCAGCTGCCATGATGGAAAAGTGAACGAAAGAAATAACAAATTGCCTTGCTCTTAAAGAATATGCCTAAGTAGAACTAAACGCGTCTAACAGTGTTACATGTTCTACGTCTGAGTTATATGCAGCTCAAAATGACAGCTGAGCAGTAAAAAAAGAAATCCACCTGTTTGAGGGAACCTATGCTTCCAGTTCTGCAGGAGCTGAGGAACTTGGAGTACTTTCAGGTGCAAACAGAATCTCAGAGGTTCAGCAGCTTCACTTAAGACCTGCGCTGAGACTCATAACATCCTGAACATGCATCAGTATAGGAAAAAAAATTTCCAAAACCATTTCAATTAGGATGCTGTTAGGGTGGGGAGGGGTATTTTTTGTGTCCAATAGTTCCCTCCGTTATATCTCTCTACACATTAATTGGTATACAAAGCTGTTATTGACTCCAGGAGCTCACGTGTGATGTGGGAAGTCCTGAAAGCTTCGGCTGATTTCTTTTGTTCTGCATTTCCAGATGTAGCTAGTAAATACCACATCACCATCACAGATGAAACTATTTTATCTTGTTCCTTCATATAAATAATGTGCTCAGATGGGTATTTTACTTTTGTGCACTCTTTCATGCAGTTAGATAAGAACATAAACATGGGTTTTCCACAGGTGACATTGGTAACAGAACTGGATTGTTGACTAAGCTTTCATTCAAAGATTTTAATATCCTGGTAAATCTGAGATATATCCCTTTGAAGCTTTGGTATTTTAAACAAAGCTTGTGAGATACTGAAACTTCAGATCCACTATCTTTAAGAGGTGGATACACAAAAAGATAGCATAGATAATTTCGGTTGAGAAATACATGAGTTAAGCACTTAAGAGAATTCTTGCCCAAGCCTCTCACAGTAACTCAGATAGCTCAGTCTAGGGAACAAAGTCAAGAAAAAGCAGTGCCCAGTAAAAATGCCAAAGCTAACTTGAAAGGACGTGTGCCCTAAACATTCACACGGTTCTGTGCGGTATTTAGAGGTTTCCTTCGTACTCATCTCAAATGATCTTCAGAAGATCACTTCTGTCTTCCCAAGTCACAGGTAATAAAGCCATCTGTCATAACGCCTGTCCCAGAACCCCTGGCGGGTGGATTGTGAGTCACAAGGAGCAGAAAATTGTCTGTACACATTTCTCAGCGTTGAAACCAGACCACACAAAAGCCAGGGGTAGACTAAGCTACAACTGCAAACTTTGGCCTCTCGTGTACGTCCTCCCAGTGCCCGTGTTTTGCTGTTGGGTACTATCACAAACACTAAACATTCCTGGACATGTGCCACTTATATAACTCAATGCAGATCACTTTGTGAAGAGCCTCTGTGTAGAGTCTAAGATCTGACCCTACAGCTGCTGCAGCTGTCACTGATAGGACAGCAGCACTGTAGGCTGGAATCAGCCATCATTGCTGTAGTCCAGAGAAATCAAAACTCCCCTTTCCTAGAGAATGGCCTGATATAAGAGCTGAATAAGCAGCAACAGAGATTACTGGCAGCAAAGTGCCTGTAAAACTCCATCTCCTCCAAAGAAGGTCTACGATACCCACAGCCCCATGAACCTTCTGTGTGAGATGATTAAGAAATGCAGGAATACCTTCAAGTTAACTCAGACAAGAAAAAATGCAGAGGAGGAGAATACCGTTGTGATTTTTGCCCTTTCTTTCTAAGCTTTTCTGTACAATCCAGCCATACTTTAAGCATTAGGTGTAAGGATTGCTACTTCTAACAGCCCCAGCATGTCTACAGCACTGCCCTGCGAGTGGCCACAGCATCCCACAGCAGGAATTAAGAGCGACTGGGATACAGTTTAGCAAACCAGACAGCATATGGGGTAGGAGGCTGTTTTTTCCTCTCTGTGACTTGGTGGATAAAGGAAGATTTATACGTGTGTTTCTCAAAAGCAGGAACAGGACTCACCCAAAGTTCTGCTCCACGTTTGTGGTCAAGACACGGATCAGACAGCTTAACTGGAGAATTTTAAGCAAATGTTTCTGTTCCTCTGACACAGCACTGTCCTGCCCTGATCCTTTCAGACTTCTTTGCCTCAGGCTAAGGAATCCCCGAGCTCTGACCTCATTTTGAGGACAGCCACATGTGCTTCCTTCCACTCCTGCAGCTGGCTGCAATACAGGAGCTGCTGCTTGCCTCCAGCCTGCAGATAACAGCAAGGAGAGATGCTGCGATGGGACAACCCTCCTCATCTGCTCATGGCTTTCCTCTCTTCTTCCCCAGCTGCCAGCACCTTGCTGAAAAACACTTCCCTTCAGTGTGGACTTACAGACTCAGTCTCTGACAGCCTCTCAGTCGGCACGCGCATCCTTCACAGATGCTCCACAACTCCCCATAGCCAAACCATCTTCTCCCCCTTTCTCCAGGTGAGTCTATTGGAGCCTTTCCTTCCCAATCACTTGCTCCAGTCACACTCCTCCTCTAAGCAAAACTCTCAGCAAACTGGGCCCATTTCCTTCCACGCTACAACCACACCCCTGGTTTCATAGAACCAGAGAATTATAGGCTCATTAAGGTTGGAAAAGACCACTAAGATCACCAAGTCCAACCATCAACACATCTCCACCATGCTCACTGAACCATGTCCCACGTTTCTCCAGCCCACAGCTCACTCTCTGTCTTTCCCACCTTGTCCCAGTGCCAGCTGGTCCTTAACCAATCTGCCCAAGCTCATCGGAGCCTCCAAGCCCAGAGCCTATTGTGGTCCATCAGCCACTCCATCCCACTGCATCCTGCCTTAGCTTTGTGGATTGATTTCTAATTTCCCTTTTTCTCAGGCAGATTGCTCTGGCTTGTCCTGCTGCTGTCTTCTCACCGGCCCCAAGTCCCAGGGCTTCCATCCAGCAAACCTTTCTCTCCTTCAGCTGTACAACTCTGCATCCCTTAATGATCAGGAAAAAGGTCTCCCACACTTTCCCCGTCAAATCTGCTTCACTTGCTGACCCAGACGTCCTATTTATGCAAGATTTATAGCCTGCACATCATCTGACAGGACTCTTGCATAGCTTCCCAACACACATCCATGCCTGCTTGGTGCTTGCCATTCTTCTTCCAGCCCCTGGAGACTTTTCTCCTAACAGTTCTCTCACTTAAGGACTCTCATTAGCAATGAGCTTTCTACATCCCTCACTTGTCATATTAACATTGCTACTGAAGTATCTCGGTAGGATTTATATACAGGCATTCAAGCATACCTATTTAGCAGATGTTATTCCCTTACGATGCTGCCTTTGGGAAAGATAAAGTTACAGAGAGCACAGCAACATGGACACAGCTGGAGGAGCAGCGAGTGCCCCAGCTCCCCTTCCCTCTCAGCTCTGAGACAGGCACATGTGCTCCCTCTCAGCGAGAATCAGTGTTTCAGGCTGACAGTGCTAAAATCTGTGACTCTATCAATCACTAAATCCACTTTCTGAGACAAAGAGCAGTCGTCTGATCGCTGTCTCAAAGGGAAATGCATGCTCAGCCAAAACTGCTTGTTTCTTTGCTCTCTCTCCCAGAACGGGCTCCTAAGAAAGAAGACTTGTTTTTGCAACCAGAAAAAAACACAAACACAAGTACAAAGCAACATGCAGAACAGATACCAGCAGGAAGGATGCTTGTTTCTCCCCCTCCCAGTCCCTCCCTGCTGTGACACTGCTCAGACTGCATTTAACATAACACTAAGCCCCATCCTCACTTCCTCTGCAGCCAATATTCTCTCTTGCTGAGCACACAGGCACCTACCTGGGATGGATGTCCACAAGCAGTACCAGGGTCTGCATAGTGATCACGTCAATCCGCTTACAGTGGAACCGTGCCACCTTCAGCACTTTGAGATAAGTGAAACACAGGACTATAAGGGAGAGGAGGAAGCTGAGGGTGTGAAAGACCCCAGTGAAAATCACAAACTGTGTCCTATCCTCTGGTCTCTTGTTGTACAGGGTGCAGGAGGCATAGAGGTGATGGAAACCCACCCAGGAGAGAGACGCTGCCACTATGGGGAATGACACGGAGTGTAACCACGTGTAGCTCAGGATGAGAGCAGCATCTCTGTACCTCATTTTGGAGTGGTAACTTAGAGGGAAGACCACGGCAATCCACCTGTCAATGCTCAACGCTGCCATGCTCAACATGGAGTTCGTGGTGAGGAAAGTCTCCAGGAAGCCCACGGCGTGGCAGATCTGATCTCCTCCCGGTTGCCTCTTGTAAATGATCCCAGCCAAGGTCAGGGGCATGCTGGAGACGGTCATCAACAGGTTGCAGAAGGTGAGGTTGAGGATGAACAATCCTGGGACCTGCTTGCGGATGTCAGCGCTGTACAAGAAGCACATCAGCACCAGCACGTTGGCCAGCAGGGCCACGAGCATCAGCACAACCATCACGAAAGCCAGGATCACCTCCCAGATGCTCATGGTGCATCCAGTCACAGGAGGGACATCTCCGAGTGTCCGAGGACCATGGTGCGAGCTGCTCTCCCCTCGCCCTCCTTCCCAGCCTGCTCACACTCTCGCATGCCCTCTGTATTTTTAGAAGAGCTGCCGTTTTTTTTCTCCAACCTCCCCCTCCTTGCTGCTCCTTTCCACGTCAACGCTCTCCGAGACGTGCACAAAAGCACTGGGAATGCCCATCAAACTGCGAGGAGGGCTTTAAAAATATCAGCAGGACTGAACCACTGTCTCCATTCGGTCCATCCGAAGGCGAGCAGGTTATTCTGAGAGACTGCACTCCTGAGATCCCTAATTATCAGCCCAAAGCTTGCAAGCAATTCACTGAGCGACTAGCACTCTCTTTCTCTCTCGCTTTCTCTCTCTCTTGCTCTCCCCTCCCCTCTCCTCCAACCCTCACTCCCTTCCAGGCTGAATGTAACCTGCTTTTTATGATCACAGATAAAAACCCCATTAATGGATTAAAGCATGCACACTGCTGGTGATTCGCAAATGTGATTATGTCATCCCCATTCCACAACCCCTCCCCTTCTCCTTGCAATTGTGACTAGACTTTCCTCAAGAGAAATCCCATGCTTTTATTTAATTGATTTAGCCATTAATTTGCAAACAGCCATGTAACCAAATTCCTGCACTACACTCAGTTTTCTGTATTTCAGTGCATCACTTTCACAGTTGCTGCCTGCTCTCTGCTAGGGCAGGGGAATTCTTTTCTGTGCTTGGAAAGATGGGGAAATTGATGTATTCTGCTACTTCTCTGAAGCTGTCATTAGGCTACCAGAACAACTTAGAGTCCTCTGCCTCCGACCATTATATAAGAGGAAAACCTTCCTTCCTCCTTTAAAAGTAGGGAAACAAGAATTCCAAGTACCTAAGCGACTTGCCTGAGGTCATGGTGTAGGTAAGAGGCAGAGGCAGCCAGTCTCACCATTCACCCTGCTTTCACAGCCCATGTTTCCCCCAGTTACCCTTCCTTCTTGCAGGATGAGCACTGCAACCACGAAGGGGCTTGGCGGAAGCAAGCAGGGCTGAGTCTGCGTTGCATTTAATTAGATGTTCCAATTAAGTTTGTTTCAAAGGAAAGAGTGGGAACAGTTTTCCGATTGCCTTTGCTGTCACTTTAATACCACTTTAACCAGGAATGCTAAAAGACTGCAAGCAATCAGGACAGCTTTCTCATCAAGGCAGCCAAGCTTTAATCCCTGTACAATAAGGAGGGAAAAGATAGCCCGCAGCAGCACAGTTATTGTGGCTGGGTAAGTGCCTCAGCACACGTGCAAGAGCTGGATGCTGAGGTGGATTGTTCCTCTGTGCTTGCAGCAAGCACTTGCCAGAGCCGCGCACGCTTGATTTACAGCATCTCTTCCTCTCAGACACCCGCTTGCTCAGTGGTGGAGCTGACACCGCACACAGCGTCGGCACTTTGCACATTCTAGGAAGGCCCCTTTGCTTCCACTCAGCTATTTCTGCTGGCAATATTTTTTTGTTAGACCAAGCTTTAAAAGGCTGACAGCAAAAGGGATTCACTTTTTTAAGTCAAAGGGTTGTCATTAGAGACATTAAATAAAGCAGATGGTTGTTTCCTGAGGTGTTGTACCCATGAGAAAATCCTTTGAGACACCACTTCTAGTGACTGTTCTAAGGTCCCTGCTAAGAGACCCTTCTAAGAGGGTACAGGGGCACTAAGAAGAGGTATGCTGGGGAATCTCACTGCAGTGAAGCTCTAGAAAATGGGAGTTTCTGTGTTGGGTACAAAGGAAAAGCCCTGGATGAGAATGATGCCCTGGAATCAGCAGATAGAGCAGGGTGATGGTGCTAAGGGAGTGGACAATGCCTCAGGTTCAACCATGAAAGAAAGGCACTGTGGGTCCACAGGAAGGAAGCACAAGAGCTGGGAGGTGCAAATGCTGAAAGCCTGGGAAGTTTGTGAAGACATAGCGAGGCATCCTGGGAGACTAGGAAGGACAGAGAAAAAAGGAAGGGAAACATGGGAAACATGGAAAAGGTGTAGGGCAGCAGGCTTTAGGCACACTCCCACTGCTGCTGTCAAGGTGAACTGATCACACCTTCCCACCCTCAGCCTCCTCCTTGGTCCTAAGCAGCCCTGCATGGCCCCAGCCACACAAATCATTCAAGGCCCAGCAGCACTGGCTCTGGGTAATTTGGATGTTTATGCTGCCATGCTGCACACAAGGCCAGCTCTGCTGCATCTTGTGACACTGTGACATTGCCCCAGTGTGAAGGGAAGCACTCCATCTCTGTATGGTGCCAGCTACTTCTTCTGAAACCTGACTTCTCTGAAATCCCACTTCTCTCCACCCAACCCTTATTCCCCAAGGGTTTAATGTGGCACTGATAACATTCCTATCAGTCTGGAAAACCTACGTTCAAGCAGTAGATCCAGCTCATGCTTCAGTAATTATCAGCCAAAATGAATGAATCTTCCCAGTTCCGTGTTTCACAGTTCGCTGACTGTTTGGCCTTTTCCTATCAAGTAATTCTTGTACAAATTTTGGGGGGGTAAAGAAAAAGCTACACTCCCTGTACTCATGAGAAAAATCTACCAGCTAAAAAGGGCTTAAATCTACAGTCTAGTGAAAAAGCACTCTAAAGTTCAGGGAAAGCTGAAGTTTTCTTTTGATGACTGCCTTGAGTCTCGATGCGTATGTCTAACTCCAAAGGCCCACATACTTTACATAACTGATTCCCCTGCTGGTAATCCCTGCAGTTGAGGATATTTATTGAGTGTTTCTGGATTTATTTATCTTGCATAGCTAAGTGAGCATGATGGATCCAACAAATAGCTTCATTTCATACAAATCAGAAGGAAAGAGTTTGCTGTGCATATTTTACCATGGTAGAGGGGATGAATGCTTTGCACAGCTTGCCTGTGAGCTCCTAGCGGCGGGGCCTGCATGCTTTGTTTGTGATATTTCAATGACAGACTACATTATGAATTAGCAATAAGCACTACCAATAAATAACAACTATCACCAGCAACCTCTGACAGTATAAGGTCTTGACTTGGAAAATCAGTACTCCTTTGACGTTTGTTGCATTGCCAAACACATAAAACCACAGAATATTTACTATGTTTTCCAATATTAAAAGCAGAGGTGGCTCTGTGAAGCTATGACCTGGCAGATGGGGCATTGGGCCGATGACCAGGAGACCTGGGTTCTCTATGACCACAGGGACACCCGTTCACCAAAGCTCTCACCCCTTTCCTCTATTTAGGTTGTAAATTTATGGGGATGAAGACATGAAGTGTGTACAGAATAAGGACCTGGTCTTTGAGGGATCCCAGAGGGCTTATCTTAATCAAATAATGAAATTTATCCACAAATGATTTGTTCTAGAAGAGTTACACAAATCTCTTGCTATTTTTTAAAACTACAGCTAATGGATTAGTGGCCTACATACCACATACATACCAGGCTACCTTGGCTGAGATATGATTTGTAACGGTATTGTGCTAAACAGGAGGGATATTGCAACAATATGAAGTTTTTCTAGATAAGAGGTTAATTTATCACTCTGCATTTGGTAGTTTGTATTACATTTTTGTCTATATTTGGCAATGGACAAAAAAGCATGAAGCTGATGAGATCGTCAGTGTTTAGGGCTGACCTTTGGTTCAAAAGTTCTGTGACACACAGACAGAAGGTTGTCTTTACTGGAGTGTTCATAAAGGAAAAAGTTTTTTCTGCATGCTGCTCTACTGAGATTATGAAATAGCTAGTTGGGATCAGCAGAATTTTTTGAGGTTATATCCTATATGTATGGCATAAGAGATTATTCAATGACCTAACTAAAACACTTCAGTCACTCATTTCATAGGAAACCAGTATTTAAGGCTGAAGAATACCAATCTAATCTAAAGATGCATTTGAGAACTGATACATTTCCTTTGGACTGAAAGATGCAGCCACCAACTTTATCAAATTTTGGCATCTCAGTGTCATGTTTTCACTGCACTTTTTTCCCCTATTGTCTCGCCTTCCTCCTTTGATCAACAGTGTACAAGCTTCTCAGGACTTTAATAACAAGAACACTGACACATGGAAGAGTTTGTTTCTCCTCTATCACGGTCTTAGCCAGCTCTAAGACAGCCAATTTCCTCTGGGAAGCCCACATGCCTGCAGACAGCCCATGGGGATATCCTCTTCCCTCCATCAGCTTTTGCTTTTTGCTTCATTGCTGTTTGCAGAGTTTGTTTGTGAACTGCAGAGCTGATCCTTATGGATCCCTTCCTGCACAGGATGTTCTATGGTTCTATGAATTATTTCCTTTCGTAGTCAATTAAACTCACCTTGAGTAACAGCAATATCTTTCCACTGATTATTTGGGGGTCAAGTATCACACTATAAAAAGCAAAACCTTATCCTTTTTTACACGTACGAGCCAGAAAATAGCTCATGAAATCATCATTCAGCTGGATTGATGGTAGACATTTCACTGACTTCAACAACCAGAATTTCGCCAAGTACGCGTTGCACAGATAACGTAAGTAATGACTTGTGTAGCATCTACATACTTGTCAGGATGGCAGACAGACTTAATGAGGCAGCTCATTGCTCCACCGAAAACGTCAAGCAGCAGACAACACTTTCTCCTCTGCATCTGCAGTATCACAACTTCTGCGTCACCGTGCAGAAGGAGATCTAAGCCTCTGGTCAGATGGCTTCTCACAGGCCACCACTTCGGGGAACGAGCAAATGGAACCTTCGTTTTCCTCACTTTGTGGCCGTGAATGTCGCAGCAGCTACAACACTTTACCGAAGCCCTCCTAGTGAATTATTCATGCCCAGGTTGTCACTGTTAGTTTGCTTCACGGAATCAAAGAAACGTCAGGTCCTCAGGCAGATGGCTGATGCTTCTGGCGCTTCTGCCTGCCGGATGGATTTTTAAGGGCTGCGAGGGCAGCTAAGGAAATCAACTCAGCAGCAGCAGCAGCGAGGTATGGGAGCCTTCAAGTTAGGTGGGAAGACGTGTGTAGGTGGGAGGCACTGCTCTCTTTATCTCCAGGCAGTTTCTGAGCAAGGTGAGAGCTTTCTTCCTGGGGACCAATTAGTGGATGAGCAGCTCAGTCACCTCCAGTTTGAGTGCAATTTCATCTTTCGGTGTTATTTCTGCAAATGTAAGATGTTAAATTACATGTTCCAGCACATTTTCACAATTTATATTTTAGAATCACTCAATGACAATATCAGCAATGAGGCACATCTTGAGTCACACTTCATACTGAGCTATATTAGTCCCGTTGGAAACTGTATATATTTTCATAGGAAATGATGTTCACCTAAAGGAGATAGTTCATGGATGCACCAGCCTTATGCCTACAAAGACCACAAGGAGGCCTCAAAGAAAAGCTTGGTCCACAGGGCTTAAGTGAACTTTCTATTTTTCAATTAATTAGCTATACTTTATTCATGTTAGGAAAAAAAAAAAAAGCAAAGAGGACTTTTGTTTTCTGATTGTTTTTCATTCTTAGTCTGTTTTTATGTCCTAACTTATTCCTCTTTCTTACATGCAAATGAAAGAATAACAAATGAGAAAATTAACATAATTTTATAGATATTTTGAAAAACTCCATCAAACAAATGATCAAAATATTTGAAATAGAATTAAAAGAATATATCCGCAGTATTGCAACATTTAGAACAATAGCAGAGAGGGGAACTAAATTTTTCTATCCATCAGCTCTTTCACCATTCGTCACTTTGAATTCATATCTCCAGCCCAAATCCCAGAACATATTTCTGGAAAGGCGCATTTCCAGCCTCTGGAAACTGTTGAAATATGATCCAGGATGCTATATGCACTAAGTGACTGAGAATTGCCTTTGGAAAATTGGGAAAATGAGTCCCATGTCCTGATAACTAAGTGGTATTTGTCATACCCATGCTTTTCTAGACAGAATTGGTTCTCTTTACCCCATAGCTCTTCAAAATGTCAGAGCAGAAATCATTTTTGTCACACTTGCTCTTTTTAGACATGCAGTATTTCAATTTCTTCTTGTTTTAAACTGGGCCAGCTCCTTCTCACTCAGCAAAGACAAAAATAGAGGCTGGCAACAGAAGGCTTTAAAAATGATACGTAGATGGCAGTGCCAATTTCTACATCCAAAGTAACCCATGAGCACCCACTCTCAAAAACTTCTGTTTATCCATTAACTCGGTATTTTCATTTCTTATCCTGGTCTCATTTTTACTTGGCTATTCAAATCTACTCACTTCTTTGTCAGCAGGAAACATTCATTATTAGAAGTGTTACCTGAAATAAATGACTTTTACATCTTGTCGTTCTACAGAGCAGAGTGCCATCCCTGCTCTTTCTAACAGGTTCTGCATGGGAGGAGGTTAGCATGCTTGTAGGGATCATCTAACCAGACCCATCTGCTTTATTAGGAAAGAATATTTGAATCTGTGCCTCAGGCTGGGCAGAAAAATTTGGGTTCAAAAAATATCTGTATGTGATCGTATGGATTTTTTACATTGCTTTCTCCATTCCCCTCACTGTGATGGAACCAGGAATTCAGAGCTCAGTTAGTTGTGTATCACCTGAAATTCTCCATTTCATTGCCTAAGTATTTTACTTTTTGAAAAAT